>JARGCV010000240.1:0-722500 GCA_034064705.1 Bothrops alternatus
CTGGGATCGTAGGGGAAAGTCAGGTAAAAAGAAAGGAGAGGGGTGTGTGTGTGTGTGTGTGTGTGTGTCTGTGTGTGTGTGTGTGTGTGTTTAATCCCTGCAGAAGCAGGAAGGTATGGGGGGGATGTAGGAAAAATGAGATACTCAAGAACCCCCAAAGGTGCCTGCAAATCCAGGCTGGGATCATCCGGGGAAAGTCAGGAAAAAAGAAGAGAGGTGTGGGTGTGTGTGTGTGTTTAATCCCTGCAGAAGCAGGCAGGTATGGGGGGGGTGTTAGGAAAAACGGGGTACTCAAGGACCCCCAAAGTTGCCATCAAATCCAGGCTGGGATTGTCCAGGGAAAGAAAGTCAGGGAAAAAGGAGGTGTGTGTGTGTGTGTGTGTGTGTGTATGTGTATGTGTGTGTATGTGTATGTGTGTGCGTGCGTGTGCGTGTGCGTGTGTGTGTGTGTGTTTAATCCCTGCAGAAGCAGGCAGGTATGGGGGAGGGGGGGTTAGGAAAAACGGAGTACTCAAGGACCCCCAAAAGGTGCCTGCAAATCCAGGCTGGGATCAGTCCGGGGGAAAGTCAGGGGGAAAAAGAAAGGGGAGGGGTGTGCGTGTGTGTATGTGTGTGAGTGTGTGTGTGTTTAATCCCTGCAGAAGCAGGCAGGTATGGGGGGGCGGTTAGGAAAAACGGGGGTACTCAAGGACCCCCCCCCAAAGTTGCCATCCAATCCAGGCTGGGATCAGTCCGGGAGGGGGGAAAGTCAGGGGGGGGGAGAAAGGAAGGAGAGACAGGTGAGCAAGAGGGAGGGGGAGGGGGGCAGTCTTTGATCTCTGCAGAAGCCGGGCAGGTGAGAGGCGACCCCCCCCCAAAAAAAACCACCCCCGCGGGGGGGGGCTGCTACTCACCCAGAAGAGCAGGTTGAAGAGGAAGACCAGGTACTTGAGGCAGCAGAGGCAGCCGCGGGCCATGCTGCACTTCTGGAACTCTAGGAGGAAGACGAAGGAGAGGTCCAGGTAAAAGACCAGGTATTTGCTGCCTCCGACGCCGCGACGGGCCTCCTCCCGCCGCAGCCCGGGCCCGGCGGCGGCGCTGGAGTCGGCGGTGCTGGCGGCGTTGGGTCGGGCCCCGCGGGCGCTGCCGTAGAAGGCGCCGGCCGTGAAGCCCCGGCTGAAGCGCTTGGCCGAGGGCGGCGGCGGCGAGCCCTTGGCGGAGTCCGACTCCTTGCTCTCCAGAGACGGGCTCCGGCGGAGGGACGAGCCCTCCTCGCTACTCGACTTCTCCATGCTGGGGGGCGGCGGGGGCGGCCTCGGGCATCGCCCGCCGGGGAGGCCCCCCCACCAGCCCCGGACCGCTTCTCCTCCTCCTCCTCCTCGCCCCCCGCCCCAATTCACCGCATCCCCCTCCTCAAGGCTCCTCAGCGCAGCGCAGGCGGCCTTTGCCACGGCCGCGCTGGAGGCTGAGGCGGCATCGCGCGCGCGGGGGGGGGGAGTCGCTCCCCTCACGGGCAGCCCGGCCTGACTGGGCGCTTGGCTGCCGACGCCCCCGGCCCGGACTCCGGCGCTGGGAAGGCGGGGAGGGAAGGAGACGGCCGGCCGTTTGAGGGAGCGTTGTGTAGGCTTTCTTTTTTAATTATTATTTTTTTTTTTATTTTGGCCGCGAAGCGCAACCCCCGCCGCTGGTGCCGAGCCGCCGGCTCTTCGGCTGTCCGAGCGAGGGGTCCGCTCTTATATCCTCTCCGTTGCCCCGCCCCAAGCCCCGCCCCTTTCGCTCCCCGGGTGGCCAATGGCAAGGTGCCTTTCCTCCCAGGCCGGCAGGAGGGGCCGAGCCCCCCCCTCTCCAAAATATATATATATATATAAAAAATAAAAATAAAATGACACCAGGGCTTGAATAGGATTAGCGCTCCCCTTTGGCCTATGGAAGAGCGGGGGGGGGCCGGGGGGGGAGGTTGGGAAGCGCTTTGCGGCGGCTGGGCCGCGTCGGAGCATGAGACGGGACGGGGAGGGGAGGGGGGAGGGGGCAGGAGGAGAGGGGAGGGAGGGAGAGGAGGAGGGGAGGGGCCAGGAGGGGAAGAGGCAGGAGGGGGAAAGGAAAGGAGGGGTGGGGAGGAGGGGAGGGGAGGGGGAAGAAGGGACAGGTGGGGGCAGGAGGGGAGGGGGGAAGAAGGGAGAGAAGAGGGCAGGAGGGGAGGGGGAGGAAAGGAGGAAGGGTGGGGAGGAGGGGAAGGGGCAGGAGAGGAAATGAGGAAGGGAGGGGGGAGGAGGGGAAGGGCAGGAGGGGAGGGGAGGGGGGAGGAAGGCAGATGAGGGGAGGGGGAGGAAAGGAGGAGGGGTGGAGAGAAGGGGAAGGGGCAGGAGGAGAGAGGAGGGAGATGAGGGGAGGGGGAGGAAAGGGGGAGGGGTGGGGAGGAGGGGAAGGGGCAGGAGGGGAGGGGGGAAGAAGAGAGGAGGAATGGGGAGGAGGGGAGATGAGGAAGGGAGGGGGGAGGAGGGGAAGGGCAGGAGGGGAGGGGAGGGGGGAGGAAAGCAGATGAGGGGAGGGGGAGGAAAGGAGGAGGGGTGGAGAGAAGGGGAAGGGGCAGGAGGAGAGAGGAGGGAGATGAGGGGAGGGGGAGGAAAGGAGGAGGGGTGGGGAGGAGGGGAAGGGGCAGGAGAGGAAATGAGGAAGGGAGGGGGGAGGAGGGGAAGGGCAGAAGGGGAGGGGAGGGGAGGGGGGAGGAAAGCAGATGAGGGGAGGGGGAGGAAAGGAGGAGGGGTGGGGAGGAGGGGAAGGGGCAGGAGGGGAGGGGGGAAGAAGAGAGGAGGAATGGGGAGGAGGGGAGATGAGGAAGGGAGGGGAGGGGAGGGGAGGGGAGGTAGAGGGATTCCTCCACTCTCAGGCAGAGTCACAAGTCTAAATCAGCCACCTGTGCCTGGATCCCCGACCAGCTTCCCCACCCCCTTAGGCTGTGCAGGGGACTCGGTGGCTCAAATTCCTGGCAGCTGGCAAGCAAATGGGGGGGGGGAAGGGAAAGCCAAGCAAATGGGGGGGGAGGGAAAGCCGGGTGATCAGGCTGGGTCTGCAAGGCGCGGGTGGGGGGGCGGCTGGAGTCCCTCCAAACGGGCAGGCAAAGCTGCAAAGGGTCTAAAAAAGCCCCTGTAAATACAGACGAGCAGAGCTGGGAGGGGCCTTGCAGGGCTCTCTAGCTATCTAGTCTGACCCTCTGCCCGAGCTGTAGAAAGCCCCGCCAAGACAGACGGCCAGGCAGTCCCCGGCTCACGACCGCAACCCAGACCAACATAAGCGAGACGGTGAAGAGGCTGTTGCCCCATTTTACGACCTTTCCCGCCACGGTTGTTACGTGAATCGCTGCAGTCGATAAGTCGGTAACCCAGTTGTTAAGTAAACCTGGTTTTTCCCCCCCCTCGACTTTCCTGCTCAGAAGGTCGCAAAAGGGGATCCCGTGACCCCCCCAGGGGACACTGCAAACCGTCGTAACTATGAGCCAGTTGCCAAGCGTCGGAATTGGGATCCCCTGACCCTGGAGATGCCGCAACGGTCGTTAAGAGTAGAAAAGAATGCTGTTGTACCTTTGGTCACTAAAGGAATCGTCATTAAGTCGAGAACTACCCGTACAGAAGAACGGCGTGGGAGAGAGAGACCCTTAGAGGTCCTCTAGTCCAACCCCTGCCCAAAACGTAACGATCCTGGCGTAACCACATTCAGCGCTGGCCCCAAAGGAGCTTTTTCCAAAAGGCAACTGGGACAGTCTTGGGTTTTTTCCCCTCAAAAACGTTTTGCTTCTCGTCCACGAAAAATTTGGGACAAACCACGGTTGGGGACACGTCACCTGGATGACATGACGGAGAATCTCCGTAGACCAGGGATTCTCAACCTTGGCAACTTTAAGACTTGTGGACTTCAACTCCCAGAATTCCTCAGCCAGCAAAGCTGGCTGAGGAATTCTGGGAGTTGAAGTCCACAAGTCTTAAAGTTGCCAAGGTTGCTGGCTGAGGAATTCTGGGAGTTGAAGTCCACAAGTCTTCAAGTTGCCAAGGTTGAGAACCCCTGCCATAGACATTAAGCTGTGGTCTCTCGAAAAAGGTGGACCTGGCTTGTCCCTGGCGTGGATTCCTGTTATTATGAATGACAGGGCATTGATTGACACCAGCAGCATCTCTCAGACTCAACCAAGCTCCCCTCTGGCTGTGGGAATGAAACTCTTCTGCCTTGGCCTTTGCTTACAGGATATTACAATTAGACTGAACGAAGAAGGCTCAGGTGAATTCCAAGCCGGCAGGCTTTGCGGGGAGTTAATTCATCTGCAGCCCTGCTTCTAAACCTTAGTGTGTAGAATTAGAAGGGCAGAGTTGGAAGGGACCTTGGAAGTCATCTAGTCCAACCCCCTCGCCCAAGCAGGAGACCCCTACACCATTTCCGACACATGGCAGTCCAGTCTCTCCTTATAAACCTCCAGGGATGAAGCAACCAGAACTTCTGAAGGAGGATGGGATGGGATGGGATGGGATGGGATGGGATGGAATGGAATGGAATGGAATGGAATAGAATAGAATAGAATAGAATAGAATAGAATAGAATAGAATAGAATAGAATAGAATAGAATAGAATAGAATAGAATAGAATAGAATAGAATAGAATAGAATAGAATATATGGAATGGAATATATGGAATGGAGTAGGATAGGATAGGATAGGATAGGATAGGATAGAATATATGGAATGGAATAGAATAGAATAGAATAGAATAGAATAGAATAGAATAGAATAGAATAGAATAGAATAGAATAGAATAGAATAGAATAGAATAGAATAGAATAGAATAGAATATATGGAATGGAATATATGGAATGGAGTAGGATAGGATAGGATAGGATAGGATAGAATATATGGAATGGAATAGAATAGAATAGAATAGAATAGAATAGAATAGAATAGAATAGAATAGAATAGAATAGAATAGAATAGAATAGAATAGAATAGAATAGAGGAATAGAATGGAATGGAATAGAATAGAATAGAATAGAATAGAATAGAATAGAATAGAATAGAATAGAATAGAATAGAATAGAATAGAATAGAATAGAATAGAATAGAATAGAATAGAATAGAATAGAATAGAATAGAATAGAGAAAAGGAATAGAATGGAATGGAATGGAATAGAATAGAATAGAATAGAAAATAGAGAATAGAATAGAATAGAATAGAATAGAAAATAGAGAATAGAATAGAATAGAAAATAGAGAATAGAATAGAATAGAATAGAATAGAATAGAATAGAAAATAGAGAATAGAATAGAATAGAATAGAATAGAATAGAATAGAATAGAATAGAATAGAATAGAATAGAATAGAATAGAATAGAATAGAATAGAATAGAAAATAGAGAATAGAATAGAATAGAATAGAATAGAATAGAATAGAATAGAATAGAATAGAATAGAATAGAATAGAATAGAATAGAATAGGACTGGCTGAGGAATTCTGGGAGTTGTAATCCACAAGTCATAAAAGGGCCAAGTTTGAAGACCCCTGCTCTATCTGATCAGATCATTTATCACGACAGAAAATATTTTTTTTAAAAAAAACTGCTTCAGATATGAATTTGGTCCCAGCACGTCAACTAAATTAAAAAAAAAAAAAAGAGAGAGAGGGAAAAAAAGTCGAGCATTTTTTCAGGCCCTGGGCCGAATGCAAACACCTGGGTTGTGTGATATATGTGTTGTTCCAGATACTGCTGTAGCGTTTGGCTTTGCAAACCGAGAAGAAGTTGCTGTTAGAATAGAATCACAGAGTTGGAAGGGACCTTGGAGGTCATCTAGTCCAACCCCCTGCTCAGGCAGGAAATCCTATTAACACTCCCGACAAATGGCTGTCCAGTCTCTTCTTAGAATGTTGGAGCATTCACAAATAAGCTAGCCTGTATTTCAGGAATGGTATCTGTAAATAAATAGATAAATAGATAGCAGTTTGGTGGGAAAGTAACAGCATTCCATGTTTCGCCGTATCCTTTGCGCTGCGATGGGAAGTCATGCTGCCGACATGACCACGGAAATGTCTACGGACAGTGCTAGTTCAATAAAATCTCCAAACTTGGTCCCTTTAAGACTTGTGGACTTCAACTCCCAGAATTCCACAGCCAGCTATGCAGGGAGAGGGAATTCTAGGAGTTGAAGTCCACAAGGCATAAAAGGGCCAAAGTTGAAGACTCTTGTGATAGATGATAGATAGATGATAGATGAGAGAGATAAATAGACTAGAGAGAGATAGAGAGAGATAAAGTAGATAGATTGATGAGAGAGAGAGAGAGAGAGAGAGAGAGAGAGAGAGAGAGAGAGAGAGAGAGAGAGGAAAGAAAGAAAGAAAGAAAGAAAGAAAGAAAGAAAGAAAGAAAGAAAGAAAGAAAGAAAGAAAGAAAGAAAGAAAGAAAGAAAGAAAGAAAGAAAAAAGATAGATAGATAGATAGATAGATAGATAGATAGATAGATAGATAGATAGATAGATAGATAGATAGATATAGAGAAGAGAGAGATGATAGATGAGAGAGAGAGAGAGAGAGAGAGAGACAGATAGACAGACAGACAGACAGATCAAAGGTCTTCAAACTTGGCCCTTTTATGACTTGTGGACTTCACCTCCCAGAATTCCACAGCCAGCTATGCAGGGAGGGGGGATTCTGGGAGCTGAAGTCCACAAGTCATAAAAGGGCCAAGATTGAAGATCCTTGTGATAGATGATAGACAGATGATAGATGATAAGAGATAAATAGACTAGATAATATAGATAGAAAGATAGAGAGAGAGAGAGAGAGAGAGACAGACAGACAGACAGATAGAGATAGAGATAGAGATAGAGATAGAGATAGAGATAGAGATAGAGATAGAGATAGAGATAGAGATAGAGATAGAGATAGATAGATAGATAGATAGATAGATAGATAGACAGACAGACAGACAGACAGACAGACAGACAGATAGATAGACAGATAGATAGATAGATATCCATATGCCTGTCGCAACCATCATTGATACGGTGGTATAAATCATCATTCGTACAGTGGTATCATCCAGCCAATATTTTACCATGTTGTGCCGAAGAATATCCTGAGGCGCTCTGCAAAATAGGTTGCAGTGTTCTGCTTATTTAATAAGCTCGTAACTCTGTCATACGAGGAGGGATGATTAGTTTGGCACAAATTGTTTTGGCAATCGTAGGCCTAACTCTAGGCAAGCGGCTGTCGGTGTACCTATCCAACTGTTCATTGAGAACTTGGCACAGCACAGACATCAAGCTGATAGGTCTACAGCAGGGGTCTTCAAACATGGCCGTTTTGTGACTGGTGGACTTCAACTCCCAGAATTCCTCAGGCAGCGTGCCTGGCTAAGGAATTCTGGGAGGGGTCTTCAAAGTTGGCCCTTTTGTGACTGGTGGACTTCAACTCCCAGAATTCCTCAGGCAGCGTGCCTGGCTGAGGAATTCTGGGAGGGGTCTTCGAACGTGGCCCTTTTGTGACTGGTGGACTTCAACTCCCAGAATTCCTCAGGCAGCGTGCCTGGCTGAGGAATTCTGGGAGGGGTCTTCGAACGTGGCCCTTTTGTGACTGGTGGACTTCAACTCCCAGAATTCCTCAGCCAGCGTGCCTGGCTAAGGAATTCTGGGAGGGGTCTTCAAACGTGGCCCTTTTGTGACTTGTGGACTTCAACTCCCAGAATTCCTCAGCCAGCATGACTGGCTGAGGAATTCTGGGAGGGGTCTTCAAACGTGGCCCTTTTGTGACTTGTGGACTTCAACTCCCAGAATTCCTCAGCCAGCATGACTGGCTGAGGAATTCTGGGAGGGGTCTTCAAACTTGGCCCTTTTGTGACTTGTGGACTTCAACTCCCAGAATTCGTGCCTGGCTGAGGAATTCTGGGAGTTGAAGTCCACAAGTCATCAAAGAGCCAAGTTTGAAGACCCCTGGTCTACCGTTTCCTCTCCAGGAGGACTCAAAGATTACTTGAGGGTAATTCTGTAATCAGTTCTTTAGCTCCTTCACTACTCTAGGATGCCGTGCAACTGGCCCTACAAAAGTTAATTCATTCCGATTAGTTACATTCTCTTACTCCATCCTCAAGTATCCTCAGCAGCAAGTCCAATCAACTAATCCAGGAGAGAACCAACCTACAACTAAGGAGACATTTCCTGACAATGAGAACAATTAATCAGTGGAACGCCTGGTCTCCAGACGTTGTGGGTGCTCCATCACTGGAGGTTTTTTTTGTAGAAGAGACTGGACAACCATTTTTCTGAAAGAGCATAAGGTCTCCTGCTTGAGCAGGAGGTTGGTTTAGAAGACCAACTGCCTCAGGAACTTCTAAACTAGTTGATGGCAACCAACTTTCTCCCCAGTTATTCAAAACTGCAATGCTCTTTTAGGCACAAGATGGAACGCAGATTCTGCCATTATCCACGGTGGATATTATCAATAGAGGAACTCAAAATATCGTCAAGGGTCCCAGAAGTGTGGTGCTATTTCTGAAGATGCTCCGCTGGGAAGTTCTACAATGAGACCTCAAGGGGACCGACCCAATTGCATCCTGTCTTGTATTCTTCTAGACCAGGGGTAGGCAACCTTGGTTCTTTTATGACTCATGGACTTCAAATCCCAGAATTCCTGAGCCAGCATGAAACCTCTCCCTTTCCCCTCAGCATGGCTGGCTCAGGAATTCTGGGAGTTGAAGTCCACGAGTCATAAAAGAGCCAAGGTTGCCTACCTCTGGCCTAGGCCTAGGCCGCTTTCTGACTGGTGGACTTCAACTCCCAGAATCCCTCAGCCAGCCTGGCTCAGCTTGGAAACCTCTCCCTTTCCCCTCAGCGTGGCTGGCTCAGGAATTCTGGGAGTTGAAGTCCATGAGTCATAAAAGAGCCAGGGTTGCCTACCTCTGGCCTAGGCCTAGGCTGCTTTCTGACTCGTGGACTTCAACTCCCAGAATTCCTCAGCCAGCATGGGGGAAACTTTGGCCCCCTCATAACTGGTGGACTTCAACTCCCAGAATCCCTCAGCCAGCCTGGCTCAGCTTGGAAACCTCTCCCTTTCCCCTCAGCGTGGCTGGCTGAGGAATTCTGGGAGTTGAAGTCCACCAGTCATCAAAGAGCCGAGGTTGCCTAGCCCTGTTCTAGACCTTCTCATTTTGATCCACTACTATGCAACTGACATCAACAACCCTAACCCAACTCCGCTGGAAGTTACTTTGTGATTTGGGGCAATTTGGCCATCTGTCAGCCTTATCAAGTAAAGATAATAATAATAATAATAATAATAATAATAATAATAATAATAATAATAATAATAATAATAATAATAATAATAATAATAATAATAATAATAAAGTTGGAAGGGACCTTGGAGGCCATCTAGCCCAACCCCCTGCTCAGGCAGGAAATCCTGTACCATTTCAGACAATTGGCTCTCCAGTCTCTTCGTAATAATAATAATAATAATAGTAATAATAATAATAGTAGTAGTAGTAATAATAATAATAATAAAGTTGGAAGGGACCTTGGAGGCCATCTAGCCCAACCCCCTGCTCAGGCAGGAAAGCCTATACCAGGGGTCTTCAAACCTGGCCCTTTTATGACTTGTGGACTTCAACTCCCAAAATCCCTCAGCCAGCGTGCACTTCCTCTTCTTTGGGGCAGCCCTTCAAACATTGGAAGACTGCTATCATGTCCCCCGTCATCCTTCTCTTCATTAACCAGACATACTCCGACTGCTCTTCAGAAGGCCAGATCCTGAAGTTGAAACTCAAGGACTTTGGCGACCTCATGAGAAGGAAGAAGGACTCCCTGGAGAAGAGCCTGATGCTGGGAAAGATGGAGGGCAAGAGAAGAAGAAGGGGACGACAGAGAAGGAGGTGGCTGGATGGAGTCACTGAAGCAGGAGGCAGGAGCTTCAATGGACCCCAGAAGATGGCAGAGGACAGGAAGGCCTGGAGGAACGTGGTCCATGGGGTCGCGATGGGTCGGACACGACTTCGCAACTAACAACAACAACAACACCCAATTCCAGCAACTGTTCCTCATAGGTTTTAGCCTCCATCATCTTTGTTGCTCTTCTCTGCACTCTTAACGCTGTTCCGTTACTAAGTTGTGTCCAACTCTTCACGACCTCATGGACCATAGCACACTCAAGCCCCGCCCCTGCCCCCCCCGTCCTCCATTATCTCCCGGAGTTTGCCCAAATTGATGTCCGTTGCATCAACACCAACCATCTCACCATCTTCTCCTCTGCCGTCCCCGTCTCCTTTCGCCTTCCGCCTTTCCCAATCTCGGGATCTCATTTGGTGGCCAAAGTCTTTTGAACTTCAGCATCTGTCCTTCCACAGAACAGTCAGGGCTGACTTTTGGATTGCGATGTCCCTTGTCATCATTCCCCTGAGAGAACAATGTCCTTCTCCCAAAGGACAACTAGGCTGGAGATTGTCCTCTGGGGATGTCCACCCTCACTCCCACCAGGCACCGCACCTGTGGCTTACCTGTACATTGAGATTTCTTTCAGCCCCCCCACCTTTTTTTTTTAAAAAAAAGGGACCCATGTCCTGTTCTGTAGGGTGGCAGGAAGTGCCCCAGAGGCCGACCCGTTAGCTAGCAAGTGGTTTGATATATATATATATATATATATATTTCCCTGTGAGAAAAGAACGACAAGAATGTGGCTGGCCCAACGGAGAGGGAGAGAGGGGAGAAAGCCAAACGGCAGCTTCTAAGTCGGAATAATCCTTGCTTAGAAATCGGAGCCAGCAGCTGAAATGATGCGTCATCCTATCGAAAGCTTCCTCAAAAGTTCCCAAGATGCTGAGCTCTCTCTGAGAACGGGGGACGCCAGGATCACCGAGGTGAGATCATGGGGTAAATTTAGAACAACACAGAAGTGGTCACCCCCCAACGTTGTAGGGTTTTTTATGACTGTCCTTCCTTTCTTTCCTTCTCTCCCACCTTCCTTTCTTCCTTCCCTCCCTCCCTCCCTCCCTCTCCCCTCTCTTCCACCTTCCTTCATTCCTTTCTTCCTTCTCTCCCTTTCTTCCTTCTCTCCCACCTTCCTTTCTTCCTTCCCCCCTTCTCTCCCCTCTTCCACCTTCCTTCATTCCTTCCTTCTCTCCCACCTTCCTTTCTTCCTTCCCCCCTTCTCTCCCCTCCCTTCCTTCTTTCCACCTTCCTTCATTCCTTCTCTCCCTTCCTTCCCTCCCACCTTCCTTCCTTTCTTCTCTCCCTCCCTCCCCTCCCTTCCTTCTTTCCACCTTCCTTCCTTCCTTCCTTCTCCCCTCTTCCACCTTCCTTCATTCCTTTCTTCCTTCTCTCCCTTTCTTCCTTCTCTCCCACCTTCCTCCTTCCCTCCTTCCCTCCCCTCCCTTCCTTCTTTCCACCTTCCTTCCTTCCTTCCTTCTCCCCTCTTCCACCTTCCTTCATTCCTTTCTTCCTTCTCTCCCTTTCTTCCTTCTCTCCCACCTTCCTTTCTTCCTTCTTTTTCTGTGTTCAAATTCCCTAACAAGGAAATAATCAGGAAGATCCTACTGGTAGTTTAAGGCCATTCCTTACAAAAAGGTGCTTGATTCTCTTCAGAATTAAGAGCTGTGGTGGCGCAGTGATGAGAATGCCATATTGCAGGATGACTCTGCCCACTGCCAGGAGTTCGATCCTGACCAGCTCAAGGTTGACTCGGCCTTCCACACTTCCGGGGTCGGTAAAATGAGGACCCAGATTGTTGGGGGCAAAATGCTGACTCTGTATACTGCTTAGAGAGGGCTGTAAAGCATTGTGAAGCGGTATATAAATTTAAATGTTCTAACTATTGCTATCTAAGCCACAGTGGCGCAGTGGTTAAAAGGCAGTATTGCAGGCTAATTCTGCCCGCTGCCAGGAGTTCGATCCTGACCGGCTCAAGGTTGACTCGGCCTTCCACACTTCCGGGGTCGGTAAAATGAGGACCCAGATTGTTGGGGGCAAAATGCTGACTCTGTATACTGCTTAGAGAGGGCTGTAAAGCATTGTGAAGCGGTATATAAGTGTAAGTGCTATTGCTATTAATTGAGAACAATTAAGCAATGGAACAGCTTGCCTCCTGGAACTGTGGGTGCTCCACCTTTGGAGGTTTTCAAGAAAAGATTGGACAACTATTTGTCCAGGGTGGTATACAAGGTCTCATGTCTTGGGCAGGAGATTGGACTAGAAGACCTTCCAACCCTACGATTCTATCTAATCAACGGGTGGAAACTCACCAAGGAGAGAAGCAACTTGGAACTAAGGAGAAACTTCTTGACAGTTAGAACAATGAACCAGTGGAACTCCTTGCCTCCAGAAGTTGTGGGTGCTCCAACACTGGAAGTTTTTAAGAAGAGACTGGACAGCCATTTGTCTGAAATGGTATAGGTTCTCCTGCGTGAGCAGGGGGTTGGACTAGATGACCTCCAAGGTCCCTTCCCACTTTATTATTTTTTATTTTTATTTTTATTTTTATTATTTGTATTATTATTATTATTATTATTATTATTATTATTATTACTACATAACCTCAAAAACGGAATCATATACCAGGGGCCTAACTAAAACCCAAGGGACATTTATAGGAGCAAGCAGAGTAGCAAACATTGGTTTTAAGAAGCAGCAGGACTAGAAGACCTCCAAGGTCCCTTCCAACTACTACTACTACTACTACTACTACCACTACTACTACTTCTTCTTCTTCTTCTTTTCTTTCTCCTCCTCCTATTATTATTATTATTATTATTATTATTATTACTATTATTATTCTTTCTGCAGTCCCTCTCTTTTAAACAAGACTGGACATATGGAAGATATTACTGTAGATTGCCGAGAATGGAAGGCACTTAAGACTTTGAGAAGAATGAGCTGGCCTTTTGCAAAGACAAGTTGAGGATTTACACAAGGCCAGGCACTGCCCAGCTGCGAAAGGCAACATAGAAAAAGCCAAATAACCAACTTTTCAAGACGCACACTACTGCACTATTCAACTGCGAGTTGCGTTCCTGGCACTGCCTGCTTCCCTGGCAGGCTGTGTACATTAATGCAATTAATCCTGCTTGGATTATAAACCAGGAGAAAGGCAGCCTTTGGGGACAGATGGATTTTGCTTTGCCCAATCAAGCAAATGCTCCAATTTGGGTGGGTGGGGTCTGACCCACAAGCCAGGAAATTAGGTAGCAGCTGAAACTCGCCACCCCAATGATTTGGGGTTGAATGATAATGGAGATAAGAGATAAGCAGATTATGCCAAAGTGGGGCAACAGTAATTCAGCCTATGGTCTTCTTTTTACAGCTTGTCTAAAATCAATTAAAAATACCCGTCTCCTTTGTCATTTGGAACTTTTCCTAAAGTAGGGATTTTTTGTTTGTTTGTTTCTCAACCCACTTTTCATGGCGTTTCTCAATATTCACTGCGATGCCAATATCCCTGAAGTCAGGCTTTTTAAAACAAACTTTTCCTTAAGCTTAATTCTTTTTAAATTCCACACGAGCACTCAAGCCATAAAACGGAAACCCTCTCAACAAAGGCTTTGTGTGTGGAAATCAGCGTATTCTCCCTGGAGCATCTCCCAGGGGCAGCCAAGAAAGCGGGTGAGAAAATAAAACTAGTTGGAAAGGACCTTGGAGGTCGTCTAGTCCAACCCCCTGCTCAGGCAGGAAACCCTATCCCATTTCAGGCAAATAGCTGTCCAGTCTCTTCTTAAAAACTTCCAGTGTTGGAGCACCCACAACTCCTGGAGGCCAGTTGTTCCACTGGTTAATTGTTCTCACTGTCCAGAAATTTCTCCTTAGTTCTAGCTTGCTTCTCTCCTTGATTAGTTTCCACCCGTTGCTTCTTGTCCTGCTTTCAGGCGCTTTGGAGAATAGCTGGACTGCCTCTTCTTTGGGGCAGCCCCTGAGTTATTGGAAGACTGCTATCATGTCCCCCCCCTCGTCCTTCTCTTCATTAAACTAGACATCCCCAATTCTAGCCACCGTTCCTTGTATGTCCAGTCCCCTGATCATCTTTGTTGCTCTTCTCTGCACTCTTTCTAGAGTCTCAACATCCATCCATTACTTTTGTCCTGCCTTCAGGCGCTATGGAGAACAGCTTGACTCCTTCTTCTTTGGGGCAACCCCTGAGATACTGGAAGACTGCTATCATGTCCCCCCTCTCCTTCTCTTCATGTGCTGGCATTCAAGGTCTTTGCATGGATCTATTTCAATACACGGCAGCTCTTCACCCCTCCCGTTTCACAGCTCCTCACCCCCTCCCTTGCTGGAAGGAGGGAAGCAGAGGCAGCCCCATACATAACTGGGGCCAGCCAGCTGAGGCTTCCCTTACAACTACACAATTAACTGTCCAGCTGGCAGAACAACCGAGCCCGGGAGCTCCCAGGCAGAGCAGCCATCCCCAATACAAAGCTTGCAAATCTTCCTCGTTTCCCTTCCACTTCATTTGTTTTCCGCTGAAAGTCCTCTCTGTATCTCTCTCTCTTTTTTTTAATTGAAAAGCCCGAAGAAATAACTGACTTTAATTATTTTACAGGGCACCCTGGAAAGTTTCCGGGCTGGAAAAAAAATTTTTTTTTAAATGAATGAATGAATGACGGCCGAACGAATAACACGGAAATTTTGTATGTTAAGTCCAGCGCTGTCCTTTACCTCGGTTTGGGCTTGTTTTATACGCCACTTTGACCCAAAGGAAATCTTGAGTTTTGTAGCTATATTGGAGGAAGATGCCTTAGCTGGCTGACTTCGTACAGCCAGAAAACTGGTCCTTGGTCAGGCTGGTTTTTTCCCCTCTCTAAAGGTAACAACAGAATCAGAGAGTTGGAAGGGAGCTCGGAGGTCTTCTAGTCCAACCCTCTGCTCTATAGCACTAGCAATAACACTTAGACTTATATACCGCTTCACAGCCCTGGCTTTTCTGTGCGCTTGGTCCTCGACTTTACCACAGTTCATTTAGTGACCGATCGAAGTTACACCAGCATTGAAAAAAGTGACTTATGACCGTTTTTCACCTTTACAACCGTTGCAGCATCCCCACGGATGTGTGATGGCTGGATTCACTAGAGTAGAGTAGAGTAGAGTAGAGTAGAGTAGAGTAGAGTAGAGTAGAGTAGAGTAGAGTAGAGTAGAGTAGAGTAGAGTAGAGTAGAGTAGAGTAGAGTAGAGTAGAGTAGAGTAGAGTAGAGTAGAGTAGAGTAGAGTAGAGTAGAAATAAAGAATAGAGCAGAGTAGAGTAGAGTAGAAATAAAGAATAGAGGAGAGGAGAGGAGAATAGATATTGGAATACAGAATAGAATAGAATAGAATAGAATAGAATAGAATAGAATAGAATAGAATAGAATAGAATAGAATAGAATAGAATAGAATAGAATAGAATAGAATAGAATAGAATAGAATAGAATAGAATAGAATAGAATAGAATAGAATAGAATAGAATAGAATAGAATAGAATAGAATAGAATAGAATAGAATAGAATAGGAATCTGGAATAGAATAGAATAGAATAGAATAGAATAGAATAGAATAGAATAGAATAGAATAGAATAGAATAGAATAGAATAGAATAGAATAGAATTAGAAATACAGAATAGAATAGAATAGAGTAGAGTAGAGTAGAGTAGAGATAAAGAATAAAGTAGAGTAGAGTAGAGTAGAAATAAAGAATAGAGCAGAGTAGAGTAGAAATAAATAGAGTAGAGTAGAGTAGAATAGATATTGGAATATAGAATAGAATAGAAATAGGAAATAGAAATAGAAATAGAGGAGAGGAGAGGAGAGGAGAGGAGAGGAGAGGAGAGGAGAGGAGAGGAGAGGAGAGGAGAGGAGAGGAGAGGAGAGGAGAGGAGAGAATAAGGGATAGGATAGTATAGTATAGTATAGGATAGGATAGGATAGGATAGGATAGGATAGGATAGATGGGAAATGAATAGAATAGAATTCAGAATGAATAGAATAGAATAGAACAGAGATGGAAGGGAACTTGGAGGTCTTCTAGTCCAGCCCCCTGCTCAAGCAGGAGAACCTATACCATCTCAGACAGGTGACTGTCTAACTTCTTCTTAACAATCTCCAGTGATGGAGCAGCCACAATTTCTGGGGTAAGCTCCTGATTCACTTAACAGCTGTGGCAAGACTCACTTAACAACGCTCTCGCTTAGCAACGGCAATTTTGGGCTCCGTTGTGGTCTTGCAGACTGGTGCGACTGAAGCAGCCTGCAGAGAGAAAAGGCCCCACGTGGGTCTCCTTCGCGGTAATCGGCCCAGCGTTTATTCCCGCTGGGGCAGAAGTCCATCCAGGAGGAGTTTTGGCATTTGAAACCCTCCCGATGGAGCAACAGCTGCAGAAGAAAGGGAGAGAAGGGCTGGAGCCCCTGAACAGCTGGAGCTGAAGGAAGGGGATTCAGAAGTTCCCATGAGCAAGCCGTTTTGGCACTTCCATCCCAGGCCCCTCGGAGGGCCTCTGGCAGGAAGCGCAACAACAACACCGGATCAGCTGCTCCCTCTTACTCACAGGTTGCCATTAATCTGAAATGGATCCTTGGGCTACTCACCAGGTAGATCCCTCAGTGGTTTCAACTGAGCCTGGAAAAGAGAGAAGAGAAGAGAAGAGAAGAGAAGAGAAGAGAAGAGAAGAGAAGAGAAGAGAAGAGAAGAGAAGAGAAGAGAGAGAAGAGAAGAGAAGAGAAGAGAAGAGAAGAGAAGAGAAGAGAAGAGAAGAGAAGAGAGAGGAGAGGACAGAAAGGAGAGAGTAGAGGACAGAAAGGAGAGGAGAGGGAAGGGGAGGGGAGGGGAGGGGAGAGGAGAGGAGAAGAGAAAGGAGAGGAGAGAGAGGAGAGGAGAGAAGAGAAGAGAAGAGAAGAGAAGAGAAGAGAAGAGAAGAGAAGAGAAGAGAAGAGAAGAGAAGAGAAGAGAAGAGAAAATATGGAATGGAGTAGAGTGGAATGGAATGGAATAAGAATACAATAGAATAGAATAGAATAGAATAGAATGGAATGGAAGGGAAGGGAAGGGAAGAGAAGAGAAGAGAAGAGAAGAGAAGAGAAGAGAAGAGAAGAGAAGAGAAGAGAAGAGAAGAGAAGAGAAGAGAAGAGAAGAAGAGAGAGGAGAGAGGAGAGAAGAGAAGAGAAGAGAAGAGAAGAGAAGAGAAGAGAAGAGAAGAGAAGAGAAGAGAAGAGAAGAGAGAGGAGAGGACAGAAAGGAGAGAGTAGAGGACAGAAAGGAGAGGAGAGGGAAGGGAAGGGAAGGGGAGGGGAGGGGAGGGGAGAGGAATGGAATAAGAATGGAATAGAATAGAATAGAATAGAATAGAATAGAATAGAATAGAATAGAATAGAATAGAATAGAATAGAATGGAATGGAATGGAATGGAAGGGAAGGGAAGGGAAGGGAAGGGAAGGGGAGGGGAGGGGAGTGGAATGGAATGGAATGGAATCAGAATGGAATAGAATAGAATAGAATAGAATGGAATAGAATAGAATAGAATAGAATAGAATAGAATAGAATAGAATAGAATAGAATGGAATGGAATGGAATGGAATGGAATGGGAATGGAATGGAAGGGAAGGGAAGGAAGGGAAGGGAAGGGAAGGAAGGAAGGGAAGAGGAGAGGAGAGGAGAGGAGAGGAGAGGAGAGAAGAGAAGAGAAGAGAAGAGAAGAGAAGAGAAGAGAAGAGAAGAGAAGAGAAGAGAAGAGAAGAGAAGAGAAGAGAAGAGAGAGAAGAGAAGAGAAGAGAAGAGAAAATATGGAATGGAGTAGAGTGGAATGGAATGGAATAAGAATACAATAGAATAGAATAGAATAGAATAGAATAGAATAGAATGGAAGGGAAGGGAAGGGAAGGAAGAGAAGAGAAGAGAAGAGAAGAGAAGAGAAGAGAAGAGAAGAGAAGAGAAGAGAAGAGAAGAGAAGAGAAGAGAAGAGAAGAGAAGAGAAGAGAAGAGAAGAGAAGAGAAGAGAAGAGAAGAGAGAGAAGAAGAGGAGGAGAGAAGAGAAGAGAAGAGAAGAGAGAGGAGAGGACAGAAAGGAGAGAGTAGAGGACAGAAAGGAGAGGAGAGGAAGGGAAGGGAAGGGGAGGGGAGGGGAGGGGAGGGGAGAGGAGAAGAGAAAGGAGAGGAGAGGAGAGGAGAGGAGAGGGAAAGAGAAAGGGAAGGGGAAGGGAAGGAAGAGGAGAGGAGAGAGAGAGGAGAGGAGAGGAGAGGGAAGGGGAAGGGGAAGGAAGAGAAGAGAAGAGAAGAGAAGAGAAGAGAAGAGAAGAGAAGAGAAGAGAAGAGAAGAGAAGAGAAGAGAAGAGAAGAGAAGAGAAGAGAAGAGAAAGAAGAGAAGAGAAGAGAAGAGATGGAATGGAGTAGAGAATGGAATGGATAGAATAAAGAATAGAATAGAATAGAATAGGAATGGAATGGAAGGGAAGGGAAAGGAAGGGAAGGAGGGAAGGGGAGGGGAGAGGAGAGGAGAGAAGAGAAGAGAAGAGAAGAGAAGAGAAGAGAAGAGAAGGAGAAGAGAAGAGAAGAGAAGAGAAGAGAAGAGAAGAGAAGAGAAGAGAAGAGAATGAGAAATATGGAATGGAGTAGAGTGGAATGGAATGGAATAAGATACAATAGAATAGAATAGAATGGAAGGGAAGGGAAGGGAAGGGAAGGGAAGGAAGAGAAGAGAAGAGAAGAGAAGAGAAGAGAAGAGAAGAGAAGAGAAGAGAAGAGAAAGAAGAGAAGAAGAGAGAAGAGAAGATGGGGCCCAGAATCACAGAGTTGAGTTGGAAGGGATCCTGGGGGTCTTCTAGTCACCACCCTGCTCGAGCAGTAGACCTCTTACCATTCCAGTCAAATGGTTGTCCAGTCTCTTTTTGAAAGCCCCCAGTGATGGAGCACCCACAATTTCTGGATGCAGAAGGAAGGAAGGAAGGAAGGAAGGAAGGAAGGAAGGAAGGAAGGAAGGAAGGAAGGAAGGAAGGAAGGAAGGAAGAAGAAGGAAGGAAGGAAGGAAGGCAGAACAACAGAGTTGGAAGGGATCTTGGAGGTCTTCTAGACCAGCCCCCTGCTCCAGTCTCATCTTAAAAGCCTCCAGTGATGGAGCACCCACAACGTCTAGAGGCAGGTTGTTCCACTGGTTCAGCCCTTTAGTTTTTGTTCAATCCACCCACTTTGGGGGGGAACTCTACAGACTTTACCTGAGATGCAGAAGAAGAGCCCTCCCCTCCCAAGCAGGCTCACACTGGAGCCTTTAGTGTGGTGGAGGAATCGGTCTTCCATAGGTTGTAGATCAGCACATCCCCTGGGGTTGGGAGGGAAGTCACCCTACTTGGTCCCCATGCAGTACATCCATGGAGATTCCCAGTCCTCCAGGTCCTGGTTGTCCCAAAAGTGTTTTTTCAGGAGGCACCTGGACTTTCTTGTTTTCCTTTGAAGACGTTTCTCTTCTCCTGCAAGAAGCTTCTTCAGCTCCGAGTGGATGGTGGGGAATGGAAGGATTTATACTCCTTGCAGAAAAACTGGTCATTTGCATTCTTTTAGAGAGTGGTTGAGGCCACCTGGAGCCTCACCTGTGTCCTCAGAGTCACCTGAGTGGTGCAAATGGGTGCAGAGCCTTCCTGGAACTGCTGAAAGGACCGTGTGGGAGACTGGAGACGGACGGTGTTGTGTCCTTCCCCCTCTGTTGAGAGAGGGCGGTTCAATTATGACATCCTCTATCTCCAGTGCACCACACCGTCTTTTCTACAGTTCCAAGAAGGCTCCCCACCCATTTGCACCACCTAGATGATTCTGAGGAGACAGGTGAGCCTCCAAGTGGCCTCAACAACTCTCTAAAACAGGGGTGTCAAACTCAATTTCATTGAGGGCCACATCAGCATTGCAGTTGCCCTGGTGGGGGTTGCGGGGTGCAGCCAGGGTGGGTGCGGCCTACTGGGTGGGCGTGGATGGAGTGGGTTTGGCCTACTGGGTGGGCGTGGAGGGAGTGGGTGCAGCCTACTGGGTGGGCACGGCCAGCTCTACATCGTTCGCGTCAAGGGTGCCTGTGGGGGCCTTGTGGGCAGGAGTGGGACAGATCTGAGAGTCTCTGGCAGAAGGGGGTGGGACTGGGGCAAGTGCCAAGGCATGGTCCATTTCTTCATTCCTCACAAAGGGGGACCCCTCCCCAGCATGCACCCAGGGGGCGAGGCCGACACCGACGCGGCAGGGGCTGGTTCCTCGCTGTTTCCGGATGGCCTTGTGCAGCTAAGACTGAATGCGTTTCGGCATAGATGGCCACCACAAAATGGTACATTGGCTCCCATCCAGCCTGGGCCAGGGCCAAGGCAGCGGGGGCCGTTCCCTCACTGTCTCCAGGATGGCTTCGCGGGCCACACGAAACCACTTCGCGGGCCGCATCTGTCCCCCGGGCCTTGTGTTTGACATGTCTGCTCTGAACAAAGGCAAATGACCAGCTCTCTGCAAGGAGTATAAATCCTTCCATTTCCCCCACCATCCAGTCCGAGCCGAAGAAGCTTCTGGGAGGAGAAGCAAAACCTCTTTCAAAGAAAAAAAAAAAGGAGGTCCAGTTGCCTCTTGAAAAAAATGCACCTTTGGGACCCCCCTGTGCTGTAGCTCTGCAAGGCCACGTGAGCTGTCCTGGTCCCTGTCTGTCAAACCCAGAAGGCTGTTTCCTCAAGGACAGATGGGAGCATCTGACAGACAGGAAGAGTTCCCAGTTCTGAAAGCTTCGCCATCCGCCGAAGCGGCCGACTCGTTCAAGAGCTCCCGAAGTTCGTTCCTAAATATGGTGAGACTGCCTTATTTGGCGTTCCCCCCTCGCTCAGAGCCGGCATCCCGCTGAACGAACAGGGCAGGCAGGGTGATCCAAATTCAGAGAGACAGGCAGGGGGCTCCCAGACGCCCTGGGGCTAATTGTGTGCTCTGGAACAAAGGAAAGACGAGCAGGCTGCCCTGGGCTGGCCAAAATAGCTCCTTTCAACTCAGGAATGTCTAAAGCTGTGTTTCTCCAACCTTGACAATTTTAAGGCATGTGGACTTCAACTCCCAGAATTCCACAGCCAGCAACGCTGGCTGTGGAATTCTGGGAGTTGAAGTCCACATGCCTTAAAATTGTCAAGGTTGGAGAAACACGGGAGACTCTAAAGTCTGCAAGAATGTCTACGGGGGTTCTCCGTCAACTTTGACTTCCTTTGTGTTTTTTTTTCCCTCGAAGAGGTTTCGCCCCTCGTCCAAGAAGCTTCCTCAGTTCTGAGTGGTGGGGAATGGAAAGGGGAGTTAGAACTGAGGAAGCTTCTTGGACGAGGGGCAGAAATCTCTTCGAGGGAAAAAAAACACAAAGGAAGTCCAGTTGCCTTTCGAAAAAGCACCTTTGGGACATCTGCAAAGAACCGTCCCCTTAGGAACTGCTGAAAGGACCCGTGTTGTGGACAGATGGGTGGTGTCGTATCCCCCCCCCTCCATTGAGAGAGGGCTGTTTGATTTTAAGGTAGACCAGGGCTTTTCAACCTGTTCACCCATTGTACCACTTTTAGAATAGGGCAACATCCGAGGACCACCAGTCGCCTAGCAAGGGGTCAAAAGCTTGATGACCAAAAAAAAAGGGGGGGGAAGTGATGAAATACTAGTAGTCCTCGACTTACAACAGTTTGCTTAGTGACTGTTCGAAGTTACAATGACACCGAAAAAAGTGCCGAGCAAGACACCTGCCTGCCCGCCCGGCGGCGCCCTTCCTCCTGTCTGCAGTTTTCATTGTTGTGAGCATTTCTGTGAGCATTCAGTGGGGGTGAGGTGAGGGGTGTTTGGTTTTTATTCCCCCTCCCCGTCTGCTGGGTGGTTGCAGCAGGTTTTGGTCACTTCACATGACCCTGGGACACTGTGACCGTCATAAATATGAATCAGTTGCCAAGCATCTGAATGACCCTGGAGATGCTGCAACATTCCAGCTGATCGGCACTTCTTCTGGGCTCAGCAGAAGCACCAGGATCAGCGCCGAACTCCAGCTGGATCCTGGCGCTGATCCTGGCGCTTCCACTGAGCCCTGACAGCCCTGAAGAAGCGCCGATCAGCTGGAAAGCGGCACTGATCCTGGCGCTTCCGCTGAGCCCTGACAGCCCTGCAGCTCGAGCCGTCTCTCGCTCAGGCTAGTGCGGTGCTGCCACCGGTTCAGCTCATTCCCCTCCCCTGCTACCCCTTTTCTAGGATGGTCACGTACCCCCTGCCAGGTGCCACTGTACCACAGGTGGTACCCGTACCACTGGTTGAAAAGCCTTGATGTAGACGACCTCATTGATCCCTCTTTCAAACCAGCGGTCCTCTCTGTCCGAAATATGGACACTGCTGTCTTCGAAAGAGCGACTTTTGTCCTTCAAATGCAGACAGGCTGCTGAACCAGGACAAGATTCAGCCAGTCCATCTACATTTGAAAGACAAAAGTCACAGATAAGCCTCCAAATAGCCACGACAATTCTCAGAAAGAGGGCTAATGAGCAGATGACTGCAAGGAGTATAAATCCTTCGATCCTCCACGGCTCAGTCAGAGCCTTCCAGGGAAAACAAAGTCCAGTTGCCTTGTGAAAAAGCAGCTTTGGGACAACCAGGATCTGGAGGACCGAGAATCTCCGTAGACATAAAGTCAGTAACGGCCGATACGTCGGTATCAAGGGAAGCTAGCCGTGATGCCCAGTGCACATTCTGGACTAGAGTGAGATGGATTTTTAGCAAACTCAGAACAAGCATGTTAAGTCCTTGCTATCTAACAAAATGAAATTCAAGGGTGAAAAAAGCAAGGTTCTACATTTACGCAAGAAAAACCAAATGTATAGGTATAGTATAGGGGGTACCTTGCTCAATAGTAGTAACTATGAGAAGGACTTCAGAGTCCTAGAGGACAATCCCTTAAATATGAACCAGCCGTGTGCTGCAGCTGCCAAAAAGGCCAACACAGTGCTGGGCAGCATTAACAGAGGGATAGAATCAAGATCACGTGAAGTGTTAATACCACTTTACACGGCCTTGGTAAGGCCAAACCTGGAATACGGCATCCAGTTTTGGTCACCACGATGTAAAAAAGATGTTGAGACTCTAGAAAGAGTGCAGAGAAGAGCAACAAAGATGATCAGGGGACTGGAGGCTAAAACATACCAGGAACGGTTGCTGGAATTGGGTATGTCTAGTTTAACGAAGAGAAGGACGAGGGGGGAACATGATAGCAGGGTTCCAGTATCTCAGGGGCTGCCCCAAAGAAGAGGGAGTCAAGCTATTCTCCAAAGCACCTGAAGGCAGGACAAGAAGCAACGGATGGAAACTAACCAAGGAGAGAAGCAAGCTAGAACTAAGGAGAAACTTCCTGACAGTGAGAACAATTAACCAGCGGAACAACCTGCCTCCAGAAGCGGTAAATGCTCCAACACTGGAAGTTTTTAAGAAACTGGACAGCCATCTGTCTGAAATGGTGTAGGGTTTTCTGCCTGAGCAGGGGGTTGGATTAGATGACCTCCAAGGTCCCTTCCAACTCTTTTTATTCTATTTTATTCTATTCTATTCTACTCTACTCTACTATATTCTATTCCAGTGTTTCTCAACCTTGACAATTTTAAGGCATGTGGACTTCAACTCCCAGAATTCCTGAGCCTGGGAGTTGAAGTCCACATGCCTTAAAATTGTCAAGGTTGAGAAACACTGTTCTATTCTATTCTATTCTATTCTATTCTATTCTATTCTATTCTATTCTATTCTATTCTATTCTATTCTATTCTATTCTATTCTATTCTCCTCTGTTCTATTCTATTCTATTCTATTCTATTCTATTCTATTCTATTCTATTCTATTCTATTCTATTCTATTCTATTCTATTCTATTCTATTCTATTCTATTCTATTCTATTCTATTCCATTCCATTCCATTCTATTCCTTATTTCTAATTCTATTCTATTCTATTCTATTCCTTATTTCTAATTCTATTCTATTCTATTCTATCCTATTCCATATATTCTATTCTGTTCTGTTCTGTTCTGTTCTGTTCTGTTCTGTTCTGTTCTGTTCTGTTCTGTTCTATTCTATCCTGCATTCCGTTATTCTATCCTATCCTATCCTATCCTGTCCTGTCCTGTCCTGTTGTTTTGTTCTGTTTCGTTCTGTTCTATTCTGTTCTGTCCTCTCCTATCCTATCCATGAGAATTCCTGGATGGATGATCAAGTGACAAACAATTGGAAAAGGACAAATATTCGTATCTCCAAAAGCAAGATCTAGCAAATACAGATAATCCTCAACTTACAACAATTCATTTAGTGACTGTTCAAAGTTAAAACGGCCTGAGTACAGGAGTTGGACTAGAAGACCTCCAAGGTCCCTTCCAACTTTATTACTACTACTACTACTACTACTATTACTTCTGCTGCTGCTGCTGGTGGTGGTGGTGGTGGTGCTACTACTGTTACTCCTGTTATTATTATTGTGATTTATGACTGTTTTTCATACTTATGACTGTTGCAGCATCCCCATGGTCACTTGATCAAAAACTGGGACCCTTGGCAACTGACTCGTATTTACGACGGGTGCAGCGTGCCTCCGGGATCACGGGATCCCCTTTGGCAACCTTCTGACAAGCAAAGTCAATGGGGGAAGCCAGATTCGCTTCACAACTGTGGCAGAAAAGAAGTCTTTAAAAAAGCTCTTAAAACTAACTCAATCAAGGCTTCACTTAGCGACATCAATTTTGGGCTCGACGGCGGTCATCACTTGAGGACGGCCTGCACGGACAACCCGGGAAGACCGCAAAGGTAGGTGACACAGCAAATGATCAGTTCCACAAACCTCAGCTCCAGTCAGGGAGCGTGAGAGAGACGTCTGCATGAAGTTGTCAAGAGAACATTACCTCCCTTAATAGACGGTGGGAAGGCTGTAGATAAATCTTGATTTAGCAAAGCATTTGAGGAAGTCCATTTATCCCCGGCTGGCTGGTGTGAGAATTAAATGACTGGGCGAACAGGGTGCTCCAGGAAGGGCCTTAATGATCCTCCTCAACTGAGTGAGTTGCCACAACATTCACCTTGCCGTTTCCCACATTTGCATCACTGTCTTGGATGAGGAGGTGCGGGGATTCGCTTCTAGAACAGGCAAATGACCCAAATGTTGGGCGGGCTGGCTAATATCCTAGAACAGGGGTCCACAAACTGCAGTCTGTGGACCGACACCGGTCCAGGGCATGCCAGCAACCGGTCCGCACAAACAAGCAAAGCCCCATCCGCGGGATGCAGGCCGCACACAAAACCACGCGCCCTCCGGTCCATGGAAAAACCCCTCTCCGCGGAACCAGTCCCTGGTGCCCAAAAGATTGGGGGCCGCTGTGCTAGAAGACAGAAACAAAACTCAAACTGTCTCGATAGGCTAGACCAGGGGTCCCCAACCCCCTGGTCCGTGGACCGGTCCCGGTCCATGGCACGCCAGCCACCCACAAAAGAAAGACGGGCAAAAAAAAAAACCAGCATGCAGCTTGGCCCGTTTACAACATTCTTTTATGCCTTGACATGCCTGCTAGTCGGTTGAAGAGTCTGCCATGAACGAAGCCGTGTGTGTGTGTGTGTGTGTGTGTGTGTGTGTGTGTGTGTGGTGGGCTCCTCAGACAGGCTGTGGAGCTGCCGGTGGGTCACACAATTTTTCTGGATTAAGCCACCCCCCTCCCCCCTCTTGGAAACTCACACCTCCGACACCCTCCGTTCCAGCTGTTCCAACTGCTCGCCGGAGCAGAGAAAGGGGCCCCTCGCGCTGGGAAGGATTGTAACCGACGCTCTGGGGGAAGACGCAGGTCTTTCAACAGATCGGGGTTGCCTGTGATGGGGCAACCATTTCGAATCGGAGCGAGGGGAAGAGGGCGATGAGGAAGGACGGGGAGAGTGGCAGCCACAGCCGTGCTCCGAAGTGACCCCTGAGTATTGGAGCTAAGGCTGGGGAGGGGGCCTTTTGGGAGACCCTTGGCCACAGTGGGCAATGCCCACCTCGCTCCGGCCTGGGTCCGGCTGCATCTGCAAATTTCCCCCTCTGCCCCAGACGTGCTTTTTTTTTTTTAATCAGGAGGCAACTGGACTTCCTTGTTTCTTTCTCTTTGAAGACGTTTCGCTTCTCCTCCCAGAAGCTTCCTCCGCTCTGACTGGATGGTGGGGAACGGGAGGATTTATACTCCTGGCAGACAGCTGGATGGTGGGGAACGGGAGGATTTATACTCCTGGCAGATAGCTGGATGGTGGGGAACGGGAGGATTTATACTCCTGGCAGACAGCTGGCCCTTTGCCTCCTTTTAGAGGGTCGTTGAGGCCACCTGGAGGTTGACCTGTGTCCTCAGGGTCACCTGAGTAGGTATGCAACTGGGCATGGATGTTTTCTTCCCTGGGTCCCTTCACCACTGAAGATGGGCGCAAGGCTGTTGGGGACAAGTCTGGGTTGTCTGAATCCCAAACTGAGGCATGAATGGTTCCTGGAGTCTGCCATGTTTTCTGGAAATCCATTCATCCTCCTGCACCGTTCGAAGGGGGTTCGTCCCAAAGGGCATGGCTCAATGTCTACGGAGAGTCTCAGCCCTCCAGGTCCTGGCTGTCCCAAAGGTGCTTTTTTCACGAGGCAACTGGACTCCCTTGTTTTTCTTTGAAATCCTTTCACTTCTCATCCCAGAAGCTTCTTCAGCTCTGACTGGATGGTGGGGAACCGGATGGTGGGAAATTTCCCCACCATCCGGTCCGAGCGTAAGAAGCTTCTGGGATGAGAAGTGAAACGTCTTCAAAGGAAAACAAGGAAGTCCAGTTGCCTTGTGAAAAAAAATACCTTTAGGATAACCATGATCTGAATGGCTGAGGATCTCCATAGATACGTCCCTCTCTGTGTTTCTCCTAGTCCAGGGGTAGGCAACCTGGCCTCTTTTAAGACTCATGGACTTCAACTCCCAGAATTCCTGAGCCAGCCTGGCTCAGCTTGGAAACCTCTCCCTTTCCCCTCAGCGTGGCTGGCTCAGGAATTCTGGGAGTTGAAGTCCACCAGTCATAAAAGGGCCAAGGTTGCCTACCTCTGGCCTAGGCCTAGGCCCAGGCCCTTTTATGACTCGTGGACTTCAACTCCCAGAATTCCTCAGCCAGCATGGCTCAGCTTGGAAACCTCTCCCTTTCCCCTCAGCATGGCTGCCTCAGGAATTCTGGGAGTTGAAGTCCACCAGTCATAAAAGGGCCAAGGTTGCCTACCTCTGGCCTAGGCCTAGGCCCAGGCCCTTTTATGACTCGTGGACTTCAACTCCCAGAATTCCTGAGCCAGCCTGGCTCAGCTTGGAAACCTCTCCCTTTCCCCTCAGCGTGGCTGGCTGAGGAATTCTGGGAGTTGAAGTCCACAAGCCATGAAGGGAACCATAATTCCCCCATGCTGGCTCAGGAATTCTTGGCAACTATAAGACTGTGGAGATTCTCCATCATCTAGGCCAGGGGTAGGCAACCTTGGCTCTTTTATGACTTGTGGACTTCAACTCCCAGAATTCCTGAGCCAGCATGGGAGAACTATGGCTTCTTCATGACTTGTGGACTTCAACTCCCAGAATTCGTCAGCCAGCATGGCTCAACTTGGAAACCTCTCCCTTTATTATTATTATTTTATTTATTAAATTTCGATGCCGCCCTATTCGGAGAACTCAGGGCGGCTCACAGCATAAATAGAAATCCAATATTAAAATACTACATAATAAATATATAAAAATACATATATAAAAAGAAAACCCCTAAATTTAAGAAACCATTCATTCAACAAACCATTCTTTCCCCTCAGCATGGCTGGCTCAGGAATTCTGGGAGTTGAAGTCCACAAGTCATAAAAGAACCAAGGTTGCCCACCCCTGTCCTAGGCTAAAAGCACCACAGCTGAGCAAGGACCCCCTGGATGTTCTCACCTCTTAGTTCTCTCCAGGGAGGGAAGGGCTGATGTTGACCAGAGACACCAAGCCGGACACAAAGAATATAAATCTTTCCATTCCCCACCAGTCAGAACTGAAGAAGCTTCTTGGATAAGAAGAAGCGAAACATCCTCAAGGAAAAAAACAAAACAAGGAAGTCCAGTGGCCTTTTGGAAAAGCACCTTTGGGGACCAGATTCCTTCTGGAACCCAACAGACCTACGCAGTGGTTCAGGGCTTTACAGCAGAGGTGCACCCCCAAACTGGAAAGGGGTCAGAGCTCCCCTCAGTCCTTGCACCCAAACCTACAAACGCACCCCTTAAAAGTAGCAAATGTGGCAACATACCCCCTCGCAACGTCACTCCTGGTGTCCAGCTGGATGGAGCTTGTCCAAGGGCTGCGGTTCCCCTTCTCCTCCTGCAACACAGAGGCCACACACATATGTGAGCGTCAGGAAAGCAAGCTCTGGGTCTCTTTAGCCCTGAGACGGGGTAACAGCACCATACGTTAAGCCTCCAGAGTCGAGACGGCTGGCTGGCGTTTGCCGTGTCCACCCCGATAGTCAAAAGCCGCATTCCGCAATATGATGAACGTCAGACAGCCAAGACCCCTTCTAGACTAGGCTGGCATGTGGTGCAAACTCAGCCAAAAAACTAGCCAAAAAGGGCAGAAAATAAAATAAAACAAAAGGAAGAAGGGGGATATACGTCTATAAAGATTCTCAATCCCCCAGGTCAAAGGTCCCCAACCTTTGGGGCACCAGGGACCACCGGTTCCGTGGAGAAAGGTTTTTCCACGGACCGGAGGGTGTGTGGTTTTGTGTGCTGCCTGCATCCCGCGGATGGGGCTTTGCTTGTTTGTGTGGACCGGTTGCTGGCATGCCGTGGATCAGTACCGGTCCATGGACCAGCGGTTGGGAACCCCTGCCCCAGGTCAGGGGTCTCCAACTTTTCCAACTGTGCAGACCGTCGGGGGGGGAGAGGGGATGGGGCCATGTAAGCGGTGGCGTGCGCACTTGCCCACTGCTCGTGCAAGTGCACGCACGCACTCTCCCGCCACTTCCACGACCCATTTCTAAACGGGCCACAGCCCAGGGATTGGGGACCCTTGCTCCAAATCAAGGCTGTCCCACGACTTGAAGCAAGGGGGGGAGGGTGTCCATTGAAAACATTGAAGCTTTTCTTCGAAGTTTCTTGGATGAGAAGGGAAAAGTTTTCAAAGCCAACAAACAAACAAATAAAAAAAAACCAGGAAAATCCAGTTGCCCTTTGGAAAAAAAAAAAAAGCACCTTTGGGTTGAAGAGGTGGATAGCCCTCTTTTTTTTCCCCCTCCCACACCTTTTTGTTGGTGGGTGGTGGTGGTTTTTGCACAAACTCAACTCTGCAATTTTGCAAAAGTCCCTTCCCGGTACTGCTCCCTCCCTCCTAGCTTTCCAAAAACTCTTGAAAACACATTTATGCAGGCAGGTTTGGGGGTGTGAGTTGCACTCTGCCCCGGGGCCTCTGATTGGGACTTGTGTGTTGTATGAGTGGAAATAGTTTTATAGTTTTTACATTGTAAATTAGTATTTTAATGGATTTATACTATATTTTTGTACTTGTATTTTTGCTGTGAGCCGCCCTGAGTCTTGGGAGAAGGGCGGCATATAAGATAGATAGATAGATAGATAGATAGATAGATAGATAGATAGATAGATAGATAGATAGATAGATAGATAGATAGATAGATAGATAGATAGATAGATAGATAGATAGATAGATAGATAGATAGATAGATAGAAGAAGCGAGGACCGCAGGAAGCAGCATCCGGAGAGGCGTCTAGCAGCTGTCCGGGAAGAGCCCCATCGGTCAGCTTGGGAAGGGGTTTGTCGCTTTGCTGCTGCTGCTCCTAATGTGTCACCACCCATGCATGGATGCGCAGAAAATGGGCCGTGGGAGGTGGGGTGGGGTGGGGGATGTGGCAGCCCCCTCCCCCGGGGACAGAGCGCATAAGGCTGGCCAGCGCTTCGACTCCTGCTGTTAGGCCTTGTGAAACAGCCTCTGTCAATGCCTCTGAGCAGCCTTGATAGTCAGAGCAGCTGAAACCGAAAACTCATCCATTCCTCCCGGGGTCTCCTGATGCCTGGCGGGCTTCCATAAATATGAAATAGTGCACATGTCGAGGTGACAAGCTTTGTCTACATTTTTTCTCCCTGTGGTTTCAAGGCCTGGATCTTGTCTCGGCTGCCGCCTAGTGTGCGATTTGGCCATTTGTATTTGGAGCTGGTGGATGGGGGGGGGGAAGGAAAAAAAATCAAGTTTTTTTCTAACCTCGCATTACACAGGAAGCCTTGTTTGGTATTTTAACTTAACAATCATAGAAGGGATAGAAAGCTGACGGGGGGGGGGGGAATCGGGCCGATCCCTAGAAAGCTAAGTGGGATGGGATCTGACAAGAATTTGGATGGGAGATGAAAGATGATCTATGGGAAGCAGGAGAAGGGAGGCCTGTTGTGAAAAGGAAGTGCAAAAGCTATAGGAGAGAGAGATCACATAAGAGCTGGGGCGGGGCTGCAAAAATATGGAGATGAGAGCAAGATTGTGCGTGGAGGCATGTCCAGAAGGATGGGATGGGATGGGGTGGGGTGGGGTGGAAGGGAAGGGAAGGGAAGAGAAGAGAAGAGAAGAGAAGAGAAGAGAAGAGAAGAGAAGAGAAGAGAAGGGAAGGGAAGGGAAGGGAAGGGAAGGGAAGGGAAGGGAAGGGAAGGGAAGAGAAGAGAAGAGAAGAGAAGAGAAGAGAAGAGAAGAGAAGAGAAGAGAAGAGAAGAGAAGAGAAGAGAAGAGAAGAGAAGAGAAGAGAAGAGAAGAGAAGAGAAGAATAGAACAGAATAAGGAATAGAGTAGAGTAGAGTAGAGTAGAATAGGATAGGATAGGATAGGAATTAGAAAAGAATAGAATAGGAATTAGAATAGAATAGAATAGAATAGAATAGAATAGAATAGAATAGAATAGAATAGAATAGAATAGAATAGAATAGAATAGAATAGAATAGAACAGAGAAATTAAAATAGAGAAATTAGAATAGAATAAAGAATAGAACAGAACAGAACAGAATAGAATAGAATAGAATAGAATAGAATAGATGGAATGGAGAATAGAATAGAATAGAATAGAATAGAATAGAATAGAATAGAATAGAATAGAATAGAATAGAATAGAATAGAATAGAATAGAATAGAATAGAATAGAATAGAATAGAATAGAATAGAATAGAATAAGCAATAGGATATAGAACAGAATATAGAATAGAATAGAACAGAACAGAACTAAGAATAGGAATAGAGCAGAACTAAGAATAGGAATAGAGCAGAGCAGAATAGAATAGAATAGAATAATAATAGAATAGATGGAATGGAGAATAGAATAGAATAGAATAGAATAGAATAGAATAGAATAGAATAGAATAGAATAGAATAGAATAGAATAGAATAGAATAGAATAGAATAGAATAGAAAATATGGAATGGAATGGAACAGAACAGAACAGAAAAAGAATAGAATAGGTTTATTGGCCAAGTGTGATTGGACACACAATGAATTTGTCTCTTGCTCTCCTAAAATGTGGTCAGAGACAACGAGGACATCAGAATTAAAAGGAGTGGAGAAAATGCAGAGTGGAATTTAGTGTCTAAACCAGCCTCATACTTGTATCATGTCACAATCCCCAAATTTAGGAGGGCTTTATCCTTAGCTGGATTTAATGATCTCCCCACAGCTGTCCTGGAACGGAAATATAGGAAAACCCCATACGAAATCTGATAGTGCTCTTGTGATATGGATGCCATAGAAACCACAACCCATGTTTTTTTGTATTGCCAGTGCTGTTGGGACAGCTGATTAGTTCTCTTTTATTTAAATTTCTGGGACGCTCCGAATAGATTTTACCTGCGCTATCTGTCAACTAATAAAGATAAATTAATTTCGCTAAAAGTAACAACATTCTGCTGCATTATGTGTAAGCTTTCCCCAGAAATGGTTGCTAACAGAAGCCAACATGGGTTTGTCATGCTAAACAAATCCTACTTCATTCTTCGACAAAGGGACTAAATTAACGGATCGGCGAAATGCACTGGACATAATATACCTGGGCATTTGATAAAGTAGACCACAACCTTCTTCTTGGTAGGCTAGAAAAATGTGGGACGGATAACGTCACCCCCAGATGGATTTGTAACTGGGTGACAAACTGCACTCAATGTGTAGTTTTGACTGGATCTACATCTGCACGGAGAGAAGCAAGAGTAGGGTACCCCATGTACGTTCTGTTTTAGGTCCAGTACTTTTCAATATCTTCGTAAACGATTTAGATGAGGGAGTAGAAGGAGAACTCATCCAATTTGGAGATGACACTATCCTGGCAAGAATAGCCAACACTCCAGAAGATAGGCTGAAGATCCAGATGGATCCCAACAGACTTCAACGCTGGGAAATTAGGCACAGATTAGGTGAAACCTGGCTCAACAGCAGTAGCGGTGTGAGGGATCTTGGAATCTTAGTAGACAATCATTTAAATATGAGCCAGCCGTGTGCGGCGGCAGCCCAAAAAGCCAATGCAATCCCAAGGTGCGTTAACAGAGGGACAGAATCAAGACCAGGTTACTTACGGGACCGTCTGCTGCCGCATGAAACCCAGCCGCCGGTTAGGGCCCACAGGGTCGGCCTTCTCCAGGTCCCGTCAGCCAGACAGTGTCGCCTGGCGGGGCCTAGGGGAAGGGCCTTCTCTGTTGCGGCCCCGGCCCTCTGGAACCAACTCCCCCCGGAGGTCCGTATTGCTCCCCACCCTCTCCGCCTTTCGCAAATTATTAAAGACCCATCTTTGCCGGCAGGCCTGGGGCAGTTAACACCTGGCCCCTAGCCAGTGTATGTTTGTTGTAAGTTTGTTTTCGGGTGATTGGTTTTTAATCTAGGGGTTTTATAAATGTATTTAATGTCAGATTTCTATATGTTATTATCTGTGTTGTAAGCCGCCCTGAGTTTTTGGAATAGGGCGGCATAGAAATCGAAATAAATAAATAAATAAATAAATAAATAGATAGATAGATAGATAGATAGATAGATAGATAGATAGATAGATAGATAGATAGATAGATAGATAGATAGATAGATAGATAAATAAATAAATAAATAAATAAATAAATAAGATCATGTGAAGTACTACCGGTACTACCGCTCTATAAAGCTTTAGTAAGACCACACTTGGAATAGTTCAGCCAGTTTTGCTCACCACAATATAAAGAATATGTTGAGACTTTGGGAAAAGTGTGGAGGAGAGAAACTAAGATGATTAAAGGCCTAAAGACTAAAACATACGAAGAACGGTTGCAGGAATTGGGCGTGTGTAGTGTGTAGTCTAGTGAAAAAAAGTAGTAGTAGGACAGCAGTGTTCCAATATTTGAAGGGCTGCCACAAAGAAGAGGGGGGTCAACCCTATTTTCCAAAGCGCCTGAAGGCGGGACAAGAAGCAACGGATGGAAACTAATCAAGAGTCTTGGTTTGGAAGTGGGCGAAGAGGCGAAAACAAGGTCTGTGCAGGAATGAGGGTGGGGTTTCCAAGAACAGAACCGAAGCAAATATAAAAATAACATCCAGGAAGAAATTGCAAAGGAAGAATGCGAAGATGTTGAAAAATAACAAAAGCTACAGGCGCAAAGGATAGAACAAACACATGTAAAGATATGGGTACAGTTTACTTAGGGCATGGCTTTGTGACCTCTTTCACACACGGGTGCACAGATTGCATTCTTGCCCAACAACTGGGAGAACGGCTGTTAAGAAAGGCTAACAAGAGTGAATGCAAAAATGGGCAGGGATCATTTTGCTGAAGGTGTCTAGCAAGTTGTTGAGACTCTAGAAAGAGTGCAGAGAAGAGCAACGAAGATGATTAGGGGACTGGAGGCTAAAATGTATATCAGGAATGGTTGCTGGAATTGGGGATGTCTAGTTTAACAAAGAGAAGGACCAGGGCGGGACATGATAGCCGTGTTCCAATATCTCAAGGGCTGCCCCAAAGAAGAGGGAGTCAAGCTATTCTCCAAAGGACAAGAAGCAATGGGTGGAAACTCATCAAGGAGAGGAGCAACCTAGAACCAAGGAGAAACTTCCTGACAGTTAGAACAATTAACCAGTGGAACAACCTGCCTCCAGAAGCGGTGAATGCTCCAACACTGGAGGTTTTTAAGAAGAGACTGGACAGCCATTTTGTCAGAAATGGTATAGAGTTTCCTTCCTGAGCAGGGGATTGAACTGGATGACCTCCAAGGTCCCTTCCAACTTTATTATTGTTGTTGTTGTTATTAAGTGACTGGCAGAATTCTGTTGAAAAGAACCCACCAAGCATCCATTTGCAAAACAATGAGAAATGACAGATGGGAGAAAGTACATTGACTTTATGTACCTTGACTTAGAGATAAGTGTACAATAAAATGTGCAGGCTTTGAATTATGGAACACAAATGCACAAGTACCGGGTGGAATGTTGTTTGATGGTTGCCACCAGACTCGGATACGTGGAAGTAAATAGAATAACAAAATAGCACAGTTGGGGGAGGGTCTTCTAGTCCAGCCCCCTTGCTCAAGCAAGGGGCCCTATACAGTTTCAGACAATCTCTTCTTGAAAACCTCCAGTGAGGGAGCTGACACAACATCTGGAGGTAAGCCGTTCCATTGGTGATCCCAAAGATGTTTTTTTTTTCAGGAGGCCACTGGACTTTCTTGTTTTCCTTAAAAGACATTTCGCTTCTCATCCCAGAAGCTTCTTCCACTCTGACTGGATGGTGGGGGAAGGGAAGGATTTATACTCCTTGCAGACAGCTGGTCCTTCGCCTCCTTTTGGAGAGGCGTTGAGGCCACTTGGAGGTTTATCTCTGTGTCCTCAGGGTCATCTGAGTGGTGCAAAATTGACCAGCTCTCTACAAGGAGTATAAATCCTCCACTCCCCACCGTCCAGTCAGAGCTGAAGAAGCTTCTCGCACGAGAAGGGAAACGTCTTCAAACCAGAAAGTCCACTTGCCTCCTGAAAAAAAAACCATGGGACAACCATGATGTGGAGGGTCGAGAATCTCCAGAGACATTCCACTGGTGAATTGTTCCCACGGTCAGGAAATTTCTCCTTACTTCTAGGTTGCTTCTCTCCTCGATTAATTCTCTCCCCCCCCCCCCCGTTGCTTCTCGTCCTGCCTTCCATGTGCAGAAAAAAAACCTTGTGCCAGAATAAACAGAATGCTTAATAACCGCTACAAGGAGTCAGGCGAGAATGTACCAGATCCCCTTGGCTGTTTAATGTATTTATATCGACATGGAAAGATGCTGATGGTGAACGTAGCGGCTTGGATAGGGAATCTGAACGCGGGTGTAGCGGACACCGTTGTTGTCGGCGAGAGCTGAAAGATTTACAGCAAATGTTAGAGGCTGTACGAGGCAAAGGGGAGTGAGGACCTGAATACGAATGGAAAAGGAAGCAAACAAGATCCTCCAAACGGGAAAGAAAAAAAAAGAACAGTTTCGAATTGGTGGATGGAAGTCATTAAAACACAGCTGTGTGCCAGATAGTAAACAGGGGATGCTGTAGGAGCGGGCTGGATATAAATTAATTTTTAGTTGCGTCTGTCTTTTATCTTACCCTCTCCTCCAATTTCTTCTGCTGACTGTCCTTTACTACGTGTTGCATCGTGTCTGTTCCTTCCAAAGGCTCATGTGATGGTTAGGAAAGTAGTAACAATGGAAATGCAGTCCCCTGGACTGCAAGGCGATCCAACCGGTCAGTCCTGGAGATCAGCCCTGACTGCTCTTTAGAAGGCCAGATCTTGAAGTTGAAACTCAAATACTTTGGCCACCGAATGAGAAGGAAGGACTCCCTGGAGAAGAGCCTGATGCTGGGAAAGATGGAGGGCAAGAGAAGAAGGGGACGACAGAGAAGGAGGGGGCTGGATGGGGTCCCTGAAGCAGGAGGCGTGAGCTTCAATAGATTCCAGAAGATGGTAGAGGACAGGAAGGCCTGGAGGAGATCAACCCCGACTGCTCTTTAGAAGGCCAGATCCTGAAGTGGAAACTCAAGTACTTTGGCCACCTAATGAGAAGGAAGAAGGACTCACTGGAGAAGAGCCTGATGCTGGGAAAGATGGAGGGCAAGAGAAGAAGAAGGGGACAATGACAGAGAGTGAGGTGGCTGGATGGAGTCCCTGAAGCAGGAGGCGGGAGCTTCAATGGACTCCAGAAGATGGTAGAGGACAGGAAGGCCTGGAGGAACGTCGTCCATGGGGTCGCGATGGGTCAGACAAGACTTCGCAACTAACAACAACAAACAATGGAAAAGATGAATTCAGGGGTGCTTTGAGGATACTCGGATCCAATTTTGGAACGCTGTCTTGTCTTCATTTTCCATTTTTTTCCCTTCATAAATTCAGCCAGCCTTCAATCTCCTAACACCGTTTTCCCCTTCAGGGTTCTTGTTATTTTTTGTTTTGTACATTTTCAACTACGGATACAGGGACCATTCATTTAGCGACCGTTCCGTTCCAACGGCACTGAAAAAAGGCGACTTATGACCGCGTGTGACCCTTATGACCGTTAATAGCATCCCCCAGGGTCACGTGATCAAAATTCAGAGGCTTGGCAACCGACTCATATTTACGACGGTCGCAGTGGTCCGGGGTCACGCGATCCCCTTTTGCGACGTTCTGCCAAGTAGACTCCATGGGGAAGCCAGACCCACTTAACAAACAGGTTGCCAATGTATCATCTGCAGTGATTCACTTGCTCTATAGTAGCAACTGTGAGAGGGACCTCGGAGTCCCAGTGGACAATCCCTTAAATAGGAGCCAGCCGTGTGCTGCAGCTGCCAAAAAGGCCAACACAGTGCTGGGCTGCATCAACAGAGGGATGGAATCAAGATCAGGTGAAGTGTTAATACCACTTTACAAGGCCTTGGTAAGGCCACACCTGGAATACGGCATCCAGTTTTGGTCACCACAATGTAAAAAATATGCTGAGACTCTAGAAAGAGTGCAGAGAAGAGCAACAAAGATGATCAGGGGACTGGAGGCTAAAACATATCAGGAACGGTTGCTGGAATTGGGGACGTCTGGTTTAATGAAGAGAAGGACGAGGGGGGACATGGCAGCAGTCTTCCAATCTCTCAGGGGCTGCCCCAAAGAAGAGGGAGTCAAGCTATTCTCCAAAGCGCCTGAAGGCAGGACAAGAAGCAACGGATGGAAACTAACCAAGGAGAGAAGCAACCTGGAACTAAGGAGAAACTTCCTGACAGTGAGAACAATTAACCAGTGGAACAACCTGCCTCCAGAAGCGGTGAATGCTCCAACACTGGAAGTTTTTAAGAAGAGACTGGACAGCGATTTGTCCAAAATGGTACAGGGTTTCCTGCCTGAGCAGGAGGTTGGACTAGATGACCTCCAAGGTCCCTTCCAACTTTACTATTATTATTATTATTATTATTATGTGTTATTATTATTACAATTGAAGCAACGAAAGTCATAAAAGGGGGCAACACTCAATTAACAAGTGTCTCGCTTAACCCACAGAAATGTTGGGCAGTATTTTTAAGCCGAGGACCCCGAATCGATTCCTTTCTCTTGTGCGTAATGCTGCACTCTAATGGTGGCTTAAAAACCCTGAAATGGCAGATTATGCGTGTCAAAGTGGGAAGTGACGCATCCCTAAGAGATGCCGAAGCTTCCTAAGGAACGTCGCAGACACTCAGAAGCATCTTTTTTCCTGATTTTTTTAAGCCGCACTCAGCACCTTTGCCGTGGGGATGCAGCGTGTGTGTGTATGTGGGGGGGGGGGCTGTCTTCCTGATGAAATAAGATTTGAAGGCTGCCTTTTCTTGGAATGATCTTCTCGTTCATCGATGGCTGGTACCAGCTGACTCTTAAATCCAGGATCTCTGGACAAGCATCTATTGTTCGATATTTTGACTCGTTCGGTCAATCAACTCTTCTCAGATGCTATCAAAGGAAAGACTCACAGGAAAAAAAACAACAACAAGAAGAAGAAGCCTTATTAAGCCACATGTGATGGTGTAGCCTTCGGAGAAACTGTGTTTGCTCAAAGCACCCTCCTGGTTTTCATGTGAGTGTTTACAAAGATCTCCACTTGTTGTGTGTTGCTCTTTGTAACTGGAAGTGAGCCTGGATATTTTTGCAAACTTTTTTGCTTTAAAAAAAAAGAAGAAGATGAGATTGCAGTGAAATGTTTGTTTACAGTGCAAGAAGCTGGTAACTCTTCGGGGACTTCAGCCTGTAAAGGACGCAGGCTTTCCTTCACGTCAAGATGCACAGGAGAGAGGCATAAAAACCCACAACAGACAACTTCTTCCCAAAACTCCTCAAAAAAAATAAAAAATAAATAGCGAACGTGCCACAAACAGGAAGCTCTGTGGTTGGCCTAAATTTACTATTTCCAACCCGTTTTCCTCAACCCCTTAAGAAGCAGACAATGAAGGAGAACACGAACCATTTACATTGAAGGTCTTCTGCTAAGTACTTTGCACGGTCCTTGAATTGAAGAGACCAGCTTGAACACTGGGCAAGACTGAGGACTGGAGAGGACAGGAAAATTTATCTACTGACTCTTGGTTAAAATGTACGGATATAAACGCGTTTAAGCGACTGAAAAGAGGCCGTGTTCCACCATCCTGTCCATCCCCATCCTTTCTGTTCTACAGGAAATGCATATGTCTGTGCTTATTACATTTTTTTTACACCCTGGACATAGTACGGGAATGTCTCTTTGGATAGCCGTGGGCTGCAGCTGCCAAAAAAGCCAACACAGTGCTAGGCTGCATTAACAGAGGGATTGAATCAAGATCAGGTGAAGTGTTAATACCACTTTACAAGGCCTTTGTAAGGCCACACTTGGAATCCTGCATCCAGTTTTGGTCACCACGATGTAAAAAAGATGCTGAGACTCTAGAAAGAGTGCAGAGAAGAGCAACAAAGATGATTAGAGAACTGGAGGCTAAAACATATAAGGAACGGTTGCTGGAACTGGGTATGTCTAGTTTAATGAAGAGAAGGATGAGGGGGGACATGATAGCAGCCTTCCAATATCTCAGGGGTTGCCCCAAAGAAGAGGCAGTCAAGCTATTCTCCAAAGTGCCTGAAGGCAGGACAAGAAGCAACAGATGGAAACTCATCAAGGAGAGAAGCAATCTGGAACTAAGGAGAAACTTCCTGACAGGGAGAACAATTAACCAGCGGAACAACCTGCCTCCAGAAGCGGTGAAAGCTCCAACGCTGGAAGTTTTTAAGAAGAGACTGGACAGCCATTTGTCTGACATGGTCTAGGGTTTCCTGCCTGAGCAGGGGGTTGGACTAGATGACCTCCAAGGTCCCTTCCAACTTTATTATTATCATTATCATTATTATTATTTTTTTTATTTATAATCAAATTTATATGCCGCCCTTCTCCTAGGACCCAGGGCGGCTTACAACATCATCATCATCATCATCATTTATTATTATTATTATTATTATTATTATTATTATTATTATTATTATTATTATTATTATTGCTCTGAGGAAGCATTTTCCTCACCTTCGTTACCAGTGAGAAAATGTAGGCATTGGTTATCCAGCCCAAAGGATATCAATCTGATAACATCTGACAGCGTATATATTTATTTCCACCTCCTGGTTTTGGCCCACTAATTGAACAGAAGAGCATGAGTTGTACAGCTGTCATTTCCCATCAGAGAATAGCCGGGGTGAAAGACCCAGCTATTTTGTTTTTTCCTTTTGATTTATATCCCGCGCTCCTGACAAACGTTCAAGGTGGGTATATAGTATTTCCTTTGCCAGCTTTATCCTTAAATCTTCGGAGATACCCCAAGCAGCCAGAGGGTCAGCTTCCCAACCAAATGAGGCGGGAGCTTCCCACAATCCCACACTGGCACACCAAACACACACACACACACATATCACAGCATACAATGCTTACAGGAGTCCCAAGAATGGAGCCAGGGGATTAAAGATTCAGAAGGGAGCCTTGAGAGATTCGACGATTTAGACACCGCTACAAACAGGTCATCCTCAATTTAGATGGCAGCAAAGCCCCAGGGGAAGATGTGTTAAGTGCAACGGTTGCTAAGTGGGTTTTGCCTCATTTTTACAAGCCTCCTTGCCACAGTTGTTGTGAATCGCTTAAGTGATTAAATGAAGGCTAAAAGATATGAACCACAGTTGCAAGAATTGGGTAGGTCTAGCCTGCTGAAAGCAGCGACCAGGGGTGACATGGTAGCTGTGTGTCCACTATTTGGAGGGCTGCCCCAAAGAAGAGGACCTATTTTCCAAAGCACCAGAAGGAAGCAACGGATGGAAACTCATCAAGGAGAGAAGCAACCTGGAATTAAGGAGAAATTTCCTAACAGTGAGGACAATTAACCAGCGGAACCACCTGCCTCCAGAAGCGGTGGATGCTCCGACGCTGGAAGTTTTCAAGAGATTAGACAACCCTTCGTCTGAAACGAGATAGGGTCTCCTGCCTGAGCAGGGGGGTTGGACTAGATGACCTCCGAGGACCCTTCCCAGGCTGTTATTCTCCTAACGCTCAATAACAGTATAAATGGAACGGTGACAGCCTAACCAAAGAAGAACTTCCAATTAGCTGAGCCATCCATTTGCAGGATCCCTTTTGCCTCCTGGCGGCAGTTAATTCTTTCGCTTGGAAGTCTTCAATTACACTAAAAAACCGTTTTTATGTCATTGAGAAGAAAAACAACTAGCCGAGGAGCCTCGCCGGGTTTTAATATACGGACTTCGGTGAAGAGAAAATAACAGCTCGAAGCCAAGTTTTATCCAATTCTAATAATTTGAGAAGAAGGCCAAATTGGATTTCCTTTTTTCCCTTGACTGAATTATCTTTAAAAGGAACTTCCATTCAGTCGCCTTTTCAAGATCCTCCTCGCCACTCCGCCAGCTTTCCAGAATTTCGGGTTTTAATGCCATATTTTGCAGCAGGTGTTCTACAAATCCTTCCGCCTGCCACCAATTTGTACGAAAACAGCTCGGTGGCTCTGTTTTGCTGCGCAAATTCTGGACCTCAATACGGGGCGGGGGGGGGGGAAGTCCTCCAACGGCGACCAAAACTTCCGCCGCAAAGCAGAAACGTTGGTGAAGTGGCTTTTGCCCTATCTATCTTACGACGGTCCTTGCCACGACGCTTAAGTTCACGGCAGTTGTGAAGTCAGTCGCACGGTTTGTTTAGACGGAATCTGGCTTCCCCATTTGACTTGGCTTGTCCCCAAGGTGGCAAAAGAGGATCACGTGATCCCGGGACCATCGTAAATGCGAGTCAGTTGCCAAGAGCATCTGAATTTTGATCACGTGACCCTGGGGACCCTGCAACGGTCGTTAAGTGTGAAAAACGGTCCTAAATCACTTTTTTTTCCGTGACGCTGTAACTTCAAACAGTCAGTAAATGGACCATTATAGTAATAATAATAATAATAATAATAATAATAATAATAATAATAATGTTGGAAGGGACCTTGGAGGTCATCTAGTCCAATCCCCTGCTCAGGCAGGAAACCCGATACCATTTCAGACAAAAGGCTGTCCAGTCCCTTCTTGAAAACTTCCAGTGTTGGAGCATTCACCGCTTCTGGAGGCAAGGAGTTCCCCTGGTTAATTGTTCTCACTGTCAGGAAGTTTCTCCTTAGTTCTAGGTTGCTTCTCTCCTTGATGAGTTTCCATCCGTTGCTTCTTGTCCTGCCTTCAGGCGCTTTGGAGAATAGCTTGACTCCCTCTTGTTTGGGGCAGCCCCTGAGATACTGGAAGGCTGCTATCATGTCCCCCCTCGTCCTTCTCTTCGTTAAACTGGACATCCCCAATTCCAGCAACCGTTCCTTATATGTTTTAGCCTCCAGTCCCCTAGTCATCTTTGTTGTTGTTGTAGGTACTTCGACAAATGCGAGGGCCAAACTATAAAGAAATCTGTCAGCTCTTCTGAAAGTAAAACATCGATTCCTGGAAATCAGATTCGTCAAGAACAGGTCGTGTCAAACTAACCTCGCTTTGTGCTTCGGCGGCGTAACGTCTTTCGTAAATAGTGGGAATGCCACAGGCGCAATTTTCGCTTTGATTTCAAGGAAGCGTTGGGGGGGAAAAGGGGCTGGTTTTATATACACAGGCTGTTGAGCTTGGAAAGATGGTGCGGGGGGGGAGGGTTAATACAGCTGTTTTGCAGCTGTAGGGATCTCAGTGCTCTGGAAGCAACAATGCCACACGCCTTGCCTGCTCCTGCCTGGAGGAGTCTTGGATGCTGCCCTTGCAACATGGTGCTTTCCAGGGGGGGCAATCTGTTTTTAATTCGCTGAGTAGTCAGAGCGGACCAAAGATGGCTTCAGAGCAGGGGTTAGCAACCTGTGGTCCACGGCCCACTATCGGTCCGTGGTCTGCTGGCCACGGGTCTGTGGGAATGGCAGGCCAGTGCGCGCACTCCCCCACCACTTGCGTGGGCCCTAGTGGCCCATTTGCCCAGGCGTGCAGGCGCTAGCACCAGCACGGGCGTCACGCAGGCACTAGAAGCCCTGTTTGCGCAGGCAGGCAGGCGCTAGCACCGCCGCAAACGCACACAGCCCGGCTTGGCCATGCGCGCAGGTGCTGGCACCAGCACGGGCGTCACGCAGGCGCTAGCAGCCCCCTTTGCGCAGGCCTGTGGGCGCTAGCACTGCCGCAAAGGCACGCGGGCCGGTTTGTGCGTGCGCACGCGCAGGCGCTAGCCCCACCGCGGGGACACATGGCCCCACTTTCGCCTGCACGTGGGCACACGCAACTTTGCCTGCTCCTCCCTTTCCCTCCCAGCCGCCAATCAGGAAAGATTGGGGACCTCAGCTTGAGAGGGTTGGGGTCAGGGAGAGGGACGCTTTTTTTTTTTTAGATTAAAGCATTTGGGGGTTTTTTAATATTTAACATCGGCTTTCAGTGCAAAAGAAATGAGCAACATTGCAAGTTTTTAGCCCAGTTCTCTTTAATAGTTGAGGCACCTCGATTGAAACTGGGAGACTGAATTCTGGTTTTAAGCATGAAAGCCGGCTGCATGACCTTGGGCCAATCACCAGGTGCTGGTGAGTTCTAGTCCCGCCTTAGGAATGAAAGCTGACTGGGTGACCTTGGACCAATCACCAGGAAACGGTGAGTTCTAGTCCCGCCTTAGGAATGAAAGCTGACTGGGTGACTTTGGGCCAATCACCAGGAGACGGTGAGTTCTAGTCCCGCCTTAGGAATGAAAGTTGTCTGGGTGACTTTGAGCCAATCACCAGGAGACGGAGAGTTCTAGTCCCGCCTTAGGAATGAAAGCTGTCTGGGTGATTTTTGGCCAATCACCAGGAGACGGAGAGTTCTAGTTCCGCCTTAGGAATGAAAGCTGTCTGGGTGATTTTTGGCCAATTACCAGGAGACGGAGAGTTCTAGTTCCGCCTTAGGAATGAAAGCTGACTGGGTGACTTTGAGCCAATCACCAGGAGACGGAGAGTTCTAGTCCCGCCTTAGGAATGAAAGCTATCTGGGTGATTTTTGGCCAATCACCAGGAGACGGTGAGTTCTAGTCCCGCCTTAGGAATGAAAGCTGACTGGGTGACTTTGGACCAATCACCAGGAAACGGTGAGTTCTAGTCCCGCCTTAGGAATGAAAGCCGCCTGGGTGACTTTGGGCCAGACACTCTATCTCAACCCAACTCACCCCACAGAGGGTTGTTGTTGACGGGAAGATAGAAGGAGGAAGGCCTATTAGGTATGTTCGCCACTTGGAGTGATTTATAAAAAACAATAAACGTGGATAAAAATAAATAATAGCCCCCCCCAAAAAATGCAATGATTTATATATTTTCACAGATTTTCCTCCTATCTGAATGACACCAGTTAGGTTAAATTAATATAACAAGCCTATTCATTGACGGATATATTCACGAAGGCAGATCTGGGGTTTCCAGCCTCAGGCATATAATACTATGCTCCTTAGTCCAGGCGTCTGCAACCTGGAGCACTTGAAGACTTGTGGACTTCGGCTCCCAGAATTCCTCAGCCAGCTATGCTGGCTGAGGAATTCTGGGAGCTGAAGTCCACAAGTCTTCAAGTGCTCCAGGTTGCAGACGCCTGCCTTAGTCAACCTTGGATGACCTTGCAAAGCTAAGCTGAGTCAGACCTGCTCATCCCCCGGGATGGGAGGCCAACAGGATATCCCAAACCGATTGACCCCCCCCTCTCCCACAGGAACAGGAACTCCCTGATGAAAACGGAAACCTGCATGGAAAAAAGTACTGCCGACACCAGAGGAGGAGGAAAGAGCCGACAAATTGAGTCCGAGAGAGACTGCATCAGCATCTCCAAACATTATAGGAATGTCGAAGCCACAAGATAGAAAATGTCGCTCGAACACCACACTTGAGTTCCCTTTGGCTTAGTTTAGGATGGATGCCCGTTTTGCCTTTTTTTTTTTTTCCTTTGCTTCCCAAAATACTTGAGTGTTATTTCTGAGAAAGGAAACAAAGCATGGAACTAAGGGGGAAAAAGAAAAAAAAAAGAACTGGGCGGAAAGCAAAGTCAATTATTAAGTTTCTGGTTCAGTGGCCAGGCCATGTGACTGGAGCCCAGACAGGGAGGAGGCGCAATAGCTCAGCCTGGCCAGAAGATACATATATAAGAACATATCAAGAACGGTTGCTGGAATCGGGCATGTCTACTTTAACGAAGAGAAGGACCAGGGGGGACAGGATAGCAGCCTTCCAGTGTCTCAGGGGCTGCCCCAAAGAAGAGGGAGTCAAGCTATTCTCCAAAGCGCCTGAAGGCAGGACAAGAAGGTGGAAACTAACCAAAGAAAGAAGCAACCTGGAACTAAGGAGAAACTTCCTGACAATTGGAACAATTAACCAGTGGAACTCCTTGCCTCCAGAAGCGGTAAATGCTCCAACACTGGAAGTTTTTAAGAAGAGACTGGACAGCCATTTGTCTGAAACGGTACAGGGTTTCCTGCCTGAGCAGGAGGTTGGACTAGATGACCTCCAAGGTCCCCTCCAACTCTTTTCTGTTCTCCAAAGCACCAGAAGGCCAGACAAGAAGCAACGGATGGAAACTCATCAAGGAGAGAAGCAACCTGGAACTAAGGAGAAACTTCCTGACAGTTAGAACAATTAACCAGTGGAACCACCTGCCTCCAGAAGTTGTGAATGCTCCAACACTGGAGGTTTTTAAGAAGAGACTGGACAGCCATTTGTCTGAAACGGTACAGGGTTTCCTGCCTGAGCAGGAGGTTGGACTAGATGACCTCCAAGGTCCCCTCCAACTCTTTTCTGTTCTCCAAAGCACCAGAAGGCCAGACAAGAAGCAACGGATGGAAACTCATCAAGGAGAGAAGCAACCTGGAACTAAGGAGAAACTTCCTGACAGTTAGCACAATTAACCAGTGGAACCACCTGCCTCCAGAAGTTGTGGACGCTCCAACACTGGAGGTTTTTAAGAAGAGACTGGACAGCCATTTGTCTGAAGTGGTATATAGGGTTTCCTGATTGAAATGCTTGTTTGCAATTTTGGTTTGGGATACTCTGTCTCGCATAGTCTGTCTGGAGCCCGTCTGGATTCTCCTTGGGAACTTCACGCTGTTCGCCTTATTGTTATGCTGGTCTGCGACCAAGTTACAAAATTAGGGAGAGGAGAACGAAAAGAAAATGGGAGGCAGCAACCCCAACACCCCCCCTGCACCCCGGCTTGGCCTTTCCAGATAAATTAAGTGGTATATAAGTCTTAAGTGCTATTGCTATCTAAGCCATGCAGGCGCAGCGCTTAGAATGCACTATTGCAGGCTGACTCTGCCCACAGTCAGACGTTCGATTCTCAACCGCTCAAGGTCGACTCAGCCTTCCATCCATCCGAGGCCAGTAAAATGAGGACCCAGATTGTTGGGGGGGGGGGAGCAAGATGCCGACTCGGCAAACTGCTTAGAGGAGAGGCCCCTGACTTTTTGGGCACCAGGGACCGATTCCGTGGAGAAAGGTTTTTTCACGGACTGGAGGGTGCGTGGTTTTGTGTGCTGCCTACATCCCACGGTTTGTGCGGACTGGTTGCTGGCATGCCTCGGCCCGGTACCAGTCCATGGATGGGGGGGGGTTGGGGACCCCTGGCTTAGAGAGAGCTCTGAAGCACTGTGAAGTGGCATATAAGTTTAAATGCTCTAACTCAGGGGTTCTCAACCTTGGCAACTTTAAGACTTGTGGACTTCAACTCCCAGAATTCCTCAGCCAGCAAAGCTGGCTGAGGAATTCTGGGAGTTGAAGTCCACAAGTCTTAAAGTTGCCAAGGTTGAGAACCCCTGCTCTAACTATTGCTATGGAAGCCGTGGCAGCTCAGTGGTGAGAATGCAGCATTGCAAGCTAACTCTGCCCACCGCCAGCAGTTCGGTGCTGACCTGGCTCAAGGTTGACTCAGCCTTCCCTCCTTCCCAGGTGGGTAAAATGGTTGGGGACTAAAGTAAAGGTAAAAAGAGGGGCACAACGCAACCCCATCCCCGACCCCCTCCAACTCAGAGGCGGTGCCATTTCTGACTCGCAAAATTCAGATGCTTGCAAACTCCTTTAAGACCCTCCACCGACCGCCACCCTCCACGGAGCAGCCCCGGTTCCTGTCCGCGCGAGGCGGAGGAAGGGCTCTATGCATTTCCACGCGGAGATCAGGGCCTCGGCCCTCCTTTCCAGCGTGGACGCCCACCCACCCAAAACAAAGAAAGGAAGAAAAAAAAGCACAGGAAACGTCTTCCCGGCGCCGCGAGGCGCGTTCCCGAAAGCGAAGCGGAAAGTTTGAGCCAGGGCGGCCGGAGGGGGTAGCAGAACCCAACCCGCTCCCAGGCCCGCCCCCTCCCGACTGGAGACCCAGCCTCCGGGCCGGCCCCGCCGCCACCCAGGACCCGGGGGAGGCCGGGGGAGCCGCGCTCGCAGGAGACCCTCCCCCCCCAAGTTCTCGGGCTTCGCGGGCCAGGGCAGGGGGGTCCTTAAGCCCAGGAGAGAGGGGAGGGTCCAGGGCAGAGGGGGGGGTCCCTAAGACAAGGGTAGAGGGGGGATCCAGGGCAGAGGAAGGGTCCAGGGCAGAGGGGGCGTCCCAGGGCAGAGGAGGGTCCCAGGGCAGGGGGGGGGTTCCCAGGGCAGAGGGGGGGTCCTTAAGCCCAGGACAGAGGGGGGATCCAGGGCAGAGGAAGGGTCCAGGGCAGAGGGGGGGTTCCCAGGGCAGAGGGGGGGTCCCTAAGCCCAGGACAGAGGGGGTCTAGGGCAGAGGAAGGGTCCAGGGCAGAGGGGGGATCCAGGGCAGAGGGGGGGTCCCTAAGCCTAGGGCAGAGGGGGGGACCCTTCCTCCCCTCCCTCCCCCCTTCCTCCGTCCCCCACCCAGACCCCTAACCCGGCCCCCCCGCCGCCTTCCCCCGCCCTCGGAGCGAGCCCAGGACGCGCCGGAGACCCCAGAACCGCAGCCGGAGCCCCACTCCGCCTCCTCGGCCGCAGCGCTCCCATCCAGCCGGCTCCTCCGCCGAGCGCAGGCCGTGGTCGAGCGGCCGAGCCAGCCGCGGCCCCCCGGGACACCTACCCGCCTGGGCGGACCGAGGCACCGGCGCCCGCTTGCCGCTCTGCTGGCCTGGCACGGCTCGGCTCGAACTCGGCTGGGCTGGGCTGGCAGCGGAAACCGGGGCAGGGCAGGCGGCGCCGGGACGGGCAGGCGGGGAGGGGCGGGGGGCGGTCCTTTCCCCCCCTTCCCCTCCCCGCTCGCGGCTGAGTCCCGGGCTGGCTGCGGTCTTGCCTCCGCGGGCTCCCGCGAGGTCCTCCGCTCGCTCCCCGCCTCTGCGGACCTGAAGCGGCCGCCGAGGGCGGCGGGGAGGTTGGGTGGCCGCGGTGTCAAGCAGGAGACCCTAGTGAGGAGGGCCAACACGACGATCCAAGACCCGGAGGCTTAAACCTAGGAAAGACAGCTGCAGGACTTGGGTTTGGCCCGTCTAAGAAACAGGGGAGACCACGAGAGCAGCCTTCCAGGATTTGGGGGGGGGGCTGCCAGCAAGAAGAGGGGGGGGTCAGGTTTTTTCTCCAAAGCACCCGGACAAGAAGCCAAGGGCTGGAAACGAATCCAAGAGAGAAGCAAGCTGGAATGGAGGAGGGATCGCCTAACAGGACAATTCACCAGTGGAACCGCTTGCCACCAGAAATATATTTATTTTTATATTTTCTATTTAATCAAACTTGTATGCCGCCCTTCTCCTAAGACCCAGGGCGGCTTACAAAACAATACAATAAAATACAATAAAATTTGATCACATTCATACAGCAAACAAACACAAACAACCCACAGTCGGGGCTGCTCCATCGCTGGAGGCTTTGAAGAAGAGACTGGACCGCCCTTTGTCTGAAATGGTCTAGGTCAGGGGTAGGCAACCTTGGCTCTTTTATGACTCGTGGACTTCAACTCCCAGAATTCCTGGCTCAGGAATTCTGGGAGTTGAAGTCCACGAGTCATAAAAGAGCCAAGGTTGCCTACCCCCTGGTATAGGTTCTCCTGCTTGAGCAGGGGGCTGGACTAGAAGACCTCCAAGGTCCCTTCCAGCTCTATTCGACTGATGAGTAGGGAGCTGGAGGCAAACACAGAGGAAGAACAGTTGCAGGAATTGGGGATGTCCAGTTTAATGAAGAGAAGGAGGAGGGGGGACAGCATAGCAGTCTTCCAGTATCTCAGGGGTTGCCCCAAAGAAGAGGGAGTCAAGCTCTTCTCCAAAGCCCCTGAGGGCAGGACAAGAAGCAACGGATGGAAACTAACCAAGGAGAGAAGCAACCTGGAACTAAGGAGAAACTTCCTGACAGTGAGAACAATTAACCAGTGGAACAATCTGCCTCTGGAAGTGGTGAATGCTCCAACACTGGAAGTTTTTAAGAAGAAACTGGACAGCCATTTGTCTGAAATGGTATAGGGTTTCCTGCCTGAGCAGGGGGTTGTACTAGATGATTTCCAAGATCCCTTCCAATGTCTATTATTATTATTATTATTATTATTATTATTATTATTATTATTATTATTATTATTATTATTATTATTATTATTATTATTATGGATCATCGCACAGTCAGCCAGATGTTCAGACTGGATTTGGCATTTCTGTCTACCTATCGAGTCCTTAGCCAGGACCTGGGATAGGCAGATGTGGATGTCGGATGGTATTACAGATCTCGTCGCAGGATGGAAGCGGTTCCTAGTAAGGCCGCCTTTTGCAATTGACTAATGGTCAATTTGTCAATGCCGATGATGGTGTCCAAGTGGTGCTCCAGTTGTTTTGGGATTGCACCCAAGGCGCCTGTGACTATTGGTACTACCCTTGCTTGCTTTTGCCACAGTCTTTCTATTTCTATTTGTAGGTCTTTGTATTTTGTTATCTTCTCCAGTTCTTTCTCGTCTATTCTGCTGTCTCCAGGCACTGCCACGTCCGCTATCTAGACTTTTTTGTCTTTCTTATTGATAGTTGTTAAGTCCGGGGTGTTATGTTGCAGGTGCTTGCCTGTTTGAATTCTGAAGTCCCAGAGCAGTTTAATAAATAAATTGCTGGGAAAGCAGATAATAACAAGACCTGGCAATGGCTAAGAGCAGGAAAATTGAAGAAAGAGACCGAGGGACTAATTCTGGCTGCACAAGACCAAGCCTTAAGGACAAATGCATACAAAGTCAAAACTGAGAAGACAGCAACAGACAATAAGTGCCGCCTATGCAAAGAAGCTGAAGAAACAGTGGACCACCCGGTAAGCTGCTGCAAGAAGATCGCACAGACTGACTACAAGCAGCGGCGTGACAAAGTAGCAACAATGGTGCATTGGAAGATCTGCAAGAAATATCATTTGCCTGTAAGCAAGAACTGGTGGGGTCATAAAATAGAGAAAGTCATCGAAAATGATAAAATTAAACTGCTCTGGGACCTCAGAATTACTATTATTATTATTATTCCTCCAGAGATGGAGCAGACACAACATCTGGTGGCAAGCTGTTCCACTGGTTGATTGTTCTCAACTGTCAGGAAGTTCCTTTTTCGTTCTAGCTTGCTTCTCTCCCTGTTCAGTTTCCGTCCTGTTGCTTCTTGAAATCTCCCTTTAATTCAGCCGACTGGTGTGTCGTCAGCAGATCCGAGGCTGCTGACTTTTCTCCCGGCAATTTACATTTTTGCATTTCCGCGCCTTCCAACCCAGCCTTCTTGGGGGTACAGCCTGCTCTTCAGCTAAATCAATCACTCACGCTCTAGAAAGCAGAGATGAAGCATAAAATCCTCTCGATAGATCGGGCAAAACAGGACGAAACGAACAGAATGAAATTGGAAGACCGGAAATCTAAAAGTCCTCATTTAGAAAAAGGAGAAGCCTCAATTGGCGGAAATAATTTTGTGCCCGCCAAAGTGGGTGGATCCAGTTTCCCAGGTCTGGGCCAAATTTTATTTAAAGCAGAAATAGGTCTTGCTTTGTTCCATAGGGTGGTTCCCAGATAACTGCCAAGAGCTATGTTCGAACAGCATTCTTCAAAATTAAAAAAGATCTTCTGCTGTCACGATATAAACCTAAGGTTGAAAATCAGGCTTGTCAGATGCTATATTTTTTTTCTATCCTGCTCTATGGAGTAGAGAATTGGTCTCTGACTTCAGGCCACCTGAAGAGACTAGAAGCATTTGAAATGTGGATTTACAAGCAGCTCTTACGTAGAAGCTGGGTTGACAAGATCAGAAATAAGGAGGGGATCAGCCGCCTGGGAAAGCCGAGGGAAATCATCCAAACAATTAAAAAACGAAAATTAGAATATTTCGGACCCGTGACGCACCACCCAGAAAAATACGGCCTACTCCGTTTAATCCTCCAGGGAAAGATGGAAGGCCAACGAGGTCCAGGCAGAAGAAGAACGTCGTGGCTTCAAAATCTAAGGGACCGGTTGGGACAAAACTCAGCAGCACTTTTTCATGCGGCGGCTGATAAAAACGGGATCGCCAACGTCCGATAACGGATAGGGCACAAGAAGACGACGAGAACGCTGGGTGCTCTTTCGAAGCAAAAAGCCAAATATGCAGGTAGTCCTTGACGTACGGCCGGTTGCTTAGCAACCGTTCAAAGTTCTGACAAACCTCCCCAGAGCGATTTGTGACCCAGTTTCAAAGGTCGGATGGCTGACTCTCTTCCCCTCCACCCCAAGGTCATGTGACCACATTTGGGGCTGCCTTTACAGGATCCCATGTATGTTTTGTTGTTCTGCTGGAAACTGGTGTTTATTTCCTGGTTGCTGGCAAAAAAAACAGAAAAAAACCAAAATGCCCATTGGTTACTCCAGTGGTTTTGCTTAATGACGGCAATGTTTCCTTAGCAACTGTGGTATTGACTTAACAACCCTTGCGGAGAAGACGGTAAAATTGGGCACGGTCCTATAATGACCCACTTAACATCTGACACAATTTACCAGCATAATTCCAGGCTCCATTACGATCATACATTGAGGGCTGTCTGGACATGGAAAAGCTGAAAAGGAAGAACAGAGAGAAGGGTGTTCATTCATACATACATACATACATACATACATACATACATACATACATACATACATACATACATACATACATACATACATACATACATACATACATACATATATATATATATATATATATATATATATATATATATATATATATATATATGTTTTCTGAGGTTTTCGCGGGTGTTTGTATGTAGGTCTTTGGTTCTTCGGGTTTTCTCCCACGTAGAATTTGAAGTGTCTTGGCGACGTTTCGACGAAGTCTCATTCGTCATTTTCAGGCTGGTGCTTTCGGCTTCTGCTTCTAGGAGCAATGTGAGATTTTAGCTGTTTCTTCCTTTTAACTGCCAGTGGGGGGTTGAACTGATTGGCTGGGAGCTCAGCTGTGTTCTGATTGGGTGGAGGTGTGTTCTGATTGGTTAGGGGCTTGGCTGTGCTCTGATTGGATGGGGGGTTGGCTGTGCTCTGATTGGATGGGGGAGTGTTCTGTTTAGGTGGGGGCTTTTTTGTGCTCAGGTTAGTCAGTGTTACAAGGGGATTATTTATTTATTTATTTATTAAATTTCTATGCCGCCCTATTCCGGGAACTCAGGGCGGCTTACAGCATAAGAGATGGTGAACTGTGTAGCTGTTTGGCTTTGCGTTCGTGGTCGTGCCTCATCTTCATGGTGGGTGTCAGTTTGCTTCGTGTATGGATTGGAGGGGTTTAAGGTGGCTAATGATGCAGCTGTGGTCTGGCTTCTGGTTTGTGGTTGTGCCTCCTCATCAGTGTGGGTTTGGGTTTGCTTTTTGCCTGGAGGTGTGGTGGTGACATCCTGTGTGGTTTTTGTGAGTGTAGGTCTGGTGTCATTCCCCGTGCTATGGACTCGTCTGTCAATAAGGGCAGGTTTCCAAATGGCTGGTAGGCGGGAGATATCATCTCGTTTGTTCATGCTGTGTGGGCGTTTTTCTATCTCGATGGCTTCTCTGATTATTCTGTTATTAAAGTGTTCAGTTTTGGCGATAGTTCTGGTCTTTTTGAAATCAATTTCATGTCCTGTGGCTTTGAGGTGTTGGACCAGGGAAGAAGTTGGTTCTTCTTTTTTGACTGAGTTTTTGTGTTCTTCAATGCGTGCACTTATTCTTCTGTTGGTTTGTCCAATGTATGTGGTGGAGCAGGCAGTACATGGGATTTCATATACTCCTTGATTTTCTAATTCAATTTTGTCTTTAGGGTTTCTTAGGATGGTGGATATTTTTCTGTTTGTGCAGAATGCTGTTTTGATATTATGTTTGTGAAGGATCTTGCTGATCCTGTCTGTGGTGCCTTTTATGTATGGGAGGAGGGCTTTGCCGTTTTCTTGTTCTCTGTCTTGGATTTTAGTGGGAGTTTCTTTTTGGATTAAGTTGGAAATCTTATTTCTTTGGAATCCGTTGGATGTAAGTACATTAGTGAGAGTGTGTAGTTCGGTTTTTAGGTGTTGTTCGTCAGCTAGGCATTTGGTTCTTGAGATGAGTGTCTTGGCTACGGAGTTGATCTGTGCTGGGTGGTGGTGTGAGAGTACATGCAGATAGCGGTTTGTGTGTGTTTTCTTCTGGTAGATGGTGTGTCCTAGGGACCCATTGGATTTCTTGTAGACTAAGACATCCAGGAAGGGAAGTTGGTTATTAGCTTCTGTTTCCACGGTGAACTGTATTTTGGGGTGTAGGCTGTTGAGGTGTGTGAGGAAGTTGTCCAGTTTTTCTTTCCCATGTGGCCAGATTACGAAGGTGTCATCTACGTATCTGAGCCAGAGTTTGGGTTTGTGATCAGATTTTTCTAGGGCTTGGGTTTCAAAGTGTTCCATGTAGAGGTTTGCAATGACAGGTGAGAGGGGTGATCCCATGGGTGCTCCTTCTATTTGTTTGTATTTTTGTCCGTTATAGATGAAGTATGTGTTGGATAGACAGTGGTTGGTCAGATCTAGGATGTGTTTGGGGGGGTTATATTTGTTTTGGATAGCTGTTAAAATCCAATCAGAGCACAGCCAAGCCCCTAACCAATCAGAACACACCTCCACCCAATCAGAACACAGCTGAGCTCCCAGCCAATCAGTTCAAACCCCCACTGGCAGTTAAAAGGAAGAAACAGCTAAAATCTCACATTGCTCCTAGAAGGAGAAGCCGAAAGCACCAGCCTGAAGATGACGAATGAGACTTCGTCGAAACGTCGCCAAGACACTTCAAATTCTACGTGGGAGAAAACCCGAAGAACCAAAGACCTACATACACACACACACACACACACACAGATATATATATATATATACATATACATATACATACACATACACATACACATACACACACACACACATACACATATATATATATATATATATATATACACACACACACATATATATACATACATACATATATATATATATATATACATACATACATGCATGCATGCATACATACATACATACACACACACACACACACATATATATATACATACATACATACATACATACATACATACATACATACATACATACATATATATATATATATACATACCCGTGTTTCCCCGAAAGCAAGACAGCGTCTCACTGTCTTTTTACCCCCAAAATCCCCATCACGTGTTGCTTTCAGGGCATGTCATATAGTACCGGTACGTACTACCGGTATATCTCCTGCTTAGTCAGGAGGTCAGGAGATTACAAGATAATTACAAGATAATACCTGTTTCCTACTGGTACGGTATAAACTCATTTAACTGTCAAAGATCTGTAAATCTTAGGCTACGGTAATTTGGTGTGTGTTTCAGATGTGCTTAACTTATCTCAAACAGCCTGAGGATTTGTTTGTTTATGCACTCTTTTGATCTGAATACCGTTAATTGCCTTGCCTAAAGGCAATTAACACAGCCAAAAGGTGTTTACGGCCAGTTCAAATGGGTGCATTACAATATCCCCTAATAGCCATCCATGTCAACACAGTGGGAACTTTTAAAAAAGCATCCAAACAAGAAAGGGAGGGGGGGGATGACAGACATCAAGTTCCAAATCTGTGCCTGTGTGCGGGTGAGCTTTGGGGTGGGGGAGTGGGACGAGGCGAGAATAACAAGGACAATAATAATCTGTATAACTTCTGTGTTGACCATCTGCTGTTATAAAAGCTTATACCGTATAAGTGTTACCTGTAAGTGGGACATGTAAAACATATGGTACCGTAAAAGTGAATAAATTGAGGATGTAACCATTGTTACCGGTAAACTGCCACAGTAAACCTTTTTGTACCGGTATGTGATTTACCGGTATTCACCTTGTTTGATGTTAACCAAATAAAGAGGAAGCGACTGCTTCCATTCGACATTCGGCTTTCCTGACTGACGTACGGTATACCGGGATTGAAGCTGCCTGCGTAAGGTAAAGCATTAAGGGGAGGGAATTCCTACCGTATGGGAGGCTATGTGGGATACTGTATGGGGCTGTAACCCTATGGGAGACTGTGATACGGAACCACAAGCAGTGCTTATACCGGTACCATATGCTGAGGTAATTATTTTTGCCCCTAGACATGAGTGCTTCCGGTTCCAGTGGTAAAAGGAAGAGTTACACCGTGGAGTATAAAAAAGCGATTGTCGAAGAATCTTGGGGCAAAAATGTAGCGCAGTTCTGCAAGGAGAAAATGTTGGATCACCGACTGGTCCAAAAATGGCGTGCAGAATACACTAACCTGAGTGAAAAAGTGGAGAGCGGAATGGGTAAAAGGCGCAAGATTGGATGTGGTCGGCAACCAATGTATACAGAGCTGGAAAGCCTGGTGTTTGAGTGGATTGCAGACAGGAGAGCAAAGACATTGGTGGTAACCAGGGCTCAGATTAAGGAATATGCCCTTGCAGTCTCGCCACAGTTTGACATTTCCCATGAACAATTCAAGGCATCAAAGCACTGGGTGGATAACTTTCTTGAACGCAATGCCCTGTCTTTGAGAAGAAAGATCCACAACCCTCTTTAGGTTGGAAGATGCTGAGATTGTTAAACGCGCATTAGCCTACAAGAAGTTTGTGGATGACATTGACTTCTCTAAATACAGTCTTTGCAACATGATCGCCATGGATGAAACTGCCGTGTTCATGGGCCAAGGAGCTCAAACCACCATTGATCACCAAGGTGCCTCCTCAGTGTACGTTCCCTCCACCGCTTATGAAAGTGCACGTGTCACCTGCATTTTGACGATTCGTCTGGATGGCACTAAAGCAACACCGCTGCTCATTGCAAAGGGCAAGAAGGAGAAGATTGAGCGGGTTTCTGGCATTTATGTGCTGGAAACTGAAAAAGCCTGGGCCACACAAGATGTTATAAGAAAGTGGCTTGATTTAATGCTGCCGCTTGTAATGCGCGGGAAAAAAAGAGGAATGCTGATCTGGGATGCAGCCAGCACACACCGCGCCAAAACCATGAAAGACTTCCTTCGTGAGCGGAGAATCGACCAAATCATGATTCCTGCAGGGATGACGGCTTATCTTCAGACTCTCGATATCACCATTAACAAGCCGTTCAAGGACTATCTGCGTGTGGAAATCAATGACTACATTGAAAACCGAATGGAGAGAAATGTACGTGGGAACTTTGTGAAGCCCAGACTGCCAGAGATTGTTAACTGGGTGAAAAATTCTTGGAATAAGATCACTAACACCTGTGTTGCAAATGCACTGCGAGCTGGCTACCTGGACAAAGCCTACTCATTTCAGGACAGTGCCGTTGCTACCCATGAGAAATATGGGCCACTGATTCAGCAAGAAATGTCGTCCCAAGAGTCCCAAGAAAATCCACAGGAACCTAAGAGTGTGGATGTTTATGATGATATTCCTGAGGGTGATGACATGGTTGTCATGGAATAAATCTGTTTTATCTTCCAGTATTCCACTGTTCGTTCTTACCGTACCATTTTTCATTGTTTTACATGTTATGCAATGGCTGTGCAGGGAGAGCCGCCGCCGCCGCCCCAGCCGATGGACGCGCACACGCACACCCGGTGGAAACACCCGGTGGAAACACCCGGTGAGGCGATGGGGCTGGCTTTGCGCCGCTCTGCTCCCCGCCCCGACGCCGCTCACCCGCTTGGCGGCTTGCGCGGGGAGGTCCGGCTGCCCCCCTCGGCGTCTCTTCATCAACTGCATCAGGTAATCGGGGCTCGGCTTGGGCTTCTCCTTCGTTTCCATTTCCCCAACCATATTCCAAACAGAGCGAGCGAGCGCCCGCACCAGCACTCACCCAACCACCGCACTGGGTGCACGCCAGGCGGGGAAGAAATGGGGTGTGTGTTACCGGTATGTGGGCTGAGGGGGGGAGAGGCCTCTTCCCCCCCTAGGAAAACAGGAGAGCGGAAAAAAGGGTCTCGTCTCCCGCGCCGCCTTGCCTCCCTCCCCTGATGTTCGTCTGTCTCGAGTAGCGGCTGCGAAGGCAGAGAAAGCGCGGCTATTAAGCAAGGCGCCTTCTCCGCGGCGAACAGAACTGGGAGCGGAGAAGCCGAAGCGCTTCCCCGTGCAAAGTTTAGCTCACCCGTTCATTTAGGCGGCGTCTTCCGACCGCACGCGGGGTGCCCCCCCGTCCGAGCGCATACGGTGGGAAGTCAATGCGTTTACATTGGGTGGTGGTCCGGACCTCTGGCGATGCAGACACAGCCCGTTGCACTTCTTGAGAGACTGGCTGGGAAGTTGGGCAGCGTCGGCTCGCTTTCCTTTCCGTCTGCTTGGCAGCCCCCCTCCCTCTGCACGCCAGAGGCCTTGGGCGCGGCGGCCTGCGTGGGTTCCCTTTGGGGGTGGGGGAGGTCTCCGTGAAAAGCTGTCTACCTCTGCTGGCTCGTCTCTTAACCTAAGCTCATTTTCCTGCAAGAAGTTCTGTGGCTCTCCCTGCACAGCCTACCGTACTGCCGAGGGAGTAGCGAGCGAGCGCCCGCACCAGCACTCACCCAACCACCGCACTGGGTGCACGCCAGGCGGGGAAGAAACGGGGTGTGTGTTACGGTATGTGGGCTGAGGGGGGGAGAGGCCTCTTCCCCCCCTAGGAAAACAGGAGAGCGGAAAAAAGGGTCTCGTCAACGAAGAAGCCACAACCACGCCACGGCGGGTCTCGGGCGACGGAGGAAAATAAAAGGGGCGAACCGCCACCCCAAACCCTCCTCGGCCGCCGCCACCACGGAGGATTGCGCCCTAGTCGTCTTCCACCCCGACTGTACAGTGATCCTCCACCACCGCCGCTTCCTGTCGCCGCTCCCACTGGATGCCTTTCTCCAAAGCGGCGCAGTCTTCGGTAGTTCCCCCTCCTCTCCCTCGCCGCACACGCAGACGTTGGTCGCGGCTCCTTTTTCTCGGCGCTGCTGCCCCCTGGTCTGTCTCCGCGGCTGGGAGGCAGGCAAAGGGGCGGCGGACTTGGCCGTTTCCCGAGGAGTCCTCGCGGCTGCTCCCGCCGTGTATTGTAAGGCTGTTCCCGGCCACCGGCGATGCTTCCGTTGTTGTTGTTCCTACCGCTGCTGCTGGCAGTTCCGCCTCGTCTCCCGCGCCGCCTTGCCTCCCTCCCCTGATGTTCGTCTGTCTCGAGTAGCGGCTGCGAAGGCAGAGAAAGCGCGGCTACGGTATCTCCGCGGTGAACAGAACTGGGAGCGGAGAAGCCGAAGCGCTTCCCCGTGCAAAGTTTAGCTCACCCGTTCATTTAGGCGGCGTCTTCCGACCGCACGCGGGGTGCCCCCCCGTCCGAGCGCATACGGTGGGAAGTCAATGCTTTTACATTGGGTGGTGGTCCGGACCTCTGGCGATGCAGACACAGCCCGTTGCACTTCTTGAGAGACTGGCTGGGAAGTTGGGCAGCGTCGGCTCGCTTTCCTTTCCGTCTGTCTCTTCCCCACCCCCTTCCCTGCTCCCTCGGCAGTAGGCTGTGCAGGGAGAGCCGGCGCCGCACACGCACACGCACACGCACACCTGGTGTGCCTTTCGCTCCGTGCAGTCAGATTTCGGGCGAAGGGCTTCCCCGGATCGACCCCCGCCGCCCGCCGCCTCCTCCTCCTCTTCTCCGCCTCTCGCTGCTGCTGCTGCTGCTGCTGGCCTCGTGGCCGGCCCGTTGCAACCGAAGCTGCAGCAGCGAGAGGCGGAGAAGAGGAGGAGGAGGCGGCGGGCGGCGGGGGTCGATCCGGGGAAGCCCTTCGCCCGAAATCTGACTGCACGGAGCGAAAGGCACACCAGGTGTGCGTGTGCGTGTGCGTGTGCGGCGCCCGCTCTCTCTGCACAGCCTACTGCCGAGGGAGCAGGGAAGGGGGTGGGAAAGAGACGCTGAGGGGAGGTCCGGCTGCCCCCCTCGTCTCTTCCCCACCCCCTTCCCTACTGCCCTCGGCAGTAGGCTGTGCAGGGAGAGCGGGCGCCGCACACGCACACGCACACCTGGTGTGCCTTTCGCTCCGTGCAGTCAGATTTCAGGCGAAGGGCTTCCCCGGATCGACCCCCGCCGCCCGCCGCCTCCTCCTCTTCTTCTCCACCTCTCGCTGCTGCTGCTGCTGCTGCTGCTGCTGCTGGCCTCGTGACCGGCTAGTTGCAACCGAAGCTGCAGCAGCGAGAGGCGGAGAAGAGGAGGAGGCGGCGGGCAGCGGGGGTCGATCCGGTGAAGCCCTTCGCCCGAAATCTGACTGCACGGAGCAAAAGGCACACCAGGTGTGCGTGTGCGTGTGCGTGTGCGGCGCCGGCTCTCCCTGCACAGCCTACTGCCGAGGGAGCAGGGAAGGGGGTGGGGAAGAGACGAGGGGGGCAGCCGGACCTCCCCTCAGCGTCTCTTTCCCACCCCCTTCCCTGCTCCCTCGGCAGTAGGCTGTGCAGAGAGAGCGGGCGCCGCACACGCACACGCACACGCACACGCACACCTGGTGTGCCTTTCGCTCCGTGCAGTCAGATTTCGGGCGAAGGGCTTCCCCGGAGTTGCGAGGGAGGAAGGGCGTCTGGGAGCGAGGTGGGGGGGCGGAGAAAGACGGGGGTGGGGGGGGGAAGAGAGAGAGAGAGAAACTACGGTAGAGAGAAAAGAGAGAGAGCGAACTCCGTCCCTTCCCGGCTCCGGCTGGCCGCCTCCTTTGGCAGGGGCAGGAAAGGGCTCCGGGGGCGGCGGCGGGGGGAGCAATTGGCCTGCGCTTCGAATTGCGGTGAAGGGGAAGAAGGAAGAGGAGGAAGGGTGAAAGAGAGAGAGTAGGGAGAGAGAAGGGAAGGGAAGAAAGCCGGGCTTGCCAAGGTGCAGCGCTGGGTTCCAGGCGGGGCGGGGAAGGGAGGGGAGGGGAGCGACGCAAAGTTCTGGATTCCGCTCCCCCCCCCCGCCACGCTCCGCTCTTGCAGCGCGTCCATCTTCCCTCCCCTCCGCCCCCGTGTTTCTTACGTTCGGGGCATGGCTTACGTTAGCGGACCCCCCTAACACCCCGATACGTCTGACAATCGGGGGTGTCTTGCTTTCGGGGAAACACGGGTACATATATATAGGTCAGCTTTCCCAGAGCCATCTTTCTGCCTGGTTCTGCTCTTCAATATATCACAACCTTCTTTCTAAACTAGTCTCCATTTTGTTTATTCCCAGCTTGGACTGAACCCTGATGAAGATTTTTCCTTCAACATAACCAATACTGTTTTTGTCTGGGATCCAGCTAAAAATGGAACTAAATAAAACTGTTCTTAAATAGTATGTATTTTTTCCAGTTATTGGTTTGTTTATTTACAGCTAGGCCTCTGAAGACCAGAAACAGAGGAACAGAGGAAAAGAATGTTCTCCTTTGGCTGAAAAGATTGAAAATTTTCCACTAGAAATTTTGGCCAAGACAAATGTTTTGGGGCAAGTTGCTGGCTCATTGAAGCAGAAGCCGAAAGCACCAGCCTGAAGATGACGAATGAGACTTCGTCGAAACGTCGCCAAGACACTTCAAATTCTACGTGGGAGAAAACCCGAAGAACCAAAGACCTACATACAAACACCCGCGAAAACCTCAGAAAACAAATATATATTCTCCCGCGTAAAACTGGAAGTGTCTTGGTGACGTTTCGACGAAGTCCCATTCGTCATCTTCAGGCTGGTGCTTTCGGCTTCGTGCTTCTAGGAGCAATGTGTGATTGTAGCTGTTTCTTCCTTTTAACTGCCAGTGGGGGTTTGAACTGATTGGCTGGGAGCTCGGCTGTATTCTGATTGGGTGGAGGTGTGTTCTGATTTGTATATATATGTGCTTTTTAGAATCGGCCCTTTTTTTTTCGAGGCAACTTACAGGCAGGATCTTCCCTGCCTTTCATTCCTCACCAACAACCCTGTGAGGTAGGCTGGCAGAAAATGAAGAGTTCCAGGTGGTAACACGAGTTCTTCGGTCCAATGGGACTTGAACTTGGGTTTCTCTAGAGCAGGGGGCTCTTCAAACCTGGCCCTTTTATGACTCGTGGACTTCAACTCCCAGAATCCCGCAGCCAGCCTGGCTCGGCTTGAAAACCTCTCTTTCCCCTCAGCGTGCCTGGCTGAGGGATTCTGGGAGTTGAAGTCCACAAGTCAAGGGGTCTTCAAACATGGCCCCTTTATGACTCGTGGACTTCAGCTCCCAGAATCCCTCAGCCAGCCTGGGTCAGCTTGGAAACCTCTCCCTTTCCCCTCAGCGTGCCTGGCTGAGGAATTCTGGGAATTGAAGTCCACGAGTCATAAAAGGGCTGAGTTTGAAGACCCCCTGCTGTAGACCCAACCGGAGTGCATAGAAAGGTCCCATGACCTTCACTGGAGACCCTGGTTGAGGGACTGTGAGCACACGTGTGTAACGGGCATTACACCTTCTCCTACTGGGGCAGTCCCCGACTTAACAATAGTTTGTTTATTGACATTTGTGTGGATTCACAGTCATGAAACGGTGACCTCTGGTTTGTCGAACAACCCCTATCTGACTCTTGGAGCTTTGGATTGGATGTTGACTATTCTGCACGCTCCTATTCAAAGCAAAACCATAGGCAAATGGTGGGTTGTTGTTGTTTTTTTAAAGAGACTGTTTTTGTTTGCATTTCTTGTCTGTTGTCATCTCAACCTTGAGAAAGCTGCCCATCCATCACAGCAACTGTGTGTACGAGTGTATAAACCAGGACGGAAGCCATCAAATAATCGGCTAAGCCCACTCAGAGCCTTTATTTATTTAGATAATTTATGTCCAGCCTGATTTGGCAAATTCCAAGCAGCTTGTGTATAAAAATCCCAAATATAAAAAAAATAAATATAATAAGAACCGTTGATTGCAACAATCAGCATCACTTAGCTATATCCCTTCAAACCCAAACAGCATTTATTACCTTCCCAAATTATACCGTAATTATCCTGATGGCAGTCAAGCCTTACTCTCTACATCCACCATCCGCAAATCATTTTGCGGTGGGTTGTGTTGTTGTTCGTTGTTGTTTTTTTAGCTCGATCTGGAGTTGTTAACATCGTGGATAACTGCTAGCTTGGGGTGATCCGCTTTCATTTTCAGATTAAATGTATTCATTTCCCTGCTGATTTGGCTGAAGGCTGTCTGAAGTTGTCTGAATCCTTGCAACTGGGGTAATTTTTTTTTTAAATATAAAAATTCTTTTATTAAAACAATCAACACTGAACATAAAAACATATCATGCAGCAATCATCATGGCACCTGATATATAATACTAGGTACTAGTCTTTGAAAACGTCTGAATTAGTAAGCCTTTTCCCACTGCTCGCGTCCAGCCTCAACTATACTCCTGTTACACTTTGTTTGATTGGTGTTTCTCCTATCTGGTTCAATATTAATGTGATCAACATTAAACATAAGATCCTAAAATTCAGCCTTCAGACTTCAGCCAACCTTCAGCCAAGGCTACCTGGGTGACTGAGAATCTCCATCAACATTTTGCTGACCTGGATGTTGAGTTCGCACAGATTTTGGCCTGCACAAATTGGCATCTGTTCTGATTACGGAGGATCGTTTTTTCAGTCACTGTAGCCTGAGCATATGGACAACTGCCTACTTGGATTCCTGTCTAGGTGGCTTTTGAATCTAGTTGATCCAGATTAAGGACCTGTTATTTATCACCTGAGGTAATAACGCCTAACTTCGTTAAAGAGGGCGTCATGCAGCTCCTTCAGAAGAAAGCAGCCTTGGTCCATAATTAATGGCCAACTATACTTTACCTGTCCATGTCTCCACTCTTCCTACATATTTATGATGGGAAAACAGATTATATATTTCTGGTTCAGGCTGCTCTGCTTCCCAAGTCATAACTAATTACATATTTTGATGGCAGACGAGTTTACCATAACCTTACATTGCAAATGTATGAATTCAGGTCAATGGAAAGGGAAGGCAAGCAAGGCTGTAGGGTTTTGTGTTTTTTTTGTGATGGCCACACAATCCTGAGTCTTTCTCCTCTTGAGGCACTGCTCTTAGTCCAATTGATTAGCAACCATCTTTCTTATTTGCATCCAAGATTTTGTAAGGCAGAGAAGAGCAACAAAGATGTTCAGGGGACTGGAGGCTAAAACGTATGAAGAACGGTTGCGGGAATTGGGTAGGTCTCATATAGTCAAGGCCATGGTTTCCCCAGTTGCAAATTGTGGCTATGGAAGTTGGACCATAAGAAAGGCCGAGAAAGGCCAAAGAAGGGAGGCCTTTGAACTCTGGTGCTGGAGAAGACTCCTGCGAGTCCCCTGGACTGCAAGGCGATCCAACCGGTCAGTCCTAGAGGAGATCAACCCCGACTGCTCTTGAGAAGGCCAGATCCTGAAGTTGAAACTCAAGGACTTTGGCCACCTAATGAGAAGGAAGAAGGACTCCCTGGAGAAGAGCCCGATGCTGGGAAAGATGGAGGGCAAGATAAGAAGAAGGGGACGACAGAGAAGGAGGTGGCTGGAGGGAGTCACTGAAGCAGCAGGCGTAAGCTTCAATGGACTCCAGAAGATGGCGGAGGACAGGAAGGCCTGAAGGAACGTTGTCCATGGGGTCACCAGGGGTCAGAGACGACTTCACAACTAACAACAAGAAGTCTAATGAAGAGAAGGATGAGTGGAGACATGATAGCATCCTTCCAATATTTGAGGAGCTGTGCACAGAGAAGAGGGAGTCAAGCTGTTCTCCAAAGCGCCTGAAGGCAGGACAAGAAGCAACGGATGGAAACTCATCAAGGAGAGAAGCAACCTAGAACTAAGGAGAAACTTCCCATGAATGAGAACAAATAACCAGTGGAATGGCTTGCCTCCAGAAGCTGTGGGTGTTTCAATACTGGAGGTTTTCAAGAAGAGATTAGACAGCTGTTTGTCCAGAATGGAATAAGTCTTCCTGCCTTGGGCAGGTGGGTTGGACTAGAAGACCTTCAAGGTCCCTTCCAACTCTTGTTATTCTGAGATCTATTCTAAAAAAATCACTGCAACTGAACGGCAGGCGAAAATGACGTACGGTCCTGTAAAAGCCACAAAACAATGCCTGACAACGTAACCCAGGACACTGTAGTGTAGGAAAAGATGAAAACGATTGTGTTTATTTATTAAAGGGAGTTCTACGTGGGCTTTATTGTCTGGAACAACAAGTTGTTTTCTTAGGCTGTTGCTGCAGCTGAATAGTTTTTTCTTTCACGTTGTCTTCCTGTTCTTTTAAAATCCTATGGGAGACAAAAGTAGATGGAGGGGAATTGTGGGGGTGTTTTTTTTCCCAAGCTGGACCATCTATTCCAGGGGTCTTCAAACGTAGCCCTTTTATGACGCGTGCCTGGCTGAGGAATTCTGGCAGTGGAAGCCCACAAGTCATAAAAGGGCCACGTTTGAAGACCCCTGAATCTATTCCATTCTTGTTTCCAGCAGCAGTGAAGACCTTGCTTCTCTCTCCAGCATTTTAAATCTGGAGACTGATCGTCTCGGATGCAGAAATACCACGAGACCCCTTTATTTATTATTTATTTTATTTACTTAAAACATTTATAAAGCTGCTTTATCTTTCACCCAACTCTAGCCTGATCATATATCGTTCAGAGACGTAGAGAGAGGGGGGGGATAGGCAAAGCGGGTTGTATGACGTGTGAGTTCCGGCATCTTTTTTTTTTTACAAAAAAACCACTGGATAGGTACGTTGGTAGGTAGGTAGGTAGATAGATAGATAATAGGCAAATAGATAGAAGATAGATAGATAGATAGATAGATAGATAGATAGATAGATAGATAGATAGATAGATAGATAGATAGATAGGCAGGCAGGCAGGCAGGCAGGCAGGCAGGCAGGCAGGCAAATAGAAAAGATAGATAGATAATAGGCAAATAGATAGAAGATAGATAGATAGATAGATAGATAGATAGATAGATAGATAGATAGATAGATAGATAGATAGATAGATAGATAGATAGATAGGCAGGCAGGCAGGCAGGCAGGCAGGCAGGCAAATAGAAAAGATAGATAGATATTAATAGGCAAATAGAAGATAGATAATAGGCAGATAGATAGATAGATAGATAGATAGATAGATAGATAGATAGATAGATAGATAGATAGATAGATAGATAGATAGATAGATAGATAGATAGATAGATAGATAATAGGCAAATAGATAGAAGATAGATAATAGGTAACTAGATAGATAGATAGATAGATAGATAGATAGATAGATAGATAGATAGATAGATAGATAGATAGATAGATAGACAGAAAAGATAGATAATAGGCAGATAGAAGATAGATAGATAATAGGCAACTAGATAGATAGATAGATAGATAGATAGATAGATAGATAGATAGATAGATAGATAGATAGATAGATAGATAGGCAAATAGAAAAGGTAGGTAGGTAGGCAGGTAGAGATAGACAGACAGACAGATAAATTGATTGATTCTGGATTTTTTTTGTTCTTATTCTGTCTCTCACTGTTAAAATAAACCTACCATTAAAATTATAGACTGATCATTTATTTTGTCAGTGGGCAAACGTACAAAATCATCAGGGGATCAAATACTCCCCCCACCCTCCCCACTGTAAGCAGTAATCCAGAATTTTGGCTTCAGCTTCTGACTTAAAGCTAGAATGCATCTAACTAAAGACAGTGTTTACCTAATCCGCTTGTGTAAATTGCCATAGGAAGAACTGATTTAAGTTCTATTTTCCACTACTGGTTGGAACAGGGTCAGGAGAACCCCGCAGGCAGCCGAAGAGGCCAGGAAGAGAACAAATGTGAACACCATTTCTTTTGTCTTGTGCCTCTTTCCCCCAAAAGTCCCATTCACACCGAGGCTGTCCCTCTGTCCCTTTCTGGCGTTTCCTTGACTCAAATCCCATGTCCCATACCTGGCCAGGTGCAGTACAGATGCTCTGGTGTTCTCCCCCGTCAAGGCGCTGCATTCGTAAAACATCGAACGGTAATCCTAGAACAGAGCGGGGAGGGGGGGGAATAAGATGGTCTAAAATTAATGAGATTCCTAAGAGTAGTTTTCCAGCCAAGTCAAAGAAAGTGGGAGAAAAGACACCGTGTGTGGACCCTGAAATTGAAACACGGGGAAATAGAGCAAGGGAATTTGTGTTATTACCATCCCCCACGGGGCAGAACTAGATTAACAACAATTAGAGAGGGGGGTACAGAGCCCCCTTTTTCAAGTTCCACTTCCCATCCCTTTTTTCCCCCTTATGTGTTGCTCGAGGACCCTTGAAGTAGAATTCTCTTGGGAGAATACAATGGGACTTCGCTGTCGGTAACTGACAGGGAGAACAATCCATCAGTGGAACAGCTTAGGGGCGCTCCATCACGGGAGGTTTTTGAGAAGAGGCGGGACAGCCATTTGTCTGGAATGGTAGAGGGTCTCCCGCCTGAGCAAGGGGCTGGAGTAGATGACCTCCAAGGCCCCTTCCAGGTCTGTTTTTCTATGATTTTGTCTCCTGCGTCAGCAGGAGGCTGGGACTAGAAGACCTCCGAGGTCCTCCAGGCCTGTTATTCTATGATTCTTTGATTCTCGAGCAGAGGGTTGGACTAGATGACCTCTGAGGTCCCTTCCAGGCCTGTAATTCTATGATTCTTTGATTCTTGAGCAGAGGGCTGGACTAGATGACCTCCAAGGTCCCTTCCAGGCCTGTAATTCTATGATTCTCTGATTCTCGAGCAGGGGGCTGGACTAGATGACCTCCGAGGTCCCTTCCAGGCCTGTAATTCTATGATTCTCTGATTCTCGAGCAGGGGGCTGGACTAGATGACCTCCGAGGTCCCTTCCAGGCCTGTAATTCTATGATTCTCTGATTCTCGAGCAGAGGGTTGGACTAGATGACCTCCGAGGTCCCTTCCAGGCCTGTAATTCTATGATTCTCTGATTCTTGAGCAGGGGGCTGGACTAGATGACCTCCGAGGTCCCTTCCAGGCCTGTAATTCTATGATTCTCTGATTCTCGAGCAGGGGGCTGGACTAGATGACCTCCGAGGTCCCTTCCAGGCCTGTTATTCTATGATTCTCTGATTCTTGAGCAGAGGGTTGGACTAGATGACCTCCAAGGTCCCTTCCAGGCCTGTAATTCTATGATTCTCTGATTCTTGAGCAGGGGGCTGGACTAGATGACCTCCGAGGTCCCTTCCGGGCCTGTAATTCTATGATTCTCTGATTCTCGAGCAGAGGGTTGGACTAGATGACCTCCGAGGTCCCTTCCAGGCCTGTAATTCTATGATTCTGTGATTCTTGAGCAGAGGGTTGGACTAGATGACCTCCGAGGTCCCTTCCGGGCCTGTTATTCTATGATTCTCTGATTCTTGAGCAGGGGGCTGGACTAGATGACCTCCGAGATCCCTTCCGGGCCTGTTATTCTATGATTCTCTGATTCTTGAGCAGGGGGCTGGACTAGATGACCTCCGAGGCCCCTTCCAGCATTATCCGGGCCATAAATTGCTATCGTGGGTTGCACCTCCCAAGGTCTGGTCAAAATATGTTGGCCAAGGAATCATGAAAAGGACGGAGAAGAGAAACCAGAAGGAGAAAGAAAGGAGGGTTCTTTTCAACCCGGTTTTCGATGAAAAATAACAATTCACGGGCCCTCTTTGTATGCGCGCTGGTGCTCACGAGTGTGGGAAGTGACCTTGGATTCCCGATAAGTCAAGGCAAATATGAGAGAATGGTTATAATGTAGGAAGATTCCCAGGAGGGCGACGGGAAGAGTAATCTCTGCTCAGAAGGAAGTGATCAAAAGGAGGAAGTTGTGCATCTCGGATAAAAGAAGTGGGGAGAGAATAAAACAGGGTTAATAAAACACTTATTATCATTCAGGATGTGGAGGAGGCTTTTTTGAAGGGGATCTGATCTCTTGGAAAGAGATAGGAGTGGAATAGAATAGTCAGAACAATTGACCAGTGGAACCACCTGCCTCCAGAAGTGGTGAATGCTCCAACACTGGAAGTTTTTAAGAAGAGACTGGACAGCCATTTGTCTGAAATGGTGTAGGGTTTCCTGCCTGAGCACGGGGTTGGACTAGAAGACCTCCAAGGTCCCTTCCAACATTACTACTAGTAGTAGTACTACTAGTACTACTAGTACTACTACTATTATTATTGTTGTTGTTGTTGTTTGAAATGGCTCCTGCGGCTTCTGTTGAAACAAGCTACTGAGTCAAGGGATATTTTTCCCCCCACAACGGGTGTAGCAGAATAAGCATATTTACTTCTGACAATCACGGAACCAGTGGGGTTCCCTACCTGTAAGGCTATCCATAACCTCAATAACAGAAGGAAGATAATTACTGAATAAATTCTCTTAAGAAGTTGTTTCCAGGGCTATCTGTTAATGCAGAGGGTCTGGTTCCGTGGAGAAAGGTTTTTCCATGGACCAGAGGGTGCGTGGTTTTGTGTGCTGCCTGCATCCCACGGATGGGGCTTTGCTTGTTTGTGCGGACCGGTTGCTGACACACAATAAAGGGTTAGGGTTAGGGTTGTTGTTCGTTGCGAAGTCGTGTCCGACCCATCGTGACCCCATGGACCACGTTCCTTCAGGCCTTCCTGTCCTCTGCCATCTTCTGGAGTCCATTGAAGCTCATGCCTGCTTCTTCAGGGACTCCATCCAGCCACCTCCTTCTCCGTCGTCCCCTTCTTCTTCTCTTGCCCTCCATCTTTCCCGGCATCAGGCTCTTCTCCAGGGAGTCCTTCCTTCTCATGAGGTGGCCAAAGGACTTGAGTTTCCACTTCAGGATCTGGCCTTCTCAAGAGCAGTCAGGGTTGATCTCCTCCAGGCCTTCCTGTCCTCTACCATCTTCTGGAGTCCATTGAAGCTCACACCTCTTGCTTCAATGACTCCATCCAGCCACCTCCTTCTCTGTCGTCCCCTTCTTCTCTTGTCCTCCATCTTTCCCAGCATCAGGCTCTTCTCCAGGGAGTCCTTCTTCCTTCTCATTAGGTGGCCAAAGTATTTGAGTTTCCACTTCTGGCCTTCTAAGGAGCAGTCAGGGTTGATCTCCTCCAGGACTGACCGGTTGGATCGCCTTGCAGTCCAGGGGACTCGCAGGAGTCTTCTCCAGCCCCAGAGTTCAAAGGCCTCCATTCTTTGGTGCTCGGCCTTTCTGATGGTCCAACTTTCACAGCCACACATTGCAACATGGTTAGGATTAGGGTTAGGGTTAGGTACCGGTCCATGGACTGTGGGTTGGGGACCCCTGTGCTAACGGAATATTTATTTTTTTTCCCCGATTATCCAAAGCTCTCCCTTCTTACTGTACCTTGGCTAGGCGTTCTCCCAATCTCTTAGGAACTTCTCGTTCTTCTTCCCTGTCGATTTTATTGCCAAGCAAAAGGACGGGAATGTTCTCCCCAGCTGCCTCCTAGGAAATAGGGAAGAGCCATTGAAGGGGAGAGAATTCTCCTGCAGGAAAAGAGGAAGAAGCCAATTGGGGGGACAGGCTTGGGGCATATGAGCTGTGCTCTGCCCCTCGGCCCTAAGAGTGTCCCGCCATCAGCGGCTGCGAATTGATTGTGTTTGTGTGTGGTATGAATGTGGTTAATTTTTAAAATTGTTGTTGTATTGTTGTTGTATTCTTGTGAGCCGCCCTGGGTCTTCGGAGAGGGGCGGCATATAAGTGTGAATATTAAAATTAAAAATTAAATTAAAAACGCTGGAGAATTTAAATCAAAGCAGAACTTGCCTCTACGCTCACCATCCACTGCTTGACAGACACGAAGGTCTCTTGCGCCGTTACGTCATACATCACAACGACCCCGTCGGCTTTCCGGAAGAACTGCTTGGTGATGCTGCGATACCTGGAAAGCAACGATTTTAGAACATCGGAAGATAAAGCAGCCATCAAGCCCTAAACCCTTCCCTGCTCCGTCCAAAGTCCAATCCAAGTTAGAACATTCTAGACCGGATGTGATCCTCGTCTGGGCTCGAACAGACCTAGCAAAGGGAAAGCCCAGCACCCTTCTCGGCCAGGGGTTCAAATCGCTTTTACTGTTGAGAGAAGATCAAGGTTTCCTCTGTCCACTCCTGTCTGACTCGGTGGGGCAGTCCTCATCTCGGTTTCCTAGCCCAGAGAGTCAACACTGTCCGAAGACACTTCAACAGCCGGCCTCCAGAAGTTGTGGATTCTCCAGCACTGGGAGTTTTTAAGAAGAGACTGGACAGCCATTTGTCTGAAATGGTAGAGGGTTTCCTGCCTGAGCAGGGGGTTGGACTAGATGACCTCCAAGGTCCCTTCCAACTGTTATTCTATTCTATTCTATTCTATTCTGTTCTATTCTATTCTGTATTTCTATTCTATTCTATTCTGTATTTCTGTTCTATTCTGTTCTGTTCTGCTCTGTTCTATTCTATTTTATTCTATTCTGTATTTCTATTCTATTCTGTATTTTCATTCTATTCTATTCTGTATTTCTATTTTACTATTCTATTCTATTCTATATTTCTATTCTATATTTCTATTCTGTTCTGTATTTCTATTCTATTCTATTCTGTATTTCTATTCTGTTCTGTATTTCTATTCTATTCTATTCTATATTTCTATTGTATTCTATTCTGTATTTCTATTCTATTCTGTTCTGCTCTGTTCTATTTTATTCTATTCTGTATTTCTATTCTATTCTGTATTTCTATTTTACTATTCTATTCTATATTTCTATTCTATATTTCTATTCTGTTCTGTATTTCTGTTGTATTGTATTGTATTGTATTGTATTGTATTCCTTATTCTATTCTATTCTATTCCTTATTCTATTCTACTCTATATTTCTATTCCATTCTATTCTATATTTCTATTCTGTTCTGTATTTCTATTCTATTCTATATTTCTATTGTATTCTATTCTGTATTTCTGTTCTGTTCTATTTTATTCTATTCTGTATTTCTATTCTATTCTATTTCTATTCTATTCTATATTTCTATTCTATTCTATATTTCTATTTTGTTCTGTATTTCTATTCTATTCTATTCTATTCTATTCTATTCTATTCTATTCTATTCTATTCTATTCTATTCTATTCTATTCTATTCTATTCTATTCTGTTCTATTCTGTTCCTATTCCTCCTATTCCTATTTCTATTTCTATGGTTATGTTGCCAGGATGACTATACACTGAGGGGCAAGGTCCACTGTTACCTTCTCACCAAAGTGGTACCCGTTTACCTACTCGCATTTGCATGCTTTCAAACTGCTGGGTGGACAGGAGCTGGGACAAGTAACAGGAGCTCAAAGCTGGCCTCTCAGCTTTCTAGCTGACAAGCTCGGCGTCTTTAACCGCTAAGCCATCGCACCCCACTCTCGGTGACTGTAACTGTTACAACGACAGAGGTCCTAAGCGATAAGCCTGCATGAGTTGTTCGGAGAGGAGTAGCACCTCTGGTGGAGGGGCCTGCCGTGCCCATTCTAGAGCTGTTGATTCGCCGTTGGCTCTCACCTGGTGCTCAGCTCTCACCTGTGGCTCCGAGTAGTTGTAACGCCTGCAACAGCCACACCCCAGTAAACCGTCTCAGCAGACGGGTCAAAACAGGTGAGGGAAGCTGATGGATGGTTGGGTGATTTGCTGCTTACATGGCATCGGTTTCCTAGCTTGGTCTACCTGGAGGAGGGACACACCTTCCACAGGAATTGGGCTGAACTACACCTGACGGGTACTTCCTACCAAGATCACAGCCAGAAGATTACCTTTCTTGTCCAGCGGTGTCCCAGAGTTGCAGCACCACCTGGCTGCCGTCCAGGTTCACGGTTTTCATTGAATAATCCACACCTGTAGAAGACAAACACCTCCAATTGTATCGACCAATCAGAAGAGAGCTTGGAGGCCCCCTTGCTCAAGCAGGAGACCCTGTGTGCAATTTCAGACCAATGGCTTCAAGGCCCCCAGGGATGGAGCACCCGCAACGTCTGGAGGCAGGCTCTTCCGCAGACTGCTGTAAAGCGGTGCAGAAGTGCTATTTGGCTATTAGGATCGTGCAACATCTGGCCCCAACCATCAGAAGGGAATTACCAGATGTTCAAGCCGGCATCGGATGAACGTGCGGCACCACATTGCAAATCTACGCTGGATCACGGAAAAATCTCAGAGGTATTCCTGCTCTCGTTAAGGTTTGATTTCCCATCAACATTTGAAATGTCTTTGTCAGTCAGGATGTTCTCCATGTTAATTACATTTATGTAGCTAAAAGTTTTGTTCAGACCAATCCTCCTCTTATTTTGATATTTCCCATATCGGAAGGAAGGAAGGAAGGAAGGAAGGAAGGAAGGAAGGAAGGAAGGAAGGAAGGAAGGAAGGAAGGAAGGAAGGAAGGAAGGAAGGAAGGAAGGAAGGAAGGAAGGAAAGGAAGGAAGGAATGGAAAGAAGGAAGGAAGGAATGGAAGGAAGGAAGGAAGGAATGGAAGAAAGGAAGAAAGGAAGGAAGGAAGGAATGGAAGGAAGGAAGGAAGGAAGGAAGGAAGGAAGGAATGGAAGGAAGGAAGAAAGAAAGGAAGGAAGGAATGGAAGGAAGGAAGGAAGGAAGGAATGGAAGGAAGGAAGGAATGGAAGGAAGGAAGGAAGGAAGGAAGGAATGGAAGGAAGGAAGGAAGTAATGGAAGGAAGGAAGGAATGGAAGGAAGGAAGGAAGGAAGGAAGGAAGGAATGGAAGGAAGGAAGGAAGGAAGGAATGGAAGGAAGGAAGGAAGGAAGGAAGGAAGGAAGGAAGGAAGGAAGGAAGGAAGGAAGGAAGGAAGGAAGCTATTTTAATTCTAAATCACATCTTTCATTATAAAACTCTAATTGTATCTAAGGGTCATCTGTTCTTTTCATCTTATTCCAACCAAGAATTTAAACATAGAACGCTCCCTCGAAGCGGTCAAATCTTCTGTTTTTTACATCTAACTCTCGCTTTCTTTCTTTCTTTGCCAAGTAGCTTTCCACGCCAGGGCAGCTAGATCGCCCAGGAATTTTCTTTCTATTTTTGTGAAATTTGCTGGACAGATGTAGATGCTCTTTGAATAGTTTTGAGAGAGGAAAAAAATCTCAAAAGTATTCAAAGAGCATCTACATCTGCTTTGTGGACTACAGGAAAGCCTTGGATTGAGCCGATCACGGCAAGCTCTAGAAGACCGGAGGTCGCCAAAAGATCTGGCCAACTTGGTGCTGTTGTTGTTACACCAATCAGGAAGCCACTGTGTGAACACCACATGGAGACACCGATTGGTTCAAGACAGAGAGAGGATTGTGGGAAAGGTGACATTCTTTCGCCACTTTTACTCAATCCGTATGTCCTAAGTCAGGGGTCTTCACACTTGGCTCTTGGCCGTGACTTGTGGACTTCAACTCCCAGAATTCCTCAGCCAGGCACGCTGGAGTTGAAGTCCACAAGTCATAAAAGGCCAAGTTTGAAGACCCCGGGTCTAGAGAAACCCAAGTTCAAGTCCCATTTGACCAAAGAACTCATGATATGAAGTCTTTGATTCCCAGAATTCTGGGAGATGAAGTCCACACATCAGGGGAACCCTGATCTAGAAGCTTCACATCAGGGGTCTTCAAACTAGGCCCTTTTATGACTTGTGGACTTCAACTTCCAGAATTTCTCAGCCGGCGTGCCTGGCTGAGGAATTCTGGGAGGGGTCTTCAAACTTGACCCCTTTATGACTTGTGGACTTCAACTCCCAGAATTCCTCAGGCAGCGTGACTGGCTGAGGAATTCTGGGAGGGGTCTTCAAACTTGGCCCTTTTGTGACTTGTGGACTTCAACTCCCAGAATTTCTCAGCCAGCGTGCCTGGCTGAGGAATTCTGGGAGGGGTCTTCAAACTTGGCCCTTTTGTGACTTGTGGATTTCAACTCCCAGAATTCCTCAGCCAGCGTGCCTGGCTGAGGAATTCTGGGAGGGGTCTTCAAACTTGGCCCTTTTGTGACTTGTGGATTTCAACTCCCAGAATTCCTCAGCCAGCGTGCCTGGCTGAGGAATTCTGGGAGGGGTCTTCAAACTTGACCCTTTGGTGACTGGTGGACTTCAACTCCCAGAATTCCTCAGCCAGCGTGCCTGGCTGAGGAATTCTGGGAGGGGTCTTCAAACTTGGCCCCTTTATGACTTGTGGACTTCAACTCCCAGAATTCCTCAGGCAGCGTGACTGGCTGAAGAATTCTGGGAGGGGTCTTCAAACTTGGCCCTTTTGTGACTTGTGGACTTCAACTCCCAGAATTCCTCAGGCAGCGTGACTGGCTGAGGAATTCTGGGAGGGGTCTTCAAACTTGGCCCTTTTATGACTCTTGGACCAACTCCCAGAATTCCTCAGCCGGCGTGCCTGGCTGAGGAATTCTGGGAGGGGTCTTCAAACTTGGCCCCTTTATGACTTGTGGACTTCAACTCCCAGAATTCCTCAGGCAGCGTGACTGGCTGAGGAATTCTGGGAGGGGTCTTCAAACTTGGCCCTTTTGTGACTTGTGGACTTCAACTCCCAGAATTCCTCAGGCAGCGTGACTGGCTGAGGAATTCTGGGAGGGGTCTTCAAACTTGGCCCTTTTATGACTCTTGGACCAACTCCCAGAATTCCTCAGCCGGCGTGCCTGGCTGAGGAATTCTGGGAGGGGTCTTCAAACTTGGCCCCTTTATGACTTGTGGACTTCAACTCCCAGAATTCCTCAGCCAGCGTGCCTGGCTGAGGAATTCTTGGAGGGGTCTTCAAACTAGGCCCTTTTGTGACTTGTGGACTTCAACTCCCAGAATTCCTCAACCGGCGTGCTTGGCTGAGGAATTCTAGGAGGGGTCTTCAAACTAGGCCCTTTTGTGACTTGTGGACTTCAACTCTCAGAATTCTTCAGCCAGCGTGCCTGGTTGAGGAATTCTGGGAGTTGAAGTCCACAAGCAGGGGTCTTCAAACCTGGCCCTTTGATGACTTGTGGACTTCAATGCCCAGAATTCCTCAGCCAGGGCCAAGTTTGAAGACTCCTGTCCTAAGGGATCATGAGGAAACCGGATCTTGAAGAAACGTCAGAGCAAAGACTGAAGGAAAGAACATCCACACTCTTCAGTATGCTGATGACACATTTTCTCCCCTCAGAAAAAACCAGCATGTCAGAAACCACCCTGATACATCTGATCCAAAGGATTAAAGAAGAAAGTGAGAATTTTAACCGCTTCTTGAACATCAAAAAGGCCAAGCGTACCATCAGTCTGAGGAATGGAAATAACAATTGTCAGTCATGAGATCAAATGCATACCTAGCATTTGCAGATGGATCAAAACGATGAATGCCATCCAGAAATTAAGCCTCAAAACTCTGTGGGGTTACACTGCAATAATTAGCACGGATTGAGTATGCGAAAGAAGGACATCAGCCTGGCAACTAAATGCAGATTAGTCTGCGCTATCCTGTTCCCCATAGCGACGACGGTTTTGAAAAATGGACCGTGAAAAAAAGTAGACGGGGGGGGGAAATAGGCTCCATTGAGCTGTGGCATTGAAGAAGGTTCTGCAAATTCCTTGGGCAGTGAAGATGTCACACAAACCAAGCGTCGGAGCGTATAATGCCAGGCGTATCACTGGGAGGCAAAGTCACAAAATTCCGTCTTCTTTCAGCCGTGTCACGCGATCAAACTCACAGGAAAAGGCAGCTACGTTCAGAACAGTCCTTGGTAAAAGGAAATGAGGCCACACAGAGACACACACAGAGACACACAGAATCGAAGCCCACCCCAGCCCAAACATAAAATAACTCAGTTTATGTGCTGCAGCTGCCAAAAAAAGCCAACACAGTGCTGGGCTGCATTAACAGAGGGATAGAATACCGCTTTACAAGGCCTTGGTAAGGCCACACTTGGAATACGGCATCCAGTTTTGGCCACCACGATGTAAAAAAGATGTTGAGACTCTGGAAAGAGTGCAGAGAAGAGCAACAAAGATGATTTAGAGATCTGGAGGCTAAAACATATAAAGAACAGTTGCTGGAATTGGGTATCTCTAGTTTAATGAAGAAAAGGACCAGGGGGGACATGATAGCAGTGCTCCAATATGTCAGGGGCTGCCCCAAAGGAGAGGGAGTCAAGCTATTCTCCAAAGCACCTAAGGGCAGGACAAGAAGCAACGGGTGGAAACTCATCAAGGAGAGAAGCAACCTAGAACTAAGGAGAAACTTTCTGACAGTGAGAACAATTAACCAGTGGAACATCCTGCCTCCAGAAGCGGTGAATGCTCCAATACTGGAAGTTTTTAAGAAGAGACTGGACAGCCATTTGTCTGAAATGGTACAGGGTTTCCTGCCTGAGCAGGGGGTTGGACTACATGACCTCCAAGGTCCCTTCCAACTTTATTATTATTATTATTATTATTATTATTATTATTATTATTATTATTATTATTATTATTATTATTATTATTATAATAAAATGTATCTTTGGCAGTTACCAAATTCCAGATACCTGCATTGTACGTCCATCTGCCCCCTTTTACTTACCGACCGTAGCAGCCGTGCCTCGAGAAAAACGTTCTTCGCAGAATTGCTTTAAAAAGCAAGTTTTCCCCACAGCTGAATTGCCCACCAGAACTATCTTGAAAATACGATCCGGAGCCATGTGCGACGCTTCAACCTTCACACAAGCACAGATATGAGGTTGTTAGGGCTTGCGTTGTTAGGCACAGGATAAAAAAAAAAAGAATGCAATATTACCGGTATAAACTAGAAGTGGCTATGCGATTCTTTTATATAGGGCTAATAAGAAAAAATGACCCGATAACAGGATTTGCGCCTTGGATGCAATCCCAAAACAACTGGAACACATCAGCGGCGTTGACGACATCGCCGTCGGTCAATTGCAAAAGGCAGCTTTTGCTTGGAACAGCTGAAATCCTGCAATGAAATCCTGCAATGAAATCCTGCGATGAAATCCTGAGCAGGGGGTTGGACTAGATGACCTACAAGGTCCCTTCCAACTTTACTATTATGATTATGATTATGATTATGATCTTTAAGATCGTGAAATGTCCACCTCTGCCTATCCCAGGTCCTTGGGAAGGACTCGGTAAGAGGGATAAAGATGGCAAATCCAGCCTGAACATCTGCTTGACTGTGTGATGAACCATAATAACAATTATAAGAGATTAAAATATGGGATGTAAAGTAACGTAAAGCATCAAAAGTTAAAACGATGCAATATAATTTTAACTTTTGCTTAACAGTAGGAAGTCTCTTTGCTGTTCTCTTGATCGTGTCTGTTCCTGATTTTTAAATTTTTTTGCTCTTTGAATAGAAGCAAGGAATTTAGGCTTCCACATTTCTCATTTTACATCTTTATAATAGTAACGTAAACCCCAGACTGAATAAGGCAAAATGCACATTTCTTTACATATTTCTAGTGACGTCAGGGGAAAAAAGTTACGAAGGTGATTGTTGGGAAACTGTCCACAACTTGCTTGAACTTTTTATAAAAGAGACCAAACTATTTATCACTATTTCATTCTGAACTAAGGAGGAAAGGGCTAATATACGGTTGTTGCCTTCTTTAACCTAACTTCATACACCAGATAGGGGTAATCTGGTTGTGAATTTTTAGAAGTTAATTTAGAAATTAATAACGCTTTGGTAAGATTAACACTTGGAATACTGCATCCAGTTTTGATCTCCCTATTATTAAAAAAAGATGTTGAGACTCTGGAAAGTGTCCAGAGAGAAGCAACAAAGATGATTAGAGGTCTGGAGGCTAAAACATAAGAAGAACGGTTGCTGGAATTGGGGATGTCTAGTTTAATGAAGAGAAGGATGAGGGGGGACAGGATAGCAGTGCTCCAGTGTTCAGGGGCTGCCCCAAAGAAGAGGGAGTCAAGCTCTTCTCCAAAGCACCTGAAAGGCAGGACAAGAAGCAACGGATGGAAACTAACCAAAGAGAGAAGCAACCTGGAACTAAGGAGAAACTTCCTGACAGTGAGGACAATTAACCAGTGGAACAACCTGCCTCCAGAAGTTGTGAATGCTCCAACACTGGAAGGTTTCAAGAAGAGACTGGACAGCCATTTGTCTGAAATGATTTAGGATCTCCTGCCTGAGCAGGGGGTTGGATTAGATGACCTCCAAGGTCCCTTCCAATTCTGTTATTTGATTATTCTGCTAGCTAAAATGCGCTTGATCTAAAATAAAATCTAAAATCTGAAGGCAGCAACTCAGCTCAGACGGCGCCAAGGACCCCACCCAGCTCAATAAGTCTCTTCCATAAAATCTCAACTGTACCGTTTTTCTCCTTACATGCGTCAGCGTTTCTTTTCCGACCGGCTCTTCCCTGGACGAGGCCGGAGACTGCTCAGCCGGTGGCTGACGTTGACTTCCATTCACACCCGGTCCTGGTTCACCTCCATCTTCTTCAGACCATCCAACTAATTGCCTCTCGGTCCTATTCAGAAGGTGCGGCAGATGGTCTTCCTCAATGGATATTAACCTTCTGAAGGGCTTCCTCTGGATCTGCCCCCCAGGCTTATGGGGCTCGGAATCCGATGAAACATCTACATTCCCACCCAGGGAACCTCTTCTTTGGGACGCGCTAAAGGTCTCGTCTTCCGAAGGCTCGCTGGAAAGTTATTAGGAAAAAGCATGCAACTTGGTCACTTACAATTTATTTATTTATTTATTTATTTATTATTCAAATTTGTATGCCGCCCTTCTCCTAAGACCCAGGGTGGCTCACAAACAACAATACAATAAAAAATTTAAAAATTAATTGCATTCACACAACATACAAACACAATCGGCTCACAATCGCTGATGGAGGGACACTCCCAGGGCCCAGGGGCAGAGCACAGCTCACACGCCCCAAGCCTGTCGGCATAGATGTGTCTTCAGGAGTTTCCGGAAAGCTAGGAGGGAGGAGGCAGTACGAACCTCCGAGGGAAGCTGGTTCCAGAGGGCTGGGGCAGCAACAGAGAAGGCCCTAACCCTAGGCCCCGCCAGATGACATTGTCTAACAGACGGGACCCGTAGGAGGCCAACCCTATGCGCCCTAACCGGTCACTGGGATTCATGAGGCAGAAGACGGTCCCGCAGGTATCCTGGCCCATTGCCATAAAGGGCTTTATAGGTCATACCCAACACTTTGAATTGTGTTCGGAGACCAATTGGTAGCCAGTGCAGCTCACGGAGGGCTGGAGTGACATGAGCATGTCTTGGGAGACCCAAGACGGCTCGCGCGGCCGCATTCTGGACAACCTGCAGTCTCCGGACATTCTTCAAAGGTTGCCCCATGTAGAGAGCATTACAGTAGTCGAGTCTCGAGGTGACAGGGGCATGGGTGACTGTGAGGAGTGACTCCCGGTCCAAATAGAACCGGGAGGATAATTCCGTTAAGTTATCGGAAAAAGAAAAATAAGGTGTCCAGGACACACTGGAAGGCGTACCTCTTCAAGGAACCTCTTTCCAAATATTTGCCGATAATGGAGCCGGACCTTTGCTTCCGACCGACAGGTGCCTCGGACCCGGATTTCTGTAGAAATATTGTTTTAAAAGGTCAGGATCTAATCAAACAGTAGAAGCCAGGCTGGGAGGTCCAAATTAGGCAGATAGGCTTGTTTCTACCAGGCTGTCTTCGATTTGCGCCCCACATTTCTGTTGCAAAGTGAGACCTTGGTTCAGTGAGGTTTGCCCCATTTTATGACTTTCTTTCCCTACGGTGGTTAAGTGGATTGCGGCAGTTGCTAAGTCAGTTGAAGTCGTAAATCCAGGATTATTAAATATATATTATATATATATATTATTAAGATTATATTATAACCTTAATAATCTCACCATCCACCAAAAAAAAAGTTAACTAGCCTTCAGTCCCCTTACCACCCAACTGGAGCTTAACCACCCAAGCATCGTTCATAATAATGACTGTGTTTCCTGCTCCGATTCAGACTCCCAAATTCTGCCACCTGGCAGCACCGCAGAGCCTGCCGGGTCTAAATGGGATGGAAGGTAAAGTTTTCAACGGGAAGCTACCGTGGCAGTTTTTGTCTAAGGTCTTCGTGTACAATAATCCTTTTTATCCCAAAAGCCACGAACGTACCTGCTGAAGGCACACATCGCGTTGGTCACTCAGATGTTTGTTCCTTTCCCTGGAAGGAAGGAAGGAAGGAAGGGAGGGAGGAAGGGAGGGAGGAAGGAAGGAAAGAAGGAAGGAAGGAGTTAGGAAGAAAGGGAGGGAGGGAGGGAAGAAGGAAAACAATGGGAATGACAGGAAGAAAGGGAATGAGGGAGGGAGGGATGGAGGGAGAGAGGGAGGAAGGGAGGGAGGAAAGAAGGAAGGAAAGAAGGAAAGGAAGAAAAAGAGGAAGGGAGGAGAAATGGGGAGGGAGGCGAAGGGAGGAAGGAAAGAAGGAAGGAAGGAAGGAAGGAAGGAAGGAATGACAGAGGAAGAAAGGGAGGGAGGGAGAGAGGGAGGAAGGGAGGGAGGAAGGGAGGAAAGAAGGAAGGAAAAAAGGAAAGGAAGAAAAAGAGGAAGGGAGGAGAAATGGGGAGAGAGGAGAAGGAAGGAAGGAAGGAAGGAAGGAAGGAAGGAATGACAGAGGAAGAAAGGGAGGGAGAGAGGGAGGAAGGGAGGGAGGAAGGGAGGAAAGAAGGAAGGAAAAAAGGAAAGGAAGAAAAAGAGGAAGGGAGGAGAAATGGAAAGGGAGGAGAAGGAAGGAAGGAAGGAAGGAAGGAATGACAGAGGAAGAAAGGGAGGGAGAGAGGGAGGAAGGGAGGGAGGAAGGGAGGAAAGAAGGAAGGAAAGAAGGAAAGGAAGAAAAAGAGGAAGGGAGGAGAAATGGGGAGGGAGGAGAAGGGAGGAAGGAAAGAAGGAAGGAAGGAAGGAATGACAGAGGAAGAAAAGGAGGGAGGGAGGGAGAGAGGGAGGGAGGGAGGAAAGAAGGAAGGAAAGAAGGAAAGGAAGAAAAAGAGGAAGGGAGGAGAAATGGGGAGGGAGGAGAAGGGAGGAAGGAAAGAAGGAAGGAAGGAAGGAATGACAGAGGAAGAAAAGGAATGAGGGAGGGATGGAGGGAGAGAGGGAGGGAGGAAGGAAGGGAGGAAAGAAGGAAAGGAAGAAAAAGGGAGGAGGGAGGAGAAGGAAAGAAGGAAGAAAAGAAGGAAAGAAGGAAGGATAGAAGGAAGCGAGGGAGGGAGGGAGGAAGGAAGGAAAGAGGGGAAGGAAGGAAGGGAAAAAAAACACCACAATTAAAGGGTATATTTCAAGATTGCCCATTTACCAGAAAAACCTTTCCAATTGGGGGGCAGGGGTATTGATCCGGGCGAAATGCCCTAATTCAGCGGTGGCGAACCTAGGGCACGGCTGCCAGAGGCGGCACTCGGAGCCCTCTCTCTGGGCACAGGTGCCGTCGCCCCAGCCTCGCCTCCCCGCGCGACCCCCTCCTCTCCAGCAGCCCCCCCGGAGAGTCGCCCCCGAGCGTGGCCCACCCGGAGCAGCGCAGCCAAGGACAGGGCAGCAGGGCAGCGGAGACAAGACTCGGCCCTCCCGCCCCATCGCGCACCGTTGGTGCTACGGGGCGCAGGCACTTGTTTCTGCCATTAATGGACGCACCAGTGGCCTCCCGTCCTCGCTGGCCCGTCTAGAACGAGCCAACCTCGATTTTACAATAAATGCTCCGATTTTACTGGGAACGTTATGTTACACGGACTCAATCCCTGACCTGTTTTTATTTAAACAAATGGCTTTGTCTTCCTTACCCAACGCCGCAATAAAGAGCACATTCATCGAAAAGGGAAGATGACCTCCACACCAACAGACACACCAACACGCGCAGCTTTGCTTTGGAAATGGTCTTACCTCAAAAAATCCAACTGTTTACGAAGTCCTAATTTCTCCCTCTCTAATATTTCTGTCACTCGGCAAACCTCACTGGAGAAGAGACAAGAACAACCGTTACGCAAAACCCAGTTCAACCTCCTTAGACAAAAATACTAATAGATTTACTGTGATTTACTCCCTCTTGTGAGGATCGCACTAATAACTACAGCAACAGAGCGAATTCCTTAATTACTCCGGTTTATTTATGGTTAATGGCCACTTTTAATCTAAATCTGGATAGAAAAATGCTCTGGAGACCCAATAAAAGTAAAGCAGTGATCCAGTGTGGGAAGATTTGTGAAACTTTCATTTTTATGGGGAGGGGGGGGGAAACCCACAATTTTACAGATGCAGCATTAGTTAAATGAAGCTCTGGAGACCCTCAATTTTAACGAAGCAAAAACCAGTCATTTTATTCCATGTCTTTGCTGAATGTTTTGTCCACCTTATTGTTGTTCTCTCTCTCAGATGATGCAAATTATAAGAATCAGTTGTGATATATAGTAAAATTAAGGCTGCTCGTAATAAGTGTCGTTTGAATCTCTTTCTCTGATAATTAAAAAATAGCCTTTTCAAGTTTTTCATTTACTAAAATTCCATGAAACTGAAAACAAAGGAGAAGTAATGCCTGGCACACAAAAAGACAAACGCTCTTCACAGCCACAGGGGGGAAAAAAAGTGCTATTTTGATCAGTGTGTGTGCTACCTATTCTAACATGGCGGTGAAAGATGGACACTAACATCACAATCGACGCAAAAGCTACGAGCAGCGCAAAGATACACGCTCGGCATCACCAGACAAGATAGAAAAACCTGCACATGGGTTGGAGAACAAATGAAAACACACAATGCCATCAACAGAGTAAAACAATTGAAATGTAAACGGGCTTTTGCAGCCATTCATCCATTGTGGGAATCAATTTATCTGACCCATTAAGTCAGCGGTTCTCAACCTTTTTCAGGCTGCGACCCCGACCTGCGTTGTGCATGTGCGGCGCGATGGCCCGCATTGCGCATGCGTTGTGCTCCGCATCGCGCATGCACGGCACGCGCGCGATGTCCCGCATTGCACGTGCGCGGCACGTCGTCCCACATTGCGCATGGTGGCGCGCGCAATGGCCCACATTGCGCATGGGCGGTGCGACGGCCCGCATCGCGCATGCGCGGCACGCGCATGACGGCCTGCATTGCACATGCACGGCGCGGCGGCCTGCACTGCGCATGCGTGGCGCGCGCACGATGGCCCGCATCGTGCATGCGTGGCGCAACGGCCCGCATCGCGCATGCGCGGTGCTGCCCCCTGTGCCGGCTGAGGGGAAATGGGGAAAAAATGGCGGACTGCGGTGTTTGGCGACCCCCGTGAAATGGTTGTTCGACCCCAAATGGGGTCACGACCCACAGGTTGAGAACCGCTGCATTAAGTAATCCTGCTGCCATCAACATATATATATATATATATAACATCGAAGTCCCAATTTTTCCCCCAAGTTTTAAACCCAAAAGGAAAGATTCTAGTTTTATCTTTATATTCCCTTTGAGAATCTTTGGTGTTAAGATGAGAATCCTACTGCAATATTCCTTTGCTTTGTCACAAGTCCACCATAAATGATAAAAGGATCCTGTCCTGGTTCTGACAGATGAAACCCTTCAAAGAACTTTGAGGCATTGTTTACCCCAAAGAATCTTTATCGGAGTAGTATAGCTTCGGCACTAACACAATCGAAGTCAAAATCTGAATTCCCCGCCCCTGAGCACGTAGTATCAAAGCACGATCCCCTCCTCCAATTAACAGTCATAAACCACATCCTCCAAGTAGCTTGAAATGCAGGCTTCCCCTCCAGTTCTCCAGCCCGCCAATCCTTATCATCTCTTATTTCAATAATCTTGGTTCTCACACTAGGTTCAGTACTGTTATGTCTAGCTAAACTCTCAGGCACATTCCTCGCCGCCAGCGTCATCTAACTCTAAAAGTGAAACATAAGAAGAAAATGGTTGCATCTCCAACTGTTGTCAAAGCAAAAACATCCGATGTTAGCAGCGTTGACATCCCCCTTTAAATAACTTTTGTGGCCACAAACCATGGGCCATAGACCACCCAGACAACTCAAGATTTAAAACATTTAGCCTGCTTTAATGGATCCCCAGTGACAACATTGCAGGCCTCTAGGGATCTGTGGACCACACAGGTTGAGAACCACTGTGTGTAATCTATTGGCATAGTATATATGTGGATCCAAGCAGTCTGGGGTTTTTTGCAATTGTCTAATTAAAATTCTGTCACTGCACAGATTTTTTTTTTAGTGCCATCCAAATTCTTTGGCATGGCATCCAGTGTGCCAATAACCATTGGGAGTACATGCAATAGTGTTGTCGTTGTTGTTATTATCATTACTATTTTATTTGTGTTTTCAATTTGTGTAATAAAATATTTATCCTTTTATAAAATCAATCTCCTTATGTTAACTCCTCTTTTCTAGAGTTACTCACATTTCCTTTTCTTCCTGCAGTTTTTTAGCTTCATCCTGAAGTACTTGCAGCTGCTGTTGGGCAATAATTAACTCCTCTGAAGTTCTCTCCAGCGAATTCAGAAGCTCTTGGTTAGTAACCCTCAATTTGGTATTTTCTGTGGTAGTGTCATACCTAACATTACGTAGCTCTTTGCATTGTTTGTCCAACTGTATAAAAAGAAGAGTCATAATTTAAAAAACAAACAAACAGTGGAATGGATTTTTTATTCATCATCACAAGTCCATAAAATGCCTCCAAAGGGGAGTTTTTAAAATTTAAAACAATAACAGGGAAAAAAAAACACGGATAACCGTAATGCAAATCCGTACGTTTTTAAGAAATTTGAAGTGTCTTGGCGACGTTTCGACGAAGTCCCATTTGTCATCTTCAGGCTGGTGCTTTCGGCTTCGTGCTTCTAGGAGCAATGTGTGATCGTAGCTGTTTCTTCCTTTTAACTGTCAGTGGGGGTTTGAACTGATTGGCTGGGAGCTCGGCTGTGTTCTGATTGGGTGGAGGTGTGTTCTGATTGGTTAGGGGCTTGGCTGTGCTCTGATTGGATGGGGGGGTTGGCTGTGCTCTGATTGGATGGGGGAGTGTTCTGTTTGGGTGGGGGCTTTGTTGTACTCAAGTTAGTCTGAGTTACAGGGGGATATATATATGGCAAGGAAAGTCATAAAATGGAGCAACACTCACTTAATACATTTCCCTCTTAGCAACATAAATTGTGGGCTCAGCTGTGGTTATAAATGGAGGACTGTCTGTATTTTATCTATGCTTGAAAAGTTTTATATATCCATGCAGTGCATATGCGGGCTGTTGCAATCGGCTTACGTTCAATTAACAGAACCGCTTGCACCAAATAAATAATTAATCCTTCCAAGTCAAAGAAAAATGCCTTTTTTCTTTCTTCTTTGCAAAATTAAAATTATCTTATTATTATCTAGGCTCAAACTAGTATTGCCATGACAACAACGTAATAAGGCAGCTAAATGGCTGAAATGGGTATGTTTTTTGACAGAGCACAAATAAAACTAATATAGTCCCCAACAGGTTACGGGGAAGTAGCAGGAATGGCTGGTAAATCCTACAAGAACACGAAGGACAACCAATCACCAATCAATGTGTTATTTTTGAGGCCATATGAATTTCTCAGTTTACCTACAGTTTACCTGCACTTGAACTTTCAAACACTGATAAGATGTCAACGCTGCTAACATCGGATGCTTTTGCTTTGACAACAGTTAGAGATGCAACCATTTTTTTTCTTATGTTTTACTCTTAAAGTTAGAGTTAGATGACGCTGGGGGGAGGAATGTGCATGAGAGTTTAGCTAGACATAACAATACCGGACCTATTGTGAGAACCAAGGTCATTGAAATAAGAGATAAGAATTGGCGGGGCTGGAGAACTGGAGGGAAAGCCTGCATTTCAAACTAATTGGAGAATGTGGTTTATGACTGTTAATTGGAGGAGGGAATTGTGCTTTGATACTATGTGCTCAGGGATAGATTAACTTTAGAGATTAAAGAGAAAGAAGACTCAGTTTATTTCAAAACATGGGATGATTTTTACCAATGGTTAGGAAAACAAACTAGTGAGAAATGAATGTGATATGTTATCGTGAATATATACTAGTAAGATGAATATGTATTGACTTACTGTTACTGTTTATGACTATCGTTTCTCATATTTACTATTATATTAATTAGTGTTATTGAACATATGTACCCGGACAATAGTCTGTTTGCTAAAGCTTGAAAATGTTAATGGAGGGCAACCCCATTGTCGTTTTCATCCCTGTCCCAATCCTAACCCCCACCCCAAACCTCAATTCCCATACTGGCCCCATCTCTTCCCCAACCTCATAAAACTTCAATAAAACTTTATTAAAAAAAAAAAGAATTGGCGGGCTGGAGAACTGGAGGGAAAGTCTGCATTTCAAACTAATTGGAGAATGTGGTTTATGACTATAAATTAGAGGTGGGAATTGTGCTTTGATACTATGTGCTCAGGAGAGGGGAATCCAGTTTTTGGCTTCGACTGTGTTAGTGCCGATGCCATGGTACTCAAATAAAGTTTCTTTAAATTTGAAGAGTTTCATCTGTCGGAACCATGTCATAAGAAACATTTGGGATTATTTACAGCTTCCAATCAGCGTCTCAGGAAGAGCTCAGCTGAGTCACTTCCACAGAGGTCAGACTGATATTTATGTGATACAAATCAACTGGCCAGCACAGCTAAAGAAGTTAAATTCCCTATATCGGGCTTGAAAAACAAGCAGAGGGCGGTGCAGTCTGAAGTTTTAACACAGGAGTTGATCTTTGTCCAAAAGGATTTGTTCCAGAAGTTCTGTTGGCCATGTAGTGTGGTGATTTTAAGGTCCCTACTTCTTTCCTATCAGATGAAGCAGAAGAAATAAAATCCTGTGCTTTTTAGACCTCCATCCAGGAGGGTATTTCAGAAAGCAAGCAAACCATCACAAACTACAGGTGTGTGTTGTATTACAACCACAGAAGGTCACAAAAAGGGTCCCCCAGGATACGGCTACCCTCATAAATACGGGTCAGTTGTCAGAAGGCTGAATTCTGATCACGTGATCGTGGGGATGCTGCAATGGGAGTCAGTGTAAAGAGGGGTCATAAGTTACTTTTTTTCAGCACCGTTGTAACTTTGAACAGTGACTAAATGAACTGGGGTAAGTTGAGAAATATCTATGCAAGCAGGACCAAGTTAGGCCTTCAATGGTTCAGTGGCTTTCTTAGCAGCACAGCTAAAAGGATGCAGCACACTGCCACCGTATGGCTAAGCTTACATAAAAAAATGTCTGCTGTTATAACTCCATAATTTTTGAAGTGTTAGTACCACTTTACAAGGCCTTGGTAAGGCCACACTTGGAATGCTGCAGCCAGTTTTGGTCACCACTGTGTAAAAAAGGTGTTGAGACTCTAGAAAGAGGGCAGAGAAGAGCAACAAAGAGGATCAGGGGACTGGAGGCTAAAACATATAAGGGACGGTTGCTGGAATTGGGGATGTCTGGTTTAATGAAGAGAAGGACGAGGGGGGACATGAGAGCAGCCTTCCAGTGTCTCAGGGGCTGCCCCAAAGAAGAGGGAGTCAAGCTATTCTCCAAAGCGTCTGGAGGCAGGACAAGAAGCAACGGATGGAAACTAACCAAGGCGAGAAGCAACCTGGAACTAAGGAGAAACTTCCTGACAGTGAAGACAATTAACCAGTGGAACTGCCTGCCTCCAGAAGCGGTGAATGCTCCAACACTGGAAGTTTTTAAGAAGAGACTGGGCCGCTATTTGTCTGAAACGGTATAGGGTTTCCTGCCTGAGCAGGGGGTTGGACTAGATGACATCCAAGGTCCCTTCCAACTCTATTATGGATCATCGCACAGTCAGCCAGATGTTCAGACTGGATTTGGCATTTTGTCTACCTATCGAGTCCTTCCCAAGGACCTGGGATAGGCAGATGTGGATGTTTGATGGTATTACAGATCTCGTCGCAGGATGGAAGCGGTTCCTAGTAAGGCCCCCTTTTGCAATTGACTGATGGCGAATTTGTCAATGCCGATGGTGTTGTTGCTGTTGTTGTTGTTGTTGTTATTATTATTATTATTATTATTATTATTATATTATTATTATTTTCACATACTGTTTTCTGCTTCTGAGACAGTTGCTCCAATTCCTTCTCCTTTTCCACAAGTTTTTGCTCCAGTTCCTGGTGTCTGGACTGGAACTTCTCAGCACCCTGCAAAATTGGACAATAATAAAAAGAACAGGGGATTTTAGTGAAAAGCACTGTCTAGGCTGGAGAAACAACCAATTATGAGAATAAACTGGTGGTAGATTGTCGTTGCTTTGCAATGCATCCATAGGGGAAAACAAATCATACATACCAAACACAAATATGCACACACAGACACGCACACGTACACGCAAATTAAACTGAACTAAAGGTGGCATTTCTACTAAAGACTTTCCCCAAAAGATTTCCACCCTTTTGGCCACTACTGTAGTCACGTTCTACATCCATCTGCCCCTTTTGACGCCCGTATTAAACCTATACTTGCCTCCAACACGACCTTTTCCTTCTCAGTTTTGATCTCCTGCTCCATTTCTTCGTACAGTCGCTGGATTTTGTCATCGTAGGCGGACATTTTGCTGAGATGGAAGTTTTAAAAGCACAAGAAATTACGTCTGGGTGGGAACACCAGCAAGAAGCATTTAAATAGGAGCCAGCCGTGTGCTGCAACTGCCAAAAAGGCCAACGCAGTGCTAGGCTGCATTAACAGAGGGATAGAATCAAGATCACGTGAAGTGTTAATACCACTTTACAAGGCCTTGGTAAGGCCACACTTGGAATCCTGCAGCCAGTTTTGGTCACCACGATGTAAAAAAGATGTTGAGAGTGTAGAAAGAGTGCAGAGAAGAGCAACAAAGAGGATCAGGGGATTGGAGGCTAAAACATATAAGGAACGGTTGCTGAAATTGGGTAGGTCTGGTTTAACGAAGAGAAGGACGAGGGGGGACATGATAACAGTGTTCCAATATCTCAGGGGCTGCCCCAAAGAAGAGGGAGTCAAGCTATTCTCCAAGGCACCTGAAGGCAGGACACGAAGCAATGGATGGACACTAACCAAAGGAGAGAAACAACCTAGAACTAAGGAGAAACTTCCTGACAGTGAGGACAATTAACCAGTGGAACTCCTTGCCTCCAGAAGCGGTGAATGTTCCAACACTGGAAGTTTTTAAGAAGAGACTGGACAGCCATTTGTCTGAAATGGTATAGGTTTCCTGCCTGAGCAGGGGGCTGGACTAGATGACCTCCACGGTCCCTTCCAACTTTATCATCATCATCATCATCATCATCATCATTATTATTATTATTATTATTATTATTATTATTATTATTATTATTAGTAGAAAGCTGGAGAGACACGTAAACTTCCTTTTCAGAGAAAGTTGAGGGTGGAGAGACAGGCAAATCTCCCAGATGAATCTACAAGTCACCCTCAGCAACATTTCGGTGGAGGCCGTCCTCAACTTACAACCGCTTGCTTGGTGTCCGTTCAAAGTTACAAAACGCCCTGAAAAAAGGGACTTTATGACCACTTGCCACGCTTTACGACCGTTGCGGCATTCCCCAGGGTCACGTGGTTTACATTTGGATGCTGGACAGCTGTTTCATCTAAAGCAGGACTTCCATCCTACTTTGGTGTGGTTTTGTCCAAACGAGAGGAAGACCCATAGTTTTACTTCAGTGCTGGCAACCGAGCCATTCGTGAAATGTGTGGAGTTCATTCCGGAAGCCATTTGCCAAATTTGCCCTCGCAGACATTCACGATGAGCCGATTTCCAAGGGGTCCTCAAATTTAGTGTCCGTTTAGTGGCCGTTCAAAGTTACAACGGCCCCGAAAAATGGAACCATTTTTCACACTTACCGTGTGGCTAACTTAACAAACTGAAGTTATTTACTTAACAACTGTGGCAAGAAAGGCTGTTAAGATGGGGCAAAGTTCACTTAAGAACTGTCTCGCTTAGTGACAGAAATTTTTGAGCTCCATGTTGGCCGTAAATCGAGGGCCACCTGTACCTCAATGCGGATTCTGCGAGCAGCTAATGCAGCGGTTCTCAACCTTTTTCAGGCCGAGACCCTGCCCTGCGCCGCGTATGCGCGGTGCGACCCCGACCTGCGCCGTGCATGCGTGGCGCGATGGCCCGAACCGCGCATGCGCGACGGCCCAAACCGTGCATGCTCAGCGTGATGGCCCGCATCGCGCATGTGCGGTGCTGCCCCCTGCGCCGGCCCCAAAAAATGGAAAAAAATGGCGGGGGGAAAATGGCGGACTGCAGTGTTTGGCGACCCCCCTGAAATGGTCGTTCGACCCTAAATGGGGTCGCGACCCATAGGTTGAGAACCGCTGAGCTAATGGGATGGATATCATACTCACAGGGCAAAAAGGGGGGGGGAATCCTCAGGTGGAACCCGTCACAGCTGCCGAGGTAGCTTTCGACATGCATTTATCCATTCGTGGGGATGTTTCTGCCCCAAAAGAGTCCCAATGAAAGAGAAATACAAGGTAAATTCTCCCCCCCCCTCCACACACACACACACACACACACACACCAAGAATCCATTGTAAAAGAAGCACTTACTTTTCCAAGATGCACTCCAAAGTGTTCTTTTGATCATTGGCTTCCTGGAGCCGAGAGAAGATTTTGGACAAGAACTCTTCAAAATTGGAAAGTAGGTGAGGCTCACGTTTCCTCAGATGAAGCCAGAGTTTTTTTACATCGTTTTCACTGGAGAAAAGACAAAAGAAAAAAAAAGAGGGGAAAAAAAGAAAAAAAGGAAAGGAAAGGAAAGGAGAAAGGAAAGAAGGAAAGGAAAGGAAAGGAAAGGAAAGGAAAGGAAAGGAAAGGAAAGGAAAGGAAAGGAAAGGAAAGGAAAGGAAAGGAAAGGAAAGGAAAGGAAAGGAAAGGAAAGGAAAGGAAAGGAAAGGAAAGGAAAGGAAAGGAAAGGAAAGGAAAGGGAAGGGAAGGGAAGGAAAGGGAAGAAAGAGAGAAGGGAAGGAGAAAGGAAAGGAGAAAGGAAAGAGGAAAGGAAAGGAAAGGAAAGGAAAGGAAAGGAAAGGAAAGGAAAGGAAAGGAAAGGAAAGGAAAGGAAAGGAAAGGAAGAGAGAAGGAAAGGAAGAGAGAAGGGAAGGAGAAGGGAAAGGGAAAGAAGAGAAAGTGGAAGGAAAGGAAAGGAATGGAAGGGATGGGAAGGAAAGGAAAGGAAGGGAAAGGGAAGGGAAGGGAAGAAAGAGAGAAGGGAAGGAGAAAGGAAAGGAGAAAGGAAAGAGGAAAGGAAAGGAAAGGAAAGGAAAGGAAAGGAAAGGGAAGGGAAGGGAAGGGAAGGAAAGGAAAGGAAAGGAAAGGAAAGGAAAGGAAAGGAAAGGAGAAAGGAAAGGAAAGGAAAGGAATGCAGGTTAGGGTCTAATTTCCAGAAGTTTCAGTAGAAAATATAATCTTAGCATTCTTGTACCATAAAGTAAGTATCCTGAGGACAGAGGAAAGAATAAGTGGCTTTTAACTCCCCCCCCCAATTCTGATTTTATTTTATTTATTGAACCTACGTGGTCTTCCATCTTAAACTTACGGCCGTGGGCAGCTAAAGGAGAATAAAAACTAGATAACGACACCATAAAAATAAAGGCGAGTGGAACGAAGCTTCATCCTCATCCTACAGACTCACACCTGACCCATCACAAGACCCCTCACACGACCCTCACTCGACACACCCACACCTGAAGCCCTTATCAACAGAAGACTGACACTGACATCCCCCTAAACTCCGCTGAAGACGTTACCCAGCCTGGTAGCGAAACGTTTGGAAACCAACCCACAAGCTCGGAGGACGAACCTTCACACTCGTGTTCTTTTTTTTTCCCTTCAGTGATATTTTAAATGAGTCTTGAACCGACATTTCGACGAAGTCCCATTCGTCATCTTCAGGCTGGTGTTTTCGGCTCCTAGAAGCACGAAGCCGAAAGCACCAGCCTGAAGATGACGAATGTGACTTCGTCGAAACGTTGCCAAGACACTTCAAATTCTACGTGGGAGAAAACCCGAAGAACCAAAGACCTACACACACACACACACACACATATATATTATATTACTTACTCCTTCAAGATAGTCTCAGCAAAATCATGCACAAACATAACGTCAAGACAGCATTCTGCAAACAGAAAAATATCCACCATCCTAAGAAACCCTAAAGACAAAATTGAGTTAGAAAATCAAGGAGTGTATGAAATCCCATGTACTGCTTGCCCCACCACATACATCGGACAAACCAACAGAAGAATAAGTGCACGCATTGAAGAACACAAAAACTCAGTCAAAAAAGAGGCACCAACTTCTTCCCTGGTCCAACACCTTAAAGCCACAGGACATGAAATTGATTTCAAAAAGACCAGAACTATCGCCAAAACTGAACACTTTAATAACAGAATAATCAGAGAAGCCATCGAGATAGAAAAACACCCTCACAGCATGAACAAACGAGATGATACCTCCCGCCTACCAGCCATTTGGAAACCCGCCCTGATTGACAAACGAGTCCATAACACAAAGAATGACACCAGACCTACACTCACAAAAACCACACAGGATGTCACCACCACACATCCAGGCAAAAAGCAAACCCAAACCCACACTGATGAGGAGGCACGACCACAAACCAGAAGCCAGACCACAGCTGCATCATTAGCCACCTTAAACCCCTCCAATCCATACATGAAGCAAACTGACACCCACCATGAAGATGAGGCACGACCATGAACGCGAAGCCAAACAGCTATGCAGTTCACCATCTCTAGTCCCCCTGTAACTCAGACTAACCTGAGCACAACAAAGCCCCCACCCAAACAGAACACTCCCCCAGCCAATCAGAGCACAGCCAACTCCCCATCCAATCAGAGCACAGCCAAGCCCCTAACCAATCAGAACACACCTCCACCCAATCAGAACACAGCTGAGCTCCCAGCCAATCAGTTCAAACCCCCCTGGCAGTTAAAAGGAAGAAACAGCTACAATCACACATTGCTCCTAGAAGCACGAAGCCGAAAGCACCAGCCTGAAAATGACGAATGAGACTTCGTCGAAACGTCGCCAAGACACTTCAAATTCTACGTGGGAGAAAACCCGAAGAACCAAAGACCTACATACAAACACCCACGAAAACATATATATATATATATATTCAACGCTGGTCTAAAGGAGCATTCAAACCCCTGACCCTTTTTCCCAGGCCAACGTAGCGCAAATCAGGAGGATGGCGTCTCTCTGTTTCTGCTGCCCCCTCCACTGTTTCGGTGGCAAGACTTACTCCTTCAAGATAGTCTCGGCTCCAAGCCGTTCCATAAGATTGGAAAACTGCTCTTCTTCCTCATTTCCTTCTGCGATGCTCCCCTTCACTTTAGGATGGAAGCTGCTTCCAGTTCCACGGGCCTCGGCCAAAGTTTCCTTCCTCCTAGACAAAAACTGGCCTGCAGGGTTTGGTTTTGGTTTTTTTTAAAAAAAAATATAAATAAATTGATTTTATAAAACAGGTTGGCCCTCCAGGTGTTTGCAGTAAATGAAAAAAAAAACAACAACCACTAGTTGTAATAGCATGAGAAATAAATCCTATTAAATTAGCTTCTGCAATCTGGAAGAAAAAAAAGCGTTGTCGTTTTTCGGACAAAGATTACAACAGGAAGAGCATCAAAAATTCTGCAACATCCATTAAACCGTTTTCCAGATAAACCTCGGCTTTCAACAGCTCGTTTAATCACTGTTCAAAGTTACAACGGCCCTGAAAGTGACTTACGACCGTTTTTCACGTTTACAGCCGTTGCAGCGGTGCCCCCCCAGGGTCACGTGGTCAAAATTCAGCCTCTTTATGACGGTCGCAGCACTTCCCCCCCCGGGGTCACGCGACCCCCTTTTTGCGACCTCCCAACAAGCAAAGTCCATGGGGGAAGCCGGACTCACTTAACAACCGGGTTACTAATTTAACCACTGGAGTTATCCATTTAACAAAGGTGGCAAGAAAAGTCGTAAAATGGGACATCACCTGCTTGAGAAACGTCTCATTTGACAAGATAAAAAATTGGGGGCTCAGTTGTGGAGTTGAGTTGGGGAGAACCTGTAAAATGGGGCAAAGCTGATTTAACAAACTGTCTCACTTAGCAATGGAAAGAACTACCTATATATGATTACCTATATATTAACTCTTTCCAAAAGAGCAGAAGGACTTCAGTTTCAATATACAGGAGTGGCCAAAACTGTGGAAACCTTTTGGGAAAAGTGTGTTTTTGAGGTTGGATGGCTAATAACACCCCCTTTTTTTGGGAGTAGTACCATAAAATGATATATCAATGGAAAGATAATTTAATCAAGAATGTCACGCAGCCAAGTTTGTTCGATTATCTGTACTGTATTCTATGAAAGGTTATAGCCAAATGATAACCAGAAAAAGGAAGCACAACTTGCTCAGGTTGATCTCAGGGAGCTTTCCTTCATCTGATGGTAGCCAATGAGCATGAGTGTTTAGAGAGCCAATCGGGTGTCCTCTTGTTTTGGCCAGGAGCCAATCCAATCACGGTAGGATTCGGTTCTTTTTTTTTTTTTTTTGAAAATATTTTATTAGTTTTTTATAATTATTAACAAAAAAGTCAAATTAAATAAAATACCACTCAACTTAATAAAATCATTTTCAACTGTGTCTCACACAAAACAACAAAACATAAAAACTTATATAAAATAAAATAACTATAGATGTTGCTCGGCAGCCCCCCCTCCACCACATCCCCCTCTTCCTACCTCCCTATCTCCTACTTCCCCCCTCCCTTTCTCCCTCCCTCACTCTCCACCCTCCTCTCCAACAACCTTCCTACTTCCCTCCACTCCTTCACTCCTCACTCTCCACCCCCTCCAGATGTGGTCCAGAGGTACTGCCCGAGCAACTCCTCTTATATCAATAAATACGTCATCCTTATATATTGCAAGTATTACAGTTGAGTGCATTATAATACATTAGTAACCCCCCCCAACCCACCCCCCCACCCACTCCCCGACTTCCCAAAGTGAATATAGGGTAGGATTCGGTTCTTGATGTCACGTATTGAAGCTGAGAGGAGGACATTGGTCAGGGTGTTGTGTGATCGCTATCAAGTTGGTTGGGTTTTGGACTAGATGACTTCCAAGGTCCCTTCCAACCTTATTATTATTATTATTATTATTATTATTACTATTATTATTATTATTATTATTATTATATTTTTTGCTGTTCTTTCATTGAGTGAGCTTGTGAAACATAATAAAATTAAAGCCGTGGTACAAAGAGTTGACTGGTCGCCCAGAAAGCGATGTAAAATAGTATTATGAAGCGAACAAGGTTAGTTATAAAGAAATGAGAAGAAAAAGTGGTGGAAACATAACCAAAGGGGGCATTGCTACGGTACACCTTTTCCCAAAAGGTTTCCGCCATTTTGGCCACTGCTGTGCCTAGCATGACAAATAGAGAACAGGGTCCAGGAAATGGCCTTGCGGCATCTCATGCTGTGAACATTTTTTCCTGAGCACCACTAGCAACAGAAGCTCTATCAAAGTCTCCATCAAAGCACCAATCGCCATTTCAGTCTCCATTAAATCACCCAAGATAGCCATAACTGAGCTGCAGACTAAGCATCCACTCGGGCGAGCATCTCGGCGGGGAGGTTGAGTAGCAAAGGAGGAGTTGGCTGAATACTTCTGCCCTTTGGGATTTCTTCTGAGAAAAGCAACTGGCCCTGGGAAAAGGAAGGAAGAAATCTCAGCCTTGCCAAACCAGGCTGTGGGATTAGTCATCCAGGATATAGGAAGGAGCTGAATCCGCCCAGAATGTTTTACGGTAGAAAGTAAATAGAGAGAATCGTTATGACGGAACTAGCCTACCGAAGAGAAGGATGGGGGGGACACGATGGCTGTCTTCCCATACTTAAGGAGCTGTCACAGAGAAGAGGGGGGGTCAACTTATTCTCCAAAGCACCAGAGGGCAGGACAAGAAGCAAGGGGTGGACACATGTTAAAGAGAGAAGCAGCCTAGAAGTAAAGGAGAAATTTCCTGGCAGTGAGAACAATTAATCAGTGGAGCAATCCAAAGAAAGGAATGCCCCAATTAAAGGATCCCATTGGCTTTTCTCTAGATCAATACCACTTTACAAGGCCTTGGTAAGGCCACACCTGGAATACGGCATCCAGTTTTGGTCACCAGGATGTAAAAGAGATGTTGAGACTCTAGAAAGAGGGCAGAGAAGAGCAACAAAGATGATCAGGGGTCTGGAGGCTAAAACATATAAGGAAAGGCTGCTGGAATTGGGTAGGTCTAGTTTAATGAAGAGAAGGACGAGGGGGTACATGATAGCAGTCTTCCAGTATCTCAGGGGCTGCCCCAAAGAAGAGGGAGTCAAGCTATTCTCCAAAGCCCCAGAAGGCAGGACAAGAAGCAACGGATGGAAACTCATCAAGGAGAGAAGAAACCTAGAACTAAGGAGAAACTTCCTGACAGTTAGAACAATGAACCAGTGGAACTACCTGCCTCCAGAAGCGGTGAATGCTCCAACACTGGAAGTTTTTAAGAAGAGACTGGACAGCCATTTGTCCGAAATGGTGTAGGGTTTCCTGCCTGAGCAGGGGGTTGGACTAGATGACCTCCAAGGTCCCTTTCAACTTTACTACTACTATTATTATTATTACTACTATTATTATTACTATATTATTATTATTATTATTATTATTATTATTATTATTATGAAGAGACTGGACAGCCATTTGTCTGAAATGGTGTAGGGTTTCCTGCCTGAGCAGGGGGTTGGACTAGATGACCTCCAAGGTCCCTTCCAACTTTACTACTACTACTACTACTACTATTACTACTACTACTACTACTACTACTACTATGTGATGCTATTAAGAGATGAGAAATCGAACAATATAAACGGGAGAGGAATTGACAGCTAGCTGAATTACTTCTAAAGCGCTATGTGGGCTGAGGACTCACTGAATCCGGTGGTGAATTCCTCCAGCGTAAGGGAGCCGTTGCCATCTGCATCCAGAGTGTCAAATACTTTCTCCAGCTCTTCTGGGTCAAGGGGTGACTCCCCGTGGAGCCTCTAAAACGACAATGTTTGCCTCGGTTACGCTGACCTTGCGTGCAAATGAAAAGGTTCATTTTTAAAAAGATCTCGAAAACGGAAGAAGACAAATCGTTTTAACTGTTACCATCTGGCAGAGGGTCCAGGATAATGAAAGCAAAGACAAATAGGCTGAGAAATAGCTTTGGTCCCAGAGATGGAACCACGTGAAATCACCACAGCATAGTGCAACATTGAAGTGCAATATTAGGGATAGCACCATGTTGAATAGGATGCGAAGGATGCGTGCATGTAATCTATGTTCTTATTTGCGATTTGTTTTTACCTGTCTGTAGTGTGCACTGTGGGCAGCCTTCAGGTTTGTTGTGAGTTACACAATGACCGCAAAGACATTCTATTTTGTCCTGTTCTGTTTAGGATAGCTGAATGGAAGATTGCTTTTCTTTTAACGCGGTGGGGTTGCAAGTATCAAATATTCCTAGATCTTCTGACTTCTTCATTTATGGATAGATCACTGGCTTCTAACCTTGGATTAATTCTCATGAGCAACGTTGTCCCAGGACCGTTAATGCAGGTCTAATGACTCTAAAATTCCCCACTCATCCCTCACTATAGACCAACTCACTGACATTCTCTGCTACAATACATAAGCCAACTTTCACAGGGGAGTTTCCTCCAGATTTACATCCTTCATCCTGTGTGTTATCTCTCTTTAATCTATTTGCGTTGAACAAACTTACAGCCGAGTAATAAAGCTGGTAGAGCCAGTTTAGTGTAGTGGTGAAGGCATCGGGCTAGGAACTGGGAGTCCAGGAGTTCTAGTCCCACCTTAGGCACAAAGCCAGCTCAACCCTAGGAAGGAGGCAATGGCAAAACTCTTTTGGAAAATCTTGCCAAGTAAACTGCAGGGACATGTCCAGGCAATCTCCAAGAACTGGACGTGATTGAAAATAGTAGTAGTAGTAGTAGTAGTAGTAGTAGTAGTAGTAGTAGTAGTAGTAGTAGTAGTAGTAAATAATAAAAGTTTGAAGGGACCTTGGAGGTCATCTAGTCCAACCCCCTGCTCAGGCAGGAAACCCTATAAAATTTCAGACAAATGGCTGTCCAGTCTCTTCTTAAAAACCTCCAGGGTTGGAGGAGGAGGAGGAGGAGGAGGAGGGGAAGAGGGAGAAGGAGAAGGAGAAGAAAGAGAAGAAGGAGAAGACGACGATGTGGCAGTGCCTGGAGACAGCAGAAAAGACGAGAAAGAACTGGAGAAGATAACAACATACAAAGACCTACAAACAGAAATAGAAAGACTGGCAAAAGCAAGTAAGGGTAGTACCAATAGTCATAGGTGCCTTGGGTGCAATCCCAAAACATCTGGAGCACCACTTGGACACCATCATCGGCATTGACACATTCACCATCAGTCAATTGCAAAAGGCGGCCTGACTAGGAACTGCTTCCATCCTGCCATGATATCTGTAATACCATCAAACATCCACATCTGCCTATCCCAGGTCCTGGGTAAGGACTCGATAGGTAGACAGAAATGTCAAATCCAGTCTGAACATCTGGCTGACTGTGCAATGATTAATAATAATAATAATAATAATAATAATAATAATAATAATAATAATAATAATAATAATAATAATAATAATGCGGTGAGAATAAAAGTGCTATTCATTCTTGCCGGCTCCCAGCGGTAACTTCAAACAGGACAGACAACCGGTTCCTTGAAAAACGAATGAATGCTTATCAATCCGCCTTTTTGCAATTTACCTGCATGTCAGGGCGCGAGATAAACCCCTTCCCTTCTGTATCGCAGATCTGGAAGAATTCGTGCGCTTTGGCTAACACATCCAGCTGGGTTCCAGAGTCATCTTCTCCTTTGCCACTTTCTGGATCTTCCGGTCGCTGGGGATCAGCGACCCGTTTTTTTCGGCCTCTCCATCCTCACAGGGGTTCACGAGGTTGCCATTTCACTGGTCTTAAAATGCAGCCCATGAGCTGACCGGCACAAAAGAGCAGAGAGCAGGAAAGAGTCTTGCCTCGTAGTTCTTCGCAATAATTCTTTTTTGCAATCGCTCCTAATAAATAGCTGCTGAGGTGGCAAAGAACTGCCTAGAAGGTAAACATACAGCGTGTTTGGCATTGTCATTAAGCTAGACGAGTTAACGTTGTTATTTTATTTATTTTGTAAGGATGTGCGGAAACTCTTAGCATGTGTTCTTGGCCAAACCTGCCAAAAACCCCTTGGGGATATAGAGCATTAAACTAGAAATTCAATCAATCGATCAATCAGAATAGAGCTGGAAGGGACCTTGGAGGTCATCTAGTCCAACCCCCTGCTCAGGCAGGAAACCCAATACCATTTCAGACAAATGGCTGTCCGGTCTCTTCTTAAAAACCTCCAGTGTTGGAGCATCCACCGCTTCTGGAGGCAGGTAGTTCCGCTGGTTAATTGTCCTCACCGTCAGGAAGTTTCTCCTTAATTCCTGGTTGCTTCTCTCCTTGATCGGTTTCCAACCATTGTTTGTCTTGTCTTGCCTTCTGGTGCACGTTACATCAGGCCATCGTACCATCGGTTACCTCTTGTCAACTGAAAATGAATTCTTTGCTGTTCTTCTGCCAATAAGCAAGCTAGCAAATCACATGACCTCTGTGTCGCCCCTTTAGCAAGCTCAACAGGGCCTAGAGCCTTGGTTTGTTCCACAAACGACCTCGTTTTCAAAGCCAAGAGAACGTTTGGTTGGTCAGAGGAGAACAAAGCGGGAGACTCCATCAATGCTTGACCTTAGCACGCCTTACGTACATCACAATACAACATTGTACTCTTTCTAAAAAAAAAAAAAGTTACCTTCCTCAACCGACGGGCGCTATTAAAAATAGATTTTAAAGGATTGCGACTTGAAGATAACGTGCCATGCTTTGTATCTCCTCCTAAAGGTCTAATTTTCTTTGGTCAAGTTCAATGTTTTCCCCTGAAGCGGCTTTTGTTCCAGGTAACCAGCTAAAAGCAACTGACATTAGAGGTCTGGAGGCTAAAACATATCATGAACGGTGGCTGGAATTGGGTATGTCTAGTTTAATGAAGAGAAGGACGAGGGGGGACAGGATAGCAGCCTTCCAGTATCTCAGGGGCTGCCCCAAAGAAGAGGGAGTCAAGCTATTCTCCAAGGTGCCTGAAGGCAGGACAAGAAGCAACGGATGGAAAGTAATCAAGGAGAGAAGCAACCTGGAACTAAGGAGGAATTTCCTGGAAGTGGGAACAATTAACCAGTGGAACAACCTGCCTCCAGAAGCGGTGAATGCTCCAACACTGGAAGTTTTTAAGAAGAGACTGGACGGCCATTTGTCCGAAATGGTGTAGAGTTTCCTGTCTGAGCAGGGGGTTGGACTAGATGACCTCCAAGGTCCCTTCCAATTGTTACTCCCTTTCCTTTCCTCTTTGCCTTTCCAGTATCTCAGGGGCTGCCCCAAAGAAGAGGGATTCAAGCTATTCTCCAAAGCACCCCAAGGCAGGACAAAAAGCAACGGATGGAAACTCATCAAGGAGAGAAGCAACCTGGAACTAAGGAGAAACTTCCTGACAGTGAGAACAATTAACCAGCGGAACTACCTGCCTCCAGAAGCAGTGAATGCTCCAACCCTGGAAGTTTTTAAGAAGAGACTGGACAGCCATTTGTCCGAAATGGTATAGGGTTTCCTGCCTGAGTAGGGGGTGGGACTAGTTGACCTCCAACGTTCCTTCCAACTGTGTTATTCTATTTACTTCCATGTATCCAAGTCTGGTGTATCCAAGACCTCCAAAGTCCCTTCCAACATCCTCCTCCTCATCATTATCCCCCAGCAATTTGGGGAGAGCTATCTCTGAAGCCCCAGCTCGGACCCTAAAGGGGTTGAGCAATATCTCAAGTAGAAATAGGAACAGATTTATCAGCCTCTGGTGTGTACCCAGCTATTAAGCACATATCTGTTTGATTCTTAAAAGATCTTTCATAAATGTGCCAAAAGCCTCCGTATTTCTCTTGTGGGAAGAGGTTAATGGGGTCCAGAAGGATAACAAAAGGCAGCCTGGCCACCAATGCAACTTATAAAGGGTTGCCTCTTGTTAAACTGGGTTTGTTGCGCGTCTTTACCTTGTGAGAATGACGGCAGCACAATGTTCAGCATTGGGAGAGTGCAGCCAGGCGTTCGCCCTTCCACTTTTTACAGGAAATACTGCAGATCTGCTATTACTACAGTAGCGTTTGGAAATTTGCCTCGGCTCGTCATCGTTGAGTTTAACAGGGGTGGTGAGGAAATTTAACCACAGGAAACATAACAGTCATTTCATGTGTGTCAAGTGCTTCTCTTGTGTTCGCTGGGGGGGGGAAACAAACCCCGATCGGGACTTTTGCAAAATCATTCACTAAGCCGGAGATTATGCAGGCTGAGGTCTTAGAAAATTCTGGATTTATATGGATTTAGAGAAGAATTTAGAGAATGGGGCTTCTCAAATCCAGCCCTGCTATGATGTAAATTTGAGCCAGCTTGGTCTAGTGGTTAAGGCACCAGGCCAGCAAGTAAAAGGCGGTGAGTTCAAGTCCCGCCTTAGCTATGAAATCCTGCTTGGGCTGCTCCCTCCCCCCCCGCTTCTCTCTCTCTCAGCCCAGCGCACTTCACAGGGTTGTTGCTGTGAGGAAAATAGAAAGAGGAAGGTGCGTGGGATAAGTTTGTCGCCTTCAGTTGTTTGTAAAAAAATAATCAAAGCAGGATACAGATAAAGAAATAACAAATAAATGTTTGCTGGCCTTAACTATAGAAAATAATAAAGGCAGGATAAAAAACATTCTTATGTTGCAATCAATAAATCAATCTATATAATCTATTTATCTATCATCCATCTATTCTATTTATCTAATCTATCATCTATCTATCTTATCTATCTATCTATCTAACCTATCATCCATCTATCTTATCTATTTATCTAATGTATCATCTAATCTATCATCTATTTATCTATTTAATCTATCTTTCTACCTAATCTATCTAATCTATCTAATCATCTGTTTATGTAATCTATTTATCTAATCTATCTCCCCCCCCTAAAAAAAACCTGCCTCTTCTTGCTAATAGCTCTCAGCTACAAGTACATCGGCAAAGCCTTGACACTTTGAAATACAAAAAGGGCTATTGGCTGCATTCCAATACATAAAGTGCAGAGGAAGTAAAAGCAGGAACAATTTCTTCCTTTTAAACACTGCAAAAATGGCTACTTGGAAGTGTGATTTCTTTTTTTTTTTGTTTCTGAGTGGGTTTTTTTTTCCTCCCCTTTGATGCAGCCCTGCCTGGACTTAAGACTTAAAAAAAAGAAAGCAAAAAATACCCTAGCAAAATGAGGGAACCCACTTACCTCTCTCTCTCTTGCGCGGGCTGATGCCTCCTGAAGTCAAAACTGCAATGTTTTAAGCCTGATTCTTTTTGGTCTACCTGAAGTAAGTAAATAAGGAAGAAGGAAGAGCACAGAAGAGGACTGAGTACTTTGCTCAATCAACATGTAAGGCTGAGAAAAATGAGAAAAGGAACCGGTGGGTGGAAAGGGAGCAAGTCTAACCAGTTCTACCTCTTGTTAAGACCTGTCAATGTGCATGTGTGCATGAGCGTTGTCTCCCAGCGTGCGTGTTTTTGTTTTTCGTTTTAGAGCTGCAGTAATACTGGAGGAAGAGCCTGTAAGTTAGAGGAGCTGAGAGTCTCACCTGATTTGAAATTTTTCATGGGTCCTTGAATGTATCTACCCCCAAAATACAGTTACAGTCCAGGCACCAGACAGGGAGTCAGGATTTAATGGCAACAAGTTTTAAGAAGAATCGGGGATGTCCTGCTTAACAAGTCAGGTGGGAATTGGGTATGTCTAGTCTAGTGAAAAGGAGGATGATGGTAGCAGGGTTCCAGTATCTCAGGGGCTGCCCCAAAGAGGGAGCCAAGCTATTCTCCAAAGCGCCTGAAGGCAGGACGAGAAGCAACGGATGGAAAAACTCATCAAGGAGAGAAGCAACCTGGAACTAAGGAGAAACTTCCTGACAGTTAGAACAATTAACCAGTGGAACAACCTGCCTCCAGAAACAGTGAATGCTCCAACATTGGAAGTTTTTAAGAAGAGACTGGACAGCCACTTGTCTGAAATGGGATAGGGTTTCCTGCCTGAGCAGGGGGTTGGACTAGATGACCTCCAAGGTCCCTTCCAACTGTTACTCCCTTTCCTTTCCTCTTTCCCTTTCCAGTATCTCAGGGGCTGCCCGAAAGAAGAGGGAGTCAAGCTATTCTCCAAGGTGCCTGAAGGCAGGACAAGAGGCAACGGATGGAAACTCATCAAGGAGAGAAGCAACCTGGAACTAAGGAGAAACTTCCTGACAGTTACAACAATTAACCAGTGGAACTACCTGCCTCCAGAAGCAGTGAATGCTCCAATACTGGAAGTTTTTAAGAAGAGACCGGACAACCATTTGTCTGAAATGGGATAGGGTTTCCTGCCTGAGCAGGGGGTTGGACTACATGCCCTCCAAGGTCCCTTCCAACTCTTGTTATTCTAAGCCCAGATAGAAATTTTCTACATCTAGTCCTCAACTCACAACAGTTCATTAAGTGACCGAAGTTACAACAGCAAAAAGTAACTTATGACTGTTTTTCATACTTGAGATCATGGCGGCATTCCCAGGGTCACGTGATCAAAATTCAGAGGCTTGGTTCTGGCAATTACGGGGAGAGGAATAGATCTGTTAGGAACTAAGGAATAACAGGTAGTCCTCGGCCTACAATAATTCATTTAGTGACCGTTCAATGGCACTGAAAATAGTGATTTAAGACCATTTTAACACTTTTCTTTCCTTCTTCCTCCCTCATTCCTTTCTCCATTCCTTCTGCCTATTTCTACCTTTCCTTCCTTCTGCCTATTTTGTTTCTATTTCTTCCTTTCTGTTCTTTTCCTTTCCTTCCGCCTTTTGTTCTTTCCTTTCCTTTCCTCCACTCTATGTCCTTCCTTCCTTCCAATTTCTTCCTTTCCTTCCTTCTGCCTATTTCTTCATTCCTTTCTCTTTCTTTCTTTGTTTTACTTTCCTCTACTCTACCTCCTTCCTTCCTTCAATTTCCTTTCCTTTCCTTTCTTTCTTCTATTTCTTCCTTTCCATTCTTTTCTTTTCTTCCATTTCTTCTTTTACTTTCCTCCACTCTACCTCCTTTCTTCCTTCCAATTTATTCCTTTCTTTTCTTTTTTTTATTTCTTCCTTTCCACTCTTTTCCTTTCCGTCTATTTCTTTGTTCCTTTCTTCTATTTCTTCCTTTCCTTTCCTCCTCTATCTCCTTCCTTCCTCCCAATTTCTTCCTTTCCTTTCTTCTGTCTATCCCTTTCCACTTTTCCTTTCCTTCCGCCTATTTCTTCGTTCCTTTCTTCCATTTCTTCCTTTACTTTCTTCCACTCTACCTTCCTTCCACCAATTTAGTCCTTTCCTTCCTCCAGTTTCCTCCTTCCTTCCGCCAATTTCTTCCTTTCCTTCCTCCAGTTTCCTACTTCCTTTCCTTCCGCCTATTTCTTTGTTCCTTTCTTCCATTTCTTTCTTTACTTTCTTCCACTCTACCTTCCTTCCTTCCTTCCGCCAATTTAGTCCTTTCCTTCCTCCAGTTTCCTCCTTCCTTCCGCCAATTTCTTCCTTTCCTTCCTCCAGTTTCCTACTTCCTTTCCTTCCGCCTATTTCTTTGTTCCTTTCTTCCATTTCTTCCTTTACTTTCTTCCACTCTACCTTCCTTCCTTCCTTCCGCCAATTTAGTCCTTTCCTTCCTCGTTTCCTACTTCCTTCCGCCTATTTCTTCGTTCCTTTATTCCATTTCTTAATTTACTTTTCTCCACTCTTATCTTCCTTCCTTCCTTCCGCCAATTTAGTCCTTTCCTTCCTCCAGTTTCCTCCTTCCTTCCGCCTATTTCTTCGTTCCTTTCTTCCATTTCTTCCTTTACTGTCTTCCACTCTACCTTCCTTCCTTCTCTCCTTCCACCAATTTAGTCCTTTCCTTCCTCCAGTTTCCTCCTTCCTTCCGCCAATTTCTTCCTTTCCTTCCTCCAGTTTCCTACTTCCTTTCCTTCCGCCTATTTCTTTGTTCCTTTCTTCCATTTCTTCCTTTACTTTCTTCCACTCTACCTTCCTTCCTTCCTTCCGCCAATTTAGTCCTTTCCTTCCTCGTTTCCTACTTCCTTCCGCCTATTTCTTCGTTCCTTTATTCCATTTCTTAATTTACTTTTCTCCACTCTTATCTTCCTTCCTTCCTTCCTTCCGCCAATTTAGTCCTTTCCTTCCTCCAGTTTCCTCCTTCCTTCCGCCTATTTCTTCCTTCCTTCCTTCCTTCCTTCCTTCCTTCCTTCCTTCCTTCCTTCCTTCCTTCCTTCCACCAATTTAGTCCTTTCCTTCCTCCAGTTTCCTCCTTCCTTTCCTTCCTTCTGCCTATGGCCTTCTATGACTTGGTGGACTTCAACTCCCAGAATCCCTCCGCCAGGCGTGCCTGGCGGAGGGATTCTGGGAGTTGAAGTCCACCAGTCATAGAAGGGGCCGAGTTTTGAAGACCCCTGTCTTATTTCTTCTTTCCCTTTCCTTCCTTCCCTCCTTCTCCTTGCCCCCTTCTTCCTTTCCCCGCCTCTCTCCTCCCCAGGGCTCGCCCAGCCCCAGCGCTCCCACCGCAGCCAGGCCCAAAATGGGGGACGCGCTTCTTCCCTCAGCCTGAGACGCCCCTCCCCCACCATCCAGTTCCCAAGGCGGGCGGGGCCTCGTCCTCCTCCTCCTCCTCCTCCCCACCCGCCGCCTCTTCTCGCGAGACTTCATCCCTGCCCCGCCGCTATTGGCCCGGGCGCGGCGCGGCGCAGCCGGCGTGACGTCATCGGGGCGGGCGGCACCGGCAGCGTCAAGCATGGCTGCCTTCGGCTTAACGGTCATCCGGCAGTGAGTATCCGCACCGGCATGGAGGCCGGGAAGGGTCCCCCGGGGGGGGGAGTTGCTGCCTGGGGCCTCGGAGCCCCTCCGTCGCCCTCCGCGGCTCTTCGGGGGCCGCAACAGGGGCGCAGAGCGGCTTCTACCCCGAGGGAAGAGGGAAGAGAGTGGCTGTGTTTGTGTTGCCTTCCGTTGTTGTGGGGCAGGGGGGGGTCGCCATCACCGGAGGCTTCCAAGAAGAGAGACTGGACTGGCATCGGTCAAGAAACGGGGCAGGGTCTCCTGCTTGGGCTGGGCGGGAAGGGTGGACTAGATGACCTTTCCGGGTCCCTTCCAGCTCCCTGATTCAGATTCTTTTTTTATATATATAAATGTATTTTATTAGATTTTTATATGGGTAGGGAAAGATGGGGTACAGGGAAACCGGGATAAAGGGGGCCGGGTGTGGATAGTTTAACAGTAGATATGTGATTCAGCGAACAAGCTGTCGTCCGGGTCTTCATATTGAATATTATTATTTATATAATACTAAACATTTATAATTTATAGCCGCCCTGAGTTCTTGAAATAGGGCAGCATAGAAATCTAAGTAATAAATAAATAAAAGTAAATCGGTATAGTTACAACCAACTTTTGGTAAAGCAGTAATATTCCTTTAAATAATTAGCGTAGTTAATAGCCTAGCAACTATTTTCAAACATCAAGCTTAATACTTAATATAATAAATCTCCAATATCTCTTCTTATTCTACCGGTAGCAGGGGTTCTCAACCTTGGCAACTTTAAGACTTGTGGACTTCAACTCCCAGAATTCCTCAGCCAGTTCACAAGTCTTAAAGTTGCCAAGGTTGAGAACCCCTGTTCTAACGTGTTTCAACCCACTGATAAAATTTTCCCCAGGTTTTATAGAAGATTGAATCCTCTTTCTCCTTCATCTCTAACATTAATCTGTCCATTTCTGCACAGTCTAGAATTTTCAAAATTATAATCTGATCTGATGGTGGGTTTTCATTTTTCCAAAACTGGGCGAAAACTATTCTTGCAGCTGTCAATACATGTAGTATTAAATAATCATTTTCTTTACCATAGTTAGGTCTTAATATACCTAACAAGAACAGTTCTGGTTTAAATTCTATCTGAATTTTCATCATCTTTACTAACCATCTATGATGATTCAGATTCTGACCCATTCTCTCCTCCCCAAGCCCGCTCAAGAAGCCCCGGAGCCCGGGGTGGACGTTACCTCAGGATTGATCCTCACAGAGAGACGAGAGAGCGCGCGGGGTGTGTGTGTGTGTGTGTGTGTGTCTTGCATCAGCTGGCCAGCTTGCCTAGTGGTTAAGGCAGGGGTCCCTGTTCTTTTTGTATATAATATCGGTCTTCCCTCTTAGACCTTTTCTCGTTTATTGCTTTCATTGGTGCTGACAGGCCTTGGTAATTCCAGTCCCCCCCCATGATCCTATAATACAAGGGTCTTCAAAGTTGGCCCTTTGATGACTTGTGGACATTCAACTCCCAGAATTCCTCAGCCAATGTGCCTGCTGGTTGAGGAATTCTGGGAGTTTGAAGTCCACAAGTCATCAAAGGGCCAACTTTGAAGACCCCTGCTATAATACTCCCTCACTGATCATACATCATTGTACCTAACCCAAATTATACAGGCTCCTGCCAATCTTTCCAGCTAGAAAAAAGAGTGTGGTTTCCCTGTTTAATCTGTCACAATTCTCCTGGTGTATTTTAGTGATGTGAGTCCCTGTGATCAAGTCAGAGCTGAGGAGTCATTGGTAGATTTCCTGGAGCCAGGCCTGTGCCTCAAGAGAGGCAGGGAGCATTTGCTACACAGGGAGCGTCCCCACCAATGGTGTTGGTGTTGGGGTGTGCGTAAGGAAATTGTGTGTTTTGTCAGCCAGGAAAGTCTGGGCTACCTCATCTGAGTAACACTAAAGATCCAGGCTCAAGAAGAGACTGGACAGCCATTTGTCTGGAATGGTATATAGGGCAGGGGTAGGCAACCTTGGCTCTTTTATGACTTGTGGACTTCAACTCCCAGAATTCCTGAGTCAGTATGGCTGGTTCAGGAATTCTGGGTATTGACGTCCACAAGTCATAAAAGAGCCAAGGTTGCCTACCCCTGCTATAGGGTTTTCTGCCTGAACAGGGGGTTGGACTAGCTAGATGATCTCCAAGGTCCCTTCCAACGTTGTTCCTGTTGTTGTTAGTAGTAGTAGTAGTAGTCTCTCAATCATAATTGCTTTTTCTCCTGTTTCTAAGTTTTTGGTTTCTGTTGTTTTTTCCCCCCCACAGTGGAGAAACAAGATACAACAAAGAGAAGATAATGCAAGGTTTGTCTCTCCTGGTGGTTATTAAATCACAGGGCCCTTTATCTCTTTTATTTGGAAATTAAATACTGATTTTGTCCAGGTACTATTGTGTATATCTGAGAACAACCTGAAAGAGCACTTTGCTGCTTGCACAGTGTGAAGAGGGGTGGGGGTGGGGAGGCATCGTGAAGGCTCCCGCATGTTCCAAAGCATCTCTTTTGAGCTTTGCCCTTCCCTTGCTTGGCATTGACCCAGATTGGGACAGATGGGCACCAGCCCGGAGAATAGGTTCCCCTGCCCCTCTGTTCCCTGCCTGACCTCAAAGCAACAGCTTAGGAGTCTGTTTTCAAGGTCCCACCGCAGGTGTAAACGTGGATGTGGATTTCCTGTTGAGTTTACAGTCGCCAACTGCAGGCACGCTTGGCTGAGTCCACTAGTCATAAAAGGACCAAGTTTGAAGACCCCTGATTTAACCTCTCCGTGAGTCTACACTTGTGTAGATTGTGGGTCTCTGCCTCCTGACCACACCGGCTTATTCCGTGCTCTTTCTTGAGCCAGTGACCTAGATGGGCCTTCACAAGATGCTGTAAATTAAACAGATGTTTTTAAGTTAGGCTCACATAAGGCAAAAGAAAGGAAGATGCCTTTAGCTACCTGATTGTTGACAGCTGAGCTCTTTTAGAAGGGCCTCCCTTGTGTAGTTTAATGCTTGTCCCTGATCTCTGGAGAGGATCGACTGAGGAGGGCTAAAACATGCTTGTCCTAACTGCCAGATGCATTCCCATGTTGGCTCTTGCAGGTCAGGGTGTGGATGAGCCTCTGTCGGACACTGGGTTCAAGCAAGCCAACGCAGCTGGGATATATCTCCGTCATATCAGATTTACTCATGTCTTCACCAGTGATCTGCTTCGGGCAAGGCAGGCAAGTATATTGCGGGTGGAACTGTGAACAAACAAATACTTAAGACTTTTTGGAAGACAAAGAAATGTAATAAAAGACAGTCACTTGTCTGAAATGGTATAGGTCAGTGGTGGCGAACCTTTTGGAGTCCCAAGTGCCCAAACTGCAAACCCAAACCCACTTATGTATCGCCGGGCATGGCCCACTGGGTGCGCGTGGCTATGATGGTCACGGCAGGCTGGGTGGGTGTGGCCAAGGTAGGTGTGGTCACCTTGATGTTGCTGGTAGGGAGGGACGCCTGTGGGGGCCGGGCAGGGTTGGGGGAGATCCAGGGGGTCTCTGGCAGGTGGGGCGGTGAGCAGGAGGTTTGTCCTGTGGGGTGAGGGGAGGCAGGGCGGGGGTGCCATTGTGGCAAGGCAGGGGCCAGGACGGCTGCTGCCTGACGCCATCGGCCCCTGCACACACAGGCCGGTGAGCGCATGGGGGCCGACAGTGTCCGTCAGCAGCCACAGCCTGCCGGCCCCTCAACCAGCCCACTCTGGGGCTCCACAGTGCGCCACCAGCAGTTCAGAGAAGCCGCCTCTGAGCTGGATGGCCAGCTGACAGCTGAGGAGGCGATGCAGTGGGTCATGCCCAGGAAAAGGAGAGCATGCAAGGCCAGGAGGGATGGGACGGGGGGGGGGGGAGGGAAACCAGCCATGCTGGGATGCATCCAGCCACGTGGGACCTCAGCGAGTGAGCGGGTGGCTGGTTGAAGAGAGACAGTTGCCATCTCTGAGGCATGTTGCGCGTGCCCACAGAGAGGGCTCTGAGTGCCACGTGCCAGAGGTTCGCCACCACTGGTATAGGTTCTGCTTGAGCAGAGGGCTGTACTAGAAAACCTTATGGATCCCTTCCAGCTCCTATTCTATTCTATTCTACTCTACTCTACTCTACTTCTTATTGTTTCCTATTCTCTATTCTATTCCTTATTACTTCCTATTCTCTATTCTATTCCTTATTATTTCCTGTTCTCTATTCTATTCCTTATTATTTCCTAGTCTCTATTCTATTCCTTATTATTTCCTAGTCTCTATTTTATTCTATTCTATTCCTTATTTTCTATTCTTTTCTATTCCTTATTATTTCCTAGTCTCCATTCTATTCTATCCATATTTTCTATTCTATTGCATTCTATTCCACTCAGTAGTAATTCTAGGAGTTTGTTTTTGGAGTTCATTTTTCTTGTGGGATAAATACTATAATATAACGTTTACAATGATTAGTGAGTCGAGTGACGATACAGTCTTGAAAATTGCATTCTTATATAGTAAAAAATATGTATGACATAACAAGGTGGACCCTCTAGACACTGAAATGGCTCTGCCTTGATGCTGGTGTCAGTATTTCTGGGGGGGGGGGAAAGCTTCAGAAGAATTTGTGTGTGTGTGTGTGTGTGTGTGTGTGTCTTTCTGCTCCATTTCTCATGTCTGCTAAGTGGTCTGTTGTTTTTCCAGTCGGCCACAGTTCTTTCTTTCTTCTATTTCCGTTTTGTGTGTGTGTGTGTGTTTTTAAATTTGTAAACCACCCAGAGTTATTCAGGGTTAGCCTCTAACTCTGGAAATGGCATTTTTAAATAAAATAAAATAAAACAATAATTTTTTTTTCAACATTCATTTTAACATTTCAGACCACAGCCTCCATTCTTAGAAATAGCCAGCACTGCAAAGAGATTCCTGTAAAATGCGACGCCCGCCTTCGAGAACGGGTAAGTATTTCCTTGCCCCTAGAGCAGGGGTTCTCAACCTTGGCAACTTTAAGACTTGTGGACTTCAACTCCCAGAATTCCTCAGCCAGCAAAGCTGGCTGAGGAATTCTGGGAGTTGAAGTCCACAAGTCTTAAAGTTGCCAAGGTTGAGAACCCCTGCCCTAGAGGATCAATACCAGATTTCATGGCTGCATCATCATAATAAGAGCGGAGTAGAACGGGGTTAGGGTTAAGGCCAGACCACTCTGCTTCCATTGGTTGCCTTGGTTTGCAAATTGCAGTTCTGTACATGTGCAGGGACCACCGTTAGGAGGTAGGGCAGCTGTTCCTCTTCCAAAAAAGAGGGGCCTCAGCCAATCTAATCCAAGGAAACAGTCCTTGTCAAGAATGGAATGGAATGGAAAATAGAATGGAATGGAATAGAGAATGGAATGGAATGGAATAGATTAGAATAGAATAGAATAGAATAGAATAGAATAGAATAGAATAGAATAGAATAGAATAGAATAAGAAATAGAATAGAATAGAATAGAATAAGGAATAGAATAGAATAGAATAGAATAGAATAGAATAAGAAATAGAATAGAATAGAATAGAATAGAATAAGAAATAGAATAGAATAGAATAAGAAATAGAATAGAATAGAATAGTGGAATGGAATAGAATAGAATAGAATAGAATATATGGAATGGAATGGAATGGAATGGAATGGAATAGACATAGGAATAGAACAGAAATAGGAATAGAATAGAATAGAACATATGGAATAGAATAGAATAGAATAGAATAAGAAATAGAATAGAATAGAATAGAATAAGGAATAGAATGGAATAGAATAGTGGAATGGAATAGAATAGAATAGAATAGAGATGGAATATGGAATGGAATTACAGAATGGAATTACAGAATGGAATGGAATAATAGAACAGAATAGAGCTGGAAGGGACCTTGGAGGTCCTCTAGTCCAGCCCCCTGTTCAAGCAGGAGACCCTGGCCTAAAGCATCTACCCATCCTACCCAATCGGATAGGCTGGCACTTTCTTAGCCCCTTCCCCTACATTTTGCCATTTTGGGGGGTAGCTAGGAAGCGTGCCTTTTCCGTGGCAGCCCCTGCCCTATGGAAGACCGCCTGAAATTCAGAGCAGACCTCCACCCTCTTCTGAAAATCACAGAAGACCCTGATTTCTCTCCCCACCCCCCCCACCCCCCCAAAAAAAAGCACTGGGAGAAGATTCGATGATTGCCCGTTAGAACCGATTGGCGCCCAATTTTGTTTTTCAAGTTTTATTGTTTTAAAATAATTTAAATGGCTTTTCGTTTTTGACCGGCCTGCCGCCCGGTTGAAGGATGGGACGGGCGTATCCGTGCTTTCCACGAGTGGATTAATTTGTTATCAAAATAAACTCCTGACTCCTCAAACCTCGGTTCAGGGCCTCGCTAGATGTTTGCCATTGAACAGAAGCGATAGAGAGCAATATCAAATGAATATTTTATCACAGCTCCCTTCCCTCCCCCCCCCCCAGTTTTTTAGCTGCAGATGTGTGAAACCAGAGGCTGGGATTGTAGGAAGGCAGGCTCTGATCCGACATGAGAAGGGTGGGGGGTGGGGGGGAAACTGAGGCGAGACGGAAGACAAGCAGTTCCTTTGGGGAATCGGGAGCTGCCTCGGAAAGTTGCTTTGATTTACTTGTTTGATGATGAGTGAACTGAAATATCTTAAAGTTTGATGTTATCTTGTTAGTTTAAAGTTGATTGATGGTTTATATAGCTTTAGGGCAGATTATTTTTTTATTTTTTATTTATTTATTTATTTGGGTTTGTATGCCGCTCCTCTCCGGGGACTCGGAGCGGCTAACAACATATATATAACAAAAATTACAATATAAAAACCCAAACAAAGATATCTAAAAAAATCAATTAAAAAAACACACATTCAATGCAACAATCAACTACAATCATCCCCAGGCCTGCCGGCAGAGGTAGGTTTTTAAATTCTTTCGGAAGGCCGGGAGAGTCGGGGAAACGCGGACTTCAGGGGGCAGTTGGTTCCAGAGGGTGGGCGCCACAACAGAGAAGGCCCTCCCCCTAGGGCCCGCCAGACGACATTGTTTCGCTGATGGGACCCGGAGGAGGCGGACCCTGTGCGCTCTCACCGGTCGTAGGGAAGTATGTGGCAGAAGACGGTCCCGTAAGTATCCTGGTCCCAAGCCATGAAGGGCTTTATAGGTAATAACCAACACCTTGAATTGCGCTCGGAGACCGATAGGCAACCAATGCAGCATGCGGAGACTTGATGAAATGTGGGCACAACGCGGAAGGCCCACAACTGCTCGCGCAGCTGCATTTTGCACTAATTGTAGTCTCCAAACACTCTTCAAGGGTAGCCCCATGTAGAGAGCGTTGCAGTAGTCGATCCTCGAGGTGACAAGGGCATGTGTGACTGTGAGGAGAGACTCCCGATCCAAGTAAGGACGCAACTGGTGCACCAGGCGAACCTGGGCAAATGCCCCCCCCGCCACTGCCGACAAATGATGATCCAATGTCAGCTGTGGATCGAGGAGGACTCCCAAGTTGCGGACCTTCTCCGAGGGGTTTATGGATTCACCCCCCAGGGTAATGGAAGGACGGATAGAAGTGTCCTTGGGAGGCATCACCCACAGCCACTCTGTCTTGTCGGGGTTGAGCCTTAATCTGTTAACACCCATCCAAACCCTCACAGATTAATACTTTAGTTTAAAAAAGAGATATAAGAGAAAAAAGGAGTGACTAATGAAATACATATTAAATCCTTTAAGAATGTATTTCTTCTTTTTTCTTTTTTTTTTCTTTTTTTTGCTTAGGATAATAGGGTTATTTGTCAGAAAATTATTATGTAATCTTGAACTAACTTAATAAGATGATTTCTGCTTGGTAAGATGGATGTCATTGGTTATGACAATTTAATTGGATATGAGCTGAATTATGATTAATGGATTGAAAAATTTAAGATTTGATTTTATCTGTTAGCTAGAAGAGATTGATTAGTTGATAGATATATATAGGATAGATTAATGTTTAGTTTAATTAAGGGATATTAGTGGAAGAAGAGTTAAATAAAATTTATAATAAAAACTATGGTACCAGAATATATTTGGAAGGAATACCCGTACTGACAGAGTTTGTATTTAAAGTTAATTTGATTATGGTTGTATAAATTTTTTAAAGTGTTAGAAACAGGTATAGGTTGACTAAATTTAAACCAGACTGAACTATCTTAAATAAACTGTTAGTTAAGGGGAAAGAGAGGGAATACCAGAGGTATTGATTGAAGTATGTATAAATGTTTTGCTTTTGGATGATTGTTTACCCTAACACCATGGTGTGCTTTGAGCATTTTGTTGTTAAAATTTAAAAAAAACAATAATTTTTTTGCAAAAAAAAAAAGAAAGTTGCTTTGCTTCCTTTTTTCTCTAAAGGAGAAGGGAAATGTGTCTGGAATACTAGCTGCATCACGGCCACCATCGTCACTACCTAATTCTCCTGTCTTGACAGAATTACGGAGCGGCGGAAGGAAGGCCTCTCGGTGATCTTAAGGCCATGGCCAAGGAAGCCGGGCAGCCATATCTCTCTTTTACCCCTCCTGGAGGAGAAACCCTGGATGAAGTAAGGATTCTGTTGGGGTTTGTGGTCCGTTGGGAAGGGGCGGACCGAATCTTTATGCACTGGTGAATGGCTGAGATGGCTAACTCGTAGCTGGCTGACCGGCCGTACTCAGCGTGTGGTCCTCAACGGAACTGCATCTACATGGAGGGAAGTGTGCAGTGGGGTGTCCCAGGGCTCTGTTCTGGGCCCAGGGCTCTTCAACATCTTCCTCAACAATCTGGACGAGGGGATAGATGGGGAACTCATCAAATTTGCAGATGACACCAAGCTGGCAGGAATAGCCAACACTCCAGAAGTTACAGGCTCAGGATACAGGAGGACCTGGACAGACTTGAACACTGGGCGCTATCTAACAAAATGAAATTCAGTGGTGAAAAAAGCAAGGTTCTACATTTAGGCAAGAAAAACCAAATGCACAGGTGTAGTTTAGGGGGTACCTTGCTCAATAGTAGCAACTGTGAGAGGGATCTCGGAGTCCTAGTGGACCATCACCAAGGACCTGGGATAGGCAGATGTGGATGTGTGATGGTGTTACAGATCTCGTCGCAGGATGGAAGCAGTTCCTAGTAAGGCCGCCTTTTGCAATTGACTGATGGCGAATTTGTCAATGCCAATGATGGTGTTCAAGTGGTGCTCCAGATGTTTTGGGATTGCACCCAAGGTGCCTATGACAATTGGTACTACCCTTGCTTGCCTTTGCCACAGTCTTTCTATTTCTGTTTGTAGGTCTTTGTATTTTGTTATCTTCTCCAGTTCTTTCTCGTCTCTTCTGCTGTCTCCAGGCACTGCCACGTCCACTATCCAGACTTCTTTTGTCTTTCTTATCGACAATTGTTACGTCTGGGGTGTTATGTTGCAGGTGCTTGTCTGTTTGAATTCTGAAGTCCCAGAGCAGTTTAACTTTATCATTTTCTATGACTTTCTCTATTTTACGATCCCACCAGTTCTCGCTTACAGGCAAATGATATTTCTTGCAGATCTTCCAATGCACCATGGTTGCTACTTTGTTGTTGTTGTTGTTGTTATTTATTGATGAATATGAACCAGAGCCTTGGCATGTCCAGGTTTTATTTCTGCCAAGGTGGAAAACGGAGACCCGAAGCCAAATGGGTTGGAAGTTCAGAAAAGCCACTCAGAAACAGAGAGAAATTGAGGAGGGACTTCAGAAGTCACCTTGATTTAAAAAAAAAAAAAATCACCTGTCCTACAAATCACTTTGCAAAGCTTCTCTTCTGCTTTTCGTTTCCCTTTAGGTCAAAACCCGGGTCAAGGATTTCTTTGAACACATTTGCCATCTGGTGGCCCAGGAATCCTGCCCGGAAAACCAACTTCCCCCGAGGGCAGAATTCAACGCAGAAACAGCGGAAGGAACTTCCACCCCTGCTTTGCCAAACCACCAGGCTGGGCTGGCCCGCCATGCTAATCCTGAGGGAGCCGCCGGAGGGCTGGCAGCCAACATCCTGGTTGTGAGTCACGGGGCCTACATGAGGAACTGGATCGGCTACTTCATTTCAGACCTGCGGTGCACCTTGCCCGCCACGTTGACAAAGGCTGAATTGTCTTCGCTGACTCCCAATACCGGGATTAGCCGCTTCCTTGTCAAACTGGAAGTGAGAGAGGACGGCCTTCGGCCGAAAATCCACTGCCTCTTTCTCAACCGAAGGGATCACTTGCACACCCTAAGTGACAGCTGAGAGCAGGCAGCTGGGAAGCTGAACGTGGGCAGGAATTATTTGTTCCCCCGTGGCCTCGCGATCATCTTTTCAATCGTGCGTGAAAACCTAGCAGGAGGGGTCTTCCAACTCGGCCCTTGGAGGACTCGTGGCCTTCGACTCCCAGAATTCCTGAGCCAGCCTGGCTCAGCTTGGAAACCTCTCCCTTTCCCCTCAGCATGGCTGGCTCAGGAATTCTGGGAGTTGAAGTCCACCAGTCATAAAAAAGTCAAGGTTGCCTATCCTAGGCCTAGGTTGCTTCATGACTGGTGGACTTCAACTCCCAGAATTCCTGAGCCAGCCTGGCTCAGCTTGGAAACCTCTCCCTTTCCCCTCAGCGTGGCTGGCTGAGGAATTCTGGGAGTTGAAGTCCACGAGTCCTCCAAGGGCCGAGTTGGAAGACCCCTGACCTAGCATGTCAGAAAGAATTTTTCTGCTAAGGAATTCAATTGGTTCCTGCCTTTCTTTGCCTGTTCACTTTTGTTGGAGTGGAAGAAAAGGAAAAAGAAAGAAAGACAAGGAATCAGCATTGGCGGGCGGGAAAAGGTTACGTTCCGGAGAAGCTTCTGGAACCAGCTGCTGTTCTAAATGCTCTCCTGGAGCCCATTAAGGAAAAGGCAGAATTTGAATACCGCAATATAAATTAACAGATGATCTTGAGATTAGCGTTCCCCTACCTTTTCCGGATTGGTGGCAGCAGTGGGGGGGGGAGGAGAGGGGACGGTTCCAGGTGTGCACGTGCCGCTTTCACAAACGCAGCTGTGCGCAAAACCATCCCCTCTTTCTCTCCCCCTCCCCCCCCCAAGCACCATCACCATCTCCACGGGCCCGGAAAAGTTAGCGTTTTGCAAACACAGCTGTACAAGCCTGCACACAGCAGGTGCATTTTCGCCCACCACTTCCGTGGCCCAGTTCCCTACGGGCCACGGGCCGCCACCAGGCCCTGGATGGGGAAGGGGGTGGGTTGGGGACCCCTGTTTTAGATGAATTAACCAGGTTCAGAATGTGAGCCAGAGTGTAATCCAGCTTCCCTGTTTAAGAGCAGGCCTCTAAAAGGGTGGGACTGGATCTCTGCTTGATGGAACATGGTGTGGGGTGATCCCAGCGGAAAGCTTAGGCGGAGTAGCTTTGGCTAAGAAACCAAAAAAAAAAGTTACCCTTGTCCTTTTGTTTTAATAATTTTAAATAACTTGGATCACTTAGAGAATCCTTTAGTAACTGTTTTAATCAAAATAGGAGACAAAACCAGATCTGATCCTCAGAAAAGCTGCTGTCCCAGTCCAACTTTGCTTGAGGCACATTGATGTCCTAAGACGGGTCTTCACACTTGGCCCTTTGATGACTTGTGGACTTCAACTCCCAGAATTCTTCAGGCAGGCACGCTGGCTGAGGAATTCTGGGAGTTGAAGTCCACAAGTCACCAAAGGGCCAAGTGTGAAGACCCCTCCCAGAATTCCTCAGCCAGGCACGCTGGCTGAGGAATTCTGGGAGTTGAAGTCCACAAGTCACCAAAGGGCCAAGTGTGAAGACCCCTCCCAGAATTTCTCAGCCAGGCACGCTGGCTGAGGAATTCTGGGAGTTGAGGTCCACAAGTCACCAAAGGGCCAAGTGTGAAGACCCCTCCCAGAATTCCTCAGCCAGGCACGCTGGCTGAGGAATTCTGGGAGTTGAGGTCCACAAGTCACCAAAGGGCCAAGTGTGAAGACCCCTCCCAGAATTCCTCAGCCAGGCACGCTGGCTGAGGAATTCTGGGAGTTGAGGTCCACAAGTCACCAAAGGGCCAAGTGTGAAGACCCCTCCCAGAATTCCTCAGCCAGGCACGCTGGCTGAGGAATTCTGGGAGTTGAGGTCCACAAGTCACCAAAGGGCCAAGTGTGAAGACCCCTCCCAGAATTCCTCAGCCAGGCACGCTGGCTGAGGAATTCTGGGAGTTGAAGTCCACAAGTCATCAAAGGGCCAAGTGTGAAGACCCCCTGTCCTAAGAGGACTCAAGTTTGTTTTAGCAGAAATTGCACAAGGGAGTTCCCTGGTGGAATATACCCTATGCTCGTTGCAAGGAATTATCTGTGAATAATAGTGCAATATATATATGCGTGTGTGTCTGCGTGTGTGTGATTTTTCTTTCAAAAAAAAAATCCTGTACAACCAAACCACATTCTAAGTTATAAGCAAGATGAAGTTGGACCTTCCTTGTTAATTGTTGACAGCCTACTTCCAAAACCATCAGAATTGAGGGGTTAACCTTGGTTCTTCAACCCACTACTCTGTAGCCGCTACTGAGAATTAAAACAATTGTGCATTTTTCTTTTTTTGTCACCTTGTGTTGGCCAGTAAAGCTACTGCTCTAATGTGAAATTATTCTGATGCGTTCCAATACTCGCGGGCATTAGACTTTGACCGTGTTGATTCTGTTGTGAGACCCAGTCCCTTAATTCTTGTAGATAAGATAACGTGTTTCTCTGTAGTAGACTTCGACCATGATGATTCTGTTGTGAGACCCAGTCCCTTAATTCTCAGCGATAAGACAACGCGTTTCTCTGTGACATGGAGACCAAGCGCACGAGTCTTTGGGTTTGCATGCTAACGCTCAGAAATTGGCTTTATGGCTTGATGAAGCTTTAGATGTTCTGTCACCCACATGTCAAAGACGAAGAAGATGTAACACAGGGGTCTTCAAACTTGGCCCTTTTATGACTTGTGGACTTCAACTCCCAGAATTCCTCAGCCAGGCACGCGTGCCTGGCTGAGGGATTCTGGGAGTTAAAGCCCACAAGTCATAAAAGGGCCATGTTTGAAGACCCCTGATGTAACATATCACCAAGTCATATTTGTAGAAAATGCAATGAAATCAGTCCAGCTCAGTGACCTCCTTTTCTGGGATGGCATTAAAAGAATCAGTGGCCTCACCAGTTTGGGGCAAGGTTCCTGGCATGTGTCAGAAGGAGCATCAAACATTGACTTTCAAAATCTAGCTTCTCCTAGATAGAAAATATATAGATAGACACAGACACATAGACAGACAGACTTAGATTAGATAGATAGATAGATAGATAGATAGATAGATAGATAGATAGATAGATAGATAGATAGATAGATAGATAGATAGATAGATAGATAGATAGATAGATAGATAGATAGATAGATAGATAGATAGACTTTCAAAATCTAGCTTCTCCTAGATAGAAAATATATACCTCCAAATATCCTTGCCTTGCCTGCGCTGTTGACTCTTAATTTCAGATATGCAAAACCTGAAGTCTTGTTTTCCCTGTGTGTGTATTTAAGATGCATAATTTTTTCAGTCGGTTTGTTTTCTTTGTGTTTGACCTCAAGCCCCCACCAATGAAAGTCTACAATTTCCTTTGTTTAAATTATCAACTGCTCTGTATTTCCTTTTAACGTATGCAAAACCCTTGCCTCGTTTATATTTATTGAGCCTTCAGAGAATTGTTTTTGTTATTCTTTCTAATAATGTTAACTTTCAAGATCATTAAAATATACCTTTTGAGTGAGCCGCAAAAGTCTGGTTTTTATTTTATTCCATTTTATTGTAAATCTTTCCCCCAGCCCCCAAAAAAACTCTCTGGTGACATTAATGAGAGATGGAGAATGGCAGAGCGTCACCATGGGCTGGGATGTGGTTAATTAAAAGGAAAGCGCTGCCCTGAATTAAACCAGGAATGTTTAATAAAGACGTGTTTCTTCCTCGAAAAACAGGAAACATTTATTTTGTCTTCATTGAGAGACAGAACTGAGGGGCAGAATAACAAACATAAATACTCATAAATCTTCAACCTGTAAATAATTCAAATAAATAAATATGGGAACAGAAAAATAAATACATTGCCTTCTTGTTATCTGCATTATGGAGTATCGCAGCTCTGTTCTCCTGGAAAGGACATTTATCTGCCTGTTCCCCTCCGATCTGATTGTTGATCATCCATTTTACAATCTTTTTTTTTACCACAGCAAATCACTGTAAAGAGAGTCATATGATTGTTAGGTAAATCCTCCACTGGGTTTGCTTGACTTGGATTTGAACTCCAGGCCGCAGGGATGGATGCCGGCTAATGCGTTAACAGACCACAAAGCTGCTTTATGGAGCATCCCAACTCTGTTCTCCCGGACTGGACGCATATCTGCCTGTTCCCCTCCATCTGGTTGTTGATAACCCATGCCAAGAAACCAGGATTTAACCTTTCCTACGCAAAGCCTACCTTCGGCCAACAGGTTGATAGGATGGGTCAGTATCCTGAATCCAGCTTAGTCATGAGGGAATCCTGCCAAGACCCAAAGGAAGATCCTAGCTGAATTGGACCCCTTATACTTGTTTCTGGATATTGTGCGATAAATACCCTTGAAGAGTGTTCGGAGACTACAATTAGTGCAAAATGCAGCTGCGCGAGCAGTTGTGGGCCTTCCTTGCTGTGCCCACATTTCATCAACTCTCCGCATGCTGCATTGGCTGCCTATTGGTCTCCGAGCCCAATTCAAGGTGTTGGTTATTACCTATAAAGCCCTTCATGGCATGGGACCAGGATACTTACGGGACCACCTTCTGCCACATACTTCTCTACGACCGGTGAGAGCGCACAGGGTCGGCCTCCTCCGGGTCCCGTCAGCAAAACAATGTCGTCTGGCGGGCCCTAGGGGGAGGGCTTTCTCTGTTGCGGCGCCCGCCCTCTGGAACCAACTACCTCCTGAAGTCCGCGTTTCTCCGACCCTCCCCGCCTTCTGAAAGAATTTAAAAACCTACCTCTGCCGGCAGGCCTGGGGATGACTGTTGATTGTGGTGTGACTGATGAGTATGTATGGGGTTTTTATTTTTAATGTTTCTTGTTCGGATTTGTTGCAATTGTTTTTATATATATGTTGTGAGCCGCTCCGAGTCTTTGGAGAGGAGCGGCATACAAATCCGAATAAATAAATAAATAAATAAATAAATAAATAAATAAATAAATAAATAAAAATAATTGGGCCAGGTCACACACTGTTTTGGAAGAGGGCTGTGTCAAGGTTATGATTTAACAGCAAACCAGCTTATGTAATGTAGGATGTAATGGCGGGAATGACTCAGCAGGGTCTGTGTCTCTTTAAGAGCAAGCTGGGTCTGTATCAGTCACTAAACAGTCACTAAACAAGCAGGCATGCTGGCTGAGGAATTCTGGAAGTTGAAGTCCACAAGTCATAAAAGGGAATTTAGCTTTCTTTGACGATTCGGCAGAGAGTCTGCTTCCCCGACGTCCTCCTCAGGTTCAGGAATTCGTTTGAGGGTTAGGAAACGTTCCGTCGAGCGTGACTCCGTTGGGGTCTATCTCTTCGAGATCGGAGGTGCCCAAGCAAGGGTGGAGACCCTCCTCATTCGGATTTTCTTCGGGCAATTTTCCAGTGGTCAAGAGGCCCCCACACAGCTCGGCGTCAGTGTTCCTGGGCTTCTCCGGCCGAGGGTTGGGTGTGTAGAACTGGACCAAGGGGATTTCGTTCCTTCTGCTTAAAAACTGAGAAAGGGCCGGTAGGTTCCTTCTGGGAACGAAGGCTTTCTTCACCCTTCCTAGACTGACCAGGAAATTATGCCTGGGGGACTGGTAAGCATCGTAGCCATTTTCAAGCATCATGTGCTTAAAGATGCAGTCCTCGTTGCTGAAGGAATGCTAAAGAAAAGAGAAACACAAACTAAACAAGGCAAGGCTGAATAATACGGCGAAAAATTAACTTAGGTACTGAATATTTCCCCAAGACTTTGTTCTCTGCACTTCTTTAGGATGTTTGATTTCACGGCTCTTACATCTCAAAAGAGTTTCGTTTGCAAGCGATGCACACCCAGGTCCGGTATACAGGGAGCCGTCAACCTGGGACAGTTCTCTTAGTGTCCGATGTTACGACACTTTAATGACCGCTGCAGTATCACCGGGGCCAGGTGATTTACAACTTGCCAACCGGTTCGTATTTAGGATGGTCGCAGCGTCCCCCTGGGGGGTCACGTGCTCCCGTTTTGCGACCTGCTGACCAACAAAGCCAAAGGGGAAGCCGGTTTTGCTTAACAACCTTAACAATTGCAGTGATTCCCTAAACTAGCGGTTCTCAACCTTTTCCGGGGCTCGACCCCGGCCTGCATCGCGCATGCACGGCGCGACGACCCGCATCGCAATAGGGAAAAAAATGGCCGACCCCCCAAAAAATGGCCGACCAAAAAAAAAATGGCGGACTGCGGTGCTTAGCGACCCCCGTGAAATGGTCGTTCGACCCCAAATGGGGTCGCGACCCACAGGTTGAGAACCGCTGCCCTAAACGACGGTGGCGAGACAGGGCGTGAAATGAGGCCAAAATCACTTAACAAATTTCTCCATTTTGGTCGTACGTCAAGGACTAGACCTGTACTGAGCTAATGTTTAAAAAGCCTGGAGATTTGATAGAACAGGACAGATGTCTGCAATCCCAGAGAAATGGTGATTTATTTATTTTTGGGGGGGAGGGAGGGGTTTAAGTCGGACTCAAGCACAGGATTGCCTTCAAAATCTCATAACATATGATGGATATGGATATGAATAGAATAGAGCTGGAAAGGACTTTGGAGGTCTTCTAGTCCATAGGGCAGCCTAGAAAAGTCACTGCCCTCCCAACCATATCCAAGTATTCCAAGTTTGTTGGCGATGTCCATTTTGCTCTCTGACTTCATGGTGACCTAACCCTAACCCTAAGTGGAATTTTCCTCCAGTGGGATTTTCCCATGTATTTTACCAGGAAACATAGATAGGGCAGCCTAGAAAAATCAGTGCCCTCCCAACCATACACAAGCACTCCGAGTTTGTTGGCGATGTCCATTTTGCTTTCCACGGTGACATGCCCCTAACCCATATCATTTTAGAACAAGTGACTGTCTAGCCTCTTCTTAAAAACCTCCCGTGATGGAGCGCCCACGATTTCTGGTGGCAAGCCTTTCCACTAATTAATTGTCCTCACTGTCAGGACGCTTCATGTATCATGTTCAGTTCACTGTCAGTGGCGCAGTGGATCAGGCCCAGAGTGGAGAAAACTATATGTCCCTCCAATATAGAAGAACAGGCAGTGTTGGAGAAGGTGGAATTTAGTGCATCATAAACTTAAGAGTCCTTACGTTCCCACAAAGGTTGTGAATCCAATCCTCTTGAATTCCGCTGACTTTTACCTGGGGTCAACTTAGTATTGACCCTTACTTGACTTTTGCGTACAGGACTGAACAATGAAATTTTCTAAACTGCAACTTCACCTGCGGTCCTGATCCTTGGTGCCTGACATCCAAGTTCTCCATAGGTGAATCACAACACGCTGTGGATGTTCTAGAACAGGGGTCCCCCACCCCAGGTCCGTGGCATGGCAGTAACCGGTCCACACACAAAAAACAAAGCCCCATCCACAGAATGCAGGCAACACACAAAACCACGCAGCCTCCAGTCCGTGGAAAAACCTCTTTCCACGGAACTGGTCCCTGGTGCCCAAAAGTTTGGGGGCCTCTCACGTAGAAAGAAGATGTGAGCACCCCTTCACATCATGTTATGTCACCGGATCTCCAGACAAAGGAACAAACATTCCCCAATCACAACTGAAAGGTCTTGGGGAATGGTATAGTTGTCTCCTTCCACTTCGTAGGCAAAGAAAACCTAATTTAACTACTGTAGCCCAAGCCCTTAATGGCTTGGCTGCGCTCAGAAAGAAGTCAAATAATCCCAGATGAATATTGGGACTCACCGATCCGAAGAGATTTCCGCTGCTGTCCATACAAAGGTAGAGTTCACTCTTCCCACCCCTGATCATTACATAGCCTGGACGCATGGTTGTGATGAACAAAGCACCTGGAAGTGAATGGCTTAAATATTAGGAGGCCTCTTCATACATCTCTTAAGCCAGAAAGGGCGACCTCAAATACCCGAATACCGTTATCTGGTTCCTCCCAGGTCTTCCCAAATTCTGGCCATTTGTAGCAAAACATTTGGCACAATCTTAGTCAAAAGAGAAAACAATCTTCCTAGCTGTAAGAAATTCCATTCCATATTCTATTGTATTCCATTCCATATTCTATTCCATGCCATGCAATGCCATATTTCCTATTCTATTCTATTCTATATTCTATTCTATTCTAGTCTAGTCTAGTCTAGTCTAGTCTACTGTATTCTAGTCTAGTCTAGTCTAGTCAATTTTATTCTAGTCTAGTCCAGTCCAGTCCAGTCTAGTCTATATTCTATTCCGTTCCGTTCCGTTCCGTTCCGTTCCATTCTATTCGATCCTGTCCTGTCCTGTCCTGTCCTGTCCTGTCCTGTCCTGTCCTGTCCTGTCCTATCCTATCCTATCCTATTCTATCCTGTCCGAAAGGGTGTAGGGTTTCCTGACTGAGCAGGAGGTTGGACTTGATGATGTCCAAGATCCCTTCCAACTTTATTATTATTATTGTTATTATTATTATTATTATTATTATTATTATTATTATTATTAATATTAATATTAATATTAATATTAATATTATTATCCTTCACTTATTCTATTGTATTCTGTTCTGTTATTCTATTCTTCAGTTGTTCTATTATATTATATTCTATTCTTCATTCCATTTATCATGCCATTATTCTATTCTATTCTATTCTATTCTATTCTATTCTATTCTATTCTATTCTATTCTATTCTATTCTATTCTATTCTATTCTATTCTATTCTATTCTATTCTATCTACTCTACTCTACTCTACTCTACTCTACTCTACTCTACTCTACTCTACTCTACTCTACTCTACTCAACTCTACTCTATATTTCTACTCTACTCTACCCTACCCTACCCTACCCTTCCCTTCCCTTGCCTTCCCTACCCTATCCTATTCCATTGTACTCTTATTGAATTCCTAGCACTCGGGAGCCTCGGGGGCGATCCTAGATCCCCATCCCTCCCGCACCGGCCGGCTGGGCAGCTCCGCGGGGGACTTACTGTGCACGGTCTGGTCCGGGCTGCCGTCCACGCGTCCGTCGGGGTGGATCTGCAGGTGGAAGCTCTTCCTGGCGCTGGAGGTGTACAGGTGCACCAGGTCGCCGGAGCTGCTCCAGGCGGGGTAGGCGGCGGCGCAGGCGGCCAGCGGCAGCAGCAGCCTCAGGGCGCGGAGGAGCGCCGGAGCCGGGACGGGGCGCATGGTCTTCTTCGCTGGGCTGGGAGGCTGCAGGGGCTGGAAGCCGGGCCGGGTCCTCTCCTGGCTGGGCGCTTGCTGGGCTGCCGGGCCCTCCGGCCGCGGCTTTATGCAGGGCGGCTGGGGGGGGCAGGGAGAAGGGGGGCGGGAGAAAGGAAAAGACACGTACTTCCAAAACAATCAGACCATGGGGGGGGCATTCAAAGGATCGTGCACTTTTTGGTCACCTGGTGCTGGCCATTAAAATGGTTGGAAACTGACCCAAGAGAGAAGCACCTGGAATTAAGGAGAAACTTCCTAATAGTGAGAACAATTAACCAGTGGAACAGCTTTGCCTTCAGAAATCGTGGGTACTCCATCACTGGAGGTTTTTAAGAAGAGACCGGACAGTCACTTGTCTGAGATGGGATAGGTTCTCCTGCTTGAGTAGGGGGCTGGACTAGAAGACCTCCAAGGTCCGTTCCAGCTCCTATTCTATTCTATTCTATTCTATTCTATTCTATTCTATTCTATTCTATTCTATTCTATTCTATTCTATTCTATTCTATTCTATTCTATTCTATTCTATTCTATTCTATTCTATTCTACTCTACTCTACTCTACTCTACTCTACTCTACTCTACTCTACTCTACTCTACTCTACTCTACTCTACTCTACTCTACTCTACTCTACTCTATTCTTTATTTATATACTCTACTCTATTCTATTCTTTATTTCTACTCTACTCTACTCTACTCTACTCCACTCCACTCCACTCCTCTATTCTATTCTATTCTATTCTATTCTATTCTATTCTATTCTATTCTATTCTATTCTATTCTATTCTATTCTATTCTACTCCACTCTACTCTATTCTTTATTTCTATACTCTATTCTATTCTTTATTTCTATTCTACTCCACTCCACTCCACTCCACTCCTCTATTCTATTCTATTCTATTCTTTTCTATTCTATTCTATTCTATTCTATTCTATTCTATTCTACTCTACTCTACTCTACTCTACTCTACTCTACTCTACTCTACTCTACTCTACTCTACTCTACTCTTTATTTCTATACTCTATTCTATTCTTTATTTCTACTCTACTCCTATATTCTATTCTATTCTATTCTACTGTACTCTACTCTACTCTATTCTTTATTTCTATACTCCATTCTATTCTTTATTTCTACTCTACTCTATTCTACTCTACTCCTATATTCTATTCTATTCTTTTCTTTTCTATTCTATTCTATTCTATTCTATTCTATTCTATTCTATTCTATTCTATTCTATTCTATTCTATTCTATTCTATTCTATTCTCAGTCAGAATAGAGCTGGAAGGGACTTTGGAGGTCATCTAGTCCAGCCCCCTGCTCAAGCAGGAGACTTATACCATTTCAGACATGTGGCTGTCCAGTCTCTTCTTAACAGCCTCCAGTGATGGAGCACCCACAACCTCTGGTGGCAAGTGGTTCCACTGGTTAATTGTCCTCACTGTTAGTAAGTTTCTCCTTAATTCCAGGTTGCTTCTCTCCTTGATTGGGTTTCCATCCATTGTTTCTCATCTTGCCTTCTGGTGCTTTGGAAAATAAATTGACCCCCCCTTCTTTGTGGACCCCCTCAAATATTGGAATAACCTCTATCTTCCTCCTTGGTTCTATTAACACAGTGCTTTATGATACAACAAGCAAGCTGCAATCACCCCACTGGGACACCAAACAGACCTTTCATACTTAGAAGAGAAAGGCTCTCAAAATCATTGTGTGCTGGGATTCACGTTCGGGGTAGGTGGACCTTTCCTGTTCCCAGTTAAGAACAACTCCTGTCTCCCTGAGGACTGGAGGGAATTTCTGGGCTGGATGTCTAGCTAACCAAACCGAAAAAGTCCCCTTTGTGCCAAACTTTGGGGTGCACAGCACTGCCCCTTTTGTTGTTGTTGATCATCGTTGCGAAGTCGTGTCTGACAGCATCTGGCTGAAGAGGGGGATTATGTCTTCTTTCCTCCCAAACCTAGAGTGATTCAACTCTACTCTGCCAATGGCACCTTCTAAGGTGCTTTCATATCTTCCGCTTTTTAAATAACCCTTTGATTTCCTTCCCAAACCAGAAGCCTTGAAACACTTTAAAAGCCAACTAACCCAGCACGAACAACGAGAAATCAAGGACTATAAAGAGTTGTGGTTTCTTGGCCTGGGCGCAAAAAAGATTGAGGGCTACATTGAGGCAGAGAACAGCAGCACCTACGATGACGATCACGGTTCCTATAAAAAGGTAAGAGACTGACGTGGCGGCAGATCTTGGCATCCAGATGATGGCAGAACAAGCGCAGGGCAAAATCTCTGCAGCTGGAATGGGGTTGTTGTTGTTGTTACTTGCGAAGTCGTGTCCGACTCATCGGGACCCCATGGACCACGTTCTTCCAGGCCTTCCTGTCCTCTACCATCTTCTGGAGTCCATTGAAGCTCCCGCCTGCTGCTTCAGGGACTCCCTCCAGCCACCTCCTTCTCTGTCGTCCCCTTCTTCTCTTGCCCTCCATCTTTGCCAGCATCAGGCTCTTCTCCTCCAGGGAGTCCTTCCTTCTCATTAGGGGGCCAAAGTCCTTGAGTTTCAACCTCAGGATCTGGCCTTCTAAAGAGCAGTCGGGGTTGATCTCCTCTAGGACCGACCAGTTTGAGCGCCTTGCAGTCCCGGGGACTCGCCGGAGTCTTCTCCAGCACCAGAGTTCAAAGGCCTCCATTCTTTGGCGCTCGGCCTTCCTTATAGTCCAACTGCCCCTTTACTAGGGCGCAATAAAAAATCTTGGCTGGATTTGGGAATTTGTCATTCATTTCCCAGGACACGAGGATGCCCCTGCTTGGAACTTGGGAATCACTGCACCGAATTAAACCGGGAACGTTGAATAAAGAGACAATTTTCCTTCTTGAAAAATATGAAACATTTATTTATTTGTCTTCACCGAGAGACAGCATTGGGAGGGGGGGCAGACTAATAGACATCATAAATAGTCATAAATACATCTTCAATATGTAAGACGTTCAAATAAATAAATAAATAGGGGGAAAAATACATACATTGCATTCGCATTATTTGTTATCGTGTTCCGGGATGTTCTTGTGAACAATTCCCACATTTTTGTAAGATACATACATCCCAATTGGGACCTTCCATAAAACATGACCATGTTCCATGTTCCACCTCCAGCACTGAGTCCTCCCATTCCCCCACTCAAGTCTTTTTATCTGATGTAAATGGATGTGGGGGGCAGAGATGTTTCCCATCATTTCCCCAACCCCATACTGTTGTTGTTGTTTTTTAAAAAAAAACATTTTTTGCCTGGATTTGAGCTGTTAATTTTGTGTTTGGCTGCTTGAACACAATGCTTCCGTGACACACAATGCCACACTAACCACAACTTTTTACCCTTTGGGAAGACACTGTCGGATGAAGTCCCATCCTGGAAACTGCTTCCCTTTAGATTGGAATTAGAATTTCTACCACTATAAGCGAGACAGTCATTAAATGAGTCACAACGGATTTTACCATTTTGCTTTTTTTTTTTTTGCCACAGCAAATCGCGGTAAAGTGATTCATGCGGTTGTTAAGTAAATCCTCCATTGGCTTTGCTTGACCTGGATTTGAACCCCAGCCCGGACGGACGGATGGATGCCGGCTAATGCTTGAACAGACCACAAAGCTGCTTTATGGAGCATCCCAACTCCGTTCTCCGGGAAGGGATGCATATCTGCCCGTTCCCCTCCATCTGGTTCTTGATAACCCATGCCAAAAACCCGGATTTAACTTTTCCTGCGCAAAGCCTACCTTCAGCCAACGGGTCGATAGGATGGGTGGGTATCCTGAATAAAAACCTAGGGTTAATCATGAGGGTCTCCTGCCAAGACTCAAAAGAAGATCCTAGCTGAATTGGACCCCTTATACTCGTTTGGTGATATTGTGAGAGAATAGACCACATCAGGTGCTTTTTTTGGAAGAGGGATTGCCGACGAAAGAAGTTGCGTTGTCATACCTGTTTTTGCAACGGGGACCAGTGAAAGTAAATATCCGTCTTGGGAAGTCCCGTCCCTTTGCTCAGCGCTCGGCGCCTGCGGGACATGCCACAACTCAGGATACCCTAAAGATGCTTTTCCAGGAGGCAACTGGACTTTCTTGTTTTTCCTTTGAAGACATTTCGCCCCTCATCCCAGAAGCTTCTTCAGATTCTGACTGGAGGGCGGGGGATGGAAGGATTTACACTCCTTGCAGAAAGTTGGTCATTTGCCTCCTTTTAGAGAGTCCTTGAGGCCACTTGGAGGTTTACCTGTGTCCTCATGGGACTTTCTTATTATTCTTTGAAGGCATTTCGCCCCTCATCCCAGAAGCTTCTTCAGATTCTGACTGGAGGGCGGGGGGGTGGAAGGATTTATACTCCTTGCAGACAGTTGGTCATTTGCCTCCTTTTGGAGAGTCCTTGAGGCCACCTGAAGCTTTAGGACCTGCAGAGGTCCTAAACCAAAGGAAAAACAAGAAAGCCCAGTTGCCTCGTGGAAAAGCATCTTTGGGACAACTGGATGACTGAGAATAATATCCATAGACAAGCCGGGATACCCCAAGCCAGCCTGTAGGAGGATGAGCAGACCTAGCAGTACGTCACCCTTTCCCACGAGGATACTCACGTTCGGAAGCTACTATAGGTAGTCCTTAACTTACAACCACAACTAAGCTCAAAATTCCTGTTGACGTTTGTTAAGTGAGTTTTGCCTCCATTTGGTGGCCTTTTGTGACGGTTATTATGGGAGTCACTGCCCTCATTAAGGCTGTCGTGTCCTTCCTACTACATTTGGCTTCCCCCATTGGGTTTGCATGTCCGAAGCAAAGTCACCGAGGACGATTGCTTGGGCCAGGATGCTACAACCATCGTCAATACATCAAAAACCCAGATTTTGATGGTAGGACCATGAGGAGGCTACAGCAGTGGTGAAGTGTGAGGACCAGTCATAAGTCACTTTCCAGCACCCTGTAAATCTGAACGGTTGCTAAATGAAAGATAATAATTTGGGGACTACTTGTAGACTGGCCTTGACTGCAAAACCGACAATTATTGCCCTGCAGGCTGATCATTTTTTTAGCAACCTTTACCTACAGACGTTCCGTTCAGGTAGAAGCAAAAATGCTTTGAGGCTGACTTGCATTTTCAGCCTAGATAAAACTCGTAAGAAATCAAGAAACAATAAGATACCAACACATGCAATGCTGTACAATGAAATAAAACAACAATATAATAGTTGCAGTGGGAACCAGGGACAAATCATGAATTCCCAAGAGAATTTGATGAGGATCCAGCTAATTCAACTACAGTACCAGCACCGTTCCCATTAAAGACTTTTTCTAGGAATTTTCTCCTACAAATACTGCCTCTTCCAAGCTTCTAATCTCATATCCTGACATCCTGGGTTGGAAGGAGTCAGGCATGACCTGGATTCGAACCCCAGGCTGGAGGGATGGCGGCCAGCTGACGCTTTAACAGCCCACAAAGCTGTTTTATGGAGCATCTCAACTCTGTTCTCCAGGATTATCTGCCGTTCCCCTCCATCTGGTAGTAGATAACCCAGACCAAGACAGAATTTAACCTTTCCTGTGCAAAGCCTACTTTTGGCTGACAGGTTGACAGGATGGGCCAGTATCCTGAATAAAGCTAAGGTTAGTCGTGAAGGAGGCCTGCTGAGATCCAAAAGAAGAAACTCATGGAGATGGTCCTGGCTGAACTGGACCCCTTTCACTTATTTTGGGATATTGTGAGATAGTAGCTTGAAACCTAATCAAGGAGAGAAGCAACCTGGAACTAAGGAGAAACTTCCTGACAGTTAGAACAATTAATCTGTGGAACAACTTGCCTCCAGAAGTTGTGAATGCTCCAACACTAGAAGTTTTTAAGAAGAGACTGGATAACTATTTGTCTGAAATGGTACAGGGTTTCCTGCCTGATCAGGGGGTTGGACTAGATGACCTCCAAGGTCCCTCCCAGTTCTGTTATTCTATTAGGTCATGTCAGGTCCTGTTTTGGTTTGGCCCTCCCTAACAGTACTAGTTTATCATGTGTTCCCTTGGGAAAATTAATTGCCTGCCTGTCTAATAACTAAGATGATTAAAGGCCTGGAGACTAAAACATACGAAGAACGGCTGCAGGACTTGGCTTTGGCTAGTCTAAAGAAAAGAAGAAACAGGGGAGACATGATAGCAGCCTTCCAGTATTTGAGGGGCTGCCACAAAAAAGAGGGGGTCATGTTATTCTCCAAAGCACCAATTCTGGGAGTTGAAGTCCACAAGTCATAAAAGAGCCAAGTTTGAAGACCCTGTTCTAAAGCATACTGAGTCTTCTTTCTCTTTCATTTTCAATGTCAGCCTGTTCATTTCTGCACAATCTAGACTTTTTTTGATTAACTCTTCCTCCGTTGCTAATTCTGCATTTTTCCAATGTCGAGCGAATACAATTCTTGCTGCAGTCAATACATGTAATATTAATATATACATCCTTTCTCATAATTTCCATTCCATTCCATGTTTTCTATTCTATTCTATTCTATTCTATTCTATTCTATTCTATTCTATTCTATTCTATTCTATTCTATTCTATTCTATTCCCTTCACCAGAGGGAAGGACGAGAAACAATGGTTGGAAAGAGAGAAGCAACCTGGAATTAAGGAGAAACTTCCTAACAATGCGGACAATTTACCAGTGGAACAGCATTGCCTTCAGAAATCGTGGGCGCTCCATCATTGGAGATTTTCAAGAAGAGACCAGACAGTCACTTGTCCAAGATGGTCTAGGTTCTCCTGCTTGAACAGGGGGCTGGACTAGAAGACCTCCAAGGTCCCTTCCAGCTCTATTCTATTCTAATAGAGATCCTTTCTTTTCTCCTTCTGCCCCTGCTGATCCACAGGTTTTATTTGCGGAGAAGTTCTGGGCCATCTCCTTAAAATGGAGCCCAATCAAGGCAAAGCTTCCACTGATAAAACGTTGGCAACTTCACAGTCTCAGCCAGTCAGCTGTGGGTGTGCTGTGGGACATGGCAAGACTCTTATCGACCGCACAGCATTGCGGTTGCGAAGCTTCAACATTACAAACGTAGACAGAGCAAAACGTATAAAACTCCCCTCGTCACCCACGCTCCAGGTTTGTTATTCAGGACCAGCGCCAGGACCGAGAAGACGCAGACCCAGCTATCACCCCTTATTCTGAACAATTCATCTGGGAAAAAACAAAACAAAAGGAATTAGGTTTCCTCTGACGATTCGGCAGAGATTCCGCTTCCCCGACGTCGTCCTCAGCTTCAGGAATCCGTTCGAGGGCTAGGAAACCTTCTGCTCAGCGTGGCCCCGTTGGGGTCTCTCTCTTCGGAATTGGAGCTGCCCAAGCAGGGGTGGAGGCCCATCTCGTCTGGATTTTCTTTGGGGAATTTTCCAGTGGACAAAAGGCCCCCACACAGCTCAGCGTCTTCGTCCCAGGGGTCCGCTGGGTGAGGCCTGGGGGTGTTGAACTGGGCCAAGGGGATTTCGTTCCTTCTGGTTAAGAACTGAGAATAAGCCGGCGGGTTCATATTGGGAAAGAGGATCCGCTTCACCCTTCCCAGGCTGACCAGGTGCTTGTGCTTGGGGGACTGGTAAACGTCGTAGCCGTTTTCCAGCATCAGGTGCTGAAAAAGGCAGTCCTCGTTGCTGAAGAAGTTCTAAAGGGAAACAAACGCACAACGGGTCAGGGCAGTGGTGACAAAAATCAGCCATGCCTATCAATAAGGACAGAGTGAAGCAGAGCGGAAGAGAAGTGAAGTGAAGTGAAGTGAAGGGAAGGGAAGGGAAGGGAAGGGAAGGGAAGGGAAGGGAAGGGAAGGGAAGGGAAGGGAAGAGAAGAGAAGAGAAGAGAAGAGAAGAGAAGAGAAGAGAAGAGAAGAGAAGAGAAGAGAAGAGAAGAGAAGAGAAGAGAAAATATGGAATAGCATAGCATAGCATAGCATAGCATAGCATAGCATAGCATAGAATAAATGGAATGGAGTGGAATGGAATAGAATAGAATAGAATAGAATAGAATAGAATAGAATAGAATAGAATAGAATAGAATAGAATAGAATAGAATAGAATAGAATAGAATAGAATAGAATAGAATAGAATAGAACAGAACAGAACAGAACAGAACAGAACAGAACAGAACAGAATAGATGGAATGGAATGGAATGGAATGGAATAGAATAGAATAGAATAGAATAGAATAGAATAGAATAGAATAGAATAGAATAGAATAGAATAGAATAGAATAGAATAGAATAGAATAGAATAGAACGGAACGGAACAGAACGGAATAGAACGGAATAGAACGGAATGGAACGGAATGGAACGGAATGGAACAGAATAGAATAGAATAGATGGAATGGAATGGAATGGAATGGAATAGAATAGAATAGAATAGAATAGAATAGAATAGAATAGAATAGAATAGAATAGAATAGAATAGAATAGAATAGAATAGAATATATGGAATGGAATGGAATGGAATGGAATAGAATAGAATAGAATAGAATAGAATAGAATAGAATAGAATAGAATAGAATAGAATAGAATAGAATAGAATAGAATAGAAAACATGGAATGGAATGGAATGGAAATTATGAGAAAGAGTATATATATTAATATTACATGTATTGACTGCAGCAAGAATTGTATTCGCTCGACATTGGAAAAATGCAGAATTAGCAACGGAGGAAGAGTTAATCAAAAAAAGTCTAGATTGTGCAGAAATGGACAGGCTGACATTGAAAACGAAAGAGAAAGAAGACTCAGTATGCTTTAGAACAGAATCTTCAAACTCTAGGCTCTTTTATGACTTGTGGACTTCAACTCCCAGAATTCCTCAGCCAGGCACACGGGCCTGGCTGAGGAATTCTGGGAGTTGAAGTCCACAAGTCATAAAAGGGCCCTGTTTGAAGGCCCCTGCTTTAGAACAATGGCTAAAAAAACGAGGTAGAGAGAAAAGGAGCTTAATCAGGACTTAATGCCTTGGCTGCCCTAGGAAAGGGGGTCAAATAATCTGAAATGAATTTTAGGACGTACCGATCCGAAGAGATTTCCGTTAGCGTCCATGCAAAGGAAGAGACCGGTCCTCGCACCACTGATCACAACGTCGCCTGCACCTTCAGATTTGATGATCAAAGCACCTGGAAGTGGACGGCTTAAAGGTTAGGAGACCTCTCCATACATCCCTTAAGCCAGAAAGGGTGACCTCACCTATGGGAATACTATTATCTGATGTCTTCCCAAATTCCCACAGAGTTGGATGGACTGGATGGAGCTGAGCGTTTACTGGCTGGATGCCCTTCCTGACGCCCCGCGGAGTTCACAGCAAATGTTCACCCTCTCCCTGCGTTAGCTCCAAATGACCCAAGCGGTAGTCATACCTGGGGCAAACTAGAACTCACACACTCTCCTAAGGTTCTAGATCAGCATCTTCTCTGCTAGACCAGGCTAGTCCTACCTCATTCAGCAATCTGACAAGGCTTGCTTTAGAGAAGGCTCTCAACATCTCACCTCCAACTTTTGAGAAGCCCTCTCCGCCAGTCTCCAGTTCTCACGACCCCAAACATCCGCCTACACACACACGCACAGCTCCCCCCAGGAAACCTGCCCCAAAGTTTCCCACCGGGTTCCTGCCCGAAAGGAAGGGGACCTGGGTGGAGACCGGTACTTCCGTACAATAAGCCAGTTGGTCCTTGCTAACCAGGAACTAAGGGGGCAACTTCCTGACGGTTGGTTAGAACAATTCACCAGTGGAACGACTTGCCTCCAGAGGCTGTGGGGGCTCCAACACTGGAGGCTTTTAAGAAGGGATTGGAAGGCCATTTGTCTGGAATGGTGTAGGGTTTCCTGCCTGAGCAGGGGGTTGGACTAGATGACCTCCAAGGTCCCTTCCAACTTATTCTATTCTATTCTATTCTATTCTATTCTATTCTATTCTATTCTATTCTATTCTATTTTCTATTCTATTCTATTCTCTATTCTATTCTATTCTATTCTATTCTATTCTATTCTATTCTATTCTATTCTATTCTATTCTATTCTCAGTCAGAATAGAGCTGGAAGGGACTTTGGAGGTCATCTAGTCCAGCCCCCTGCTCAAGCAGGAGACTTATACCATTTCAGACATGTGGCTGTCCAGTCTCTTCTTAACAGCCTCCAGTGATGGAGCACCCACAACCTCTGGTGGCAAGTGGTTCCACTGGTTAATTGTCCTCACTGTTAGTAAGTTTCTCCTTAATTCTAGGTTGCTTCTCTCCTTGATTGGGTTTCCATCCATTGTTTCTCATCTTGCCTTCTGGTGCTTTGGAAAATAAATTGACCCCCCCTTCTTTGTGGACCCCCTCAAATATTGGAATAACCTCTATCTTCCTCCTTGGTTCTATTAACACAGTGCCTTATGACACAACAAGCAAGCTGCAATCACCCCACTGGGACACCAAACAGACCTTTCATACTTAGAAGAGAAAGGCTCTCAAAATCATTGTGTGCTGGGATTCACGTTCGGGGTAGGTGGACCTTTCCTGTTCCCAGTTAAGACCAAGTCCTGCCTCCCTGAGGACTGGAGGGAATTTCTGGTTCGTGGGCTGGATGTCTAGCTAACCAAACCGAAAAAGTCCCCTTTGTGCCAAACTTTGGGGTGCACAGCACTGCCCCTTTTGATGTTGTTGATCGTTGCGAAGTCGTGTCTGACAGCATCTGGCTGAAGAGGGGGATTATGTCTTCTTTCCTCCCAAACCTAGAGTGATTCAACTCTACTCTGCCAATGGCACCTTCTAAAGTGCTTTCATATCTTCCGCTTTTTAAATAACCCTTTGATTTCCTTCCCAAACCAGAAGCCTCGAAAAACTTTAAAAGCCAACTAACCCAGCACGAACAACGAGAAATCAAGGACTATAAAGAGTTGTGGTTTCTTGGCCTGGGCGCAAAAAAGATTGAGGGCTACATTGAGGCAGAGAACAGCAGCACCTACGATGACGATCACGGTTCCTATAAAAAGGTAAGAGACTGACGTGGCGGCAGATCTTGGCATCCAGATCATGGCAGAACAAGCGCAGGGCAAAATCTCTGCAGCTGGAATGGGGTTGTTGTTGTTGTTAGTTGTGAAGTCGTGTCCGACTCATCGGGACCCCATGGACCACGTTCTTCCAGGCCTTCCTGTCCTCTACCATCTTCTGGAGTCCATTGAAGCTCCCGCCTGCTGCTTCAGGGACTCCCTCCAGCCACCTCCTTCTCTGTCGTCCCCTTCTTCTCTTGCTCTCCATCTTTCCCAGCATCAGGCTCTTCTCCAGGGAGTCCTTCCTTCTCATTAGGGGGCCAAAGTCCTTGAGTTTCAACCTCAGGATCTGGCCTTCTAAAGAGCAGTCGGGGTTGATCTCCTCTAGGACCGACCAGTTTGAGCGCCTTGCAGTCCCGGGGACTCGCCGGAGTCTTCTCCAGCACCAGAGTTCAAAGGCCTCCATTCTTTGGCGCTCGGCCTTCCTTATAGTCCAACTGCCCCTTTACTAGGGCGCAATAAAAGATCTTGGCTGGATTTGGGAATGTGTCATTCATTTCCCAGGACACGAGGATGCCCCTGCTTGGAACTTGGGAATCACTGCACCGAATTAAACCGGGAACGTTGAATAAAGAGACAATTTTCCTTCTTGAAAAATATGAAACATTTATTTATTTGTCTTCACCGAGAGACAGCATTGGGAGGGGGGGCAGACTAATAGACATCATAAATAGTCATAAATACATCTTCAATATGTAAGACGTTCAAATAAATAAATAAATAGGGGGAAAAATACATACATTGCATTCGCATTATTTGTTATCGTGTTCCGGGATGTTCTTGTGAACAATTCCCACATTTTTGTAAGATACATACATCCCAATTGGGACCTTCCATAAAACATGACCATGTTCCATGTTCCACCTCCAGCACTGAGTCCTCCCATTCCCCCACTCAAGTCTTTTTATCTGACGTAAATGGATGTAGGGGGCAGAGATGTTTCCCATCATTTCCCCGACCCCACATTGTTGTTTTTTTAAAAAAAACAAAAACATTTTTTTGCCTGGATTTGAGCTGTTAATTTTGTGTTTGGCTGCTTGAACACAATGCTTCCGTGACACACAATGCCACACTAACCACAACTTTTTACCCTTTGGGAAGACACTGTCGGATGAAGTCCCATCCTGGAAACTGCTTCCCTTTAGATTGGAATTAGAATTTCTACCACTATAAGCGAGTCAATCATTAAATGAGTCACAACGGATTTTACCATTTTGCATTTTTTTTTTTGCCACAGCAAATCGCGGTAAAGTGATTCATGCGGTTGTTAAGTAAATCCTCCATTGGCTTTGCTTGACCTGGATTTGAACCCCAGCCCGGACGGACGGATGGATGCCGGCTAATGCTTGAACAGACCACAAAGCTGCTTTATGGAGCATCCCAACTCCGTTCTCCGGGAAGGGATGCATATCTGCCCGTTCCCCTCCATCTGGTTCTTGATAACCCATGCCAAAAACCCGGATTTAACTTTTCCTGCGCAAAGCCTACCTTCAGCCAACGGGTCGATAGGATGGGTGGGTATCCTGAATAAAAACCTAGGGTTAATCATGAGGGTCTCCTGCCAAGACTCAAAAGAAGATCCTAGCTGAATTGGACCCCTTATACTCGTTTGGTGATATTGTGAGAGAATAGACCACATCAGGTGCTGTTTTGGAAGAGGGTTTGCCTACGAAAGAAGTTGCGTTGTCATACCTGTTTTTGCAACGGGGACCAGTGAAAGTAAATATCCGTCTTGGGAAGTCCCGTCCCTTTGCTCAGCGCTCGGCGCCTGCGGGACATGCCACAACTCAGGATACCCTAAAGATGCTTTTCCAGGAGGCAACTGGACTTTCTTGTTTTTCCTTTGAAGACATTTCGCCCCTCATCCCAGAAGCTTCTTCAGATTCTGACTGGAGGGCGGGGGATGGAAGGATTTACACTCCTTGCAGAAAGTTGGTCATTTGCCTCCTTTTAGAGAGTCCTTGAGGCCACTTGGAGGTTTACCTGTGTCCTCATGGGACTTTCTTATTATTCTTTGAAGGCATTTCGCCCCTCATCCCAGAAGCTTCTTCAGATTCTGACTGGAGGGCGGGGGGGTGGAAGGATTTATACTCCTTGCAGACAGTTGGTCATTTGCCTCCTTTTGGAGAGTCCTTGAGGCCACCTGAAGCTTTAGGACCTGCAGAGGTCCTAAACCAAAGGAAAAACAAGAAAGCCCAGTTGCCTCGTGGAAAAGCATCTTTGGGACAACTGGATGACTGAGAATAATATCCATAGACAAGCCGGGATACCCCAAGCCAGCCTGTAGGAGGATGAGCAGACCTAGCAGTACGTCACCCTTTCCCACGAGGATACTCACGTTCGGAAGCTACTATAGGTAGTCCTTAACTTACAACCACAACTAAGCTCAAAATTCCTGTTGACGTTTGTTAAGTGAGTTTTGCCTCCATTTGGTGGCCTTTTGTGACGGTTATTATGGGAGTCACTGCCCTCATTAAGGCTGTCGTGTCCTTCCTACTACATTTGGCTTCCCCCATTGGGTTTGCATGTCCGAAGCAAAGTCACCGAGGACGATTGCTTGGGCCAGGATGCTACAACCATCGTCAATACATCAAAAACCCAGATTTTGATGGTAGGACCATGAGGAGGCTACAGCAGTGGTGAAGTGTGAGGACCAGTCATAAGTCACTTTCCAGCACCCTGTAAATCTGAACGGTTGCTAAATGAAAGATAATAATTTGGGGACTACTTGTAGACTGGCCTTGACTGCAAAACCGACAATTATTGCCCTGCAGGCTGATCATTTTTTTAGCAACCTTTACCTACAGACGTTCCGTTCAGGTAGAAGCAAAAATGCTTTGAGGCTGACTTGCATTTTCAGCCTAGATAAAACTCGTAAGAAATCAAGAAACAATAAGATACCAACACATGCAATGCTGTACAATGAAATAAAACAACAATATAATAGTTGCAGTGGGAACCAGGGACAAATCATGAATTCCCAAGAGAATTTGATGAGGATCCAGCTAATTCAACTACAGTACCAGCACCGTTCCCATTAAAGACTTTTTCTAGGAATTTTCTCCTACAAATACTGCCTCTTCCAAGCTTCTAATCTCATATCCTGACATCCTGGGTTGGAAGGAGTCAGGCATGACCTGGATTCGAACCCCAGGCTGGAGGGATGGCGGCCAGCTGACGCTTTAACAGCCCACAAAGCTGTTTTATGGAGCATCTCAACTCTGTTCTCCAGGATTATCTGCCGTTCCCCTCCATCTGGTAGTAGATAACCCAGACCAAGACAGAATTTAACCTTTCCTGTGCAAAGCCTACTTTTGGCTGACAGGTTGACAGGATGGGCCAGTATCCTGAATAAAGCTAAGGTTAGTCGTGAAGGAGGCCTGCTGAGATCCAAAAGAAGAAACTCATGGAGATGGTCCTGGCTGAACTGGACCCCTTTCACTTATTTTGGGATATTGTGAGATAGTAGCTTGAAACCTAATCAAGGAGAGAAGCAACCTGGAACTAAGGAGAAACTTCCTGACAGTTAGAACAATTAATCTGTGGAACAACTTGCCTCCAGAAGTTGTGAATGCTCCAACACTAGAAGTTTTTAAGAAGAGACTGGATAACTATTTGTCTGAAATGGTACAGGGTTTCCTGCCTGATCAGGGGGTTGGACTAGATGACCTCCAAGGTCCCTCCCAGTTCTGTTATTCTATTAGGTCATGTCAGGTCCTGTTTTGGTTTGGCCCTCCCTAACAGTACTAGTTTATCATGTGTTCCCTTGGGAAAATTAATTGCCTGCCTGTCTAATAACTAAGATGATTAAAGGCCTGGAGACTAAAACATACGAAGAACGGCTGCAGGACTTGGCTTTGGCTAGTCTAAAGAAAAGAAGAAACAGGGGAGACATGATAGCAGCCTTCCAGTATTTGAGGGGCTGCCACAAAAAAGAGGGGGTCATGTTATTCTCCAAAGCACCAATTCTGGGAGTTGAAGTCCACAAGTCATAAAAGAGCCAAGTTTGAAGACCCTGTTCTAAAGCATACTGAGTCTTCTTTCTCTTTCATTTTCAATGTCAGCCTGTTCATTTCTGCACAATCTAGACTTTTTTTGATTAACTCTTCCTCCGTTGCTAATTCTGCATTTTTCCAATGTCGAGCGAATACAATTCTTGCTGCAGTCAATACATGTAATATTAATATATACATCCTTTCTCATAATTTCCATTCCATTCCATGTTTTCTATTCTATTCTATTCTATTCTATTCTATTCTATTCTATTCTATTCTATTCTATTCTATTCTATTCTATTCTATTCCCTTCACCAGAGGGAAGGACGAGAAACAATGGTTGGAAAGAGAGAAGCAACCTGGAATTAAGGAGAAACTTCCTAACAATGCGGACAATTTACCAGTGGAACAGCATTGCCTTCAGAAATCGTGGGCGCTCCATCATTGGAGATTTTCAAGAAGAGACCAGACAGTCACTTGTCCAAGATGGTCTAGGTTCTCCTGCTTGAACAGGGGGCTGGACTAGAAGACCTCCAAGGTCCCTTCCAGCTCTATTCTATTCTAATAGAGATCCTTTCTTTTCTCCTTCTGCCCCTGCTGATCCACAGGTTTTATTTGCGGAGAAGTTCTGGGCCATCTCCTTAAAATGGAGCCCAATCAAGGCAAAGCTTCCACTGATAAAACGTTGGCAACTTCACAGTCTCAGCCAGTCAGCTGTGGGTGTGCTGTGGGACATGGCAAGACTCTTATCGACCGCACAGCATTGCGGTTGCGAAGCTTCAACATTACAAACGTAGACAGAGCAAAACGTATAAAACTCCCCTCGTCACCCACGCTCCAGGTTTGTTATTCAGGACCAGCGCCAGGACCGAGAAGACGCAGACCCAGCTATCACCCCTTATTCTGAACAATTCATCTGGGAAAAAACAAAACAAAAGGAATTAGGTTTCCTCTGACGATTCGGCAGAGATTCCGCTTCCCCGACGTCGTCCTCAGCTTCAGGAATCCGTTCGAGGGCTAGGAAACCTTCTGCTCAGCGTGGCCCCGTTGGGGTCTCTCTCTTCGGAATTGGAGCTGCCCAAGCAGGGGTGGAGGCCCATCTCGTCTGGATTTTCTTTGGGGAATTTTCCAGTGGACAAAAGGCCCCCACACAGCTCAGCGTCTTCGTCCCAGGGGTCCGCTGGGTGAGGCCTGGGGGTGTTGAACTGGGCCAAGGGGATTTCGTTCCTTCTGGTTAAGAACTGAGAATAAGCCGGCGGGTTCATATTGGGAAAGAGGATCCGCTTCACCCTTCCCAGGCTGACCAGGTGCTTGTGCTTGGGGGACTGGTAAACGTCGTAGCCGTTTTCCAGCATCAGGTGCTGAAAAAGGCAGTCCTCGTTGCTGAAGAAGTTCTAAAGGGAAACAAACGCACAACGGGTCAGGGCAGTGGTGACAAAAATCAGCCATGCCTATCAATAAGGACAGAGTGAAGCAGAGTGGAAGAGAAGAGAAGGGAAGGGAAGGGAAGGGAAGGGAAGGGAAGGGAAGGGAAGAGAAGAGAAGAGAAGAGAAGAGAAGAGAAGAGAAGAGAAGAGAAGAGAAGAGAAGAGAAGAGAAGGGAAGGGAAGGGAAGGGAAGGGAAGGGAAGGGAAGGGAAGGGAAGGGAAGGGAAGGGAAGGGAAGGGAAGGGAAGAGAAGAGAAGAGAAGAGAAGAGAAGAGAAGAGAAGAGAAGAGAGAGAAGGGAAGGGAAGGGAAGGGAAGGGAAGGGAAGGGAAGAGAAGAGAAGAGAAGAGAAGAGAAGAGAAGAGAAGAGAAGAGAAGAGGAAAATATGGAATAGCATTGCATAGCATAGCATAGCATAGAATAAATGGAATGGAGTGGAATGGAATAGCATAGAATAGAATAGAATAGAATAGAATAGAATAGAATGGAATGGAATAGAATGGAATGGAATGGAATGGAATGGAATGGAATGGAATGGAATGGAATGGAATAGAATAGAATAGAACGGAACGGAACGGAACGGAACGGAACGGAACGGAACGGAACGGAATAGAATAGAATAGAATAGAATAGAATAGAATAGAATAGAAAACATGGAATGGAAATTATGAGAAAGAGTATATATATTAATATTACATGTATTGACTGCAGCAAGAATTGTATTCGCTCGACATTGGAAAAATGCAGAATTAGCAACGGAGGAAGTTAACCAAAAAAAGTCTAGATTGTGCAGAAATGGACAGGCTGACATTGAAAACGAAAGAGAAAGAAGACTCAGTATGCTTTAGAACAGAATCTTCAAACTTGGCTCTTTTATGACTTGTGGACTTCAACTCCCAGAATTCCTCAGCCAGGCACATGGGCCTGGCTGAGGAATTCTGGGAGTTGAAGTCCACAAGTCATAAAAGGGCCCTGTTTGAAGGTCCCTGCTTTAGAACATGGGATACTTTTTGCCAATGGCTAAAAAAACGAGGTAGAGAGAAAAGGAACTTAATCAGGACTTAATGCCTTGGCTGCCCTAGGAAAGGGGGTCAAATAATCTGAAATGAATTTTAGGACGTACCGATCCGAAGAGATTTCCGTTAGCGTCCATGCAAAGGAAGAGACCGGTCCTCGCACCACTGATCACAACGTCGCCTGCACCTTCAGATTTGATGATCAAAGCACCTGGAAGCGAACGGCTTAAAGGTTAGGAGACCTCTCCATACATCCCTTAAGCCAGAAAGGGTGACCTCACCTATGGGAATACTATTATCTGATGTCTTCCCAAATTCCCACAGAGTTGGATGGACTGGATGGAGCTGAGCGTTTACTGGCTGGATGCCCTTCCTGACGCCCCGCGGAGTTCACAGCAAATGTTCACCCTCTCCCAGGGTTAGCTCCAAATGACCCAAGCGGTAGTCATACCTGTGGCAAACTAGAACCCACACTCTCCTAAGGTTCTAGATCAGCATCTTCTCTGCTAGACCAGGCTAGTCCTACCTCATTCAGCAATCTGACAAGGCTTGCTTTAGAGAAGGCTCTCAACATCTCACCTCCAATTTTTGAGAAGCCCTCTCCGCCAGTCTCCAGTTCTCACGACCCCAAACATCCGCCTACACACACACGCACAGCTCCCCCCAGGAAACCTGCCCCAAAGTTTCCCACCGGGTTCCAGCCCGAAAGGAAGGGGACCTGGGTGGAGACCGGTACTTCCGTACAATAAGCCAGTTGGTCCTTGCTAACCAGGAACTAAGGGGGCAACTTCCTGACTGTTAGTTAGAACAATTCACCAGTGGAACGACTTGCCTCCAGAGGCTGTGGGGGCTCCAACACTGGAGGCTTTTAAGAAGGGATTGGAAGGCCATTTGTCTGGAATGGTGTAGGGTTTCCTGCCTGAGCAGGGGGTTGGACTAGATGACCTCCAAGGTCCCTTCCAACTTATTCTATTCTATTCTATTCTATTCTATTCTATTCTATTCTATTCTATTCTATTCTATTCTATTCTATTCTATTTTCTATTCTATTCTATTCTATTCTATTCTATTCTATTCTATTCTATTCTATTCTATTCTGCATTCTCTTCTCTTCTCTTCTCTTCTCTTCTCTTCTCTTCTCTTCTCTTCTCTTCTGTTCTCTTCTCTTCTCTTCTCTTCTCTTCTCTTCTCTTCTCTTCTCTTCTCTTCTCCTCTCCTCTACTCTACTCCACTCCGCTCTGCTCTATACTTCTATTCTGCTCTACCCTACCCTACCCTACCCTACCCTACCCTACCCTACCCTACCCTACCCTACCCTACTCTACTCTACTCCACCGTGCTCTATACTTCTATTCTGCTCTACTCTACTCTACTCTACTCTACTCTACTCTACTCTACTCTACTCTACTCTACTCTACTCTACTCTACTCTACTCCACTCTACTCTACTCTACTCTACTCCACTCCACTCCACTCCACTCTGCTCTATACTTCTATTTTGCTCCATACTTCTGCTCTACCCTACTCTACTCTACTCTTATTGAATCCCCTCTCCCTCCCCATCCCTCCCGCACCGGCCGGCTGGGCAGCTCCGCGGGGGACTTACTGTGCACGGTCTGGTCCGGGCTGCCGTCCACGCGTCCGTCGGGGTGGATCTGCAGGTGGAAGCTCTTCCTGGCGCTGGAGGTGTACAGGTGCACCAGGTCGCCGGAGCTGCTCCAGGCGGGGTAGGCGGCGGCGCAGGCGGCCAGCGGCAGCAGCAGCCTCAGGGCGCGGAGGAGCGCCGGAGCCGGGACGGGGCGCATGGTCTTCTTCGCTGGGCTGGGAGGCTGCAGGAGCTGGAAGCCGGGCCGGGTCCTCTCCTGGGCTGGGCGCTTGCTGGGCTGCCGGGCCCTCCGGCCGCGGCTTTATGCAGGGCGGCTGGGGGGGGGGCAGGGAGAAGGGGGGCGGGAGGATGGAAGAGACACCCCTTGCTTTGCCTTGCCTTGCCTTGCCTTTTTTTTTTTTTTAGCAGAGGCAATATTTTAGGAGCGCCCTCAGATTCCAGGAAGAAGGGGGGGCGCAGTTCTCAAGAGAGGTGTAGCTTTTTCCCAAATAAGGTGTTTTTGGGGGGGGGGTGGGGGGGTGTTTCCCTGATTATACTTTGCCTGGTTATCTGAAAAGGAGGACAGGATGAAGGGGGGGGGGTCTCCCCGTCTCTCGGTCATCGGTGATGTTTGTCCCTTAAGTCGCATTCTGGTTCCTCCGTCTCCCCCCCGCCCTTCAAAAAGTTTTTGAAACTTTTCAAACTCTTCCAGATAGCCTTTCGCAGCCCCTGAATGGCCCGAAGCACGGATGTCCGCCGGCTTTTGAGTCAGAGATCAGCTGGACTAGAAGACCTCCAAGGTCCCATTCTATTCTATTCTATTCTATTCTATTCTATTCTATTCTATTCTATTCTATTCTATTCTATTCTATTCTATTCTATTCTATATTTCTTTTCTATTCTTTTCTATTCTATATTTCTATTCTATTCTATTCTATTCTATTCTATTCTATTCTATTCTATATTTCTATTCTATTCTATTCTTTTCTATTCTATTCCATTCCATTCCTTATTCTATTCTATTCTATTCTATTCTATTCTATTCTATTCTATTCTATTCTATTCTATTCTATTCTATTCTATATTTCTATTCTATTCTGTAATTCTATTCTATATTCTATTCTATCTATTCTATATTCTATTCTATTCTTTTCTATTCTATTTTATTCTATTCTATTCTATTCTCAATAAAGATTTCTATTCAATTCAATTCTATTCTATATTTCTATTCTATTCTTTAATTCTATTCTATATTCTATTCTATTCTGTAATTCTATTCTATTCTATTTTGTAATTCTATTCTGTGATTCTATTCTATTCTATATTCTATTCTATTCTCAATAAAGATTTCTGTTTTATTCTATTCTATTCTATATTTCTATTCTATTCTGTAATTCTATTCTATATTCTATTCTATTCTATTCTGTAATTCTATTCTATTCTATTTTGTAATTCTGTTCTGTGATTCTATTCTATTCTATATTCTATTCTATTCTCAATAAAGATTTCTGTTCTATTCTATTCTATATTTCTATTCTATTCTGTAATTATATTCTTTATTCTATTCTATTCTATTCTGTAATTCTATTCTATTCTGTAATTCTATTCTATTCTATTCTATTCTATATTTCTATTCTATTCATTCTATATTCTATTCTATTCTATCCTATCCTATCCTATCCTATCCTATCCTATCCTATCCTATCCTATCCTATCCTATTCTATTCTTAATGATATTCACATCTACTGGATTTGATGGAATAGGATGTACACTGCAAACAATGTTTCAGAACGACCGCATATCTTGCCTTAACAGGCAACTTGCCAATGTACCTAGTTATTTATTTCTCATTTTTATTATATTGATAAACGAGTCCCGGTGGAACATAACTAATATTCTTCGTCCTATTTTCCCCACGATAACAACCCTGTGAGAGAGATCGACTGGTTCAAAGCCACCCAGTCAGCTTTCCTGCCTAAAGTGGGACTAGAATTCTCCGTGTCCCGATGTTTGACCCAAAGTCACCCAGACTGCATTCATGCCTAAGGCAGAAATAGGAGACCCTAGTTTGGACCATTCTTGACAAACACTCTCCTCTTAAAAACCTCCAGTGATGGAGCATCCACAACTTGGGGAGGCGAGCTGAATTGAAGAATGAATCCTTCCAATCTCTTTGGTAAAGAAGCCCCATCCCTTTAAAAATAACTTTTATTTTGGACCACCTCCTGACTCAGCTAATAGCTCCCTACCAGTTGCAACTACTCGTTGGCCACAAGCTGGTCCGAAACAAGTCAAGGAGAATCAAGGAGAGAAGCAACCTGGAACTAAGGAGAAACTTCCTGACACTCAGAACAGTTAACCAGTGGAACCACCTGCCTCCAGAAGCGGTGAATGCTCCAACACTGGAAGTTTTTAAGAAGAGACTGTCCGAAATAGTATAGGGTTCCCTGCCTGAGCAGGGGGTTGGACTAGATGACCTCCAAGGTCCCTTCACACTCTGTTATTCTGAAGGATCTACTTGTTGAAAGAAGAATAAAACAAATGAAAAGAAGCTGATCCTCAAATCTCTCCACCCCGGAAACAGTGACTGTTCGTGAAGGATGCCAACAACATGTTCTAAAAATAATTAAAAAAAAAAGATAAGCAGAATTGTTTTATGCACCAATGGACGAGAAGCTAATATATTTGCCAAGTGAAGGACAGCCAATATTTCCTGATGTTCCCCTTCGACAGATGTGCTATCCAAACAAACAAAAAAGTCTGTACACTTTCTTTTTAGCGTGGACGTAAACAGAGGATCTAGGAAGTTCATGCGTTAGTAAGTGAAGATACGGAGGTGGGCCCTTTCTATAGCTGGTATATTCTAGGCATAATTACAGACAGAGACAACCACATGTACTCTGGTGCGATTGCTCCCTAGCCCAAGAGTTGTTAAATCTCACATCCTGCAGTGACTGTATTTGGGGAGTTTGTCTCTGTCACACAACCCACACACAGCAAACTTCCTGATTCTGCTAACCAACACGAAGCAGGTGAAGTCATCACCAAGGATCAGCCTGCAAGGCACGAGATGCCAAATCCATGATCTGATTTATAATCTGGATCGTCCACTTTATGGTTATCTTGAAATTCCGGGAATACTAATTGCTGGGGTTTTTTTGGGGGGGGAACCCCAAACATGGATAATAACTCAGTGTGATAGTACAACGAATTAGTGGATATCTGCCTGAGATATTTTAGAACAGCGGTTCTCAACCTGTGGGTCGCGACCCCATTTGGGGTCGAACGACCATTTCACGGGGGTCGCCAAGCACCGCAGTCCGCCATTTTTTATTTTGTTTTGGTCGGCCATTTTTGGGGGGGGGTCGGCCATTTTTTTCCCTATCGCGATGCAGGCCGTCGTGCTGCGCATGCGCGATGCGTCCCGTTGCGCCGCACATGCGCGGTGCGGGCCCGCCATTTTTTTTTTGGTCGGCCATTTTTTTTTTGGTCAGCCATTTTTTTCCCTATCGCAATGTGGGCCGTCACGCCGCACATGCGCGATGCGCCCCATCACGCTGCGCATGCGCGATGCGGGCCGGGGTTGAGCCCTGGAAAAGGTTGAGAACCGCTGTTTTAGAACAAGCAGCATAGACCACAAGGCGCGTATTTCCTAATTGTAATTTCAGTTTGAACCATCGGGGCCAGAAGTGCAGAGTTTGACCTAACTACTCTATTATGTTCAGCCTATAATACAGGAATCTCCCCATCTGTCAGATTAGATAAGATTCCATGGGAATTGCATCGACTTCAGGCAGCCTAGCTCCCTCTTTCCTGCTAGGCTGGGGGCTTCCCCACAGATACTTTAACGTGCCTTGTTTGCCCCTATTCCCTTCCCACAACTCCTAATTTCCGTAAGCTGACTTTTCTGTTTATCTGTTAAGTTCTTTGCTAATACTTTAGTCTTTTCTTTATTTATTTTCAAACCCGCCACTTCTCCAAACTTTTCTATTCTCTCCAACGATTTCGTAGTTGTTTCAAGTGGCTCCTCCAGGATTAAAAAAAAAACCAAGTTCATCCACAAAGGCTTGTACTTTATATTTTTGATCTTTTATCTTCAGCCCTTTAATTCTAGTCAGTACTTCCAATGTTCGTATAAATAACAACGGGGATAATGGACATCCCTGCCTTGTACCTTTTTTGATGTCGAAATTCTCCGCAGAGTCTCCATTTAAGATTATTCTAGCCGTTTGTTTATAGTAGGTTGTTTGAATGGCATTTATAAAGTTTCCCCCAACTGCTGGAACATAAATTGCCAGTTCAGATAATCAAACCACAGCTCCTAATTCCCGCCTGCTAAGCTTGTAACGTATTAATTCAGCCATTTTATTTTCAGACAGACACATTCCCGATCAGTGGCGAACAGTGCATGTCATTAGCCTTAGCACCAAGACATTGGAGTTTGACCCAGAAATGCTAAGATTTCAAAGGAAGGCTTTTGGGATGCACCTTCTGCAGAAGCTCACCCCCATCTGTTGAAAACAATTTATTTTCTGGCTCCTCTAACCCATTTCATACAACTGGATCAGGAAAGTGGGTAGAGAATTCACAAAATATTTATTTCACATTTGGAATAGTTTACACAGGTTTCACAAAACCGATTTATTGTTTGGCTTCAGCAAGGCAACAAGGTTAGCAACCATTCATATATCTCCCTCCTGTAGATTAAGCAAATGAACAGCTTTTGAATCGGGGTGAAGGATAAAGCCGCAAAACATCTTGTAAGCTGGAAACATTTAAAAGCAATTTTCTTGGTGATGCAAATCCTCAAGGTCTATTTACTTTACTCTGAGGTTTGGGCAGTGTATGAATCAGACCGAAGAAAGCTGGACGGCCCAACACAGACGCAGTATGTATATATTTTTTTTCAGAGTTAGCGGAAGGAATGTGGGATTCCCATTATAATTTACCTGCCTACATGTCCTCTTGCTCACATGCTAAGTGGGCGTTTCAATCTGTGAGGGGCAAAAAGGAAGCAGACGTTCGTCCCCCCTCGGAAAAAAATAAGATCCTGATGGTTGGAGAGAGAGAGAAAAAAGACACATTTTTTGCAGCCAGGGAGATCAACAGCTGATGCCATAAAAGGACTTTCTGGACGTAAGAGGATGCAGTATCTGGGCAAGAAGAGTTTGCGGGACATTCTTGCCTACGTCACAAATAAAAATAAACCTTCTTGGCAAAGTACAGAAGACAGAAGATCAATCTCCAAAGGTAATCCGGGGCAGGAAAAATATAATCTCTTGGAACATTTACATTTTGAGTATTTACTGAGGTATCATAACAGGAAATGGATTGTTTCCCCCCCCAAGTTAAGAACATAAGAAGAGCCCTGCTGAATCAGGCCAAAGCCCATCGAGTCCAGCATTCTGTGTCACACAGTGGCCCACCAATTGTACATGGGGATCTTGAGCAGAAAGAGAAGGCAAAACCCTCCCTTTCCCTCAACCCCCAACAAATGGGACTCAAGGGAATCCTGCCTGCCTCAACCAACATAGAGGCGGCACATGGACATCCGTTTTAATAACCACCGATACACTTGGCCTCCATGAATCTGTCTGACCCCGCCTTGAAGCTATCAAGGCTGACAGCTGTCACGACCCCTTCTGGAAGTGAATTCCATAAATCAACGACCCTCTGGGTGAAGAAATATTTCCCTTTATTTGTCCTCACTTTCTTAGCTATGAGCTTTAGGGAGTGCTCCCTTGTCCTGGTATTGTGTGATAGAGAAAAGAATTTTTCTCTATCCACCTTTTCTATCCCATGCATGATTTTATACACTTCGATCAAGTCACCCCTTAAGCGCCATCTTTCAAGGCTGAAGAGACTTGACTTACATAGGAATATTGGGAGCAAGTGCTGTTTCTTGCCAATCAAATTGTGCAGAAGGAAAGAGCGGAACGATAGCGAAGAACAATTTAACTTAACAATTGAGCTTCAACCACTTCTTAGCCACTTCTAAGGTCACAACCCTGGCTGTGCAACAGAGGGAGCAATCCAAGTGTGCTGCCGAATCCTTGACGCACTCTTGGCTCAAACAACCACCGAAATGGAGACGGGTAGCCACGAGGCTGAACCCCTGAAGTACACAACGCTTCCTACACAACCTCAGTAGCCTCTGGTATGGGAAGTCTGGAGGCCAAAGTGGAGGCATCTTGCTCAGCCTCCAGCCCTCGCAGGCAGGAGAGATGGAGGCAGCATGCTTCTAGTCCTCATTCATTCTGGTGATTTTATGATCAGTTGCCGAACGTTCCTCGTGCCTTTCCTGCTTCAGTTAACCTGGGATCGTCCAGTTTGCTGCTGACCCATTGTCTCTTTGCGATGTCCCACTAAAAAAGGCAGAGCGGGTCATCCTATAAACATGATCGGATAGGCATCACTGGTGACCCAATGGTTAAAATGCAATGTTGTTAGCAAACTCTGCCCACAACCTGGAGTTTGATCCTGACGGGGCATAAGGTTGACTCAGCCTTCCATTCTTCTGAAGCTGGTAAAATGAGGACCCAGATCGTCACGGGCCAATATGCTGGCAATGTAAAGCGCTATGCTGAGTATATAAATCTAAGTAATATTGCGATAGTTTATTTATATGCTTGTCACTAGCAGACGACAACTTCCCTATTGGAAATTGGCCATTTCTGGCTGGGATGGGAATAAACTTGTGTCTGATCATCAGTGCTTGGGTGCCTTTTCTAAGCCTGTCATGCATTAACAGACGGATAGAATCGAGAACACGTGAAGTGTTAATATCACTTTACAAGCCTTGGTAAGGCCACACTTGGAATAGTGCGTCCAGTTTTGGTCACCACGATGTAAAAAAGATGCTGAGACTCTAGAACAGTGGTTCTCAACCTTGGGGTCGCGACCCCATTTGGGATCGCGCGACCATTTCGCGGGGGTCGCCGGGCACCGCCGGCCGCCATTTTGTTTTTTTTATTTTTTTTATTTTTTTTTAATTTTTTTTTATTTTTTAAAAAAAAATTTTAATTTTTTTTGGCGCACGCGCGCCGCGCACACTCAGATCCGCCCGTCGCGCCGGAAAAAAAAATAAAAAAAAAATAAAAAAAATAAAAAAAAATAAAAAAAAACAAAACAAAAGGGCGGACCGCAACGGGCGGATCCGCGCATGCGCGGCGCGTGCGATGGGCCGATCCGTGCAGGCGCAGATCTGCCCGTCGCGGCCACCATTTTGTTTTTTTGTTTTTTTAAAAAATTTTTAAAAAAAAAAATAAAAAAAAACAAAATGGCGGCCCGCGACAGGCGGATGCGCGCATGCGTGGCGCGTGCGACGGGCCGATCCGCGCATGCGCAGATCCAACCGTTGCGGCCGCCAGTTTGTTTTGGGTTTTTTTTGTTTTTTTTAATTTTTGGTTTTTTGGGCGCGCACGCGCACACGCGCGCGCGCCCGGGTCGCGGCGCACATGGGCGTGGCAAGTGGGGTCTCAACCTGAGAAAGGTTGAGAACCACTGCTCTAGAAACAGTGCAGTGTAGAGCAACAAAGATGATTAGGGGACTGGAGGCTAAAACATATAAGGAACGGTTGCTGGAATTGGGGATGTCCAGTTTAACGAAGAGAAGGACGAGGGGGGACATGATAGCAGTCTTCCAGTATCTCAGGGGCTGCCCCAAACAAGAGGGAGTCAAGCTCTTCTCCAAAGCGCCTGAAGGCAGGACAAGAAGCAACAGGTGGAAACTAATCAAGGAGAGAAGCAACCTGGAACTAAGGAGAAACTTCCGGACAGTGAGAACAATTAACCAGTGGAACTACCTGCCTCCAGAAGCGGTGAATGTTCCAACACTGGAAGTTTTTAAGAGACTGGACAGCCATTTGTCTGAAATGTTCTAGGGTTTCCTGCCTGAGCAGGGGTTGGACTAGAAGACCTCCAAGGTCCCTTCCAGCTCTCTTCTCCTTCCTTCCTTCCTTCCTTCCTTTTCCTTCCTTCCTTCCTTCCTTCCTTCCTTCCTTCCTTCCTTCCTTCCTTCCTTTCCTTTCCTTCCTTCCTTCCTTCCTTCCTTCCTTCCTCCTCCTCCTCCTCCTATTATTATTATTATTATTATTATTATTATTATTATTTTCATTCTGAAAAAGTAATTCTTTCCCCTGCTCTATAAGATAGTTGAAAACTCGGGGTGCTTCAATGCAAGCTACAGAGCTTGGGGGGCTTCTGGATTTGAGGTCATTTGCATTGCTCTGACATCCAGCACCAACGTCTGCAGGGGGAGAGTGGAGCCAGGCATCCCCATCCAGGCTGAACAGGGAGTCCTCGACGTACGACCACAATGGAGCTCAAAATTTCACTTGCTAAGCGAGACATTTGTGAAGTGAGTTTTGCCCCATTTTATGACCTTTCTTGCCACAGTGGTTAAGCCAGGGGGGTCTTCCAACTTGGCCCTTTTGAAATGACCAAAAGTCAGTTCAAAATAAGTGGGCACCTCCCCCCAATTCCCTGCCCTTGGATATCCCAGAGAACCACTCTGAAAAAACCCTGAGTGGACACTGCCTTCTCTTTCAGGGAGGTCGGACACGGTCTGCAAAAACCACTTCCAAGCTGGCTTATCATCATGGAGCCGTGATAGTGAATTGCTCGGGGTGCAACAACCATCGTGTGATTGCTGATAACTTGGTCTGGTTCTCTGACTTGGAGGGGAAAAGGTGGGCGTGACATCCTTTCCCCCCCCCCCTTTGTCTTCTTCAGGATTTGATGCTTCAGCTGCTGAAGCTGGAATGAGTTCCTGGGAACCGTTCAGACCTGACATTGGTTGTTAGTGAAGGCAAATTCAAATTTAGAATACAGCTGGAAGGGAGCTTGAAGGTCTCATAGTCCAGCTCCATACTCAAGCAGGAGCCCTGATATACCAGGCATGTCAAAGTGAGGGCCCACGGGCTGGATGTGTCACGCCGAAACCGCTCCCACCCCATTGCCAGCAGTTGGGAAAAGGCACAACACGTCACACGAGATCACAAGTTGGACACCTGTTCTCTACCCAAACCCAAATCTTGCAACCTTTCTTTATATGTTTTAGTCTTCAGGCCTTTAAGTATCTTTGTTGCTCTTCTTTGCGTTTTTTCCAAAGTCTGACCAGGTGGGTGATTACAGATGCCCATTGAAATGGATGGGTAAGTTTGGGGGGGGGATGGCGTTAATTTGCAAATGTCCTGGCAGATAAACAGGTGTATTGTTTTGCCAGTCAGCTGCAGGAAGGAAATGAGAGAGGTGCCAGCCCAGGGTTGGGGGTCTATGTCTCAGGGCAGGCCGGCCCAGGTAGCAGCTGTAACAGGAGCCCCCTCCAAAGGGGGCATAGGAGGAAAATGTGTGCCTCTGTGGCAGCTTCGGCATCAGGTGCCAAGAGGCCAAAGGAGGTTTGAAAAACCATGTATTAAGGGGAGAGGCGTGGGAGGGGGTTTCTCCCTCTGCTGCAGTTTTGCAATGGGGTCCTTGGGAGAGAAGGGGCCACAGAGGAGAAGCGGGGTCTGGGGAGGGAGGGGCTGGTGATGCAGCCAGAGGGGAGGGGGCTGACTGAGCCAACCCTGTTTGCAGCCCCTGTGGTGTTTTTTGCACTTATCCTTCCTGACTGCTGGACTGCCTCCCAAGACAATTATGGGAATAGAGAGGTTTAAAGTCAAACAATAGATATAATTGCATAGCCTCCTTTTCCCCCACATGCACGAAAAGGTTCCGGTGTGAATGCAGAGCGAGTGAAGGGAGTCTCTTCTTAAAAGCTTCTAGTGTTGGAGCATTCACAGCTTCTGGAGGCGGGTAGTTCCACCGGCTAACAGTTCTCCCTGTCAGGAGATTCCTCCTTCCTTCCCGGGTCAGTCTCCCTCCGTCGCCGCTTCTCCCGCCTTCAGGGGGGGCTTCGGGGAAGAGCGGGGCCCCCTCCTCTTCGGGGCGCCCCCCAGATAGGGGAAGGCTGCTCTCACCTCCCCCCCGCCCTTCTCCCCCCCTGCTCCGACCCCCCCCGCCCGGGAGAGGGGCTGCCTGGGGGCCGCGGGGGGAGCCTGGCCGGAGCCCCCCAGGGGGAAGGAGGCATGAAGCCCCCCCAGAGCCCCCCCGCCCTGCCTAGGGAGACCCCCAGTGGGGGAGGGGCGAGGGGGGAGGAGACTTCAAGGGGAGCCCCTCGCCCCACCCCCTGGCCGAAGAGAAGCTTCGCTACTGCGCAGGCGCCTTGTGGCTGATGGTTGGAAGGAAGGAGGACGCCGATTGGTCGCTCTGGGGAGGGCAGCGATTGGCAGGAGGACTCCTCGGGGCGGTCCATTCAAAGGAAAGAGGAAGAGCAACCAGGAAGAGGCCTCGCGGCAAAGTCCCGCCTCCACTTCCGGGAACGAATAGAACTGAGGCGCCTGAATGGCTCTGCCGCGGGCTGGCTCGCAATCCAGGTAGGGCGCAGGGGATGCTGGGAGTCGCAGACCGAGAGGCGCTCTGGGGGAGGGAGGGAGGGAGGGGGGAGACCTTGCCTGGCGGGACGGGCGCTGCGAGGGAGGCCTGCCCGGAAAGTCTCGCTGAGAGGCGCCATATGATGATGGATCCGGGGAAGCGCGACGTAGATTGGTCGCTCTGGGGAGGGCAGCGATTCGCAGGAGGACTCCTCGGGGCGGTCCATTCAAAGGAAAGAGGAAGAGCAACCAGGAAGAGGCCTCGCAGCAAAGTCCCGCCTCCACTTCCGGGAACGGATAGCACTGAAGCGCCCTAATTGGTTCATCCACGGAGGGGCTCGGAGCCAGGGAGGGCGCAAGGGATGCTGGGAGACGCAGTCCGAGAGGCTCTCTGGCGAGGGAGGGAGGGAGGGAGGGGGTCGGCCGAGGCCTGGTCTGGTCTGGCGGGACGGGCGCTGCGAGGGAGGCCTGCCCGGAAAGTCTCGCTGAGAGGCGCCATATGATGATGGACCCGGGGAAGCGCGACGTAGATTGGTCGCTCTGGGGAGGGCAGCGATTGGCAGGAGGACTCCTCGGGGCGGTCCATTCAAAGGAAAGAGGAAGAGCAACTAGGAAAAGACCTCGCAGCAAAGTCCCGCCTCCACTTCCGGGAACGAATAGCACTGAAGCGCCCTAATTGGTTCATCCACGGAGGGGCTTGGAGCCAGGGAGGGCGCAAGGGATGCTGGGAGACGCAGTCCGAGAGGCTCTCTGGCGGAGGAGGGAGGGAGGGAGGGAGGGAGGGAGGGAGGGGGTCGGCCGAGGCCTGGTCTGGTCTGGCTGGACGGGCGCTTGGAGGGAGGCCTGCCCGGAAAGTCTCGCTGAGAGGCGGAGGCTTGGGCCTTCCTCCCCGGGCGGGCCTGGGACTCCCCTCCGGGAAGGGACGAACCCATGACCCGCCTCTCCTCCTCTCCCTTCTTCCCTGCAGGAGGACGCGCGAACCCGGCGGAGGAAGGAAGGAAGGACGGAGGCGCCGCCCGAGAGGAGAGGAGGCCCCGCGGAGCAGCCCCGGGAGGAGACAGCGGGGGAGGCCCGGCAGGGATGAGCCGAAGGGGACTCCGGGAAAGGAGGCCGCCTGGAGGGAGAAGCGGGGAGCAGGAAACGGGCGGAGGCCCCGAGACGGGCCTGGAGGGCGGAGGGTCCTTCGGAAGAGGCGGAAGACTCGGGAGTCCCCAGAGAATCCAGGAGGGAGGAAAGAAATATGAATGTGCAGAATGTGGAAAATCCTTCAAAACAAATACAGTTCTTGTAAACCATCTAAGAATCCACACAGGAGAAAAACCATTTAAATGCCTGGAGTGTGGAAAGAGGTTCAGTTGGAGGGGAAGCCTTTATGCACATCAAAGGATCCACTCAGGAGAGAAAGCACATAAATGCCTGGAGTGTGGAAAGAGCTTCAGTCAGAGGGGACACCTTTATAGACATCAACGGATCCACTCAGGAGAGAAACCCCATGAATGCCTGGAGTGTGGAAAGAGCTTCAGTGAGAGGGGAAGCCTTTATATACATCAACGGATCCACTCAGGAGAGAAACCCCATGAATGCCTGGAGTGTGGAAAGAGCTTCAGTCAGAGGGGAAGCCTTTATATACATCAACGGATCCACTCAGGAGAGAAACCGCATGAATGCCCAGAGTGTGGAAAGAGGTTCAATCGGAGGGGAAATCTTTATACACATCAAAGGATCCACTCAGGAGAGAAAACAAATAAATGCCTGGAGTGTGGAAATAGGTTCAGTTGGAGGGGACACCTTTATGCACATCAAAGAATTCACTCAGGAGAGAAACCGCATAAATGTCTGGAGTGTGGAAAGAGCTTCAATCAGAGGGGACACCTTTATATACATCAAAGGATCCACTCAGGAGAGAAACCGCATAAATGTCTGGAGTGTGGAAAGAGCTTCAATCAGAGGGGACACCTTTATACACATCAAAGGATCCACTCAGGAGAGAAACCGCATAAATGTCTGGAGTGTGGAAAGAGCTTCAGTGAGAGGGGAAGCCTTTATACACATCAAAGGATCCACTCAGGAGAGAAACCGCATAAATGCCTGGAGTGTGGAAAGAGCTTCAGTCAGAGGGGACACCTTTATACACATCAAAGGATCCACTCAGGAGAGAAACCGCATAAATGCCTGGAGTGTGGAAAGAGCTTCAGTCAGAGGGGACACCTTTATGCACATCAAAGGATCCACTCAGGAGAGAAACCGCATAAATGTCTGGAGTGTGGAAAGAGCTTCAGTGAGAGGGGAAGCCTTTATATACATCAAAGGATCCACTCAGGAGAGAAACCGCATAAATGTCTGGAGTGTGGAAAGAGCTTCAGTGAGAGGGGAAGCCTTTATAGACATCAAAGGATCCACTCAGGAGAGAAACCGCATAAATGTCTGGAGTGTGGAAAGAGCTTCAGTGAGAGGGGAAGCCTTTATACACATCAAAGGATCCACTCAGGAGAGAAACCGCATAAATGTCTGGAGTGTGGAAAGAGCTTCAATCAGAGGGGACACCTTTATACACATCAAAGGATCCACTCAGGAGAGAAACCGCATACATGTCTGGAGTGTGGAAAGAGCTTCAGTGAGAGGGGAAGCCTTTATACACATCAAAGGATCCACTCAGGAGAGAAACCGCATAAATGTCTGGAGTGTGGAAAGAGCTTCAATCAGAGGGGACACCTTTATACACATCAAAGGATCCACTCAGGAGAGAAACCGCATACATGTCTGGAGTGTGGAAAGAGCTTCAGTGAGAGGGGAAGCCTTTATACACATCAAAGGATCCACTCAGGAGAGAAACCGCATAAATGTCTGGAGTGTGGAAAGAGCTTCAGTCAGAGGGGAAGCCTTTATAGACATCAAAGAATCCACTCAGGAGAGAAACCGCATAAATGTCTGGAGTGTGGAAAGAGCTTCAGTCAGAGGGGAAACCTTTATGCACATCAAAGAATTCACTCAGGAGAGATTGAAACCAAGTCACATGCCTAGACAGACCTTTTTGGTCTGAAACATTATTTGTATATTGCCAGCAACAATCTGGGTCCTTTGGCTGGGGGGCCGATGACTCAGTAACATTTTTAACTCCTTCACATCCAACTGCTCCAGCTATCCCAGCTTCTTTCTCCGCTTGCTGATTCAGATCCAGATCAAAGCCGAGCTTCGCCAACAGTTCTTTTCCTTCATCCAAAGATTTTGCCTGGTACATTTTCCCATCTTTAAAAACAATTATAATCGCCGGATATTGCCAGCTGAACCTAATGCCTCTTTGAAATAAGGCATCCGCAACTGGTCGCATTTTATTTCTGGCTTGTAATGTTTGCCTGGACAAATCTTTCAGAACCCTGATCGGGATCCCCTTACAATTAAGGTTGGTAATTTTCTTTAAATCTTTGTAGACTTCTGTAGCTGTTTTTTCAAAAAGAAATTTAATTATAATATCCCTTTGGATTCCACGTATGCCAAAAGCCCAATGTGCACGCTCAATTTGATCTTCTTCAATTTTAATTTTATTGTCTTTAAACCATTGGCAAACATTCTGAATCATGTTTCTACCGTCAGCGAAATCTTGTTTGAACCCCCTCAAACGTATATTAGCTCTTCTTGATCTGTCCTCCAAAATATTTAACCGAAGACGATCTTGGTCCCTATCATCCTCCGACTTCTTCACCCTAACACCCTGTAGTGTTAGGTGGAGAAATTGAAGCGCTGGAAGAAAGACTGGCCTTTTTAAAAGGAAAAGAACTGGAGAGAGCGGAGCTGCCCAAGGAGGCCAGAGTTACGAGACAGAAGAAAAAAATGAACAGTTTGAAATAGTGTGATTCTTAAGGTTTTACCTACTTGTAAGGGGAGTGATAAAGGCTTAGTCCTTAGATTCAACTTTAAATTTTGAATGAAATAAGTAAGGGGGGAGGCATGGGGAGGGGGAGTGTGGGGTTTTTAATTTTGATGTGACTTTTTTTTAATTAAAAATGTTTAGGGGGAGCAGCAGATTCGGCAGAACCGAGCCTCCAATGGTGCCTGGCCGTCATAGCGGAAATTTTTTCCGCTCTTTTCTCTTGTTGAGAGAAGTGGGGGGGGGCACTCTGGTGGGACGATTTTTTTATAAACGTGGAAATCTCATTAAAGCTCTGGGTTGCAGGAGGGAAAAATGATAAATGGAAAAGTTATGAGTGATAAAATAATTATGGCAGTGAATATAAATGGTTTGGCATCGTCCTTGAAAAGGTATAGATTAATGAAATTAGCAAAAGAAAATAGTGTGGACTTTTTGTTCCTCACTGAGACTCATAAGGCAAGGAAAAAGATGGATAAATTGATTAATAATTCTAGTGATTGGAAATGGATTTTTGAATCTCGGGGAAAAACAAACAGTAAGGGCGTAGCGATATTAATTCATCAACGGAATCAGTTTCAAGTGATACAAACAAAAGGGGATAATGAAGGTAGATTATTATTTGTTAAAGGTAAAGTTAATCAAATGATGATAACTTTAGCAGTAATATATGCTCCAAATGTAAATGCCAAACAATTTATATTGAATGCAAAACGTAAGCTAGATGCTTTCTCAGAAGGGACTGTGGTATTCGCAGGGGATTTTAACGTGGAAATAATGGCTAATAAGAAAGAAAAGAAACAATTGAATTTAAATAAATTAAATATGATAGACGCTCATGCTGATAAACTAAATAGGGGAACGTTTTACTCTGCAAGACACAACAAGTTTAGTTGTATTGATTATATATTAGTGAACAAATTAGGAAGTATTCAAATTAAAAAAGCAGAAATAAAAGGTAATTGGATCTCAGATCATGCTCCTATAATGGCGGTCTTGAAAATACATTTTATTAGGAAACAAAGAATTTGGAGATATAATCAGGTTGTCTCAGTGAATGAAAAAAATAAAGAAAAAATACAGAAAGACATTCAGGAATTTTTTAAAATAAATGAGGATGGGGAAATAAAGCAATCAGTAATTTGGGATACTAAAAAGGCAGTTATTAGAGGAAATTGTATTAGCCTGGAGTCTTATTAAAAAAAGTTGGGGATGGGAAAAAGAGGAAAAGATTAGAGAGATAGAGACAATACGTGAAAGATTAAGGATAACAAGGAATAGGGAATGGAATAATTTATTAAAAATTAAGCAAAGACAATTAAAGGATATAGAAGAACAACAATGGAATAATATGAGGATGGCGGTAAAGCAGAGAATTGAAATATGGGGGGAAAAGTCAGCAAAACAAATGGCAAATTATTTGAAAAGAAGGAAAGAAAAATCAACTATTAATGTTCTAAGAGATAAAAATGGTTTATTAAAATATGATAATAGAGAGTTAGAAGTTGTAATGAAAGAATTTTATGAAAAACTATATGAGAAAGAACATGTCATTGTACAAGATATAGAGGTTAATGAAAAGCTAAATGAAGAAGAAAGACAACTGTTGAATGCAAATATAACAAAGGGAGAAATAATTAGAGTTATTAGAAATTTGAAACCTGGGAAGGCCCCAGGCCCTGATGGGTTTACAGGAGAATATTACAAAACGTATATCGAGGTTTTATTACCACATTTGGAGAAATTATATAATAATGTTTTATTAAATATGGATATTCCACAAACGTGGAGAAACTCTGAAATTGTAACAATCCCAAAACCAGAACGAGATTTAAAAGAACCTGGTTCCTACCGCCCAATCAGTTTGCTAAACCAAGATTACAAGATTTTTATGAAAATTTTAGCAAATAGATTAGAAAATATATTACCCAGAATAATAGGGAAAGATCAATATGGGTTTATAAAAGGAAGAAGAATTTATGAACCAATTAGAAATATAGTGAATGTGTTACACCATGCTACAAGAACTAAACGGAAATTAGGATTGTTGAAGTTAGACGTTTATAAAGCTTTTGATAAAATAAATCATGATTATTTATTCCGATTATGTAAAACTTTAGATATGGGGAATAGGTTTAGTCATATAATAAAAGAAATATATATAAAAAAATACAGCTTATATCAGAGTAAATGGGAATAGAACGGATGAGATAGAAATAAATAATGGAACTAAGCAGGGGTGCCCCCTATCTCCGATGCTCTTCGTAATGGCAATTGAAACATTAGCCAATAAAATTAGAAAAGATAAACAGTGGAAGGGATACCAAATTGGAAATTTAGAATTAAAATTAAATCTCTTTGCCGATGATGCTATAATAGTTACAGAAACACCAATAGATATGTTGAAAAGAATGACTATTTTACTTCAAGAATTTAAAGAGCAATCAGGGTTAAGAGTAAATATGGAAAAATCAGAAATTATTTGTTTAAATACTGGACCCAGAGAACAGATTGAAATACGTAAAATATCAGGTCTAAAATTGGGAAGTAAAAAGATGAAATACTTAGGAATATGGTTATTTAAAAATCCAGAAAGAATGGCCGAGTTTAATTATAATTTAGTATGGAAAAAGATTCAGAAGCAGATTAAAAGTTGGAAAAATAAAAATTTGAGAAGAATGGCAAAGATTAGGGCATTAAAAATGATGATAATTCCAAAAATGTTATATATATATTACAAGTAATGCCGGGGACCTTCCCTAAAGCAAAATTAAAAGAGTGGGATAATAAATTGAATTTTTGGATTGAAGGTAATAAGAGACCAAGAATCAAAAAAAGGTGGTTGGTAGCCACGGAGAACGAAGGGGGGTGGGGAAACCCATGCCTGGAATATTATAGGGATGCTTATCAAATAGATAGACTAATGGATTTACAATTATTTGAAGAGAAATTCTGGGTAAGATTAGAAAAAGAAATTAATGATATAAAGGACGAAGAATTATTATTTAGGAAATGGAATAGGATAGATATAAACAGGTTAATAGATCCTGCTAAGGCAGTTATAGAGAGTTGGATGAAATGGCAAAGTAAATTGAAAATGACGAATTCTAAACTAACGACGCTGCAGGTAATAAACATAAATAAGGAAGGTAATCTCACAAAGATAATAAGGGAATTAAGGAGTAAAGGAATAATGAGACTTGAGCAATTATATGAAAAAGATGGAAAGATTATTAGAAGTAAATTAGAGCAATGTCTGGCCCAAGAAAAGAATAAGAGTACAAAAGCGCAAGTAGGAAATATATATAGGGTTTTATTACAAGTGGAGGAGGAAGTGGTAAAAGGATTGACAAGGTATTGGCAGGACGAATTAGAAATTAATGAATGGGAAATGGAAAGTGTAGTAGAAGATATTAGGAAGATTAAAAATACAAGGATAAGAGAGATGAGAAGAAAAATTTTACATAAATGGTATTATACACCATTACAATTAGCGCACTTCCAAAGGGAGAAGAAAGGGAATTGTTGGCATGGATGTAAAGAAAAGGGAGTATTTATGCATATGTTTTGGGAATGTGCTGAAGTTCAAAAATTTTGGAAGCAAATACAAATTGAGGTAAATAAGATGCTAAATATTAATTGGAGAATAACTAAGGAGGTGGCGCTATTAATAAAAAATAGTGAGGTAAAGGAATATGAAGAAATTAAAACTGCAGCAATAGAAAGTGCCCAAGCAACTATAGTGCTTGGGTGGAAAGATGCGAAGAAATGGAACATACAAAATTGGTGTAAGTATATGGTAGACCACATTCACTATCAAATAATGGAAATTAGATTACACAATTATAATGAAGGTAAATTGGTAGCAACGATGAAGCGGTGGGAAAAGGTTAAAAATTATATGTTAAATTTAATAGGCGATGTAAAAATAAAGAATAAAATTCAGTCACTCTATAAAGTATGAATAATGTAATCCAGAGTTGAGAAGTATATATGTAATAGAAATTGAATCTTCCCAATTGGTGGTGGGATTAATGTTTGTATTTTTGTAATTTGTCTGGTGGAGGGCACTATTCACAGTGCACTGTTTTATGTATTAGATTAATAAAAAATAAAAAGATTGTTAAAAATAAACAAAACAATCTGGGTCCTTTTACCCTCCTCAGAAGGATGGATAACAGTCAAGGCTTGAGGGCTGTCAGAATCAAACTCCGGGGTGTGGACAATCTGCCTGCAATACTGCACTAAGAAGCTACTTGAATGTTTATCACAGACCTAATTACAGCTCATTAAGAAAGGTGCGAACTCTTACCCTTCATTGCCATCTCAATCTTTTGCCAACATGAGTGAATACTATATTCTCAGCCCAAACATTCAGGAGTAAGTAAACTTATGGACAGCACCATTTTATTATTCACTTTATTGCTCTACTTGGTTTAATGATCGTGCTCTTCTTTAATGCCAAACAGTGGAATTTGAATAATTTTACACACTTTTTCAAGGGCTCTGGGACAGGATAGCAGTCTTCCAGTATCTCAGGGGCTGCCCCAAAGAAGAGGGAGTCAAGCTATTCTCCAAAGCGCCTAAAGGCAGGACAAGAAGCAACGGATGGAAACTCATCAAGGAGAGAAGCAACCTAGAACTAAGGAGGAATTTCCTGACAGTGAAGACAATTAACCAGTGGAACTACCTGCCTCCAGAAGCGGTGAATGCTCCGACACTGGAAGTTTTTAAGAAGAGACTGGACAGCCATTTGTCTGAAATGTTCTAGGGTTTCCTGCCTGAGCAGGGGTTGGACTAGAAGACCTCCAAGGTCCCTTCCAGCTCTCTTCTCCTTCCTTCCTTCCTTCCTTCCTTCCTTCCTTCCTTCCTTCCTTCCTTCCTTCCTTCCTTCCTTCCTTCCTTCCTTCCTTTCTTCCTTCCTTCTCCTCCTATTATTATTATTATTATTATTATTATTATTATTATTATTATTATTATTATTATTATTATGTTCATTCTGAAAAAGTAATTCTTTCCCCTGCTCTGTAAGATAGTTGAAAACTCGGGGTGCTTCAATGCAAGCTACAGAGCTTGGGGGGCTTCTGGATTTGAGGTCATTTGCATTGCTCTGACATCCAGCACCAACGTCTGCAGGGGGAGAGTGGAGCCAGGCATCCCCATCCAGGCTGAACAGGGAGTCCTCGACGTACGACCACAATGGAGCTCAAAATTTCACTTGCTAAGTGAGACATTTGTGAAGTGAGTTTTGCCCCATTTTATGACCTTTCTTGCCACAGTGGTTAAGCCAGGGGGGTCTTCCAACTTGGCCCTTTTGAAATGACCAAAAGTCAGTTCAAAATAAGTGGGCACCTCCCCCCAGTTCCCTGCCCTTGGATATCCCAGAGAACCACTCTGAAAAAACCCTGAGTGGACACTGCCTTCTCTTTCAGGGAGGTCGGACACGGTCTGCAAAAACCACTTCCAAGCTGGCTTATCATCATGGAGCCGTGATAGTGAATTGCTCGGGGTGCAACAACCATCGTGTGATTGCTGATAACTTGGGCTGGTTCTCTGACTTGGAGGGGAAAAGGTGGGCGTGACATCCTTTGCCCCCCCCCCTTTGTCTTCTTCAGGATTTGATGCTGAAGCTGCTGAAGCTGGAATGAGTTCCTGGGAACCGTTCAGACCTGACATTGGTTGTCAGTGAAGGCAAATTCAAATTTAGAATAGAGCTGGAAGGGACCTTGAAGGTCTCATAGTCCAGCTCCATACTCAAGCAGGAGCCCTGATATACCAGGCATGTCAAAGTGATGGCCCACGGGCTGGATGTGTCATGCCGAAACCGCTCCCACCCCATTGCCAGCAGTTGGGAAAAGGCACAACACGTCACACGAGATCACAAGTTGGACACCTGTTCTCTACCCAAACCCAAATCTTGCAACCTTTCTTTATATGTTTTAGTCTTCAGGCCTTTAAGTATCTTTGTTGCTCTTCTTTGCATTTTTTCCAAAGTCTGACCAGGTAGGTGATTACAGATGCCCATTGAAATGGATGGGTAAGTTTGGGGGGGGAGGGAGTTAATTTGCAAATGTCCTGGCAGATAAACAGGTGTATTGTTTTGCCAGTCAGCTGCAGGAAGGAAATGAGAGAGGGGCCAGCCCAGGGTTGGGGGCCTATGTCTCAGGGCAGGCCGGCCCAGGTAGCAGCTGTAACAGGAGCCCCCTCCAAAGGGGGCATAGGAGGAAAATGTGTGCCTCTGTGGCAGCTTCGGCATCAGGTGCCAAGAGGCCAAAGGAGGTTTGAAAAACCATGTATTAAGGGGAGAGGCGTGGGAGGGGGTTTCTCCCTCTGCTGCAGTTTTGCAATGGGGTCCTTGGGAGAGAAGGGGCCACAGAGGAGAAGCGGGGTCTGGGGAGGGAGGGGCTGGTGATGCAGCCAGTGGGGAGGGGGCTGACTGACCCAACCCTGTTTGCAGCCCCTGTGGTGTTTTTTGCAGTTATCCTTCCTGACTGCTGGACTTCCTCCCAAGAAAATTATGGGAATAGAAAGGTTTAAAGTCAAACAATAGATATAATTGCATAGCCTCCTTTTCCCCACATGCACGAAAAGGTTCCGGTGTGAATGCAGAGCGAGTGAAGGGAGTCTCTTCTTAAAAGCTTCTAGTGTTGGAGTATTCACAGCTTCTGGAGGCGGGTAGTTCCACCGGTTAACAGTTCTCCCTGTCAGGAGATTCCTCCTTCCTTCCCGGGTCAGTCTCCCTCCGTCGCCGCTTCTCCCGCCTTCAGGGGGGGCTTCGGGGAAGAGCGGGGCCCCCTCCTCTTCGGGGCGCCCCCCAGATAGGGGAAGGCTGCTCTCACCTCCCCCCCGCCCTTCTCCCCCCCTGCTCCGACCCCCCCCCCCCGCCCGGGAGAGGGGCTGCCTGGGGGCCGCGGGGGGAGCCTGCCGGAGCCCCCCAGGGGGAAGGAGGCAGGAAGCCCCCCCAGAGCCCCCCCCGCCCTGCCTAGGGAGACCCCCAGTGGGGGGAGGGGCGAGGGCGGAGAAGACTTCAAGGGGAGCCCCTCGCCCCACCCCCTTGCCGAAGAGAAGCTTCGCTACTGCGCAGGCGCCTTGTGGCTGATGGTTGGAAGGAAGGAGGACGCCAATTGGTCGCTCTGGGGAGGGCAGCGATTGGCAGGAGGACTCCTCGGGGCGGTCCATTCAAAGGAAAGAGGAAGAGCAACCAGGAAGAGGCCTCGCAGCAAAGTCCCGCCTCCACTTCCGGGAACGAATAGAAGTGAGGCGCCTGAATGACTCTGCCGCGGGCTGGCTCGCAATCCAGGTAGGGCGCAGGGGATGCCCGGAAAGTCTCGCTGAGAGGCGCCATATGATGATGGACCCGGGGAAGCGCGACGTAGATTGGTCGCTCTGGGGAGGGCAGCGATTGGCAGGAGGACTCCTCGGGGCGGTCCATTCAAAGGAAAGAGGAAGAGCAACTAGGAAAATACCTCGCAGCAAAGTCCCGCCTCCACTTCCGGGAACGAATAGCACTGAAGCGCCCTAATTGGTTCATCCACGGAGGGGCTCGGAGCCAGGGAGGGCGCAAGGGATGCTGGGAGACGCAGTCCGAGAGGCTCTCTGGCGGAGGAGGGAGGGAGGGAGGGAGGGAGGGGGAAGGCCGAGGCCTGGTCTGGTCTGGCTGGACGGGCGCTTGGAGGGAGGCCTGCCCGGAAAGTCTCGCTGAGAGGCGGAGGCTTCGGCCTTCCTCCCCGGGCGGGCCTGGGACTCCCCTCCGGGAAGGGACGAAGCCGTGACCCGCCTCTCCTCCTCTCCCTTCTTCCCTGCAGGAGGACGAGCGAACCCGGCGGAGGAAGGAAGGAAGGACGGAGGCGCCGCCCGAGAGGAGAGGAGGCCCCGCGGAGCAGCCCCGGGAGGAGACGGCGGGGGAGGCCCGGCAGGGATGAGCCGAAGGGGACTCCGGGAAAGGAGGCCGCCTGGAGGGAGAAGCGGGGAGCAGGAAACGGGCGGAGGCCCCGAGACGGGCCTGGAGGGCGGAGGGTCCTTTGGAAGAGGCGGAAGACTCGGGAGTCCCGAAAGAATCCAGGAGGGAGGAAAGAAATATGAATGTGCAGAATGTGGAAAATCCTTCAAAACAAATACAGTTCTTGTAAACCATCTAAGAATCCACACAGGAGAAAAACCATTTAAATGCCTGGAGTGTGGAAAGAGGTTCAGTTGGAGGGGAAGCCTTTATGCACATCAAAGGATCCACTCAGGAGAGAAAGCACATAAATGCCTGGAGTGTGGAAAGAGCTTCAGTCAGAGGGGACACCTTTATAGACATCAACGGATCCACTCAGGAGAGAAACCCCATGAATGCCTGGAGTGTGGAAAGAGCTTCAGTGAGAGGGGAAGCCTTTATATACATCAACGGATCCACTCAGGAGAGAAACCCCATGAATGCCTGGAGTGTGGAAAGAGCTTCAGTCAGAGGGGAAGCCTTTATATACATCAACGGATCCACTCAGGAGAGAAACCGCATGAATGCCCAGAGTGTGGAAAGAGGTTCAATCGGAGGGGAAATCTTTATACACATCAAAGGATCCACTCAGGAGAGAAAACAAATAAATGCCTGGAGTGTGGAAATAGGTTCAGTTGGAGGGGACACCTTTATGCACATCAAAGAATTCACTCAGGAGAGAAACCGCATAAATGTCTGGAGTGTGGAAAGAGCTTCAATCAGAGGGGACACCTTTATATACATCAAAGGATCCACTCAGGAGAGAAACCGCATAAATGTCTGGAGTGTGGAAAGAGCTTCAATCAGAGGGGACACCTTTATACACATCAAAGGATCCACTCAGGAGAGAAACCGCATAAATGTCTGGAGTGTGGAAAGAGCTTCAGTGAGAGGGGAAGCCTTTATACACATCAAAGGATCCACTCAGGAGAGAAACCGCATAAATGCCTGGAGTGTGGAAAGAGCTTCAGTGAGAGGGGAAGCCTTTATAGACATCAAAGGATCCACTCAGGAGAGAAACCGCATACATGTCTGGAGTGTGGAAAGAGCTTCAGTGAGAGGGGAAGCCTTTATACACATCAAAGGATCCACTCAGGAGAGAAACCGCATAAATGTCTGGAGTGTGGAAAGAGCTTCAATCAGAGGGGACACCTTTATACACATCAAAGGATCCACTCAGGAGAGAAACCGCATACATGTCTGGAGTGTGGAAAGAGCTTCAGTGAGAGGGGAAGCCTTTATACACATCAAAGGATCCACTCAGGAGAGAAACCGCATAAATGTCTGGAGTGTGGAAAGAGCTTCAGTCAGAGGGGAAGCCTTTATAGACATCAAAGAATCCACTCAGGAGAGAAACCGCATAAATGTCTGGAGTGTGGAAAGAGCTTCAGTCAGAGGGGAAACCTTTATGCACATCAAAGAATTCACTCAGGAGAGATTGAAACCAAGTCACATGCCTAGACAGACCTTTTTGGTCTGAAACATTATTTGTATATTGCCAGCAACAATCTGGGTCCTTTGGCTGGGGGGCCGATGTCTCAGTAACATTTTTAACTCCTTCACATCCAACTGCTCCAGCTATCCCAGCTTCTTTCTCCGCTTGCTGATTCAGATCCAGATCAAAGCCGAGCTTCGCCAACAGTTCTTTTCCTTCATCCAAAGATTTTGCCTGGTACATTTTCCCATCTTTAAAAACAATTATAATCGCCGGATATTGCCAGCTGAACCTAATGCCTCTTTGAAATAAGGCATCCGCAACTGGTCGCATTTTATTTCTGGCTTGTAATGTTTGCCTGGACAAATCTTTCAGAACCCTGATCGGGATCCCCTTACAATTAAGGTTGGTGATTTTCTTTAAATCTTTGTAGACTTCTGTAGCTGTTTTTTCAAAAAGAAATTTAATTATAATATCCCTTTGGATTCCACGTATGCCAAAAGCCCAATGTGCACGCTCAATTTGATCTTCTTCAATTTTAATTTTATTGTCTTTAAACCATTGGCAAACATTCTGAATCATGTTTCTACCGTCAGCGAAATCTTGTTTGAACCCCCTCAAACGTATATTAGCTCTTCTTGATCTGTCCTCCAAAATATTTAACCGAAGACGATCTTGGTCCCTATCATCCTCCGACTTCTTCACCCTAACACCCTGTAGTGTTAGGTGGAGAAATTGAAGCGCTGGAAGAAAGACTGGCCTTTTTAAAAGGAAAAGAACTGGAGAGAGCGGAGCTGCCCAAGGAGGCCAGAGTTACGAGACAGAAGAAAAAAATGAACAGTTTGAAATAGTGTGATTCTTAAGGTTTTACCTACTTGTAAGGGGAGTGATAAAGGCTTAGTCCTTAGATTCAACTTTAAATTTTGAATGAAATAAGTAAGGGGGGAGGCATGGGGAGGGGGAGTGTGGGGTTTTTAATTTTGATGTGACTTTTTTTTAATTAAAAATGTTTAGGGGGAGCAGCAGATTCGGCAGAACCGAGCCTCCAATGGTGCCTGGCCGTCATAGCGGAAATTTTTTCCGCTCTTTTCTCTTGTTGAGAGAAGTGGGGGGGGGCACTCTGGTGGGACGATTTTTTTATAAACGTGGAAATCTCATTAAAGCTCTGGGTTGCAGGAGGGAAAAATGATAAATGGAAAAGTTATGAGTGATAAAATAATTATGGCAGTGAATATAAATGGTTTGGCATCGTCCTTGAAAAGGTATAGATTAATGAAATTAGCAAAAGAAAATAGTGTGGACTTTTTGTTCCTCACTGAGACTCATAAGGCAAGGAAAAAGATGGATAAATTGATTAATAATTCTAGTGATTGGAAATGGATTTTTGAATCTCGGGGAAAAACAAACAGTAAGGGCGTAGCGATATTAATTCATCAACGGAATCAGTTTCAAGTGATACAAACAAAAGGGGATAATGAAGGTAGATTATTATTTGTTAAAGGTAAAGTTAATCAAATGATGATAACTTTAGCAGTAATATATGCTCCAAATGTAAATGCCAAACAATTTATATTGAATGCAAAACGTAAGCTAGATGCTTTCTCAGAAGGGACTGTGGTATTCGCAGGGGATTTTAACGTGGAAATAATGGCTAATAAGAAAGAAAAGAAACAATTGAATTTAAATAAATTAAATATGATAGACGCTCATGCTGATAAACTAAATAGGGGAACGTTTTACTCTGCAAGACACAACAAGTTTAGTTGTATTGATTATATATTAGTGAACAAATTAGGAAGTATTCAAATTAAAAAAGCAGAAATAAAAGGTAATTGGATCTCAGATCATGCTCCTATAATGGCGGTCTTGAAAATACATTTTATTAGGAAACAAAGAATTTGGAGATATAATCAGGTTGTCTCAGTGAATGAAAAAAATAAAGAAAAAATACAGAAAGACATTCAGGAATTTTTTAAAATAAATGAGGATGGGGAAATAAAGCAATCAGTAATTTGGGATACTAAAAAGGCAGTTATTAGAGGAAATTGTATTAGCCTGGAGTCTTATTAAAAAAAGTTGGGGATGGGAAAAAGAGGAAAAGATTAGAGAGATAGAGACAATACGTGAAAGATTAAGGATAACAAGGAATAGGGAATGGAATAATTTATTAAAAATTAAGCAAAGACAATTAAAGGATATAGAAGAACAACAATGGAATAATATGAGGATGGCGGTAAAGCAGAGAATTGAAATATGGGGGGAAAAGTCAGCAAAACAAATGGCAAATTATTTGAAAAGAAGGAAAGAAAAATCAACTATTAATGTTCTAAGAGATAAAAATGGTTTATTAAAATATGATAATAGAGAGTTAGAAGTTGTAATGAAAGAATTTTATGAAAAACTATATGAGAAAGAACATGTCATTGTACAAGATATAGAGGTTAATGAAAAGCTAAATGAAGAAGAAAGACAACTGTTGAATGCAAATATAACAAAGGGAGAAATAATTAGAGTTATTAGAAATTTGAAACCTGGGAAGGCCCCAGGCCCTGATGGGTTTACAGGAGAATATTACAAAACGTATATCGAGGTTTTATTACCACATTTGGAGAAATTATATAATAATGTTTTATTAAATATGGATATTCCACAAACGTGGAGAAACTCTGAAATTGTAACAATCCCAAAACCAGAACGAGATTTAAAAGAACCTGGTTCCTACCGCCCAATCAGTTTGCTAAACCAAGATTACAAGATTTTTATGAAAATTTTAGCAAATAGATTAGAAAATATATTACCCAGAATAATAGGGAAAGATCAATATGGGTTTATAAAAGGAAGAAGAATTTATGAACCAATTAGAAATATAGTGAATGTGTTACACCATGCTACAAGAACTAAACGGAAATTAGGATTGTTGAAGTTAGACGTTTATAAAGCTTTTGATAAAATAAATCATGATTATTTATTCTGATTATGTAAAACTTTAGATATGGGGAATAGGTTTAGTCATATAATAAAAGAAATATATATAAAAAAATACAGCTTATATCAGAGTAAATGGGAATAGAACGGATGAGATAGAAATAAATAATGGAACTAAGCAGGGGTGCCCCCTATCTCCGATGCTCTTCGTAATGGCAATTGAAACATTAGCCAATAAAATTAGAAAAGATAAACAGTGGAAGGGATACCAAATTGGAAATTTAGAATTAAAATTAAATCTCTTTGCCGATGATGCTATAATAGTTACAGAAACACCAATAGATATGTTGAAAAGAATGACTATTTTACTTCAAGAATTTAAAGAGCAATCAGGGTTAAGAGTAAATATGGAAAAATCAGAAATTATTTGTTTAAATACTGGACCCAGAGAACAGATTGAAATACGTAAAATATCAGGTCTAAAATTGGGAAGTAAAAAGATGAAATACTTAGGAATATGGTTATTTAAAAATCCAGAAAGAATGGCCGAGTTTAATTATAATTTAGTATGGAAAAAGATTCAGAAGCAGATTAAAAGTTGGAAAAATAAAAATTTGAGAAGAATGGCAAAGATTAGGGCATTAAAAATGATGATAATTCCAAAAATGTTATATATATATTACAAGTAATGCCGGGGACCTTCCCTAAAGCAAAATTAAAAGAGTGGGATAATAAATTGAATTTTTGGATTGAAGGTAATAAGAGACCAAGAATCAAAAAAAGGTGGTTGGTAGCCACGGAGAACGAAGGGGGGTGGGGAAACCCATGCCTGGAATATTATAGGGATGCTTATCAAATAGATAGACTAATGGATTTACAATTATTTGAAGAGAAATTCTGGGTAAGATTAGAAAAAGAAATTAATGATATAAAGGACGAAGAATTATTATTTAGGAAATGGAATAGGATAGATATAAACAGGTTAATAGATCCTGCTAAGGCAGTTATAGAGAGTTGGACGAAATGGCAAAGTAAATTGAAAATGACGAATTCTAAACTAGCGACGCTGCAGGTAATAAACATAAATAAGGAAGGTAATCTCACAAAGATAATAAGGGAATTAAGGAGTAAAGGAATAATGAGAATTGAGCAATTATATGAAAAAGATGGAAAGATTATTAGAAATAAATTAGAGCAATGTCTGGGCCAAGAAAGATGGTTATAAGTTAATGCAATATGCACATATTTAAGTAGAAGTGAGAATAAAGAAACATTCCTCAGACATGAAACAATTTTAGAAAAGATATTAAAAGAAAAGAATAAGAGTACAAAAGCGCAAATAGGAAATATATATAGGGTTTTATTACAAGTGGAGGAGGAAGTGGTAAAAGGATTGACAAGGTATTGGCAGGACGAATTAGAAATTAATGAATGGGAAATGGAAAGTGTAGTAGAAGATATTAGGAAGATTAAAAATACAAGGATAAGAGAGATGAGAAGAAAAATTTTACATAAATGGTATTATACACCATTACAATTAGCGCACTTCCAAAGGGAGAAGAAAGGGAATTGTTGGCATGGATGTAAAGAAAAGGGAGTATTTATGCATATGTTTTGGGAATGTGCTGAAGTTCAAAAATTTTGGAAGCAAATACAAATTGAGGTAAATAAGATGCTAAATATTAATTGGAGAATAACTAAGGAGGTGGCGCTATTAATAAAAAACAGTGAGGTAAAGGAATATGAAGAAATTAAAACTGCAGCAATAGAAAGTGCCCAAGCAACTATAGTGCTTGGGTGGAAAGATGCGAAGAAATGGAATATACAAAATTGGTGTAAGTATATGGTAGACCACATTCACTATCAAATAATGGAAATTAGATTACACAATTATAATGAAGTTAAATTGGTAGCAACGAAGAAGCGGTGGGAAAAGGTTAAAAATTATATGTTAAATTTAATAGGCGATGTAAAAATAAAGAATAAAATTCAGTCACTCTATAAAGTATGAATAATGTAATCCAGAGTTGAGAAGTATATATGTAATAGAAATTGAATCTTCCCAATTGGTGGTGGGATTAATGTTTGTATGTTTGTAATTTGTCTGGTGGAGGGCACTATTCACAGTGCACTGTTTTATGTATTAGATTAATAAAAAATAAAAAGATTGTTAAAAAAACAAAACAATCTGGGTCCTTTTACCATCCTCAGAAGGATGGATAACAGTCAAGGCTTGAGGGCTGTCAGAATCAAACTCCGGGGTGTGGACAATCTGCCTGCAATACTGCACTAAGAAGCTACTTGAATGTTTATCACAGACCTAATTACAGCTCATTAAGAAAGGTGCGAACTCTTACCCTTCATTGCCATCTCAATCTTTTGCCAACATGAGTGAATACTATATTCTCAGCCCAAACATTCAGGAGTAAGTAAACTTATGGACAGCACCATTTTATTATTCACTTTATTGCTCTACTTGGTTTAATGATCGTGCTCTTCTTTAATGCCAAACAGTGGGATTTGAATAATTTTACACACTTTTTCAAGGGCTCTGGGACAGGATAGCAGTCTTCCAGTATCTCAGGGGCTGCCCCAAAGAAGAGGGAGTCAAGCTATTCTCCAAAGCGCCTAAAGGCAGGACAAGAAGCAACGGATGGAAACTCATCAAGGAGAGAAGCAACCTAGAACTAAGGAGGAATTTCCTGACAGTGAAGACAATTAACCAGTGGAACTACCTGCCTCCAGAAGCGGTGAATGCTCCGACACTGGAAGTTTTTAAGAAGAGACTGGACAGCCATTTTCTGAAATGTTCTAGGGTTTCCTGCCTGAGCAGGGGTTGGACTAGAAGACCTCCAAGGTCCCTTCCAGCTCTCTTCTCCTTCCTTCCTTCCTTCCTTCCTTCCTTCCTTCCTTCCTTCCTTCCTTCCTTCCTTCCTTCCTTCCTCCTCCTCCTATTATGTTGATGATGATGATGATGATGATGATGATGATGATGTTCATTCTGAAAAAGTAATTCTTTCCCCTACTCTATAAGATAGTTGAAAACTCGGGGTGCTTCAATGCAAGCTACAGAGCTTGGGGGGCTTCTGGATTTGAGGTCATTTGCATTGCTCTGACATCCAGCACCAACGTCTGCAGGGGGAGAGTGGAGCCAGGCATCCCCATCCAGGATGAACAGGGAGTCCTCGACGTACGACCACAATGGAGCTCAAAATTTCACTTGCTAAGCGAGACATTTGTGTTTTTTTTTCCCTTTGGTGGCTCAGATATAGTGTCTCTTCATCTGCATCAGCAGTCTAACACGCAGAAAAATATCATCACAGCAGCCAGCATAGTGTTCCCAATTTAGATCACCCAGCAGCAAGATTTAAAAGGTTTATTTTGATGTGCTCACAAGGAGATGCAGACATATCCCTCCCCTACTGCAGTTCTTTGGAGACATGATGCTAACAATGTAGGGAAAACCTTTTGAGTCTTTTAAGACTAAACATATCAGACATGTCACCCATGAATTTCACTCCTCTTTTAACGACATCCATAGTAGTCATCCCTGTGTGCTCATAAATTCCACCGTGTGGAAAACGTTTGTTTGCTCTAAGCACCTTCCAATCAGCTTCACTGCAGGACTGCTGGCACTTGCACATTTGAGGGGGGGGAAGCATACACTGTCATCATAATCTAGAATAAAGTTCTATTTTTTTTATATGGCAAGTGAATAATCCCCTATACACCAATTCCAACTTCTGTTTCAAATATGCAAACTAAAGCATTACAGAAGTAAGGAGCACAACACATCTGAAAGCATTAAGTGGGGGGGGAGGAGCTTTAGTCATAGTCCAAAGCTCACAAACCTACCTCTGAAATCAAGAGCTATACCGGACCTCTCCTTAGTTCTTGTAAAAGCGAACTATAACCTAATGCCCAATTATTACCCTGGTAAAGGCTTGACCACAAGGACGGAGTTTCTCAGCACTGAGGACAATACATTCAAGGGCACTTAGCACATCCAACTCAACCGCGAGTCGTTGTCAAAAACATTTCTCAAAACTACTGTATAACGCAATGCATTACCCCCGCCCATCTTCTCAGTTCACCAGTTCCGTGTTTCGTAAAACTGGCGCTAAAAGCTAATTAACTGCCGTTGGGAGAGAGCTTGAACCCCCTTAGGCAAGGTGCACGAGTGCAGTTAGCAAGCCAGCCCCCAAAATCAGAGCAGCGAGGCACGTGATTCCTCCTATACCGGGCCACAACCATGACCAACGCGTCTGCTCAAATTCCATGAGTTTTGACCCGAAAATAAGTCCTGGGTCAAAACCATCTGCCAGGCTCCAATCGCAATCGGGACCACTGCACATCTGTAGGCTGCAAAAAAAACCCAACGACCGCTAGATGACATCGAAGGGATGTACTGTAAAAAGCTGCAAACGTTCGTCACTTAACGATCGTTCAGATTACTGTAGTACAGGTATAACCACAGGGAATTCTATCCTAGCAACTACACCACCGAAAAACAAAAGGCGAGGCAAGAACGAACCTCCCACACCGTCGATCCCACGACGAAAAGCGAGACATTTGTGAAGTGAGTTTTGCCCCATTTTATGACCTTTCTTGCCACAGTGGTTAAGCCAGGGGGGTCTTCCAACTTGGCCCTTTTGAAATGACCAAAAGTCAGTTCAAAATAAGTGGGCACCTCCCCCCAATTCCCTGCCCTTGGATATCCCAGAGAACCACTCTGAAAAAACCCTGAGTGGACACTGCCTTCTCTTTCAGGGAGGTCGGACACGGTCTGCAAAAACCACTTCCAAGCTGGCTTATCATCATGGAGCCGTGATAGTGAATTGCTCGGGGTGCAACAACCATCGTGTGATTGCTGATAACTTGGTCTGGTTCTCTGACTTGGAGGGGAAAAGGTGGGCGTGACATCCTTTGCCCCCCCCCTTTGTCTTCAGGATTTGATGCTTCAGCTGCTGAAGCTGGAATGAGTTCCTGGGAACAGTTCAGACCTGACATTGGTTGTTAGTGAAGGCAAATTCAAATTAGAATAGAGCTGGAAGGGAGCTTGAAGGTCTCATAGTCCAGCTCCATACTCAAGCAGGAGCCCTGATATACCAGGCATGTCAAAGTGAGGGCCCACGGGCTGGATGTGTCATGCCGAAACCGCTCCCACCCCATTGCCAGCAGTTGGGAAAAGGCACAACAGGTCACACGAGATCACAAGTTGGACACCTGTTCTCTACCCAAACCCAAATCTTGCAACCTTTCTTTATATGTTTTAGTCTTCAGCCCTTTAAGTATCTTTGTTGCTCTTCTTTGCATTTTTTCCAAAGTCTGACCAGGTGGGTGATTACAGATGCCCATTGAAATGGATGGGTAAGTTTGGGGGGGGGCGAGGGAGTTAATTTGCAAATGTCCTGGCAGATAAACAGGTTTATTGTTTTGCCAGTCAGCTGCAGGAAGGAAATGAGAGAGGGGCCAGCCCAGGGTTGGGGGTCTATGTCTCAGGGCAGGCCGGCCCAGGTAGCAGCTGTAACAGGAGCCCCCTCCAAAGGGGGCATAGAAGGAAAATGTGTGCCTCTGTGGCAGCTTCGGCATCAGGTGCCAAGAGGCCAAAGGAGGTTTGAAAAACCATGTATTAAGGGGAGAGGCGTGGGAGGGGGTTTCTCCCTCTGCTGCAGTTTTGCAACGGGGTCCTTGGGAGAGAAGGGGCCACAGAGGAGAAGCGGGGTCTGGGGAGGGAGGGGCTGGTGATGCAGCCAGAGGGGAGGGGGCTGACTGAGCCAACCCTGTTTGCAGCCCCTGTGGTGTTTTTTGCACTTATCCTTCCTGACTGCTGGACTGCCTCCCAGGACAATTATGGGAATAGAGAGGTTTAAAGTCAAACAATAGATATAATTGCATAGCCTCCTTTTCCCCCCCATGCACGAAAAGGTTCCGGTGTGAATGCAGAGCGAGTGAAGGGAGTCGCTTCTTAAAAGCTTCTAGTGTTGGAGCATTCACAGCTTCTGGAGGCGGGTAGTTCCACCGGCTAACAGTTCTCCCTGTCAGGAGATTCCTCCTTCCTTCCCGGGTCAGTCTCCCTCCGTCGCCGCTTCTCCCGCCTTCAGGGGGGGCTTCGGGGAAGAGCGGGGCCCCCTCCTCTTCGGGGCGCCCCCCAGATAGGGGAAGGCTGCTCTCACCTCCCCCCGCCCTTCTCCCTCCCTGCTCCGACCCCCCCCGCCCGGGAGAGGGGCTGCCTGGGGGCCGCGGGGGGAGCATGGCCGGAGCCCCCCAGGGGGAAGGAGGCAGGAAGCCCCCCCAGAGCCCCCCCGCCCTGCCTAGGGAGACCCCCAGTGGGGGGAGGGGCGAGGGGGAGGAGACTTCAAGGGGAGCCCCTCGCCCCACCCCCTGGCCGAAGAGAAGCTTCGCTACTGCGCAGGCGCCATGTGGCTGATGGTTGGAAGGCAGGAGGACGCCGATTGGTCGCTCTGGGGAGGGCAGCGATTGGCAGGAGGCCATTGAAAGGAAAGAGGAAGAGAAACCAGGAAGAGGCCTCACAGCAAAGTCCCGCCCCCACTTCCGGGAACGGATAGAACTGAGGCGCCTGAATGGCTCTGCCGCGGGCTGGCTCGCAATCCAGGTAGGGCGCAGGGGATGCTGGGAGTCGCAGACCGAGAGGGGCTCTGGGGGACGGAGGGGGGAGACCTTGCCTGGCGGGACGGGCGCTGCGAGGGAGGCCTGCCCGGAAAGTCTCGCTGAGAGGCGCCATATGATGATGGATCCGGGGAAGCGCGACGTAGATTGGTCGCTCTGGGGAGGGCAGCGATTCGCAAGAGGACTCCTCGGGGCGGTCCATTCAAAGGAAAGAGGAAGAGCAACCAGGAAGAGGCCTCGCAGCAAAGTCCCGCCTCCACTTCCGGGAACGGATAGCACTGAAGCGCCCTAATTGGTTCATCCACGGAGGGGCTCGGAGCCAGGGAGGGCGCAAGGGATGCTGGGAGACGCAGTCCGAGAGGCTCTCTGGCGGAGGAGGGGGGGGAGGCCGAGGCCTGGTCTGGCGGGACGGGCGCTGCGAGGGAGGCCTGCCCGGAAAGTCTCGCTGAGAGGCGCCATATGATGATGGATCCGGGGAAGCGCGACGTAGATTGGGCGCTTTGGGGAGGGCAGCGATTGGCAGGAGGCCTCCTCGGGGCGGTCCATTCAAAGGAAAGAGGAAGAGCAACCAGGAAGAGGCCTCGCGGCAAAGTCCCGCCTCCACTTCCGGGAACGGATAGCACTGAAGCGCCCTAATTGGTTCATCCACGGAGGGGCTCGGAGCCAGGGAGGGCGCAAGGGATGCTGGGAGACGCAGTCCGAGAGGCTCTCTGGCGAGGGAGGGAGGGAGGGAGGGAGGGGGTCGGCCGAGGCCTGGTCTGGCGGGACGGGCGCTGCGAGGGAGGCCTGCCCGGAAAGTCTCGCTGAGAGGCGCCATATGATGATGGACCCGGGGAAGCGCGACGTAGATTGGTCGCTCTGGGGAGGGCAGCGATTGGCAGGAGGACTCCTCGGGGCGGTCCATTCAAAGGAAAGAGGAAGAGCAACTAGAAAAAGACCTCGCAGCAAAGTCCCGCCTCCACTTCCGGGAACGAATAGCACTGAAGCGCCCTAATTGGTTCATCCACGGAGGGGCTTGGAGCCAGGGAGGGCGCAAGGGATGCTGGGAGACGCAGTCCGAGAGGCTCTCTGGCGGAGGAGGGAGGGAGGGAGGGAGGGAGGGGGTCGGCCGAGGCCTGGTCTGGTCTGGCTGGACGGGCGCTTGGAGGGAGGCCTGCCCGGAAAGTCTCGCTGAGAGGCGGAGGCTTGGGCCTTCCTCCCCGGGCGGGCCTGGGACTCCCCTCCGGGAAGGGACGAAGCCGTGACCTGCCTCTCCTCCTCTCCCTTCGCCCCTGCAGGAGGACGCGCGAACCCGGCGGAGGAAGGAAGGAAGGACGGAGGCGCCGCCCGAGAGGAGAGGAGGCCCCGCGGAGCAGCCCCGGGAGGAGACGGCGGGGGAGGCCCGGCAGGGATGAGCCGAAGGGGACTCCGGGAAAGGAGGCCGCCTGGAGGGAGAAGCGGGGAGCAGGAAACGGGCGGAGGCCCCGAGACGGGCCTGGAGGGCGGAGGGTCCTTCGGAAGAGGCGGAAGACTCGGGAGTCCCCAGAGAATCCAGGAGGGAGGAAAGAAATATGAATGTGCAGAATGTGGAAAATCCTTCAAAACAAATACAGTTCTTGTAAACCATCTAAGAATCCACACAGGAGAAAAACCATTTAAATGCCTGGAGTGTGGAAAGAGGTTCAGTTGGAGGGGAAGCCTTTATGCACATCAAAGGATCCACTCAGGAGAGAAAGCACATAAATGCCTGGAGTGTGGAAAGAGCTTCAGTCAGAGGGGACACCTTTATAGACATCAACGGATCCATTCAGGAGAGAAACCCCATGAATGCCTGGAGTGTGGAAAGAGCTTCAGTGAGAGGGGAAGCCTTTATATACATCAACGGATCCACTCAGGAGAGAAACCCCATGAATGCCTGGAGTGTGGAAAGAGCTTCAGTCAGAGGGGAAGCCTTTATATACATCAACGGATCCACTCAGGAGAGAAACCGCATGAATGCCCAGAGTGTGGAAAGAGGTTCAATCGGAGGGGAAATCTTTATACACATCAAAGGATCCACTCAGGAGAGAAAACAAATAAATGCCTGGAGTGTGGAAATAGGTTCAGTTGGAGGGGACACCTTTATGCACATCAAAGAATTCACTCAGGAGAGAAACCGCATAAATGTCTGGAGTGTGGAAAGAGCTTCAATCAGAGGGGACACCTTTATATACATCAAAGGATCCACTCAGGAGAGAAACCGCATAAATGTCTGGAGTGTGGAAAGAGCTTCAATCAGAGGGGACACCTTTATACACATCAAAGGATCCACTCAGGAGAGAAACCGCATAAATGTCTGGAGTGTGGAAAGAGCTTCAGTGAGAGGGGAAGCCTTTATACACATCAAAGGATCCACTCAGGAGAGAAACCGCATAAATGCCTGGAGTGTGGAAAGAGCTTCAGTCAGAGGGGACACCTTTATACACATCAAAGGATCCACTCAGGAGAGAAACCGCATAAATGCCTGGAGTGTGGAAAGAGCTTCAGTCAGAGGGGACACCTTTATGCACATCAAAGGATCCACTCAGGAGAGAAACCGCATAAATGTCTGGAGTGTGGAAAGAGCTTCAGTGAGAGGGGAAGCCTTTATATACATCAAAGGATCCACTCAGGAGAGAAACCGCATAAATGTCTGGAGTGTGGAAAGAGCTTCAGTGAGAGGGGAAGCCTTTATAGACATCAAAGGATCCACTCAGGAGAGAAACCGCATAAATGTCTGGAGTGTGGAAAGAGCTTCAGTGAGAGGGGAAGCCTTTATACACATCAAAGGATCCACTCAGGAGAGAAACCGCATAAATGTCTGGAGTGTGGAAAGAGCTTCAATCAGAGGGGACACCTTTATACACATCAAAGGATCCACTCAGGAGAGAAACCGCATACATGTCTGGAGTGTGGAAAGAGCTTCAGTGAGAGGGGAAGCCTTTATACACATCAAAGGATCCACTCAGGAGAGAAACCGCATAAATGTCTGGAGTGTGGAAAGAGCTTCAATCAGAGGGGACACCTTTATACACATCAAAGGATCCACTCAGGAGAGAAACCGCATACATGTCTGGAGTGTGGAAAGAGCTTCAGTGAGAGGGGAAGCCTTTATACACATCAAAGGATCCACTCAGGAGAGAAACCGCATAAATGTCTGGAGTGTGGAAAGAGCTTCAGTCAGAGGGGAAGCCTTTATAGACATCAAAGAATCCACTCAGGAGAGAAACCGCATAAATGTCTGGAGTGTGGAAAGAGCTTCAGTCAGAGGGGAAACCTTTATGCACATCAAAGAATTCACTCAGGAGAGATTGAAACCAAGTCACATGCCTAGACAGACCTTTTTGGTCTGAAACATTATTTGTATATTGCCAGCAACAATCTGGGTCCTTTGGCTGGGGGGCCGATGACTCAGTAACATTTTTAACTCTTTCACATCCAACTGCTCCAGCTATCCCAGCTTCTTTCTCCGCTTGCTGATTCAGATCCAGATCAAAGCCGAGCTTCGCCAACAGTTCTTTTCCTTCATCCAAAGATTTTGCCCGGTACATTTTCCCATCTTTAAAAACAATTATAATCGCCGGATATTGCCAGCTGAACCTAATGCCTCTTTGAAATAAGGCATCCGCAACTGGTCGCATTTTATTTCTGGCTTGTAATGTTTGCCTGGACAAATCTTTCAGAACCCTGATCGGGATCCCCTTACAATTAAGGTTGGTAATTTTCTTTAAATCTTTGTAGACTTCTGTAGCTGTTTTTTCAAAAAGAAATTTAATTATAATATCCCTTTGGATTCCACGTATGCCAAAAGCCCAATGTGCACGCTCAATTTGATCTTCTTCAATTTTAATTTTATTGTCTTTAAACCATTGGCAAACATTCTGAATCATGTTTCTACCGTCAGCGAAATCTTGTTTGAACCCCCTCAAACGTATATTAGCTCTTCTTGATCTGTCCTCCAAAATATTTAACCGAAGACGATCTTGGTCCCTATCATCCTCCGACTTCTTCACCCTAACACCCTGTAGTGTTAGGTGGAGAAATTGAAGCGCTGGAAGAAAGACTGGCCTTTTTAAAAGGAAAAGAACTGGAGAGAGCGGAGCTGCCCAAGGAGGCCAGAGTTACGAGACAGAAGAAAAAAATGAACAGTTTGAAATAGTGTGATTCTTAAGGTTTTACCTACTTGTAAGGGGAGTGATAAAGGCTTAGTCCTTAGATTCAACTTTAAATTTTGAATGAAATAAGTAAGGGGGGAGGCATGGGGAGGGGGAGTGTGGGGTTTTTAATTTTGATGTGACTTTTTTTTAATTAAAAATGTTTAGGGGGAGCAGCAGATTCGGCAGAACCGAGCCTCCAATGGTGCCTGGCCGTCATAGCGGAAATTTTTTCCGCTCTTTTCTCTTGTTGAGAGAAGTGGGGGGGGCACTCTGGTGGGACGATTTTTTTATAAACGTGGAAATCTCATTAAAGCTCTGGGTTGCAGGAGGGAAAAATGATAAATGGAAAAGTTATGAGTGATCAAATAATTATGGCAGTGAATATAAATGGTTTGGCATCGTCCTTGAAAAGGTATAGATTAATGAAATTAGCAAAAGAAAATAGTGTGGACTTTTTGTTCCTCACTGAGACTCATAAGGCAAGGAAAAAGATGGATAAATTGATTAATAATTCTAGTGATTGGAAATGGATTTTTGAATCTCGGGGAAAAACAAACAGTAAGGGCGTAGCGATATTAATTCATCAACGGAATCAGTTTCAAGTGATACAAACAAAAGGGGATAATGAAGGTAGATTATTATTTGTTAAAGGTAAAGTTAATCAAATGATGCTTTCTCAGAAGGGACTGTGGTATTCGCAGGGGATTTTAACGTGGAAATAATGGCTAATAAGAAAGAAAAGAAACAATTGAATTTAAATAAATTAAATATGATAGACGCTCATGCTGATAAACTAAATAGGGGAACGTTTTACTCTGCAAGACACAACAAGTTTAGTTGTATTGATTATATATTAGTGAACAAATTAGGAAGTATTCAAATTAAAAAAGCAGAAATAAAAGGTAATTGGATCTCAGATCATGCTCCTATAATGGCGGTCTTGAAAATACATTTTATTAGGAAACAAAGAATTTGGAGATATAATCAGGTTGTCTCAGTGAATGAAAAAAATAAAGAAAAAATACAGAAAGACATTCAGGAATTTTTTTAAAATAAATGAGGATGGGGAAATAAAGCAATCAGTAATTTGGGATACTAAAAAGGCAGTTATTAGAGGAAATTGTATTAGCCTGGAGTCTTATTAAAAAAAAGTTGGGGATGGGAAAAAGAGGAAAAGATTAGAGAGATAGAGACAATACGTGAAAGATTAAGGATAACAAGGAATAGGGAATGGAATAATTTATTAAAAATTAAGCAAAGACAATTAAAGGATATAGAAGAACAACAATGGAATAATATGAGGATGGCGGTAAAGCAGAGAATTGAAATATGGGGGGAAAAGTCAGCAAAACAAATGGCAAATTATTTGAAAAGAAGGAAAGAAAAATCAACTATTAATGTTCTAAGAGATAAAAATGGTTTATTAAAATATGATAATAGAGAGTTAGAAGTTGTAATGAAAGAATTTTATGAAAAACTATATGAGAAAGAACATGTCATTGTACAAGATATAGAGGTTAATGAAAAGCTAAATGAAGAAGAAAGACAACTGTTGAATGCAAATATAACAAAGGGAGAAATAATTAGAGTTATTAGAAATTTGAAACCTGGGAAGGCCCCAGGCCCTGATGGGTTTACAGGAGAATATTACAAAACGTATATCGAGGTTTTATTACCACATTTGGAGAAATTATATAATAATGTTTTATTAAATATGGATATTCCACAAACGTGGAGAAACTCTGAAATTGTAACAATCCCAAAACCAGAACGAGATTTAAAAGAACCTGGTTCCTACCGCCCAATCAGTTTGCTAAACCAAGATTACAAGATTTTTATGAAAATTTTAGCAAATAGATTAGAAAATATATTACCCAGAATAATAGGGAAAGATCAATATGGGTTTATAAAAGGAAGAAGAATTTATGAACCAATTAGAAATATAGTGAATGTGTTACACCATGCTACAAGAACTAAACGGAAATTAGGATTGTTGAAGTTAGACGTTTATAAAGCTTTTGATAAAATAAATCATGATTATTTATTCCGATTATGTAAAACTTTAGATATGGGGAATAGGTTTAGTCATATAATAAAAGAAATATATATAAAAAAATACAGCTTATATCAGAGTAAATGGGAATAGAACGGATGAGATAGAAATAAATAATGGAACTAAGCAGGGGTGCCCCCTATCTCCGATGCTCTTCGTAATGGCAATTGAAACATTAGCCAATAAAATTAGAAAAGATAAACAGTGGAAGGGATACCAAATTGGAAATTTAGAATTAAAATTAAATCTCTTTGCCGATGATGCTATAATAGTTACAGAAACACCAATAGATATGTTGAAAAGAATGACTATTTTACTTCAAGAATTTAAAGAGCAATCAGGGTTAAGAGTAAATATGGAAAAATCAGAAATTATTTGTTTAAATACTGGACCCAGAGAACAGATTGAAATACGTAAAATATCAGGTCTAAAATTGGGAAGTAAAAAGATGAAATACTTAGGAATATGGTTATTTAAAAATCCAGAAAGAATGGCCGAGTTTAATTATAATTTAGTATGGAAAAAGATTCAGAAGCAGATTAAAAGTTGGAAAAATAAAAATTTGAGAAGAATGGCAAAGATTAGGGCATTAAAAATGATGATAATTCCAAAAATGTTATATATATATTACAAGTAATGCCGGGGACCTTCCCTAAAGCAAAATTAAAAGAGTGGGATAATAAATTGAATTTTTGGATTGAAGGTAATAAGAGACCAAGAATCAAAAAAAGGTGGTTGGTAGCCACGGAGAACGAACGGGGGTGGGGAAACCCATGCCTGGAATATTATAGGGATGCTTATCAAATAGATAGACTAATGGATTTACAATTATTTGAAGAGAAATTCTGGGTAAGATTAGAAAAAGAAATTAATGATATAAAGGACGAAGAATTATTATTTAGGAAATGGAATAGGATAGATATAAACAGGTTAATAGATCCTGCTAAGGCAGTTATAGAGAGTTGGATGAAATGGCAAAGTAAATTGAAAATGACGAATTCTAAACTAGCGACGCTGCAGGTAATAAACATAAATAAGGAAGGTAATCTCACAAAGATAATGGAATTAAGGAGTAAAGGAATAATGAGAAGTGGTAAAAGGATTGACAAGGTATTGGCAGGACGAATTAGAAATTAATGAATGGTAAATGGAAAGTGTAGTAGAAGATATTAGGAAGATTAAAAATACAAGGATAAGAGAGATGAGAAGAAAAATTTTACATAAATGGTATTATACACCATTACAATTAGCGCACTTCCAAAGGGAGAAGAAAGGGAATTGTTGGCATGGATGTAAAGAAAAGGGAGTATTTATGCATATGTTTTGGGAATGTGCTGAAGTTCAAAAATTTTGGAAGCAAATACAAATTGAGGTAAATAAGATGCTAAATATTAATTGGAGAATAACTAAGGAGGTGGCGCTATTAATAAAAAATAGTGAGGTAAAGGAATATGAAGAAATTAAAACTGCAGCAATAGAAAGTGCCCAAGCAACTATAGTGCTTGGGTGGAAAGATGCGAAGAAATGGAACATACAAAATTGGTGTAAGTATATGGTAGACCACATTCACTATCAAATAATGGAAATTAGATTACACAATTATAATGAAGGTAAATTGGTAGCAACGATGAAGCGGTGGGAAAAGGTTAAAAATTATATGTTAAATTTAATAGGCGATGTAAAAATAAAGAATAAAATTCAGTCACTCTATAAAGTATGAATAATGTAATCCAGAGTTGAGAAGTATATATGTAATAGAAATTGAATCTTCCCAATTGGTGGTGGGATTAATGTTTGTATTTTTGTAATTTGTCTGGTGGAGGGCACTATTCACAGTGCACTGTTTTATGTATTAGATTAATAAAAAATAAAAAGATTTTTTTTAAAAAAACAACAACAATCTGGGTCCTTTTACCCTCCTCAGAAGGATGGATAACAGTCAAGGCTTGAGGGCTGTCAGAATCAAACTCCGGGGTGTGGACAATCTGCCTGCAATACTGCACTAAGAAGCTACTTGAATGTTTATCACAGACCTAATTACAGCTCATTAAGAAAGGTGCGAACTCTTACCCTTCATTGCCATCTCAATCTTTTGCCAACATGAGTGAATACTATATTCTCAGCCCAAACATTCAGGAGTAAGTAAACTTATGGACAGCACCATTTTATTATTCACTTTATTGCTCTACTTGGTTTAATGATCGTGCTCTTCTTTAATGCCAAACAGTGGAATTTGAATAATTTTACACACTTTTTCAAGGGCTCTGGGACAGGATAGCAGTCTTCCAGTATCTCAGGGGCTGCCCCAAAGAAGAGGGAGTCAAGCTATTCTCCAAAGCGCCTAAAGGCAGGACAAGAAGCAACGGATGGAAACTCATCAAGGAGAGAAGCAACCTAGAACTAAGGAGGAATTTCCTGACAGTGAAGACAATTAACCAGTGGAACTACCTGCCTCCATAAGCGGTGAATGTTCGAACACTGGAAGTTTTTAAGAGACTGGACAGCCATTTGTCTGAAATGTTCTAGGGTTTCCTGCCTGAGCAGGGGTTGGACTAGAAGACCTCCAAGGTCCCTTCCAGCTCTCTTCTCCTTCCTTCCTTCCTTCCTTCCTTCCTTCCTCCTCCTTCTATTATTATTATTATTATTATTATTATTAGTATTATGTTCATTCTGAAAAAGTAATTCTTTCCCCTGCTCTGTAAGATAGTTGAAAACTCGGGGTGCTTCAATGCAAGCTACAGAGCTTGGGGGGCTTCTGGATTTGAGGTCATTTGCATTGCTCTGACATCCAGCACCAACGTCTGCAGGGGGAGAGTGGAGCCAGGCATCCCCATCCAGGCTGAACAGGGAGTCCTCGACGTACGACCACAATGGAGCTCAAAATTTCACTTGCTAAGTGAGACATTTGTGAAGTGAGTTTTGCCCCATTTTATGACCTTTCTTGCCACAGTGGTTAAGCCAGGGGGGTCTTCCAACTTGGCCCTTTTGAAATGACCAAAAGTCAGTTCAAAATAAGTGGGCACCTCCCCCCAGTTCCCTGCCCTTGGATATCCCAGAGAACCACTCTGAAAAAACCCTGAGTGGACACTGCCTTCTCTTTCAGGGAGGTCGGACACGGTCTGCAAAAGCCACTTCCAAGCTGGCTTATCATCATGGAGCCGTGATAGTGAATTGCTCGGGGTGCAACAACCATCGTGTGATTGCTGATAACTTGGGCTGGTTCTCTGACTTGGAGGGGAAAAGGTGGGCGTGACATCCTTTGCCCCCCCCTTTGTCTTCTTCAGGATTTGACGCTTCAGCTGCTGAAACTGGAATGAGTTCCTGGGAACCGTTCAGACCTGACATTGGTTGTCAGTGAAGGCAAATTCAAATTTAGAATAGAGCTGGAAGGGACCTTGAAGGTCTCATAGTCCAGCTCCATACTCAAGCAGGAGCCCTGATATACCAGGCATGTCAAAGTGATGGCCCACGGGCTGGATGTGTCATGCCGAAACCGCTCCCACCCCATTGCCAGCAGTTGGGAAAAGGCACAACACGTCACACGAGATCACAAGTTGGACACCTGTTCTCTACCCAAACCCAAATCTTGCAACCTTTCTTTATATGTTTTAGTCTTCAGGCCTTTAAGTATCTTTGTTGCTCTTCTTTGCATTTTTTCCAAAGTCTGACCAGGTGGGTGATTACAGATGCCCATTGAAATGGATGGGTAAGTTTGGGGGGGGGAGGGAGTTAATTTGCAAATGTCCTGGCAGATAAACAGGTGTATTGTTTTGCCAGTCAGCTGCAGGAAGGAAATGAGAGAGGGGCCAGCCCAGGGTTGGGGGTCTATGTCTCAGGGCAGGCCGGCCCAGGTAGCAGCTGTAACAGGAGCCCCCTCCAAAGGGGGCATAGGAGGAAAATGTGTGCCTCTGTGGCAGCTTCGGCATCAGGTGCCAAGAGGCCAAAGGAGGTTTGAAAAACCATGTATTAAGGGGAGAGGCGTGGGAGGGGGTTTCTCCCTCTGCTGCAGTTTTGCAATGGGGTCCTTGGGAGAGAAGGGGCCACAGAGGAGAAGCGGGGTCTGGGGAGGGAGGGGCTGGTGATGCAGCCAGAGGGGAGGGGGCTGACTGAGCCAACCCTGTTTGCAGCCCCTGTGGTGTTTTTTGCACTTATCCTTCCTGACTGCTTGACGGCCTCCCAGGAAAATTATGGGAATAGAGAGGTTTAAAGTCAAACAATAGATATAATTGCATAGCCTCCTTTTCCCCCACATGCACGAAAAGGTTCCGGTGTGAATGCAGAGCGAGTGAAGGGAGTCTCTTCTTAAAAGCTTCTAGTGTTGGAGCATTCACAGCTTCTGGAGGCGGGTAGTTCCACCGGCTAACAGTTCTCCCTGTCAGGAGATTCCTCCTTCCTTCCCGGGTCAGTCTCCCTCCGTCGCCGCTTCTCCCGCCTTCAGGGGGGGCTTCGGGGAAGAGCGGGGCCCCCTCCTCTTCGGGGCGCCCCCCAGATAGGGGAAGGCTGCTCTCACCTCCCCCCCGCCCTTCTCCCCCCCTGCTCCGACCCCCCCGCCCGGGAGAGGGGCTGCCTGGGGGCCGCGGGGGGAGCCTGGCCGGAGCCCCCCAGGGGGAAGGAGGCAGGAAGCCCCCCCAGATGCCCCCCCCGCCCTGCCTAGGGAGACCCCCAGTGAGGGGAGGGGCGAGGGGGAGGAGACTTCAAGGGGAGCCCCTCGCCCCACCCCCTGGCCGAAGAGAAGCTTCGCTACTGCGCAGGCGCCATGTGGCTGATGGTTGGAAGGCAGGAGGACGCCGATTGGTCGCTCTGGGGAGGGCAGCGATTGGTCCCGCCTCCACTTCCGGGAACGAATAGAACTGAGGCGCCTGAATGGCTCTGCCGCGGGCTGGCTCGCAATCCAGGTAGGGCGCAGGGGATGCTGGGAGTCGCAGACCGAGAGGCGCTCTGGGGGAGGGAGGGGGGAGACCTTGCCTGGCGGGACGGGCGCTGCGAGGGAGGCCTGCCCGGAAAGTCTCGCTGAGAGGCGCCATATGATGATGTATACGGGGAAGCGCGACGTAGATTGGTCGCTCTGGGGAGGGCAGCGATTGGCAGGAGGCCTCCTCGGGGCGGTCCATTCTAAGGAAAGAGGAAGAGAAACCAGGTAGAGGCCTCGCAGCAAAGTCCCGCCTCCACTTCCGGGAACGAATAGAACTGAGGCGCCTGAATGACTCTGCCGCGGGCTGGCTCGCAATCCAGTTGGGCGCAGGGGATGCTGGGAGTCGCAGACCGAGAGGCGCTCTGGGGGAGGGAGGGAGGGAGGGAGGGAGGGGGGAGACCCTGCCTGGCGGGACGGGCGCTGCGAGGGAGGCCTGCCCGGAAAGTCTCGCTGAGAGGCGCCATATGATGACGGACCCGGGGAAGCGCGACGTAGATTGGTCGCTCTGGGGAGGGCAGCGATTGGCAGGAGGCCTCCTCGGGGCGGTCCATTCAAAGGAAAGAGGAAGAGAAATCAGGAAGAGGCCTCGCAGCAAAGTCCCGCCTCCACTTCCGGGAACGAATAGCACTGAAGCGCCCTAATTGGTTCATCCACGGAGGGGCTCTGAGCCAGGGAGGGCGCAAGGGATGCTGGGAGACGCAGTCCGAGAGGCTCTCTGGCGGAGGAGGGAGGGAGGGAGGGAGGGGGTCGGCCGAGGCCTGGTCTGGCTGGACGGGCGCTTGGAGGGAGGCCTGCCCGGAAAGTCTCGCTGAGAGGCGGAGGCTTCGGCCTTCCTCCCCGGGCGTGTCTGGGACTCCCCTCCGGGAAGGGACGAAGCCGTGACCTGCCTCTCCTCCTCTCCCTTCGCCCCTGCAGGAGGACGCGCGAACCCGGCGGAGGAAGGAAGGACGGAGGCGCCGCCCGAGAGGAGAGGAGGCCCTGCGGAGCAACCCCGGGAGGAGACGGCGGGGGAGGCCCGGCAGGGATGAGCCGAAGGGGACTCCGGGAAAGGAGGCCGCCTGGAGGGAGAAGCGGGGAGCAGGAAACGGGCGGAGGCCCCGAGACGGGCCTGGAGGGCGGAGGGTCCTTCGGAAGAGGCGGAAGACTCGGGAGTCCCCAGAGAATCCAGGAGGGAGGAAAGAAATATGAATGTGCAGAATGTGGAAAATCCTTCAAAAGAAATTCAGTTCTTGTAAACCATCTAAGAATCCACACAGGAGAGAAACCATTTAAATGCCTGGAGTGTGGAAAGAGCTTCAGTTGGAGGGGAAGCCTTTATGCACATCAAAGGATCCACTCAGGAGAGAATCCACATAAATGCCTGGAGTGTGGAAAGAGCTTCAGTTGGAGGGGAAGCCTTTATACACATCAAAGGATCCACTCAGGAGAGAAACCACATAAATGTCTGGAGTGTGGAAAGAGCTTCAGTCAGAGGGGACACCTTTATACACATCAAAGGATCCACTCAGGAGAGAAACCGCATAAATGCCTGGAGTGTGGAAAGAGCTTCAGTCAGATGGGACACCTTTATACACATCAAAGGATCCACTCAGGAGAGAAACCGCATAAATGTCTGGAGTGTGGAAAGAGCTTCAGTGAGAGAGGAAACCTTTATAGACATCAAAGGATCCACTCAGGAGAGAAACCGCATAAATGTCTGGAGTGTGGAAAGAGGTTCAGTTGGAGGGGAAGCCTTTATACACATCAAAGGATCCACTCAGGAGAGAAACCGCATAAATGTCTGGAGTGTGGAAAGAGCTTCAGTCAGAGGGGACACCTTTATGCACATCAAAGAATTCACTCAGGAGAGAAACCGCATAAATGCCTGGAGTGTGGAAAGAGCTTCAGTGAGAGGGGAAGCCTTAATAGACATCAAAGGATCCACTCAGGAGAGAAACCGCATAAATGCCTGGCGTGTGGAAAGAGCTTCAATCGAAGGGGAAACCTTTATACACATCAAAGGATCCACTCAGGAGAGAAACCGCATAAATGTCTGGAGTGTGGAAAGAGCTTCAGTCAGAGGGGACACCTTTATGCACATCAAAGAATTCACTCAGGAGAGAAACCGCATAAATGCATGGAGTGTGGAAATAGGTTCAGTTGGAGGGGACACCTTTATACACATCAAAGGATCCACTCAGGAGAGAAACCGCATGAATGCCCAGAGTGTGGAAAGAGGTTCAGTTGGAGGGGAAGCCTTTATACACATCAAAGGATCCACTCAGGAGAGAAACCGCATAAATGTCTGGAGTGTGGAAAGAGCTTCAGTCGGAGGGGAAGCCTTTATAGACATCAAAGGATCCACTCAGGAGACAAACCGCATAAATGCCTGGAGTGTGGAAAGAGCTTCAATCAGAGGGGACACCTTTATGCACATCAAAGAATTCACTCAGGAGAGAAACCGCATAAATGCGTGGAGTGTGGAAATAGGTTCAGTTGGAGGGGACACCTTTATACACATCAAAGGATCCACTCAGGAGAGAAACCGTATGAATGCCCAGAGTGTGGAAAGAGGTTCAGTTGGAGGGGAAGCCTTTATACACATCAAAGAATCCACTCAGGAGAGAAACCGCATAAATGTCTGGAGTGTGGAAAGAGCTTCAGTCAGAGGGGAAGCCTTTATAGACATCAAAGGATCCACTCAGGAGACAAACCGCATAAATGCCTGGAGTGTGGAAAGAGCTTCAATCAGAGGGGACACCTTTATACACATCAAAGAATCCACTCAGGAGAGATTGAAACCAAGTCACATGCCTAGACAGACCTTTTTGGTCTGAAACATTATTTGTATATTGCCGGCAACAATCTGGGTCCTTTTACCATCCTCAGAAGGATGGATAACAGTCAAGGCTTGAGGGCTGTCAGAATCAAACTCCGGGGTGTGGACAATCTGCCTGCAATACTGCACTAAGAAGCTACTTGAATGTTTATCACAGACCTAATTACAGCTCATTAAGAAAGGTGCGAACTCTTACCCTTCATTGCCATCTCAATCTTTTGCCAACATGAGTGAATACTATAATCTCAGCCCAAACATTCAGGAGTAAGTAAACTTATGGACAGCACCATTTTATTATTCATTTTATTGCTCTACTTGGTTTAATGATCGTGCTCTTCTTTAATGCCAAACAGTGGAATTTGAATAATTTTACACACTTTTTCAAGGCCTCTGGGACAGGATAGCAGTGTTCCAATATCTCAGGGGCTGCCCCAAAGAAGAGGGAGTCAAGCTATTCTCCAAAGCGCCTAAAGGCAGGACAAGAAGCAACGGATGGAAACTCATCAAGGAGAGAAGCAACCTAGAACTAAGGAGGAATTTCCTGACAGTGAAGACAATTAACCAGTGGAACTACCTGCCTCCAGAAGCGGTGAATGTTCCAACACTGGAAGTTTTTAAGAGACTGGACAGCCATTTGTCTGAAATGTTCTAGGGTTTCCTGCCTGAGCAGGGGTTGGACTAGAAGACCTCCAAGGTCCCTTCCAGCTCTCTTCTCCTTCCTTCCTTCCTTCCTCCCTTCCTTCCTTCCTCCCTTCCTTCTCATCCTATTATTATTATTATTATTATGTTCATTCTGAAAAAGTAATTCTTTCCCCTGCTCTGTAAGATAGTTGAAAACTCGGGGTGCTTCAATGCAAGCTACAGAGCTTGGGGGGCTTCTGGATTTGAGATCATTTGCATTGCTCTGACATCCAGCACCAACGTCTGCAGGGGGAGAGTGGAGCCAGGCATCCCCATCCAGGCTGAACAGGGAGTCCTCGACGTACGACCACAATGGAGCTCAAAATTTCACTTGCTAAGCGAGACATTTGTGAAGTGAGTTTTGCCCCATTTTATGACCTTTCTTGCCACAGTGGTTAAGCCATGGGGGTCTTCCAACTTGGCCCTTTTAGGACTCTTGGACTTAAACTCCCAGAATTCCTCAGGCAGCATGCCTGCCTAAGGAATTCTGGGAGGGGTCGTCAAACTTGGCCCTTTGGTGACTTGTGGACTTCAACTCCCAGAATTCCTCAGCTAGCATGCCAGGCTGAGGAATTCTGGGAGGGGTCTTCAAACTTGGCCCTTTTAGGACTCTTGGACTTCAACTCCCAGAATTCCTCAGGCAGCATGCCTGGCTGAGGAATTCTGGGAGTTGAAGTCCACCAGTCCTAAAAGGGCCAAGTTGGAAGACCCCCGGGTTAAATGAATCTCTGCAAAAAAAACAAATTATAAATGAGATGTGAAGATTTCCCCAGAAGAAATTAGGCGGGAGAAAAAAGAGGGCGGGGCTGAGGGGAAATCAAGCGGGGGGAAGGGCGGGGCCGAGGGGAAATCAAACCGAAAAGGGGGCGTGGCTGAGGAAAATGAAGCGGGGGAGGAAGGGACGGGGCCCAGGGGCAATTAAACTAAAAAGGGGGCGCGGTTGAGGAAAATGAAGCGGGGGAGGAAGGGGCGGGGCCGAGAGCGAAATCAAACTGAAAAAGCGGGCGGGGCCGAAGGGAAATCAAGTGGGCGTGAAGAGGCGGGGCCGAGGAGAGTGACGTAACCAGACCCAGCGCCTGGTGGATTCCCCCGCCCGCTCTCCGTAGCCGGAAGTACTGGCGGAAGTCCTACCCCCTACTTCCGTTTTCGCCGGTGGTGGCGATGGTGCGAAGGTAGGCTCCGGGGGGAAACGGGTGGGAGGAGGGGGGCGGGTTAATGGCTGGGGGGGGAGCGGCCGGCCCAGGCCTGCTCTGACCGCTGCGCTTCCTCGGCAGGAGCGGGAGGGCGGCCGCCGCGGGCCCGTTCCAGGAGAGCGACGAGGGTGAGTCTGGGGGCGTGGGACCGGGGGGGGCGGGGGTCTCGGCTGCGGCCTGACGGGACCCTGCCAACCGCCCACCTCTCTCCGCAGACGAGGACTTTGCCGCGCCGCCGAAGAGGGCCCGCCCCGCCGGGAGGAGGTGAGGGAGAGAAGGGCGGCGGGCCTGGGAGGAGGGGGGTTGCCTATGGAGATATACGCATGCGTGGATATAGGGGTGTGTGTGTGTGTGTGTGTGAATGTACACATATATGTGTCTGTGTATTGTAGGTGAATATATATGTGTACATCAATAAACATATAAGTGCATATACGTATATATAAATATAAATAGGTTCGTATTCTTGTGGAAACCGAAAGAAACTTTTACGATTTCCTGGGGCAGCAGAGAAGTTTTTAATATGTGCACATGGTTCAGAAGTAGTTAACAGAACATTCTGAACCCCGAGGGGGGGTTCACTCTACAGTTTTATAGCTTTCCATTCTCAGGAACAAAGGAGCTCACATACAATTCTCAGAAACAAAGAAACACGCATGCAAATCTACAATGTATTTCATCTTGGGTTAGTTCCCATGGACATACAATGAAGGAGGTTATGCTTAATACATTGTTGCTGAACTCAGTGTACTTTTGGGTTAGTCATACATTTGCTGACACAGCTTTCTTCTGTGTTTATACAGACACATCTATTTTGCTTTAGTGATTTTTAGTGATTTTTCATTATCATTATTATTATCTCACTTTTCATCTACCTCATTATTTCCCCCCTTTGGAAGTTTTCCAGCTTAAACTTCCATTATTCTACATCGGATTCAGGTTCTTGAGCGGGTACCATCTTATATTCCCATAAGGCTAACATTGTTTCATGTTTTGCTGTTAATTGGGCTGTACTTTCTGAGATCCTTCGAATCATTGCTATCAAACATGGGATTAAACAAGGAATCAAAATACATCCTAGAATTAACAAAACTGCTATAACTATGATGGTTTGTAGACCTGGTAACTTTGGCCACCATCCTGAAAATACATCTTCTAAATTAAATCCTTTCCAGGTTTGCACCGGAACATGTGCTAATTTGATCATTTTGTCAGTTATGCTTTTCAATACTTTTCCCATTTCTTTTGTTCCAGGAACCAACTGCCATTCTTAACTGTGAGAGTCACTAAATTACAGTTATCTGTTCCACAGGAATCTGCTTTTGTTTCATTCTTTTCAAACAAGATGTGGTCCATCTCTTTTGGGTCTTGGGTATGCCACTTAATACATGACCACCACTTACATTTGACCGCAGAGACTTCACATCCATCTGGTGGGCACAAGTACTTATGGTTTGGGATATAGCTGTGGATATTACTGATCCCTCCACAACCATATGTTGCAGCCCAATAATTAGCTGCTTTGCAAACATCAAAGGTGACGCTAAAACTGGAGTCTGGGTTGGATTTCCATTGTGAGATCCCTAATAGTGCCTTGTCCTTATAGCTACTTCTTGTTCTATGTGTTTTTATTTGTAAGGCCCAACGATCTGGATCAGACTTGGGATTATAACACTGATCTTGGGCTCCTTTTCTACACACCTTGTATGTGGTTCTGTTGTATGTACAAGAGCTAGGTGAGCTATCTTGGCACTCTTCTGGTTTTATTGTATGATAAATCAAAGTTTTGGTTATCTGGTTTCCTTGTTTGGTAGTCTTAATGCAGTTTTGACAACCTTGGTTTCCCTGTGTATTTGTTATTTCTTTGTGTGTGGTACTCAATATTTTATTATAGGGTTTTTGCATTATGACCTCTCGTGTAGCCTTTGCAATGATTTGTGTAGGAATGTGTATGTATATTCCCCATATTAAATAACTAACAGGTATGATGAGCTGTTGAATCCTCATATCTTCCACCGTGCGTAGAGAGACAGCGTCCGGAGTGTCTCAGCAAGGTTGTTCTTCACACCGTGTGTTGAGAACCCGTTGCCGGTAGGGTTCGACAGGGTGTATTTCTTGTAAACTTCAATACCAAAGGTTTGTCAGTCTTATCCACCTTGTAAGTTACTGGATCTGCAGGTGCAGCTGCTTTCAATCTACTCCAGTGGATCCAGGATTTTCCCTCCAAGGTTTTCACTGCCAAAGGAGAACACATGACAACAGTATACGGTCCCTTCCATCTTGGGCTCAAGGGATCTGATTTCCAGTGTTTCACCCACACTCTGTCTCCTGGTTTGAACCCATGTGTTGCTGTAACTACTGGAGGGGGTTGTTGTTCCATTATATAATGGCGCAAGTTTGAAACAGCCAAATTATGAAGCTGTAACTGATGTAACAATTTCTGTTGGTCTATCCCACCTTTATGAGCCAAGTCCGGCCAACCCTGGCTGTCAGGTTTAAATAAACAAGGGGGACGGCCAAACATGAGCTCATAAGGACTAAGTTATAATCTAGTGCGAGGGGCCAGTCTGATTGCGTACAAAACCATAGGCAAAACATCTGGCCAATGAAGATGAGTTTCCAAACAAAATTTGGTAATAAGTGTCTTAATTGTGCGATTAGCTCGTTCTGCTTTTCCAGCTGATTGAGGGTGGAAAGAACAATGAAATCTCCATTTGATTCCTAATGCTTGGGCTAAAGACTTATTGATTTGGTGTACAAATTCAGGACCATTATCTGATGAAATCCTAGAAGGGCAACCAAACCTAGGAATAATCTCTTTCAGAAATATTCTGGCAACCTGTATAGCTTTCTTATTTACAGTTGGAAAGGCTTCAATCCATCCTGAATAGGTATCAATTATAACTAACAAAGCTATGTATTTCTTACTTCTAGGCATATCAGTGAAATCAACAACAACATAGTCCATTGGAAAATAAGCGATTGGTTGTTGACCAGGTGGTAGTACTGGTCCTTGACGTGCATTGGTTTGGGCACAAGTGGAACACTGAGAACATACTTGTGCTGTTAGCGAAGAAGCAAAAGGAAGATAAAAAAAACGTTCAAGCTGTTGTAATAATGCAGTTTTTCCTAAATGATGTTGCTTATGGGCTTGAAAAATAAGTGGGCGGGCTAGTGCAAGAGGAACAGCGATGCGTCCATCGGGAAGTGTGTACCAGCCTTTAACTAGTTCAGCTTGTACATCCTGTTTCAATTTTTGGGTTTCCTCCTGTGTATATGTAGGATCAAGTTGTTCTAAGTAAGTGTCTAAATACATGAACCTAGTGACATCTGAGTTGAGAGGGGGGCCTTCCCACGCAGCTCTTTTGGCTTCTTTGTCTGCTTTCCTATTGCCCTGGGTAATAAGGCTAAAGTCTTTTTGATGTCCAGGACAATGAATGATTGCAACTTTAGATGGCAACTGTGCTGCCTTGATAAGTCTTTTAATCAAAGTTGCATATTGGATAACCTTGCCTGTTGAGTCCAAATATCCTCTTTCTCTGTATATTTTAGCGTGAGCATGTATAGTCAGGAATGCATATTTACTATCTGTATATACATTTAAAGTCATTCCTGCAGCTATTTCTAATGCTCTGGTTAAGGCATATAATTCTGCAAATTGTGCACTTGCTTGGCTAGGTAACTGTGCTGACTCCACAATTGAAGTTTGAGAAACAACTGCGTAGCCAGAATACCTAATTCCTTGATCCATAAAGCTGGATCCATCAGTGAACCACTGGAAGTCTGGATTGTGCAAGGGTTGATCTGTAAGGTCAGGTCTGCAAGAATATTGTAGCTCTATTGTTTGTATGCAGTTATGCACAGGCCTAGTTGAATCTGGTATTGGCATTAAAGTGGCTGGATTTAAAGTCGAACTCTGTTGCAATGTGACTTGTGGATTTTCTGATAAAAAGGCTTGTATCTTATGCATCCTTTGATTGCTGATCCATAAATGTCCCTTATTGTCAATAATTGTCTGCAGTGCATGGCTAGTATAAACAACTACTGGAGCTGAAAAGGTTAACTTGTTTGCCTCCTGCAGTAACAACATAACTGCTGCTAGAATTTTTAAACATTGTGGCCAACCTTGCGAGGTCATATCTAGCTGTTTTGACAGATAAGCGACTGGTCGGTTCCAATTTCCTTGCTTTTGGGTAAGAACTCCTAAAGCTACATTCTGTCTCACATCGACATAAAGTGAGAATGACCTAGATATATCAGGTAGTCCTAAAGCAGGTGCTGTGGTTAAAGCCTGTTGGAGCTGTTTCATTGCTTGGGTTTGTTCTTGTTGCCATAACAAAGGTTCTTTTTCTGGTCCTTTTAAAACTTGGTATAATGGTTTAGCTGTGAGAGCATAGTTAGGAATCCAAATTCTACAGTAACCTGTAATTCCCAAAAAGGCTCTAACTTCCTGTTTTGTTTTGGGTATGGGAATCTGTAGCACAGCTTGCTTTCTCTGGGGGCCCAAAGTTCTTTGCCCTTGTGATAGTTCATAGCCTAAATACATTACAGTCTTTTGGACTAACTGGGCTTTCTTTTTGGACGCTTTATAGCCACAGTCTTGTAACAACTGGAGCAATCTGGATGTATTTTCAAAGCAATCCTCTTTGTTTTGTCCAGTTATCAGAACATCATCTACATATTGAAGGCAACAATCCTCTTGCCTGACTAACTTCAAATATGCAAGATCTTGGGCTAGGGCGTTACCAAAACACGTTGGCGAATTCTTAAAGCCTTGTGGTAACCTAGTCCAGGTGTATTGAGTCTTAACCTGTGTCTTTGGGTCAGCCCATTCAAATGCAAAGATTGGCTGACAACTCTCCGCTAAGGGGATGGTAAAAAATGCATCTTTTAAGTCTACAACTGAAAACCATTTAGCAGAAGCAGGTATTGTGCTCAAAAGAACATATGGATTGGGAACAGTTGCGTGTAGGGTCAAGGTCAAGTCATTGATGATCCTTAAATCCTGTGCCGGTCTCCACTGTCCGTCTGGCTTACGAACAGGTAGAATTGCAGTATTCCAAGGTGACTGAATTTTTCTAATGATTTTTGCTTTTAAGTATTTTTGAATTAATTCTTGAATAGCAATTGCAGCCTCTGGAGTACAATATCGTTGAGGCACCCTAACAGGATATGCATGAGGCTTCAGTTCTACCATAACTGGAGTGGCATATTTTGCAAACCCAGGGGGGTTGTCCTCTGCCCACAGGAGAGGGACATTAAATTGTTGCCAATTAGAATTTCCTGTTTCTCCCTCTGTAATTATCATCAAGCGCCATATTTCTTCCACTGGGTGGCGCACTTGCATTAATTGTTTGTCATGGTCAAAGGAAATTGTAGCTTTTAACTTTGTAAGCAGATCTCTCCCTAATAAGGCTACTGGACATTCAGGAGCATATAAGAATTGATGATTAATGATTCCTTGTCCTACTTGGCATGTTAGGGGCTCCAGGAGTGATCGGATTTGAGTTTCTCCAGATACTCCCTGAATTTGAATGGTCTGATTAGAAGTTTTGCCAATAAATTTATTTAGGACGGAACGTGTCGCTCCGGTGTCAACTAACATGGGGATAGTCTGTCCTCCCACCTGTATTTTAACAATGGGCTCTGGAGGTGGGGCCCTAGAACCCTGTCCTCTTCAATCTTCCCATTCCATGTCAGCTAAGCCGATCATGTTTTCATCCCTTCCTCCTGTCTGACAAGGATAGGCTGGATTCCCTCTTCCACGGAAGCTTTTTCTGTAGCCTCTCTGGAAAGGCCTTCTAAATTCTCTTCCTCTTCCTCTTCCATACTGGTGAGATTGTCCCCTAGGCTGGCCATTCCTCTGGGGGCATTCCCTTTGCCAGTGTCCCTCCTGTCTACAGATGGCACATTGGTTGGGTCCAATACTCATCCCTCCCAAGGCGATGGCCAACATTTCAGCCTTTTTTTTCTCTTTCTGATCTAATTTACGTTCCTCCTCTTTGTCACGGTTACGGAACGTTTTAAGTGCAATTTCCATAATCTCTGCTACGTTTTTCCCTAAGGCACCTTCTGTACGCTGTAGCTTTCTCTTTATGTCTGGGGCACTCTGGGTAATAAATCTTTCAATTAAGAGTGGATGATGTTGTGCTAACTCCATATCAAGACCTGTGTTTACTCTATAGGCTTCTATCAGTCGGCTGAGGAATGCGGTGGGTGTTTCATTCTTCTCTTGCCAAATATGAGTTACTGCAGCATAATTAACCGGACGAATTGCTGCTTCTCTCAAAGCTTCTAAACACAAAAGTCTGTATCTTTGTAATAAAGTTTGGTGTTCAGGGTCATTAGCATTCCAGTCTGGTCTTTGTTCAACAGCGTCAGAATTTCTGTTCTCCTGACAATTAACTCCTCCATCTGGGTGTCTTCGGGCAAGTACTTTCAATTTTCCTAATCTATATTTTTCTCTCCCTTCCATGTCCAGTAAAGTAGAAATAAGCTGTTGCATATCATTCCAGGAGGGGTTGTGTGTCTGTATGATATTCTCAATTAAGTCAATAATCTCTTGAGGTTTTTCTGAAAATGGGCCAAATTGTTGTTTCCAATTAAGGAGATCAGTGGTTGTAAAGGGAAAATACTGGAGCATGGAAATATTGGTGTTGTCTGGTCCAGGGACCAAAACTTCTCTTAAAGGAGCTAAGTTCACTTTTGTTTTCACCTTAATTCTAGTCCGGCTAGAAACAGGGGTTTCCTCTTCATTCTTTTGAATGGTTTCATCTGCTTTTATTTTTATTTCATCTGTTTTTATTTTTATTTCTTCTTCTGGTTGAAATTGGACTTCATTTCTTTCAACCAGAGGGGGTGGAATTGGCTGATTTATTCCTCCTTCTTCTGTTCTGGGAGCATAGGCAGGGGGTCTAACTGCCTGTAATTCCTCCCTGTCTTCATGTTTGAAAATCTTAGCTTTTGTCTGAGGCTTGGCTTTTTGGCTTGCCAAATATATCTTAGCACATTCTAACTGACACTTTGCTAACCATCGAGGCTTTTCTGCAATATTGATCTGCCATTGGTCTATGTAGGGATATTGGTCCCAATGACCATTTCCAGTCACATTTTGATGAACCCGTGCCACGAGTTCGGGATTCGCCGATCCCTCCTTGGGCCACCCTACGCCAAAGGTGGTCCATTCAGATTCACAGAATCTTTTTAACATGGCTGGATTTGGTTTTGGGTCTCCATAATCCCTAGAAAAACCCTTTTTGAAATTTTCTAACATGCACTGAAGTGGCGTCTGACCAACGCCCTTCTTTGTTTGTTTACCTCCCATCTCCTAACACACTACCAATCGACCTGTAGTGCCGGACGTTCCAACGGTCACTAAGCAGGAAATGCGATGGTTTAACCACCCACACAGTACCTACCTATTGAAGACTTAAGGATGCCTCCTTGTCTTCTAGGGGGTAATTACTCCCCTCTTCCGATCCAAATGGGATCAGGTATCCCCTTTTTACAATACTTGCCTGCAGGCGTTCCAGACCCTTTTGTTGATTTACGACCCGTCTGCTACCCCCGCGGATCCTTGACTGGAGTGCTTCGCTGATGGGTTAATTCCCCTCCCTTCCCGTCGAGGTCTCCCCGTAGACAAAGGCCACGGAGCCGGCTTGGAGATGTCGTCGTCAAAAGAGGGTAATTCCAACAGGGCAATCCGTCTTGGAAGGTCAAAGGCCTCTTCCTAAAAGTTTCCTAAAAGTTTCAGTCCCGGCGGAGAAGTCGCCATAAATCTTGTGGAAACCGAAAGAAACTTTTACGATTTCCTGGGGCAGCAGAGAAGTTTTTAATATGTGCACATGGTTCAGAAGTAGTTAACAGAACATTCTGAACCCCGAGGGGGGGTTCACTCTACAGTTTTATAGCTTTCCATTCTCAGGAACAAAGGAGCTCACATACAATTCTCAGAAACAAAGAAACACGCATGCAAATCTACAATGTATTTCATCTTGGGTTAGTTCCCATGGACATACAATGAAGGAAGTTATGCTTAATACATTGTTGCTGAACTCAGTGTACTTTTGGGTTAGTCATACATTTGCTGACACAGCTTTCTTCTGTGATTATACAGACACATCTATTTTGCTTTAGTGATTTTTAGTGATTTTTCATTATCATTATTATTATCTCACTTTTCATCTACCTCAGTATGGTTTATATATAAATATACCGGTATGTGTGTGTATTGTATGATGTTATCCAGTCATATTTTATATATATATACACACATACATACACACACACACACACACACACACACATACATACATACATACATACATACATATATATATATATATACAGACATATATATATATATATACAGACATATATATGTGTCAAGTGGTTATTTTTTAGATTGCACCCTGTAAACCCAAATATGGGAGGAAGAAATCATTCTTTCCTTTGCTTGTTTCAGCTCAACCCAGAGCCATCTGCAAGCAGAAATATATATATGTTTTTAAAATTGTTAACAAAGAAATCTCAGAAATCTCAGAAATCCCTTATTTCTTTGTTAACAATTTTAAAGACATATATATATATATACAGACAAATATATATATACACACACATACATACATACATACATGTTGAGAAAAGTAGTCAAACACCGGGATAAATATAAAAACAACTTTTTAATAAACTAACAACGTTTACATATACATACATACATACATATATAAAATAAAATAGCCCGAGCACCAGGATAATATTAAAACAAAAACTGTTTAATACAAAAGCTAAAGCTAAGCTTTCGTATTTTATTTCTGTTATATAGATTTATCCAGGATTCACATTTTTAGTATAATTAGGGTGTGTGTGTGTGTATTTCTTTGGTTGTTTGGGTTTTCTCCCACGTAGAATCTGAGGTGTCTTGGCGACGTTTCGACGAACTCCCATTCGTCATCTTCAGGCTGGTGCTTTCGGCTTCGTGCTTCTAGGAAACCCGAACAACCAAAGACCTACATACAAACACCTGCGAAAACCTCAGAAAACATATGTGTGTGTGTGTACGTATGTACACACATATATATACATACACACACACATATATATATATACACACACACATACATATATATATATATGTTGAGAAAAGTAGTCAAACACTGGGATAAATATAAAAACAACTTTTTAATAAACTAACAACGTTTGTCGGCTAACTGCCAGCGTCGTCAGAGTGGAATGCCGGAGGTTTGAAAGCCTGCTCGTAAGACTGGCAGTTTGTGCGCTCTGCTCATAGAATGCTTCACCGGTCTACCCCCCCCCCCAGCTGACAGTATTGCTTCTAGTGCGTGTGTGTGTGTCTACCGTAAATATCCAATACAGAAATATATATGCGTGTTTGCTTGTGTGTGTGTGTGAGAGCAAACACGTAAACACATATTTCTGTATTGGATATTCAGACAGACAGATATACGTACATGACTGAATGGATAACATCATACAATACACATTTATATATAAACCATACAACAGACATTTGTGTGTGTGTGTGTATATATGTATATGTATATATATGTTCATTTACATGTAAGTGTATGTGTGTAGATAGATATAGATAGATATAAATAGATATAGATATATAGAGAGATATAGAGATAGATAGATAGATATACATAGATAGACAGACAGACAGACATATTTGTATTGGATATAAATGTATGTAAATATATACATGTATGCATTTATATCCCCAAACTACATTGTTTGTGATAATGTGTTGTGATAAATGTCCATTTCTCCTTTAAGAAATCCTTCTCTGCCTGGATGGGCTTCTCCCTCCCTTACAGGCTGTCAGCTGATAGCTGTACTAAGGGGGTGGAGGAGAAAGCAGGGAAAGTTTCGTTTCTTGAAAAATACGTCATGCTTTCAAAGTGTATGTTTTAACTATCTGTGTAATGTAATTGGCTGTAAATCAGTAGGATGACAATTTGTGGGTAGAGACCTTTGATGTGGAATAAAAGGGAATGGCTGGCTTCGGCCAAGGCTTCCATCCCGACAGAAACTCAGGTCTCTGTCATTAATCATGGTTGCCGGGACGCCACGAACACCCACTTTCGCTGACAAGTGGTGACCCTCGACGTGATAACCCTGAGAGGTTATACGTCCCTGGACCCTCATACTTACCGCCCGGACGTGGCCAAGCGCGCTTCATCAGTTCATCGCTGGACGAGGACTGATCCCTCGTAAGTATGGGTGGGGATCTCTCAAAAGTGCAAGAAACACTTTTGACTGAACTCACAGAGATAACCAGGAAGAATTATGTTTATTTTACAGCTCAGAAGCTGACAGAAGGAGATTTAAGATCTCTCCTTGAATTTATTTGGAAACACATTCCTTTCTACCCAGAGGCAGGCTGCCTTAAAGTTGAAACTTGGAAAAGAGTGGAGCAGTTGTTACATGCAAATTCTAGGGCCCCTGCTTCTATTTTAACATCTTGCAGAATAGTGTTAAAAGCTTTGGAGACACAGGAGCATCTCCTACTAAAAATATTACTGAATCCATTGAATTATAATGAAGTTCAACTTCTTCCCCCTGCCAGTGAAACTCCAGTAACAGTTCAAGATCACAGCAGGGTTTCTCCCAGCAATGTTGAGCCGTGTGCTCCTATTTTAAATGCCACAGCTCCCTCTCTAGCAAAAACCAGCAATCTTATTCAGGAGACCTTACAGAATGATTATAAAAAAGGAGAATTAAAAGCTGAGGAAATGGCAAGTTTATACCCTGTAACTATAGGTGTGGATGCACAAATGGAACCAGCTAGAGAAGTCAATAAAATTATTGTTCCCATGGGGCCTCTACAGTGTGGCCTGCCAAATCCAAATTTGATTCCTCAAACATGGGACCTTGTTATCATAGACTTAAAGGATTGCTTTTTTAGTATTCCTTTATTCCCAGAAGACAGAAAGTTATTTGCCTTTACCCTGCCATCAATTAATAATAGTGCTTCTGCCACTAGATATCAAAGGACTGTGCTGAACAGTCCAACCATGTGTCAAATGTATGTGGATCTTGCATTACAACCATTTCGTAAATTACATATTAATTGGAAAATTTATCACTATATGGATGACATTCTCGTTGCCGGCCCAGAGCCAAAAGGCACGATTATGGCTTCATATAAAGAATTGGAAATCACACTGGCCAGGGCAGGATTGGTTATTAGCCCTGAAAAAATACAAAATACAGCGCCATATTTATATTTGGGACACAAATTGCAACAGGCCCATTCATCGCCACAAGTGGTGCAATTTGATTTGCCACTTGCACCTACATTGGTTCAACTACAAAAATATTTAGGAAATATTAATTGGTTAAGGCCATATATAGGTCTTTCTACCTTGACTCTTTCTCCCTTATTTATGGCATTAAAAGGCCTCAAAAATCCCACAGACGTTGTGACATTGACCTCCGACCAGCTATTGGTCGTTGAGAAAGTCCAAACAGCCCTCAACACCCAGTGGACTGATTGGTGTGTTGACAATCACCCTGTGCATTTGAATGTGATTTTTGATCGACCACCCACAGTGGCAATTACTCAATCTAATATGCCTTCAAGAAATTGTTTTCACTCCAGCTATGATTTTGGCTGAAATTACACATCGTGGCCACACGATGGCACCAGATTTTTGGAATTAAATTTGCAATTATTTTTCTCCCATTTTCCTTAAAATTGTGGGAAACTTTGATTAAAAATAATTTGGTTTTGCAATTATTGATTGGTGATTGGCCTGGTCAGTTTTGTTTTGTTTTGTTTTGTTTGTCATTTTTCAGTAGATCCATGATTTTTGGCCATAAAAAATTTACATTTTGCTTATATCTCTCCTAGTTTGGATGAGACTTTGTTGACACTATTTTTGACATTGCAAAAATCTATTGAGACAAGATATTGTCCTTATTTTATTACACATATCCGAAGTCATCAAAATTTTCCAGGAATTCTCAGTGAAGGGAATTCCCAGACGGATATGGCAACACGCAAGTTATGACTATGCAACAACTTACTCCCTGGGATAGTCATTGCTCTTTTCATCAAAACGCCAAGGCTTTGGCTAAACAATTTGGCATAACCCCCAGGGAGGCAACAGCTATCATTCAACAGTGCCCCAACTGTTCACAAGGACTGTCTATTCCAATGGGTGTGAATCCCCGTGGACTTGAGGCATGTCAAATTTGGCAAATGGACGTTACTCAATATGCATCTTTTAGTCCGTGGAAATATATACATGTGACTATTGATACATATTCTGGGTTCATCCTTGCTACTCCACAGCGTGGAGAGGCAACTAAACATGTCATCAATCATTGTATTCGAACTTTTAGCACTCTGGGTACTCCTAAAGAATTAAAAACTGATAATGGACCACATATTGTAGTCATGGCTTTGCTCAGTTCTGCAATCGGTGGGACATTATTCATAAATTCGGCATTCCTTACAATTCACAGGGGCAAACAGTAGTGGAACGGGCCAACTCCACTCTTAAGCACATGCTTGACAAATTAAAAATGAAAAATGGGGAAAAATACCCCCAGACTACCTGGAGTGCAAAATCATCTTAATTTGGCTTTATATACTCTCAATTTTCTAAATCACCTGGCACGCCACCTAATACAGCTGCGAGCAGGCATTTTTCTCCCCTTCCAGATGCAGCAACCACGGTTTGACCGCTAGTTTGGTATCGTAAACTACCAGACCCCCAGTGGAAAGGACCAGCTGAACTTATTACCTGGGGTCGTGGATATGCTGCGGTGCAACATGAAGGCAATACGATATGGGTTCCTGGCCGCAATATTCGCCCTTACAGTGTACAGCCAAAAGATTGCAAAGACTCTGGTGAGCCCAAAGTGGATGGACAATGAATTTTGGAAGGACAATAAAAAGTTAGTGCCTTAACAAACCATACTGACTGCTGGATGTGTATGATGTCACCATCGGATGCCAGTCAAGGACTTTTTCTTTAGTTGGACTTCCTTTGAACAACACTGGAGCTAGCGAAAGTTTTGTACATATTAATGAGGCAGGACATTATATGCTGCCACTTAGGTTTTATTATGTAGATTTTGTATTAGTGTGTTTTAATTTTTCTAAGGGAATTATTCTTTTAAGTATATATATATATCTTGTAATATCACCTTTAATATGCCTGATCATTGTGATCAAAGTAATAACAAAGTGTATGCAAAATGTGAGGATGGAGAGTACAATGCAAGTGTATTGGGTTTGTAGCTATTTTAATGGCGCACGGAATTGGACTGCAGCCAATGACAGTGATGGCCGTTGAAATGCTTAATGAAGAACAAGGACAAATCCCTCCACCAATATCCGGAGATCATAAGCATTGGGGATATTTGGAATGCATTCTGGTTTTGGTTACCAAATTTTCAATGGTTAAGAAATTGGATAAGTATTATTTTGTATTGTTATATTATTCCATTGTGGATGCTTTTATATACAATGTTTGCCTGATATTTTTGCTATGATGAAATCTTTTATACCAAAGAAAAAATTGTCTCAACAAGTGAACATTAGTCAACAAGGATTCGAGCGGATGCCAATGGATAAACAGCCACCTCAGTTGGATGAAATCAAATACATGGACTGAAAGCCTTTGCTTCTAAACAAAAACAAAAAAGGATGAGATGTTGTGATAAATGTCCATTTCTCCTTTAAGAAATCCTTCTCTGCCTGGATGGGCTTCTCTCTCCCTCCCTTACAGGCTGTCAGCTGATAGCTGTACTAAGGGGGTGGAGGAGAAAGCAGGGAAAGTTTCGTTTCTTGAAAAATACGTCATGCTTTCAAAGTGTATGTTTTAACTATCTGTGTAATGTAATTGGCTGTAAATCAGTAGGATGACAATTTGTGGGTAGAGACCTTTGATGTAGAATAAAAGGGAATGGCTGGCTTCGGCCAAGGCTTCCATCCCGACAGAAACTCAGGTCTCTGTCATTAATCATGGTTGCCGGGACGCCACGAACACCCACTTTCGCTGACAATAATGTTATTGGTGGATTGCAAATTTGCCTTGAGCAGCAAACACCAGTTGTAAAGGAGTTGCAGTTTTAGGATACATCAACAGAATTGTTACATTGTCTGCCCTCCCAAAGTGTGAAAAAAATACTGCAAAAATTCTGTCTGTAGCAGTCTTCCCTTTTATTTCCAGCTAAAAGATTATTCACTCTGTTAACAAAGATTTAGGATGCCGAAGATTTGCCGTTTATTGGACCAGCTGGTTTAGTAAAAGTTATTCTGTTGTTGTGCCTGAACTTGAATGACATCTGTTGTTTCCAGTTGTCGGTCTGTAGAATTTGGGGATGGCCAGTGGCTGGACGATGGAGAGTCACATGCCCAACCTTGTTTTTGGGTTTCAGACTTCCCCTGGATGAGAAAGTTTTCCAGAGAGACTTGGAAGTTACCTTAGCCCTGTCACTGAACAAATATGTGGGAAACAAAGATAAAACACAGGAAAAAGGTGATTCTTAAACTCTCAAGCTAAAAATACCGGTTTTATTTACCTTTGGGGGAGCAGCCATACGTCATTTCTTGAAATGGTTTATTTTCTCGCCTTACTTTGAGTTGATAGAACAGTCAAGCTATACAAAATGTAGCATGTTTCCCTACTGCTACTTTGGCCAGTCAGGGGCTGTCTTTGGCATTTGTCTGAAATGGTACAGGGTTTCCTGCCTGGGCAGGGGGTTGGACTAGAAGACCTCCAAGATCCCTTCCAACTTTATTATTATTATTATTATTCATTGGTCAACTTCTATACGAGCTAATTTCATTTTGAGTGGCCCACAGCTCTAGTGTCTGGTGTGCCTGTAAACCCTACAGTTTATTTCTTTTACCTAAATTCCCAGTGACGTTTAAGCAAAGACAGGTTCAATTCGGATTGCTGTCAGAGTGATAGTGGTTTTTTTCAGTGAATGGAAAGTGGGTGAGACAGTTTGAGCCCTTGTATGGGGTGTAGGTGCCCTCTCCAGAATGCAAGACAAGCGCAGCAGAAGCCACAAGGAGCCTTCCTCATGAGACAACATAGCCCATGATTCTCTTGTTTTTCTTCTGAAACATCGTCCTCACCGTTTGATTTCAATTCCAGATCGCCTTGCTGAACCAAAGGCAGCCTCTCAGGATTTCAAACAGGAAGCTGTGATATCCACGCCGGAGACGGACAATGATGAAAACCTCCAGGCCAGTAAGATTGACCTAATCCTTTCCCTAATATCGTGCCCTAAGTTTGTCTTTTGGGTCCCCCCTCTCTCTTTTCTCTTAAATTGCATTTGCTCATTTTACTTGAGAATACCTGACTGTAACTATCCACGTGACCCTTTTAGTTCACCGCATTTTGAAACTCAAGTGATTTCACACACAGCATCCCGCCTCGGAATAATTGTGAGCCAGCACAGTGAATAGAATTCTATTCTAGAAGAAGATTTTTCTGCAGGCCAGAATGAAACAAGCATACATTCCCTTTTTGCGGCCTTGTCATCCCTTAATTCGTTCATTCCACGTGGCGCCAGGAAGGGCATCCAGCGGGCAACTGAATTTCATTTTTGATGTGTGCTGTTGTGCCCACAGTAAAAAAAAGAAATGACAATAAAGCTTATCTAATAAACCGTGTGTGGTATCGTTAAAATATTTACTACGTTGCTGTGAATCTTTCTGTGAAAAGTTCTCTGGAGTTTCCTGTCATCGATATAGTCGTGCAGTCTGGGCAAGGGTAGTGTGCAATTAATCTGCATGTCTTAAAAGGAAGGATTTATTTGGTAACCGTCCGTCCATTCATTGCTTTTCTGTTTTTCCTGTGATTAGATCAGGAAAACGCTCAGCCACATTTGGAAATGGAATTCGGTTCTTCGGAATCCGTTGGGAAACCTTTGAAGACTTCGAGCCCTTCAGTGGCCAAGAAGCCCAGCTGGACACCCCCAGGTATGTTAACACTGGTTTGGGATGACCCAGCCTCTTGTCTGCCTGGGCATCTCAGTTCAGGAAGAAAGCATCCTGGGACATGGGAAGGAATTTATATGAGGCATTTTTCCACTTCAGAGGATGGAGCACAGCTGGCCCAGAAACCAAGACTGTTGCCTCCCCGGATCAGATAACAGCTGTGGGACAACACACTGTTTATTAAGCGCTTATGAACTGTAAACGTTAAAAAAAAACCCAATAAAAAATTAAAAAAAAGAACTTACAGTGCTTTCCCCTGTAAGTATTTTTTTTTCCCTGGGAAAAAAATACAAGCCATATTTGACATTCTGACAGCTTTGGAGGGTGCCCCCACACCCAGTCATGTGATCAGATTTTGGGTGTGCTCATCAGCTGCTCTTATTTATGGCTGTTTGCAGCGTCCCAGTGACCACGATGGACCATGTTTTTGTTTCCAGAAACTCTCACTTGCTTGTGGTTTCTGGCAAAAAGACATCCGTTGCAGCCAACACATTTGCTTAACAGAAATGGCTTGTCAGAAATGGCATAGGGTTTCCTGCCTGAGCAGGGGGTTGGACTAGATGACCTCCAAGGTCCCTTCCAACTTTATTACTATTATTATTATTATCATCATCATCATCACCGTGGTGTGCGCTTTGTGTTTCTCACACTTGATGAACGGCTGCTGCAAAAAAGGGTTGGTAAAATCGGGCGGGGTCACGTGATGACCCCCGCTTAATAACCACAATTCCAGGTGCAGTTTCGACTGTAAGTCAAGGACTACCACCCGGGATCTGGGTGTCTTACGAAAGCCCCCCCCCCCAGAATCTGTTGTGACGTAGTGTTTTTGCAATTTGTTTTTTCAGGTGCATCTGGAAGCAAGACCACCTTGCTGGGAAGAGCTCCGGTTAAATCACCGGTTCAGGGTCTCCGTCTCGGCCTCTCCAGACATGCCAAAGTGAAGCCCTTGCACCCACATTGTGCTGGGACTTAAGAGCGCTTAGGCTGGCACGAGAAGGCTGCAGATGGAGGTGGGAACGGAGGGAAGATCTTGTTTTTAAAAATAGGGAACCTGGTGCAAGCAATAAAGGCATTCCAGTCTGGAAAAGGTTTTGCCTTCTAAAACTCAGTTTTGTAAAATGGGACTATTGTTCCTTAAAATATCCAATCATAATGCCATGGGTTCATTTACTGTCCCTTGAAATATCCAATCATAATGCCATGGGTTCATTTACTGTCCCTTGAAATATCCAATCATAATGCCATGGGTTCATTTACTGTCCCTTGAAATATCCAATCATAATGCCATGGTTCCATCTTCTTCCCGTGAAATGCTCCAAAGATTTGACCCAGTCTTCTAGTTTTATCCCTGTTTGGCCAATTCTGGCTTATGAGGATTGCGTAACCAGCCACATAGGACAATTGACGTATGACAATCCGGTCATATATTGTCCATCTAGAGCAGTGTTGTTGTTGTTTTCCCAACCTTGGCAACTTTGAGATGTGTGGACTTCAACTCCCAGAATTCCCTGCAGGCTGGGCTGGGGAATTATAGGCGCTGAAGTCCACACATCTCAAAGTTGAGAAACACCAGTCTAGAAAATGTGTTTTAAAATCACTCTAAAGATAGTGTACCAGGAGGTAGGTGTTGTTCCTCCTTAATTTTACTTATAATAAAAAGTCATTGTTATCAGCTTACAACTGTTGTTTTCCTGATCCATCAATACACGTTCAGCTTCTAGACCCCTGTTCTAATCCTTGCAAGCATCACTCTCTGTTTGAATGAGATACTGGATATAGTGATAAAATATATTTTATCATTGTGACTTTTTTAGACAATGAAATAAAAAAAATTTAGAAAAAAACCAAGCTGCTTGTGCTAGGTGATTTCCATCCTTTTTTTTTTCTGGTCAACTTTATTATAAAGAGAGCGAAAACACAAACTAATAGAAAAATAAAAATTGAGGGGGTGGGACTCAGAAACGGGGAAATGTTAAAAAGGGACGGGAAAAAACATTTTTAAAAATCGACTTAAAACGTTTGGACAAATACAAACATAGTCTCAAGTGGCCTCTTAAAAATCAAACCAAACATAAAAAAATATACACGTGAATATTTTTCTAATCAGGCGGAATAACAATTATATAAGAAAGTGACCACTTTCTGTTTAAACAAACGTAAAAGAATACACAGTGCACATATACCTAATAGCAAGAATAAAAATACACAATGTTTCTACAATCATATCAGATTCAGTCATCAAATTCTACAGCAACGTCTGGACGAACACTGTAGCACTGTAGTGCATAAGTATGACTGGATGTTTAGCTTTTCTTTCCGTCTTGAGTCACTCTCAGCCCAGCTAGACTCACAGGATTGTTGTGGGGAAAATAGGAGGAAGAAGTTGTGTTAAATATGTTTGCCACCTTGAGTTGTTTGTAAAATAATAAAGATGATGACAAGACGCCAATCAAGGAGAATATTTGCAGCTCAGAGTTGAAATCTGAGCGTGGTTGTTTTCTTGCAGACATTTCATTACCCAGCTAGGTAACATCACCAGTGCTAATCAGATAGATAAATAGATCGGGAGCGAGGGAGAGAGAGAGAGGTGATAGATGATAGATACATGATAGCTAGCTAGGTAGAAGATAGATAGATAGATAGATAGATAGATAGATAGATAGATAGATAGATAGATAGATAGATAGATAGATAGATAGACAGACAGACAGACAGACAGACAGACAGACAGACAGACAGACAATAGAGATAGACACAGACAGACATAGATAGATAGATAGGTGATAGATACCTGATAGCTAGAAGATAGATTGATTAGATAGACAAGTGATAGATGATAAATACATGATAGCTAGCTAGAAGATAGATTAGATAGATAGACTGATACCGGTAGATGATAGATAGGTGATAAATAGGTGATAGATACATGATACCTAGCTAGAAGATTGATTGATTGATTAGGTAGATAGGTGATAAATAAGAGATAGATAGATAGATTAGACAGACAGACAGGTGATAGGTACATGATAGCTAGATAGAAGATGGATGCATGGATAGATATGATAGATGATGGATAGATATGACATGAAGGATAGATATAGATGAGAGAGAAACTAAAACCTAAGTTGCAAAAAAAAATGCAATGCCTCCAGCAGACCACAGGGTGGCGGTAGTGCTCGGCCATACTGTAATTAGTAAGCTTTACAAATTGGACTCCAGAAATTGAAGAGAGAGAATCTTTGGCAAACAGACTGCGTGGGCAGAGAATGAAGGCTAGAGGTAGTAAGTCTTCATGAGAGATAGTATGTGTAGTGTGTATAGTTGTGTGCGGTGCACATGGTGAAAATACTGGACCAGGAGTTTGGGACTGGACCCTCACTCTCAGCCTGGCCCACATCCCAGGTGTGTGAATGCTTCTCAAGCTCCTGTATCGAAAAGGACTAGAAACCTAGTTTTTTAAAAAAAATAACAAATAGTGAGAAAAATAGCTCCTGCTTAAAGGCAAAATCCTGAATAAAACAATGCCCTTTTTTCCTTAGGAATGCCCTGACTTTCTGGAGCAAAATGCCTGCTGGGGGAATTCCAGCCATTTTTCACAGAAGGCCCCATCACCTTTCCTCCTTAGATACAACAGCTTCCTGCTCCTTGTTCTGGAGTGAGGTTTGCCCTGCCTTTGTTTTGCCCCCTTCCCAGGCTTGGCCTGGCCTGGGGTAATGTCCCGGGACCGATCTCCTGAGACGGAGAAAGTGAGGAATCAAAATTAGGCACTAATTCAGACTTGAACTGCAGGATGGGTGGCGAGTAAATTTTATAATAAGGTAGTAACCATAGTAATAGGCACCTCCCAAAACATCTGGAGCATCACTTGAACACCTTCGGCATTGACAAGTTCACCCAGCAGTCAATTGCAAAAGGCAGCCTTACTCAGAACTGCTTACATCTTGAGATGGTACCTTTAAGCCCATCAAAAAAAAAAAATTCACATCTGCCTATCCAAGGTCCTAAGGAAGGACTCCATATAGGGGGATAAAAATGCTAAGCCCAGTCTAAACATCTGGCTGATTGTGTGGCGATCCATAACAATAACAGAAGGCCAGCTGTTCGTAGCGCTTCCCTGCTTCCCTCAGACCAAAACTGCAATTTGTTCTGTTTGATTCGTTTTCGACAGCAGACAAAAGACACACACGCACAGCCAAAAAAACCCACCCCAATATGGTGAAGTTGTGGGATGGAGGGAGGTTAAGCTTTCGGTGTAGACCTGAGTTGTCAAACTCGCAATGTCACGTGATGTGTCGCAACGTATATATATACAAGATCCGTTGCCAAGATCCTTCCAACTCAGTGAGTTAAGTCCTCACACCCTTTCCTTCAGAAGCCCTACAGCCCCTAGAATAAATTATTCCTGTTCTGCAGCTTCAAGGAAGGCTGGTGTATTAGGTTGCAGCATCCAGATCGCCAGCGGAGGGCAGCAACATCTTACCCTTTCTCCTTGCTGCCATCTGGTGGTTCTCCAGGGCTCTGCATCCCAGAGATGCAGCCTTCATTCAGAGAATTCTGTCTTGTCTTTCTATTGTGAGATCATATGCTCCCTTTTTCCCTTATAGAACAAAAGATTCTCCAGTCTTTCAATCCAAACATATAAATAAAGGGGTGCCTTTGTTTCATCCCCATCCTTCCCTAGGCTGCTATAAACCTGATCTACCTGATCAGGTGAATTTTTTTTTTAAGGGAACAAACATAGGAGGAATTCTTCAGACATGTTATGCTGTCTAAATACAATTCTTTCCATCAGTTTAGTTGACAGATTTGCCCGCTAGGCAAACTGCTAAGCTAGAAAGAAAGTTCCTAGTCAGGTGTAAAGAACACAGAATAACAGGGTGGGAAGGGACCTCAGAGGTCTTCTAGTCTAACCCCCTACTCAAGCAGGAGACCCTATACTATTCCAGACAATCTGTTCTTAAAAACCTCCAGTTGATGGAGCAGCCACAATTTTGGGAGGCCAGCTGTCAACTAACTCCCTGTTAATTCTTCTCACAGGCATGTAATTTCCACCTGTTACTTCTTGTCTCGCCCTCAGGTGCTTTAGAGAATAGATCAACCCTCTCTTTTTCATGACAGTGCCCCAAATATTGGAAGACTGCTCTCAGGTCACCCTCGTCCTTCTCTTCGTTAGACGAGACATACCCAGTTCTGGCAGCGTTCATCATATGGATGATCTCCCAGAGTCCTGAATTATCTTAGTTGCTCTCCTCGGCACTCTTTCTAGAATCTCAGCATCTTTCTTTGTATCATAGTGACCAGAACGAGACGCAATATTCCAAGTGTGGCCTTACCCGTGCGGTATAAAGCGGTGCTACGCTTCGCGTGATCTTGACGTTATCGCTCCAAATCGCACCGAAGCTTTGTCCCTTCGTCCATTACAGGGGATGGATCCCTCTGTTGTGATTCCTCGCCAGCCCGTGGATCCGGCAGCTGAGTCTGAGGACTCAGAGGAGGAGGAGGAGGAAGGACCTGGAATGACATTGGAATCAGAGGAAGGCTCTGAGAAGCTCCAGGACTTACAATCTGATGAGGAGCCTGGCCCCTCTACTCACGCTCAGGCTGAGACACAGCTGGGCTGGGAGGTGGACAGTGATGAAGAACAGCTGGGACAAATCCCGGATGCACGAAAACGCCAGCAAGAAAAGAGAGCAGGACAAAGGAATGCAACAGGGCGGCTCCAAAGGCAAAGGAGCAGGCGTTAGGAAAGCCACACCTTGGCTGCATAATAAAAGGGAAGGTGTGGGAGGTGCTGGTTGCCAAAGGCAACTGTTTGCATAAGAATTGAGTTGCTGTGAACTGTGTTTGATTCAGGTCTGTGAATTAAAGAAGGGGGTTGGGGTTTTCCTGATGTTTCTGTGAATTAAAGAAGGGGTCTGGGATTTTCCTGATGTTTCTGCCTGCTTGATTGGAAGAGGGGTTTCTCCTTGCGAGCGTAGCAAGGACTCAACGTGGGCTGGGACAGAACACCCTCTGGGGAAGGCCTACCGCTCAGGCACGCCAGAGAAACGGTAGGTCTTGCCGATTAGCCGATGGCAAAAGGCTCAGCGGGGCTAACTTCTGGGACAACACAGCCTTTTACGGCAGCCGCATCGTCCACAGCCAGGCATTCCTAGCCGGGAGGGTTACATCACAGACCTTGCCACCTACAAAACTCCATTGGCCATCTCCCATTGTCTGCCATTGTTATTGGGCTTTAAGGTCACCGTGGTTGGCCATGTGGTGGGTTCTAGCCTTCTTCAAGGAAGAGTTTCCTGTTGGGGGTTTAATATTGTCTTTTATGAGATGCATAATATTTAATATTGTCTTTTATGAGATGCATCCCATAGCTGGCGAGATGTAGGAGTGGGGAGAGCCGAGTCCTGACAAGGCAGGAGTGGAATTCAAACGAGGGTGGATAGTTTAGGACAGGGATCGTCAAATTTGGCCACTTTAAGACTTGTGGACTTCAACTCCCAGAATTCCTCAGCCAGCGTGCCTGGGAGCTGAAGTCCACAAGTCATCCAAGGGCCAAGTTTTAATATTCTTTTCAGATTATTTGACCCCTTTCTTAGGGCAGCCAAGGCATTAAGTCCTTATTAAGTTCCTTTCTCTCTACCTCGTTTTTCTAGCCATTGGTAAAAAGTATCCCATGTTCTAAAGCAGGGGTCTTCAAACTCGGCCCTTTTATGACTTGTGGACTTCAACTCCCAGAATTCCTCAGCCAGGCATGTTGGCTGAGGAATTCTGGGAGTTGAAGTCCACAAGACTTAAAGTTTCCAGTGTGTTTAATGTGTTCACGTGGCAAACACATCTCACAATTCCCAAGCCCTTATTCTATTCTATTCTATTCTATTCTATTCTATTCTATTCTATTCTATTCTATTCTATTCTATTCTATTCTATTCTATTCTATTCTATTCTATTCTGTATTTCTATTCTATTCTAAATAAAGATTCTATTCTATTCTATATTTCTATTCTATTCTGTATTTCTATTCTATTCTGTATTTCTATTCTATTCTGTATTTCTATTCTATTCTATTCTATTCTGTATTTCTATTCTGTTCTATTCTGTATTTCTATTCTATTCTGTACCTCTATTCTATTCTATTCTGTATTTCTATTCTATTCTATTCTATTCTGTATTTCTATTCTATTCTGTATTTCTATTCTATTCTAAATAAATATTCTATTCTATTCTGTATTTCTATTCTATTCTGTATTTCTATTCTATTCTGTATTTCTATTCTATTCTAAATAAAGATTCTATTCTGTATTTCTATTCTGTATTTCTATTCTATTCCATTTTCTTTTCTATTCTATTCCATTTTCTTTTCTGTTCTGTTCTATTCTATTCATGATGCTTTAATGTTGCTCCTTGATTCATTTGATTTTTTTTTTACATGACATGACATCTCATCTGCTACAGCTAGAGGAACTAATACTCTAACCCTGCATTTTGAAAAAAAAAAAAGATTTTCTTCAATGTTTGTAACATATTTCCCCTCTGTTGTGGTTTTTCTCCAGAAAGAAGATTAGTAACAAGTCTGAAAAAATTAGGAAAGGACGGTCAAGCGCTCTCCCAGTTATACTGAAACCGGGTGAAAAACCCAGCCTTCTCATCCAAAAGGTAGTTTTAAGTAGCTTTCTCCCTAGGTTAGGGGTAGGCAACCTTGGCTCTTTTAGGACTTGTGGACTTCAACTCTCAGAATTCCTCAGCCAGCCATGCTGAGGGGAAAGGGGGAGGTGTCCAAGCTGAGCCAGGCTGGCTCAGGAATTCTGGGAGTTGAAGTCCAAGAGTCATGAAGGGGCCATAGTTTCCCCATGCTGGCTCAGGAATTCTGGGAGTTGAAGACCACGAGTCATAAAAGAGCCAAGGTTGCCTAGCCCTGCCCTAGAATATAGAACATCTTTATTGTCATTCTGTAACTCACGACGGAATTTAAGTGCTTTCCACAACGCACACTACACACAAGTAAAAACCACAAGTAAGAGCATACCTTATATGCACACACATCCTTCACAGGTCCAGGAAAGAAAATTGCAGAATGCAGAAACAAGAAAACTGGAAACATATGGGCCTGTCTTGATACCTATACAATAGAAACATACCCTTCTTAATTCAGGGCAGAATATGGCCAGAGTGTTTGGCAGGCCTGCAGGTTACTTTGTCAGATTTGAGAAAAGGGATTCTTGGCTCAAGCTACCGAGGACAGAGGACAAAATGGCAGCGCATACTTGTGACAGGTGGGGAAAATGGGGGAAGGCCCATGGAAGGTTTGCGATGGAAAGACACCTCGAAGGGGACACAAGTTCCTCCAACAGCACAAACTTCTGAAAATGTTATCGGTCGGTCATTTTAATGCGTTGCACTTTCCCTTCTAGGAAAGGGAGTTAAGTGACACTCTTCACAATTCAAAGCAAGATGGAGGAAGAGGTAGAATCGGATCAGGACGCCTTGATCCTTGTGGTGAGCAGATACATATATTTCTCTCTCTCTCATCTATACCTATCCATCATCTATCATATCTATTATCTATCTATCCATCCATCCATCCTCTATCTAAATCTATATCTATCTGTCTGTCCATCCATCCATCAACCATCCATCCATCCATCCACTATATCTATCCATCCATCGATCCATCCATCCTCTGTCTATCTATCTATCCATCCATCCATCCATCCATATCTATGTATCCATCCATCCATCCATCCATCCACTATCTAAATCAATATCTATCTATCTATCCATCCATCCATCCATCCACTATATCTATCCATCCATCCATCCATCCTCTATCTAAATCTATATCCATCCATCCATCCATCCATCCTCTATCTATCCATCCATCCATCCATCCTCTATCTAAATCTATATCTATCTATCCATCCATTATCTATCCATCCATCCATCCATCCACTATATCCATCCATCCATCCATCCATCCATCCTCTATCTAAATCTATATCTATCGATCCATCTATCCATCCATCCATCCATCCATCCTCTATCTAAATCTATATCCATCCATCCATCCTCTATCTATCTATCTATCTATCTATCTATCTATCTATCTATCTATCTATCTATCTATCTATCTATCTATCTATCCATCCATCCATCCACTCTTTCTCTCTCTCTCCATCCACCCATCCTCTCTCTCTATCATCTATCTATCTATCTATCTATCTATCTATCTATCTATCTATCTATCTATCTATCTACCTACCTACCTACCTACCAACCTACCTACATCACTTATATAATCCACCATATGTTGTGACTAGCAGCTGCATGCATATTTAAAAGGCCAATAGAATCCATACTGCTGATTAGGTCCTGTTTCAAAATATGTACAGATACAACAGATTGGTCTATAAAGTTGGAGAATAAAAGCTAACTCTGGTTTCTAGAACCTGATTCCTATTGAAGGCTTTTATCCAAATTACGATGGACCTTTTTCAAAAATGTTGACCTTGTATTTTTCTTTGCCCAATTAAACCTCAGTTCTCTTTCACCAGTGGACCTAGCATCACATCAGGACTACTTAGCTGCTGAATGGATGTGTCATCTAACTCAAGAGACAATATAATATTTATATAAGGTGGCAGTCGTATCTAAACGTATGGAATTTATTTTCAAGCAAACACGCGTAACGTTGACGTTTTTAATGGAGCAGCTGTTATCTTTCTCTCTCTCTCTCTTTTTGAAACAAAAACAGGAAAGACTCCTAAAGGAGACACGTGTTATACAACAAGCAAAACCAAGTTAGAGCCAACATTATGTGAGACCAGTTTCACCCAAATAGGTTTGGTAAGCAATTAAATTTATCAGTTAACGCCTGACCAATCTTAAGTGCTTTTTAAGCTATTCCGCTATATGCTCGACAAACCTTCACGAGTACAAAATAATGCAAGCTACATAGAACATAAAATACTAGAGTTGGAAGGGACCATGAATATCTTCATGGAATGGAATGGAATAGAATAGAATAGAATTACGGAATAGAGTAGAGTAGAGTAGAGTAGAATAGAATAGAAGTTGGAAGGGATCTTGGAGGTCATCTAGTCCAACCCCCTGCTCAGGCAGGAGACCCTACACTATACTATTCCAGACAAATGGCTGTCCAGTCTCTTCTTAAAAATCTCCAGTGTTGGAGCATTCACAACTTCTGGAGGCAGGTTGTTCCACTGATTAATTGTTCTAACTGTCAGGAAGTTTCTTCTTAATTCGTTCTTGGAACTGCGGAAATGACTGTATTGGAGACTGGAGACAGAGGATGTTGTAAACGAACAACCCCTCTCTCAACACGGGGTGGGATACGACCCAATCTATCTCCAGTCTACAACGCCGTCCTTTCAGCAGCTCCACGGAGGCGCCACACCCATTTGAACACCTACTCAGGTGACCCTGAGGACACAGGTAAGCCTCTAAATCAGTGTTTCTCAACCTTGACCATTTTAAGGCATGTGGACTTCAACTCCCAGAATTCCACAGCCAGCATGCCTTAAAATGGTCAAGGTTGAGAAACACTGATGTAATATTAACAAGAATTATTTAGACTGTATTCACTAAAACCCATACGTTAGAAGTAACAGCCGTCATGAAGTTGAAGTGTCCCACTTCAGTTTTGAAAGTCTGTCGAAGCAGGTTTAAAGATTGGAAACTTGTGCTTAGCAGGTTAATAATATATATAATATATAATATAAATATGGATCAATGGCAGCAAGTATGGGAAGGGACCTTGAAGGTCTCATAGTCCAGCTCCATACTCAAGCAGGAGCCCTAATATACCAGGTATGTCAAAGTGATGGCCCACGGGCTGGATGTGTCATGCCGAAACCGCTCCCACCCCATTGCCAGCAGTTGGAAAAAGGCACAACACGTCACACGAGATCACAAGTTGGACACCTGTTCTCTACCCAAACCCAAATCTTGCAACCTTTCTTTATATGTTTTAGTCTTCAGGCCTTTAAGTATCTTTGTTGCTCTTCTTTGCATTTTTTCCAAAGTCTGACCAGGTGGGTGATTACAGATGCCCATTGAAATGGATGGGTAAGTTTGGGGGGGGGCGAGGGAGTTAATTTGCAAATGTCCTGGCAGATAAACAGGTGTATTGTTTTGCCAGTCAGCTGCAGGAAGGAAATGAGAGAGGGGCCAGCCCAGGGTTGGGGGTCTATGTCTCAGGGCAGGCCGGCCCAGGTAGCAGCTGTAACAGGAGCCCCCTCCAAAGGGGGCATAGGAGGAAAATGTGTGCCTCTGTGGCAGCTTCGGCATCAGGTGCCAAGAGGCCAAAGGAGGTTTGAAAAACCATGTATTAAGGGGGGAGGCGTGGGAGGGGGTTTCTCCCTCTGCTGCAGTTTTGCAATGGGGTCCTTGGGAGAGAAGGGGCCACAGAGGAGAAGCGGGGTCTGGGGAGGGAGGGGCTGGTGATGCAGCCAGAGGGGAGGGGGCTGACTGAGCCAACCCTGTTTGCAGCCCCTGTGGTGTTTTTTGCACTTATCCTTCCTGACTGCTGGACTGCCTCCCAAGACAATTATGGGAATAGAGAGGTTTAAAGTCAAACAATAGATATAATTGCATAGCCTCCTTTTCCCCCCCATGCACGAAAAGGTTCCGGTGTGAATGCAGAGCGAGTGAAGGGAGTCTCTTCTTAAAAGCTTCTAGTGTTGGAGCATTCACAGCTTCTGGAGGCGGGTAGTTCCACCGGCTAACAGTTCTCCCTGTCAGGAGATTCCTCCTTCCTTCCCGGGTCAGTCTCCCTCCGTCGCCGCTTCTCCCGCCTTCAGGGGGGGCTTCGGGGAAGAGCGGGGCCCCCTCCTCTTCGGGGCGCCCCCCAGATAGGGGAAGGCTGCTCTCACCTCCCCCCGCCCTTCTCCCTCCCTGCTCCGACCCCCCCGCCCGGGAGAGGGGCTGCCTGGGGGCCGCGGGGGGAGCCTGGCCGGAGCCCCCCAGGGGGAAGGAGGCAGGAAGCCCCCCCAGAGCCCCCCCGCCCTGCCTAGGGAGACCCCCAGTGGGGGGAGGGGCGAGGGGGAGGAGACTTCAAGGGGAGCCCCTCGCCCCACCCCCTTGCCGAAGAGAAGCTTCGCTACTGCGCAGGCGCCTTGTGGCTGATGGTTGGAAGGAAGGAGGACGCCGATTGGTCGCTCTGGGGAGGGCAGCGATTGGCAGGAGGACTCCTCGGGGCGGTCCATTCAAAGGAAAGAGGAAGAGCAACCAGGAAGAGGCCTCGCGGCAAAGTCCCGCCTCCACTTCCGGGAACGAATAGAACTGAGGCGCCTGAATGGCTCTGCCGCGGGCTGGCTCGCAATCCAGGTAGGGCGCAGGGGATGCTGGGAGTCGCAGACCGAGAGGCGCTCTGGGGGAGGGAGGGAGGGAGGGGGGAGACCTTGCCTGGCGGGACGGGCGCTGCGAGGGAGGCCTGCCCGGAAAGTCTCGCTGAGAGGCGCCACATGATGACGGACCCGGGGAAGCGCGACGTAGATTGGTCGCTCTGGGGAGGGCAGCGATTGGCAGGAGGCCTCCTCGGGGCGGTCCATTCAAAGGAAAGAGGAAGAGAAATCAGGAAGAGGCCTCGCAGCAAAGTCCCGCCTCCACTTCCGGGAACGAATAGCACTGAAGCGCCCTAATTGGTTCATCCACGGAGGGGCTCGGAGCCAGGGAGGGCGCAAGGGATGCTGGGAGACGCAGTCCGAGAGGCTCTCTGGCGGAGGAGGGAGGAAGGGGGCGGCCGAGGCCTGGTCTGGCTGGACGGGCGCTGGGAGGGAGGCCTGCCCGGAAAGTCTCGCTGAGAGGCGGAGGCTTCGGCCTTCCTCCCCGGGCGGGCCTGGGACTCCCCTCCGGGAAGGGACGAATTCGTGACCTGCCTCTCCTCCTCTCCCTTCGCCCTTGCAGGAGGACGCGCGAACCCGGCGGAGGAAGGAAGGAAGGAAGGACGGAGGCGCCGCCCGAGAGGAGAGGAGGCCCCGCGGAGCAGCCCCGGGAGGAGACGGCGGGGGAGGCCCGGCAGGGATGAGCCGAAGGGGACTCCGGGAAAGGAGGCCGCCTGGAGGGAGAAGCGGGGAGCAGGAAACGGGCGGAGGCCCCGAGATGGGCCTGGAGGGCGGAGGGTCCTTCAGAAGAGGCGGAAGACTCGGGAGTCCCCAGAGAATCCAGGAGGGAGGAAAGAAATATGAATGTGCAGAATGTGGAAAATCCTTCAAAAGAAATACAGTTCTTGTAAACCATCTAAGAATCCACTCAGGAGAAAAACCATTTAAATGCCTGGAGTGTGGAAAGAGCTTCAGTGTGAGGGGAAACCTTTATATACATCAAAGGATCCACTCAAGAGAGAAACCGCATAAATGCCTGGAGTGTGGAAAGAGCTTCAGTTGCAGCAGCAGCCTTTATAGACATCAAAGGATCCACTCAGGAGAGAAACCCCATGAATGCCTGGAGTGTGGAAAGAGCTTCAGTGGGAGGGGAAGCCTTTATATACATCAAAGGATCCACTCAGGAGAGAAACCCCATGAATGCCTGGAGTGTGGAAAGAGCTTCAGTTGCAGCAGCAGCCTTTATAGACATCAAAGGATCCACTCAGGAGAGAAACTGCATGAATGCCTGGAGTGTGGAAAGAGCTTCAGTGGGAGGGGAAGCCTTTATATACATCAAAGGATCCACTCAGGAGAGAAACCCCATGAATGCCTGGAGTGTGGAAAGAGCTTCAGTGGGAGGGGAAGCCTTTATATACATCAAAGGATCCACTCAGGAGAGAAACCGCATGAATGCCTGGAGTGTGGAAAGAGCTTCAGTTGCAGCAGCAGCCTTTATAGACATCAAAGGATCCACTCAGGAGAGAAACTGCATGAATGCCTGGAGTGTGGAAAGAGCTTCAGTGGGAGGGGAAGCCTTTATATACATCAAAGGATCCACTCAGGAGAGAAACCCCATGAATGCCTGGAGTGTGGAAAGAGCTTCAGTGGGAGGGGAAGCCTTTATATACATCAAAGGATCCACTCAGGAGAGAAACCGCATGAATGCCTGGAGTGTGGAAAGAGCTTCAGTTGCAGCAGCAGCCTTTATAGACATCAAAGGATCCACTCAGGAGAGAAACTGCATGAATGCCTGGAGTGTGGAAAGAGCTTCAGTGTGAGGGGAAACCTTTATAGACATCAAAGGATCCACTCAGGAGAGAAACCCCATGAATGCCTGGAGTGTGGAAAGAGCTTCAGTGGGAGGGGAAGCCTTTATATACATCAAAGGATCCACTCAGGAGAGAAACCGCATGAATGCCTGGAGTGTGGAAAGAGCTTCAGTTGCAGCAGCAGCCTTTATAGACATCAAAGGATCCACTCAGGAGAGAAACTGCATGAATGCCTGGAGTGTGGAAAGAGCTTCAGTGGGAGGGGAAGCCTTTATATACATCAAAGGATCCACTCAGGAGAGAAACCCCATGAATGCCTGGAGTGTGGAAAGAGCTTCAGTGGGAGGGGACACTTTTATGCACATCAAAGGATCCACTCAGGAGAGAAACCACATAAATGCCTGGAGTGTGGAAAGAGCTTCAGTCGGAGGGGAAGCCTTTATATACATCAAAGGATCCACTCAGGAGAGAAACCGCATGAATGCCTGGAGTGTGGAAAGAGCTTCAGTCAGAGGGGAAGCCTTTATGCACATCAAAGAATTCACTCAGGAGAGAAACCGCATAAATGCCTGGAGTGTGGAAAGAGCTTCAGTGGGAGGGGAAGCCTTTATATACATCAAAGGATCCACTCAGGAGAGAAACCGCATGAATGCCTGGAGTGTGGAAAGAGCTTCAGTTGCAGCAGCAGCCTTTATAGACATCAAAGGATCCACTCAAGAGAGAAACCGCATAAATGCCTGGAGTGTGGAAAGAGCTTCAGTTGCAGCAGCAGCCTTTATAGACATCAAAGGATCCACTCAGGAGAGAAACCGCATAAATGCCTGGAGTGTGGAAAGAGCTTCAATCGGAGGGGAAACCTTTATACACATCAAAGAATCCACTCAGGAGAGATTGAAACCAAGTCACATGCCTAGACAGACCTTTTTGGTCTGAAACATTATTTGTATATTGCCGGCAACAATCTGGGTCCTTTTACCATCCTCAGAAAGATGGATAACAGTCAAGGCTTGAGGGCTGTCAGAATCAAACTCCGGGGTGTGGACAATCTGCCTGCAATACTGCACTAAGAGCTACTTGAATGTTTATCACAGACCTAATTACAGCTCATTAAGATCATAGAGAATAAAAAATGTAACAGGTGTATAATAGAGGATTGAAGTGAGGAGTGAAAAATGTTTACCAAACCGACGTTTACAAAGAATAATACGTAGTGTTGTATATCAGATGCTATGATGTTTGATGCATACAAAGATTTTATGTACAATGTTGATTGTTTTAATAAAGGAATTTTTATACAAAAAAAAAAGAAAGAAAGGTGCGAGCTCTTACCCTTCATTGCCATCTCAATCTTTTGCCAACATGAGTGAATACTATATTCTCAGCCCAAACATTCAGGAGTAAGTAAACTTATGGACAGCACCATTTTATTATTCACTTTATTGCTCTACTTGGTTTAATGATCGTGCTCTACTTCAATGCCAAACAGTGGAATTTGAATAATTTTACACACTTTTTCAAGGGCTCTGGGACAGGATAGCAGTCTTCCAGTATCTCAGGGGCTGCCCCAAAGAAGAGGGAGTCAAGCTATTCTCCAAAGCGCCTAAAGCAGGGGTTCTCAACCTTGGCAACTTTAAGACTTGTGTGCTGGCTGAGGAATTCTGGGAGTTGAAGTCCACAAGTCTTAAAGTTGCCAAGGTTGAGAACCCCTAGCCTAAAGGCAGGACAAGAAGCAACGGATGGAAACTCATCAAGGAGAGAAGCAACCTAGAACTAAGGAGGAATTTCCTGACAGTGAAGACAATTAACCAGTGGAACTACCTGCCTCCAGAAGCGGTGAATGTTCCAACACTGGAAGTTTTTAAGAGACTGGACAGCCATTTGTCTGAAATGTTCTAGGGTTTCCTGCCTGAGTAGGGGTTGGACTAGAAGACCTCCAAGGTCCCTTCCAACTTTATTATTATTATTATTATTCATTGGGCAACTTCTATACGAGCTAATTTCATTTTGAGTGGCCCACAGCTCTAGTGTCTGGTGTGCCTGTAAACCCTACAGTTTATTTCTTTTACCTAAATTCCCAGTGAAGTTTAAGCAAAGACAGGTGCAATTCGGATTGCTGTCAGAGTGATAGTGGTTTTTTTCAGTGAATGGAAAGTGGGTGAGACAGTCTGAGCCCTTGTATGGGGTATAGGTGCCCTCTCCAGAATGCAAGACAAGCGCAGCAGAAGCCCCAAGGAGTCTTCCTCATGAGACAACATAGCCCATGATTCTCTTGTTTTTCTTCTGAAGCATCGTCCTCACCGTTTGATTTCAATTCCAGATCGCCTTGCTGAACCAAAGGCAGCCTCTCAGGATTTCAAACAGGAAGCTGTGATATCCACGCCGGAGACGGACAATGATGAAAACCTCCAGGCCAGTAAGATTGACCTAATCCTTTCCCTAATATCGTGCCCTAAGTTTGTCTTTTGGGTCCCCCCTCTCTCTTTTCTCTTAAATTGCATTTGCTCATTTTACTTGAGAATACCTGACTGTAACTATCCACGTGACCCTTTTAGTTCACCGCATTTTGAAACTCAAGTGATTTCACACACAGCATCCCGCCTCGGAATAATTGTGAGCCAGCACAGTGAATAGAATTCTATTCTAGAAGAAGATTTTTCTGCAGGCCAGAATGAAACAAGCATACATTCCCTTTTTACGGCCTTGTCATCCCTTAATTCGTTCATTCCACGTGGCGCCAGGAAGGGCATCCAGCGGGCAACTGAATTTCATTTTTGATGTGTGCTATTGTGCCCACAGTAAAAAAAGAAATGACAATAAAGCTTATCTAATAAAACGAGTGTGGTATCGTTAAAATATTTACTATGTTGCTGTGAATCTTTCTGTGAAAAGTTCTCTGGAGTTTCCTGTCATCGATATAGTCGTGCAGTCTGGGCAAGGGTAGTGTGCAATTAATCTGCATGTCTTAAAAGGAAGGATTTATTTGGTAACCGTCCGTCCATTCGTTGCTTTTCTGTTTTTCCTGTGATTAGATCAGGAAAACGCTCAGCCACATTTGGAAATGGAATTCGGTTCTTCGGAATCCGTTGGGAAACCTTTGAAGACTTCAAGCCCTTCAGTGGCCAAGAAGCCCAGCTGGACACCCCCAGGTATGTTAACACTGGTTTGGGATGACCCAGCCTCTTGTCTGCCTGGGCATCTCAGTTCAGGAAGAAAGCATCCTGGGACATGGGAAGGAATTTATATGAGGCATTTTTCCACTTCAGAGGATGGAGCACAGCTGGCCCAGAAACCAAGACTGTTGCCTCCCCGGATCAGATAACAGCTGTGGGACAACACATTGTTTATTAAGCGCTTATGAACTGTAAACGTTAAAAAAAACCCAATAAAAAATTTAAAAAAAAAAGAACTTACAGTGCTTTCCCCTGTAAGTATTTTTTTTCCCTGGGAAAAAAATACAAGCCAGATTTGACATTCTGACAGCTTTGGAGGGTGCCCACACACCCAGTCATGTGATCAGATTTTGGGTGTGCTCATCAGCTGCTCTTATTTATGGCTGTTTGCAGCGTCCCAGTGACCACGATGGACCATGTTTTTGTTTCCAGAAACTCTCACTTGCTTGTGGTTTCTGGCAAAAAGACATCCGCTGCAGCCAACACATTTGCTTAACAGAAATGGCTTGTCAGAAATGGCATAGGGTTCCCTGCCTGAGCAGGGGGTTGGACTAGATGACCTCCAAGGTCCCTTCCAACTTTATTACTATTATTATTATCATCATCATCATCACCGTGGTGTGCGCTTTGTGTTTCTCACGCTTGATGAACAGCTGCTGCAAAAAAGGGTTGGTAAAATCGGGCGGGGTCACGTGATGACCCCCGCTTAATAACCACAATTCCAGGTGCAGTTTGGACTGTAAGTCAAGGACTACCACCCGGGATCTGGGTGTCTTACGAAAGCCCCCCCCCCAGAATCTGTTGTGACGTAGTGTTTTTGCAATTTGTTTTTTGAGGTGCATCTGGAAGCAAGACCATCTTGTTGGGAAGAGCTCCGGTTAAATCACCAATTCAGGGTCTCCGTCTCGGCCTCTCCAGACATGCCAAAGTGAAGCCCTTGCACCCACATTGTGCTGGGACTTAAGAGCGCTTAGGCTGGCACGAGAAGGCTGCAGATGGAGGTGGGAACGGAGGGAAGATCTTGTTTTTAAAAATAGGGAACCTGGTGCAAGCAATAAAGGCATTCCAGTCTGGAAAAGGTTTTGCCTTCTAAAACTCAGTTTTGTAAAACGGGACTATTGTTCCTTAAAATATCCAGTCATAATGCCATGGGTTTATTTACTGTCCCTTGAAATATCCAGTCATAATGCCATGGGTTCATTTACTGTCCTTTAAAATATCCAGTCATAATGCCATGGGTTCATTTACTGTCCTTTAAAATATCCAGTCATAATGCCATGGGTTTATTTACTGTCCCTTGAAATATCCAGTCATAATGCCATGGGTTCATTTACTGTCCTTTAAAATATCCAGTCATAATGCCATGGGTTCATTTACTGTCCTTTAAAATATCCAGTCATAATGCCATGGGTTCATTTACTGTCCCTTGAAATATCCAGTCATAATGCCATGGTTCCATCTTCTTCCCCTGAAATGTTCCAAAGATTTGACCCAGTCTTCTAGTTTTATCCCTGTTTGGCCAATTCTGGCTTATGAGGATTGCGTAACCAGCCACATAGGACAATTGACGTATGACAATCCGGTCATATATTGTCCATCTAGAGCAGTGTTGTTGTTGTTTTCCCAACCTTGGCAACTTTGAGATGTGTGGACTTCAACTCCCAGAATTCCCTGCAGGCTGGGCTGGGGAATTATAGGAGCTGAAGTCCACACATCTCAAAGTTGAGAAACACCAGTCTAGAAAATGTGTTTTAAAATCACTCTAAAGATAGTGTACCAGGAGGTAGGTGTTGTTCCTCCTTAATTTTACTTATAATAAAAAGTCATTGCTCTCAGCCCAAACATTCAGGAGTAAGTAAACTTATGGACAGCACCATTTTATTATTCACTTTATTGCTCTACTTGGTTTAATGATCGTGCTCTTCTTTAATGCCAAACAGTGGAATTTGAATAATTTTACACACTTTTTCAAGGCCTCTGGGACAGGATAGCAGTCTTCCAGTATCTCAGGGACTGCCCCAAAGAAGAGGGAGTCAAGCTATTCTCCAAAGCGCCTAAAGGCAGGACAAGAAGCAACGGATGGAAACTCATCAAGGAGAGAAGCAACCTAGAACTAAGGAGGAATTTCCTGACAGTGAAGACAATTAACCAGTGGAACTACCTGCCTCCAGAAGCGGTGAATGTTCCAACACTGGAAGTTTTTAAGAGACTGGACAGCCATTTGTCTGAAATGTTCTAGGGTTTCCTGCCTGAGCAGGGGTTGGACTAGAAGACCTCCAAGGTCCCTTCCAGCTCTCTTCTTTCTTCCTTCCTTCCTTCCTTCCTTCCTTCCTTCCTTCCTTCCTTCCTTCCTTCCTTCCTTCCTTCCTTCCTTCCTTCCTCCTCCTCCTATTATTATTATTATTATTATTATTATGTTCATTCTGAAAAAGTAATTCTTTCCCCTGCTCTATAAGATAGTTGAAAACTCGGGGTGCTTCAATGCAAGCTACAGAGCTTGGGGGGCTTCTGGATTTGAGGTCATTTGCATTGCTCTAACACCCAGCACCAACGTCTGCAGGGGGAGAGTGGAGCCAGGCATCCCCATCCAGGCTGAACAGGGAGTCCTCGACGTACGACCACAATGGAACTCAAAATGTCACTTGCTAAGCGAGACATTTGTGAAGTGAGTTTTGCCCCATTTTATGACCTTTCTTGCCACAGTGATTAAGCCAGGGGGGTCTTCCAACTTGGCCCTTTTGAAATGACCAAAAGTCAGTTCAAAATAAGTGGGCACCTCCCCCCAATTCCCTGCCCTTGGATATCCCAGAGAACCACTTTGAAAAAACCCTGAGTGGACACTGCCTTCTTTCAGGGATGTCGGACACGGTCTGCAAAAACCACTTCCAAGCTGGCTTATCATCATGGAGCCGTGATAGTGAATTGCTCGGGGTGCAACAACCATTGTGTGATTGCTGATAACTTGGGCTGGTTCTCTGACTTGGAGGGGAAAAGGTGGGCGTGACATCCTTTCCCCCCCCCCCCTTTGTCTTCTTCAGGATTTGATGCTTCAGCTGCTGAAGCTGGAATGAGTTCCTGGGAACAGTTCAGACCTGACATTGGTTGTTAGTGAAGGCAAATTCAAATTTAGAATAGAGCTGGAAGGGACCTTGAAGGTCTCATAGTCCAGCTCCATACTCAAGCAGGAGCCCTAATATACCAGGCATGTCAAAGTGATGGCCCACGGGCTGGATGTGTCATGCCGAAACCGCTCCCACCCCATTGCCAGCAGTTGGAAAAAGGCACAACACGTCACACGAGATCACAAGTTGGACACCTGTTCTCTACCCAAACCCAAATCTTGCAACCTTTCTTTATATGTTTTAGTCTTCAGGCCTTTAAGTATCTTTGTTGCTCTTCTTTGCATTGTTTCCAAAGTCTGACCAGGTGGGTGATTACAGATGCCCGTTGAAATGGATGGGTAAGTTTGGGGGGGGAGGGAGTTAATTTGCAAATGTCCTGGCAGATAAACAGGTGTATTGTTTTGCCAGCCAGCTGCAGGAAGGAAATGAGAGAGGTGCCAGCCCAGGGTTGGGGGTCTATGTCTCAGGGCAGGCCGGCCCAGGTAGCAGCTGTAACAGGAGCCCCCTCCAAAGGGGGCATAGGAGGAAAATGTGTGCCTCTGTGGCAGCTTCGGCATCAGGTGCCAAGAGGCCCAAGGAGGTTTGAAAAACCGTGTATTAAGGGGAGAGGCGTGGGAGGGGGTTTCTCCCTCTGCTGCAGTTTTGCAATGGGGTCCTTGGGAGAGAAGGGGCCAAAGAGGAGAAGCGGGGTCTGGGGAGGGAGGGGCTGGTGATGCAGCCAGAGGGGAGGGGGCTGACTGAGCCAACCCTGTTTGCAGCCCCTGTGGTGTTTTTTGCAGTTATCCTTCCTGACTGCTGGACTGCCTCCCAAGACAATTATGGGAATAGAAAGGTTTAAAGTCAAACAATAGATATAATTGCATAGCCTCCTTTTCCCCCACATGCACGAAAAGGTTCCGGTGTGAATGCAGAGCGAGTGAAGGGAGTCTCTTCTTAAAAGCTTCTAGTGTTGGAGCATTCACAGCTTCTGGAGGCGGGTAGTTCCACCGGCTAACAGTTCTCCCTGTCATGAGATTCCTCCTTCCTTCCCGGGTCGGTCTCCCTCCGTCGCCGCTTCTCCCGCCTTCAGGGGGGGCTTCGGGGAAGAGCGGGGCCCCCTCCTCTTCGGGGCGCCCCCCAGATAGGGGAAGGCTGCTCTCACCTCCCCCCCGCCCTTCTCCCCCCCTGCTCCGACCCCCCCCCGCCCGGGAGAGGGGCTGCCAGGGGGCCGCGAGGGGAGCCTGGCCGGAGCCCCCCAGGGGGAAGGAGGCAGGAAGCCCCCCCAGAGCCCCCCGCCCTGCCTAGGGAGACCCCCAGTGGGGGGAGGGGCGAGGAGACTTCAAGGGGAGCCCCTCGCCCCACCCCCTTGCCGAAGAGAAGCTTCGCTACTGCGCAGGCGCCATGTGGCTGATGGTTGGAAGGCAGGAGGACGCCGATTGGTCGCTCTGGGGAGGGCAGCGATTGGCAGGAGGACTCCTCGGGCGGTCCATTCAAAGGAAAGAGGAAGAGAAACCAGGAAGAGGCCTCGCAGCAAAGTCCCGCCTCCACTTCCGGGAACGAATAGAACTGAGGCGCCTGAATGGCTCTGCCGCGGGCTGGCTCGCAATCCAGGTAGGGCGCAGGGGATGCTGGGAGTCGCAGACCGAGAGGCGCTCTGGGGGAGGGAGGGAGGGAGGGAGGGGGGAGACCTTGCCTGGTGGGACGGGCGCTGCGAGGGAGGCCTGCCCGGAAAGTCTCGCTGAGAGGCGCCATATGATGATGTATACGGGGAAGCGCGACGTAGATTGGTCGCTCTGGGGAGGGCAGCGATTGGCAGGAGGACTCCTCGGGGCGGTCCATTCAAAGGAAAGAGGAAGAGCAACCAGGAAGAGGCCTCGCGGCAAAGTCCCGCCTCCACTTCCGGGAACGAATAGAACTGAGGCGCCTGAATGGCTCTGCCGCGGGCTGGCTCGCAATCCAGGTAGGGCGCAGGGGATGCTGGGAGTCACAGACCGAGAGGCGCTCTGGGGGAGGGAGGGAGGGGGGAGACCTTGCCTGGCGGGACGGGCGCTGCGAGGGAGGCCTGCCCGGAAAGTCTCGCTGAGAGGCGCCACATGATGACGGACCCGGGGAAGCGCGACGTAGATTGGGCGCTTTGGGCAGGAGGACTCCTCGGGGCGGTCCATTCAAAGGAAAGAGGAAGAGCAGCAAAGTCCCGCCTCCACTTCCGGGAACGAATAGCACTGAAGCGCCCTAATTGGTTCATCCACGGAGGGGCTCTTAGCCAGGGACGCCGCAAGGGATGCTGGGAGACGCAGTCCGAGTGGCTCTCTGGCGGAGGAGGGAGGGAGGGAGGGAGGGAGGGGGAAGGCCGAGGCCTGGACGGGCGCTGCGAGGGAGGCCTGCCCGGAAAGTCTCGCTGAGAGGCGGAGGCTTCGGCCTTCCTCCCCGGGCGGGCCTGGGACTCCCCTCCGGGAAGGGACGAAGCCGTGACCTGCCTCTCCTCCTCTCCCTTCGCCCCTGCAGGAGGACGCGCGAACCCGGCGGAGGAAGGAAGGAAGGAAGGAAGGACGGAGGCGCCGCCCGAGAGGAGAGGAGGCCCCGCGGAGCAGCCCCGGGAGGAGACGGCGGGGGAGGCCCGGCAGGGATGAGCCGAAGGGGACTCCGGGAAAGGAGGCCGCCTGGAGGGAGAAGCGGGGAGCAGGAAACGGGCGGAGACCCCGAGACGGGCCTGGAGGGCGGAGGGTCCTTTAGAACAGGCGGAAGACTCGGGAGTCCCCAGAGAATCCAGGAGGGAGGAAAGAAATATGAATGTGCAGAATGTGGAAAATCCTTCAAAAGAAATTCAGTTCTTGTAAACCATCTAAGAATCCACACAGGAGAAAAACCATTTAAATGCCTGGAGTGTGGAAAGAGCTTCAGTGTGAGGGGAAACCTTTATATACATCAACGGATCCACTCAGGAGAGAAACCACATAAATGCCTGGAGTGTGGAAAGAGCTTCAATCGGAGGGGAAGCCTTTATATACATCAAAGAATTCACTCAGGAGAGAAACCACATAAATGCCTGGAGTGTGGAAAGAGGTTCAGTTGGAGGGGAAACCTTTATGCACATCAAAGAATTCACTCAGGAGAGAAACCGCATAAATGCCTGGAGTGTGGAAAGAGGTTCAGTTGGAGGGGAAGCCTTTATAGACATCAAAGGATCCACTCAGGAGAGAAACCGCATAAATGCCTGGAGTGTGGAGAGAGCTTCAGTCAGAGGGGAAGCCTTTATGCACATCAAAGGATCCACTCAGGAGAGAAACTGCATGAATGCCTGGAGTGTGGAAAGAGCTTCAATCGGAGGGGGAACCTTTATACACATCAACGGATCCACTCAGGAGAGAAACCGCATGAATGCCTAGAGTGTGGAAAGAGGTTCAGTTGGAGGGGAAGCCTTTATATACATCAACGGATCCACTCAGGAGAGAAACCGCATGAATGTCTGGAGTGTGGAAAGAGCTTCAGTGACAGGGGAAGCCTTTATAGACATCAAAGGATCCACTCAGGAGAGAAACCGCATAAATGCCTGGAGTGTGGAAAGAGCTTCAATCGGAGGGGGAACCTTTATACACATCAAAGGATCCACTCAGGAGAGAAACCGCATAAATGTCTGGAGTGTGGAAAGAGCTTCAATCGGAGGGGAAACCTTTATGCACATCAAAGAATCCACTCAGGAGAGATTGAAACCAAGTCACATGCCTAGACAGACCTTTTTGGTCTGAAACATTATTTGTATATTGCCAGCAACAATCTGGGTCCTTTGGCTGGGGGGCCGATGACTCAGTAACATTTTTAACTCCTTCACATCCAACTGCTCCAGCTATCCCAGCTTCTTTCTCCGCTTGCTTATTCAGATCCAGATCAAAGCCGAGCTTCGCCAACAGTTCTTTTCCTTCATCCAAAGATTTTGCCCCGTACATTTTCCCATCTTTAAAAACAATTATAATCGCCGGATATTGCCAGCTGAACCTAATGCCTCTTTGAAATAAGGCATCCGCAACTGGTCGCATTTTATTTCTGGCTTGTAATGTTTGCCTGGACAAATCTTTCAGAACCCTGATCGGGATCCCCTTACAATTAAGGTTGGTCATTTTCTTTAAATCTTTGTAGACTTCTGTAGCTGTTTTTTCAAAAAGTAATTTAATTATAATATCCCTTTGGATTCCACGTATGCCAAAAGCCCAATGCGCACGCTCAATTTGATCTTCTTCAATTTTAATTTTATTGTCTTTAAACCATTGGCAAACATTCTGAATCATGTTTCTACCGTCAGCGAAATCTTGTTTGAACCCCCTCAAACGTATATTAGCTCTTCTTGATCTGTCCTCCAAAATATTTAACCGAAGACGATCTTGGTCCCTATCATCCTCCAACTTCTTCACCCTAACACCCTGTAGTGTTAGGTGGAGAAATTGAAGCACTGGAAGAAAGACTGGCCTTTTTAAAAAGAAAAGAACTGGAGAGAGCGGAGCTGCCCAAGGAGGGCAGAGTTACGAGACAGAAGAAAAAAATGAACAGTTTGAAATAGTGTGATTCTTAAGGTTTTACCTACTTGTAAGGGGAGTGATAAAGGCTTAGTCCTTAGATTCAACTTTAAATTTTGAATGAAATAAGTAAGGGGGGAGGCTTGGGGAGGGGGAGTGTGGGGTTTTTAATTTTGATGTGACTTTTTTTTTAATTAAAAATGTTTAGGGGGAGCAGCAGATTCGGCAGAACCGAGCCTCCAATGGTGCCTGGCCGTCATAACGGAAATTTTTTCCGCTCTTTTCTCTTGTTGAGAGAAGTGGGGGGGGGCACTCTGGTGGGAAGATTTTTTTTATAAACGTGGAAATCTCATTAAAGCTCTGGGTTGCAGGAGGGAAAAATGATAAATGGAAAAGTTATGAGTGATCAAATAATTATGGCAGTGAATATAAATGGTTTGGCATCGTCCTTGAAAAGGTATAGATTAATGAAATTAGCAAAAGAAAATAGTGTGGACTTTTTGTTCCTCGCTGAGACTCATAAGGCAAGGAAAAAGATGGATAAATTGATTAATAATTCTAGTGATTGGAAATGGATTTTTGAATCTCGGGGAAAAACAAACAGTAAGGGCGTAGTGATATTAATTCATCAACGGAATCAGTTTCAAGTGATACAAACAAAAGGGGATAATGAAGGTAGATTATTATTTGTTAAAGGTAAAGTTAATCAAATGATGATAACTTTAGCAGTAATATATGCTCCAAATGTAAATGCCAAACAATTTATATTGAATGCAAAACGTAAGCTAGATGCTTTCTCAGAAGGGACTGTGGTATTCACAGGGGATTTTAACGTGGAAATAATGGCTAATAAGAAAGAAAAGAAACAATTGAATTTAAATAAATTAAATATGATAGACGCTCATGCTGATAAACTAAATAGGGGAACGTTTTACTCTGCAAGACACAACAAGTTTAGTTGTATTGATTATATATTAGTGAACAAATTAGGAAGTATTCAAATTAAAAAAGCAGAAATAAAAGGTAATTGGATCTCAGGTCATGCTCCTATAATGGTGGTCTTGAAAATACATTTTATTAGGAAACAGAATTTGGAGATATAATCAGGTTGTCTCAGTGAATGAAAAAAATAAAGAAAAAATACAGAAAGACATTCAGGAATTTTTTAAAATAAATGAGGATGGGGAAATAAAGCAATCAGTAATTTGGGATACTAAAAAGGCAGTTATTAGAGGAAATTGTATTAGCCTGGAGTCTTTTATTAAAAAAAGTTGGGGATGGGAAAAAGAGGAAAAGATTAGAGAGATAGAGACAATACGTGAAAGATTAAGGATAACAAGGAATAGGGAATGGAATAATTTATTAAAAATTAAGCAAAGACAATTAAAGGATATAGAAGAACAACAATGGAATAATATGAGGATGGCGGTAAAGCAGAGAATTGAAATATGGGGGGAAAAGTCAGCAAAACAAATGGCAAATTATTTGAAAAGAAGGAAAGAAAAATCAACTATTAATGTTCTAAGAGATAAAAATGGTTTATTAAAATATAATAGAGAGTTAGAAGTTGTAATGAAAGAATTTTATGAAAAACTATATGAGTAAGAACATGTCATTGTACAAGATATAGAGGTTAATGAAAAGTTAAATGAAGAAGAAAGACAACTGTTGAATGCAAATATAACAAAGGGAGAAATAATTAGAGTTATTAGAAATTTGAAACCTGGGAAGGCCCCAGGCCCTGATGGGTTTACAGGAGAATATTACAAAACGTATATGGAGGTTTTATTACCACATTTGGAGAAATTATATAATAATGTTTTATTAAATATGGATATTCCACAAACGTGGAGAAATCCCAAAACCAAAACGAGATTTAAAAGAACCTGGTTCCTACCGCCCAATCAGTTTGCTAAACCAAGATTACAAGATTTTTATGAAAATTTTAGCAAATAGATTAGAAAATATATTACCCAGAATAATAGGGAAAGATCAATATGGGTTTATAAAAGGAAGAAGAATTTATGAACCAATTAGAAATATAGTGAATGTGTTACACCATGCTACAAGAACTAAACGGAAATTAGGATTGTTGAAGTTAGACGTTTATAAAGCTTTTGATAAAATAAATCATGATTATTTATTCCGATTATGTAAAACTTTAGATATGGGGAATAGGTTTAGTCGTATAATAAAAGAAATATATAAAAAAAATACAGCTTATATCAGAGTAAATGGGAATAGAACGGATGAGATAGAAATAAATAATGGAACTAAGCAGGGGTGCCCCCTATCTCCGATGCTCTTCGTAATGGCAATTGAAACATTAGCCAATAAAATTAGAAAAGATAAACAGTGGAAGGGATACCAAATTGGAAATTTAGAATTAAAATTAAATCTCTTTGCCGATGATGCTATAATAGTTACAGAAACACCAATAGATATGTTGAAAAGAATGACTATTTTACCTCAATAATTTAAAGAGCAATCAGGGTTAAGAGTAAATATGGAAAAATCAGAAATTATTTGTTTAAATACTGGACCCAAAGAACAGATTGAAATACGTAAAGTATCAGGTCTAAAATTGGGAAGTAAAAAGATGAAATACTTAGGAATATGGTTATTAAAAAATCCAGAAAGAATGGCCGAGTTTAATTATAATTTAGTATGGAAAAAGATTCAGAAGCAGATTAAAAGTTGGAAAAATAAAAATTTGACAAGAATGGCAAAGATTAGGGCATCATTAAAAATGATGATAATTCCAAAAATGTTATATATATTACAAGTAATGCCGGGGACCTTCCCTAAAGCAAAATTAAAAGAGTGGGATAATAAATTGAATTTTTGGATTGAAGGTAATAAGAGACCAAGAATCAAAAAAAGGTGGTTAGTAGCCACAGAGAACGAAGGGGGGGTGGGGAAACCCATGCCTGGAATATTATAGGGATGCTTATCAAATAGATAGACTAATGGATTTACAATTATTTGAAGAGAAATTCTGGGTAAGATTAGAAAAAGAAATTAATGATATAAAGGATGAAAAATTATTATTTAGGAAATGGAATAGGATAGATATAAACAGGTTAATAGATCCTGCTAAGGCAGTTATAGAGAGTTGGACGAAATGGCAAAGTAAATTGAAAATGACGAATTCTAAACTAGCGACGCTGCAGGTAATAAACATAAATAAGGAAGGTAATCTCACAAAGACAATAAGGGAATTAAGGAGTAAAGGAATAATGAGAATTGAGCAATTATATGAAAAAGATGGAAAGATTATTAGAAGTAAATTAGAGCAATGTCTGGGCCAAGAAAGATGGTTATAAGTTAATGCAATATGCACATATTTAAGTAGAAGTGAGAATAAAGAAACATTCCTCAGACATGAAACAATTTTAGACAAGATATTAAAAGAAAAGAATAAGAGTACAAAAGCGCAAGTAGGAAATATATATAGGGTTTTATTACAAGTGGAGGAGGAAGTGGTAAAAGGATTGACAAGGTATTGGCAGGACGAATTAGCAATTAATGAATGGGAAATGGAAAGTGTAGTAGAAGATATTAGGAAGATTAAAAATACAAGGATAAGAGAGATGAGAAGAAAAATTTTACATGAATGGTATTATACACCATTACAATTAGCGCACTTCCAAAGGGAGAAGAAAGGGAATTGTTGGCATGGATGTAAAGAAAAGGGAGTATTTATGCATATGTTTTGGGAATGTGCTGAAGTTCAAAAATTTTGGAAGCAAATACAAATTGAGGTAAATAAGATGCTAAATATTAATTGTAGAATAACTAAGGAGGTGGCACTATTAATAAAAAATAGTGAGGTAAAGGAATATGAAGAAATTAAAACTGCAGCAATAGAAAGTGCCCAAGCAACTATAGTGCTTGGGTGGAAAGATGCGAAGAAATGGAATATACAAAATTGGTGTAAGTATATGGTAGACCACATTCACTATCAAATAATGGAAATTAGATTACACAATTATAATGAAGTTAAATTGGTAGCAACGATGAAGCGGTGGGAAAAGGTTAAAAATTATATGTTAAATTTAATAGGCGATGTAAAAATAAAGAATAAAATTCAGTCACTCTATAAAGTATGAATAATGTAATCCAGAGTTGAGAAGTATATATGTAAGAGAAATTGAATCTTCCCAATTGGTGGTGGGATTAATGTTTGTATTTTTGTAATTTGTCTGGTGGAGGGCACTATTCACAGTGCACTGTTTTATGTATTAGATTAATAAAAAATAAAAAGATTGTTAAAAAAAACAAAACAATCTGGGTCCTTTTACCATCCTCAGAAGGATGGATAACAGTCAAGGCTTGAGGGCTGTCAGAATCAAACTCTGGGGTGTGGACAATCTGCCTGCAATACTGCACTAAGAAGCTACTTGAATGTTTATCACAGACCTAATTACAGCTCATTAAGAAAGGTGCGAGCTCTTACCCTTCATTGCCATCTCAATCTTTTGCCAACATGAGTGAATACTATATTCTCAGCCCAAACATTCAGGAGTAAGTAAACTTATGGACAGCACCATTTTATTATTCACTTTATTGCTCTACTTGGTTTAATGATCGTGCTCTTCTTTAATGCCAAACAGTGGAATTTGAATAATTTTACACACTTTTTCAAGGGCTCTGGGACAGGATAGCAGTCTTCCAGTATCTCAGGGGCTGCCCCAAAGAAGAGGGAGTCAAGCTATTCTCCAAAGCGCCTAAAGGCAGGACAAGAAGCAACGGATGGAAACTCATCAAGGAGAGAAGCAACCTAGAACTAAGGAGGAATTTCCTGATAGTGAAGACAATTAACCAGTGGAACTACCTGCCTCCAGAAGCGGTGAATGTTCCAGCACTGGAAGTTTTTAAGAGACTGGACAGCCATTTGTCTGAAATGTTCTAGGGTTTCCTGCCTGAGCAGGGGTTGGACTAGAAGACCTCCAAGGTCCCTTCCAGCTCTCTTCTCCTTCCTTCCTTCCTTCCTTCCTTCCTTCCTTCCTTCCTTCCTTCCTCCTCCTCCTCCTCCTATTATTATTATTATGTTCATTCTGAAAAAGTAATTCTTTCCCCTGCTCTATAAGATAGTTGAAAACTCGGGGTGCTTCAATGCAAGCTACAGAGCTTGGGGGGCTTCTGGATTTGAGGTCATTTGCATTGCTCTGACATCCAGCACCAACGTCTGCTGGGGGAGAGTGGAGCCAGGCATCCCCATCCAGGCTGAACAGGGAGTCCTCGACGTACGACCACAATGGAGCTCAAAATTTCACTTGCTAAGCGAGACATTTGTGAAGTGAGTTTTGCCCCATTTTATGACCTTTCTTGCCACAGTGGTTAAGCCAGGGGGGTCTTCCAACTTGGCCCTTTTGAAATGACCAAAAGTCAGTTCAAAATAAGTGGGCACCTCCCCCCAATTCCCTGCCCTTGGATATCCCAGAGAACCACTCTGAAAAAACCCTGAGTGGACACTGCCTTCTCTTTCAGGGAGGTCGGACACGGTCTGCAAAAACCACTTCCAAGCTGGCTTATCATCATGGAGCCGTGATAGTGAATTGCTCGGGGTGCAACAACCATCGTGTGATTGCTGATAACTTGGGCTGGTTCTCTGACTTGGAGGGGAAAAGGTGGGCGTGACATCCTTTCCCCCCTCCCTTGTCTTCTTCAGGATTTGATGCTTCAGCTGCTGAAGCTGGAATGAGTTCCTGGGAACCGTTCAGACCTGACATTGGTTGTCAGTGAAGGCAAATTCAAATTTAGAATAGAGCTGGAAGGGACCTTGAAGGTCTCATAGTCCAGCTCCATACTCAAGCAGGAGCCCTAATATACCAGGTATGTCAAAGTGATGGCCCATGGGCTGGATGTGTCATGCCGAAACCGCTCCCACCCCATTGCCAGCAGTTGGAAAAAGGCACAACACGTCACACGAGATCACAAGTTGGACACCTGTTCTCTACCCAAACCCAAATCTTGCAACCTTTCTTTATATGTTTTAGTCTTCAGGCCTTTAAGTATCTTTGTTGCTCTTCTTTGCATTTTTTCCAAAGTCTGACCAGGTGGGTGATTACAGATGCCCATTGAAATGGATGGGTAAGTTTGGGGGGGGAGGGAGTTAATTTGCAAATGTCCTGGCAGATAAACAGGTGTATTGTTTTGCCAGTCAGCTGCAGGAAGGAAATGAGAGAGGGGCCAGCCCAGGGTTCGGGGTCTATGTCTCAGGGCAGGCCGGCCCAGGTAGCAGCTGTAACAGGAGCCCCCTCCAAAGGGGGCATAGGAGGAAAATGCGTGCCTCTGTGGCAGCTTCGGCATCAGGTGCCAAGAGGCCAAAGGAGGTTTAAAAAGCCGTGTATTAAGGGGAGAGGCGTGGGAGGGGGTTTCTCCCTCTGCTGCAGTTTTGCAATGGGGTCCTTGGGAGAGAAGGGGCCACAGAGGAGAAGCGGGGTCTGGGGAGGGAGGGGCTGGTGATGCAGCCAGTGGGGAGGGGGCTGACTGACCCAACCCTGTTTGCAGCCCCTGTGGTGTTTTTTGCAGTTATCCTTCCTGACTGCTGGACTGCCTCCCGAGACAATTATGGGAATAGAAAGGTTTAAAGTCAAACAATAGATATAATTGCATAGCCTCCTTTTCCCCCCCATGCACGAAAAGGTTCCGGTGTGAATGCAGAGCGAGTGAAGGGAGTCTCTTCTTAAAAGCTTCTAGTGTTGGAGCATTCACAGCTTCTGGAGGCGGGTAGTTCCACCGGCTAACAGTTCTCCCTGTCAGGAGATTCCTCCTTCCTTCCCGGGTCAGTCTCCCTCCGTCGCCGCTTTTCCCGCCTTCAGGGGGGGCTTCGGGGAAGAGCGGGGCCCCCTCCTCTTCGGGGCGCCCCCCAGATAGGGGAAGGCTGCTCTCACCTCCCCCCCGCCCTTCTCCCCCCCTGCTCCGACCCCCCCCCGCCCGGGAGAGGGGCTGCCTGGGGGCCGCGGGGGGAGCCTGGCCGGAGCCCCCCAGGGGGAAGGAGGGAGGAAGCCCCCCCAGATGCCCCCCGCCCTGCCTAGGGAGACCCCCAGTGGGGGGGAGGGGCGAGGGGGAGGAGACTTCAAGGGGAGCCCCTCGCCCCACCCCCTTGCCGAAGAGAAGCTTCGCTACTGCGCAGGCGCCATGTGGCTGATCTTTGGAAGGCAGGAGGACGCCGATTGGTCGCTCTGGGGAGGGCAGCGATTGGCAGGAGGCCTCCTCGGGGCGGTCCATTCAAAGGAAAGAGGAAGAGCAACCAGGAAGAGGCCTCGCGGCAAAGTCCCGCCTCCACTTCCGGGAACGAATAGAACTGAGGCGCCTGAATGGCTCTGCCGCGGGCTGGCTCGCAATCCAGGTAGGGCGCAGGGGATGCTGGGAGTCGCAGACCGAGAGGCGCTCTGGTGGAGGGAGGGAGGGAGGGAGGGGGGAGACCTTGCCTGGCGGGACGGGCGCTGCGAGGGAGGCCTGCCCGGAAAGTCTCGCTGAGAGGCGCCACATGATGACTGACCCGGGGAAGCGCGACGTAGATTGGGCGCTCTGGGGAGGGCAGCGATTGGCAGGAGGACTCCTCGGGGCGGTCCATTCAAAGGAAAGAGGAAGAGCAGCAAAGTCCCGCCTCCACTTCCGGGAACGAAAAGCACTGAAGCGCCCTAATTGGTTCATCCACGGAGGGGCTCGGAGCCAGGGAGGGCGCAAGGGATGCTGGGAGACGCAGTCCGAGAGGCTCTCTGGCGGAGGAGGGAGGGAGGGAGGGAGGGGGCGGCCGAGGCCTGGTCTGGCTGGACGGGCGCTGGGAGGGAGGCCTGCCCGGAAAGTCTCGCTGAGAGGCGGAGGCTTCGGCCTTCCTCCCCGGGCGGGCCTGGGACTCCCCTCCGGGAAGGGACCAAGCCGTGACCTGCCTCTCCTCCTCTCCCTTCGCCCCTGCAGGAGGACGCGCGAACCCGGCGGAGGAAGGAAGGAAGGAAGGACGGAGGCGCCGCCCGAGAGGAGAGGAGGCCCCGCGGAGCAGCCCCGGGAGGAGACGGCGGGGGAGGCCCGGCAGGGATGAGCCGAAGGGGACTCCGGGAAAGGAGGCCGCCTGGAGGGAGAAGCGGGGAGCAGGAAACGGGCGGAGGCCCCGAGACGGGCCTGGAGGGCGGAGGGTCCTTCAGAAGAGGCGGAAGACTCGGGAGTCCCCAGAGAATCCAGGAGGGAGGAAAGAAATATGAATGTGCAGAATGTGGAAAATCCTTCAAAAGAAATACAGTTCTTGTAAACCATCTAAGAATCCACACAGGAGAAAAACCATTTAAATGCCTGGAGTGTGGAAAGAGCTTCAGTCGGAGGGGACGCCTTTATGCACATCAAAGGATCCACTCAGGAGAGAAATCGCATAAATGTCTGGAGTGTGGAAAGAGCTTCAATCAGAGGGGAAGCCTTTATACACATCAAAGGATCCACTCAGGAGAGAAACCGCATAAATGCCTGGAGTGTGAAAAGAGCTTCAGTCAGAGGGGAGGCCTTTATATACATCAACGGATCCACTCAGGAGAGAAACCGCATAAATGCCTGGAGTGTGGAAAGAGGTTCAGTCAGAGGGGAAGCCTTTATACACATCAAAGGATCCACTCAGGAGAGAAACCGCATGAATGCCTGGAGTGTGGAAAGAGGTTCAGTTGGAGGGGAAGCCTTTATACACATCAAAGGATCCACTCAGGAGAGAAACCGCATAAATGCCTGGAGTGTGGAAAGAGGTTCAGTTGGAGGGGACACCTTTATACACATCAAAGGATCCACTCAGGAGAGAAACTGCATGAATGCCTGGAGTGTGGAAAGAGCTTCAATCGGAGGGGGAACCTTTATACACATCAACGGATCCACTCAGGAGAGAAACCGCATGAATGCCTGGAGTGTGGAAAGAGGTTCAGTTGGAGGGGAAGCCTTTATATACATCAACGGATCCACTCAGGAGAGAAACCGCATGAATGTCTGGAGTGTGGAAAGAGCTTCAGTGAGAGGGGAAGCCTTTATAGACATCAAAGGATCCACTCAGGAGAGAAACCGCATAAATGCCTGGAGTGTGGAAAGAGCTTCAATCGGAGGGAGAACCTTTATACACATCAAAGGATCCACTCAGGAGAGAAACCGCATAAATGCCTGGAGTGTGGAAAGAGCTTCAATCGGAGGGGGAACCTTTATACACATCAAAGGATCCACTCAGGAGAGAAACCGCATATATGCCTGGAGTGTGGAAAGAGCTTCAATCAGAGGGGAAGCCTTTATACACATCAAAGAATCCACTCAGGAGAGAAACCGCATAAATGCCTGGAGTGTGGAAAGAGCTTCAGTCAGAGGGGACACTTTTATGCACATCAAAGAATTCACTCAGGAGAGAAAACAAATAAATGTCTGGAGTGTGGAAAAAGCTTCAGTGAGAGGGGAAGCCTTTATATACATCAAAGAATTCACTCAGGAGAGAAACCACATAAATGCCTGGAGTGTGGAAAGAGCTTCAGTTGCAGCAGCATCCTTTATATACATCAACGGATCCACTCAGGAGAGAAACCGCATAAATGTCTGGAGTGTGGAAAGAGCTTCAATCGGAGGGGAAACCTTTATGCACATCAAAGAATCCACTCAGGAGAGATTGAAACCAAGTCACATGCCTAGACAGACCTTTTTGGTCTGAAACATTATTTGTATATTGCCAGCAACAATCTGGGTCCTTTGGCTGGGGGGCCGATGACTCAGTAACATTTTTAACTCCTTCACATCCAACTGCTCCAGCTATCCCAGCTTCTTTCTCCGCTTGCTGATTCAGATCCAGATCAAAGCCGAGCTTCGCCAACAGTTCTTTTCCTTCATCCAAAGATTTTGCCCGGTACATTTTCCCATCTTTAAAAACAATTATAATCGCCGGATATTGCCAGCTGAACCTAATGCCTCTTTGAAATAAGGCATCCGCAACTGGTCGCATTTTATTTCTGGCTTGTAATGTTTGCCTGGACAAATCTTTCAGAACCCTGATCGGGATCCCCTTACAATTAAGGTTGGTCATTTTCTTTAAATCTTTGTAGACTTCTGTAGCTGTTTTTTCAAAAAGAAATTTAATTATAATATCCCTTTGGATTCCACGTATGCCAAAAGCCCAATGCGCACGCTCAATTTGATCTTCTTCAATTTTAATTTTATTGTCTTTAAACCATTGGCAAACATTCTGAATCATGTTTCTACCGTCAGCGAAATCTTGTTTGAACCCCCTCAAACGTATATTAGCTCTTCTTGATCTGTCCTCCAAAATATTTAACCGAAGACGATCTTGGTCCCTATCATCCTCCGACTTCTTCACCCTAACACCCTGTAGTGTTAGGTGGAGAAATTGAAGCGCTGGAAGAAAGACTGGCCTTTTTAAAAGGAAAAGAACTGGAGAGAGCGGAGCTGCCCAAGGAGGCCAGAGTTACGAGACAGAAGAAAAAAATGAACAGTTTGAAATAGTGTGATTCTTAAGGTTTTACCTACTTGTAAGGGGAGTGATAAAGGCTTAGTCCTTAGATTCAACTTTAAATTTTGAATGAAATAAGTAAGGGGGGAGGCATGGGGAGGGGGAGTGTGGGGTTTTTAATTTTGATGTGACTTTTTTTTAATTAAAAATGTTTAGGGGGAGCAGCAGATTCGGCAGAACCGAGCCTCCAATGGTGCCTGGCCGTCATAGCGGAAATTTTTTCCGCTCTTTTCTCTTGTTGAGAGAAGTGGGGGGGGGGCACTCTGGTGGGACGATTTTTTTATAAACGTGGAAATCTCATTAAAGCTCTGGGTTGCAGGAGGGAAAAATGATAAATGGAAAAGTTATGAGTGATCAAATAATTATGGCAGTGAATATAAATGGTTTGGCATCGTCCTTGAAAAGGTATAGATTAATGAAATTAGCAAAAGAAAATAGTGTGGACTTTTTGTTCCTCACTGAGACTCATAAGGCAAGGAAAAAGATGGATAAATTGATTAATAATTCTAGTGATTGGAAATGGATTTTTGAATCTCGGGGAAAAACAAACAGTAAGGGCGTAGCGATATTAATTCATCAACGGAATCAGTTTCAAGTGATACAAACAAAAGGGGATAATGAAGGTAGATTATTATTTGTTAAAGGTAAAGTTAATCAAATGATGATAACTTTAGCAGTAATATATGCTCCAAATGTAAATGCCAAACAATTTATATTGAATGCAAAACGTAAGCTAGATGCTTTCTCAGAAGGGACTGTGGTATTCGCAGGGGATTTTAACGTGGAAATAATGGCTAATAAGAAAGAAAAGAAACAATTGAATTTAAATAAATTAAATATGATAGACGCTCATGCTGATAAACTAAATAGGGGAACGTTTTACTCTGCAAGACACAACAAGTTTAGTTGTATTGATTATATATTAGTGAACAAATTAGGAAGTATTCAAATTAAAAAAGCAGAAATAAAAGGTAATTGGATCTCAGGTCATGCTCCTATAATGGCGGTCTTGAAAATACATTTTATTAGGAAACAAAGAATTTGGAGATATAATCAGGTTGTCTCAGTGAATGAAAAAAATAAAGAAAAAATACAGAAAGACATTCAGGAATTTTTTAAAATAAATGAGGATGGGGAAATAAAGCAATCAGTAATTTGGGATACTAAAAAGGCAGTTATTAGAGGAAATTGTATTAGCCTGGAGTCTTTTATTAAAAAAAGTTGGGGATGGGAAAAAGAGGAAAAGATTAGAGAGATAGAGACAATACGTGAAAGATTAAGGATAACAAGGAATAGGGAATGGAATAATTTATTAAAAATTAAGCAAAGACAATTAAAGGATATAGAAGAACAACAATGGAATAATATGAGGATGGCGGTAAAGCAGAGAATTGAAATATAGGGAAAAAAGTCAGCAAAACAAATGGCAAATTATTTGAAAAGAAGGAAAGAAAAATCAACTATTAATGTTCTAAGAGATAAAAATGGTTTATTAAAATATGATAATAGAGAGTTAGAAGTTGTAATGAAAGAATTTTATGAAAAACTATATGAGAAAGAACATGTCATTGTACAAGATATAGAGGTTAATGAAAAGTTAAATGAAGAAGAAAGACAACTGTTGAATGCAAATATAACAAAGGGAGAAATAATTAGAGTTATTAGAAATTTGAAACCTGGGAAGGCCCCAGGCCCTGATGGGTTTACAGGAGAATATTACAAAACGTATATGGAGGTTTTATTACCACATTTGGAGAAATTATATAATAATGTTTTATTAAATATGGATATTCCACAAACGTGGAGAAACTCTGAAATTGTAACAATCCCAAAACCAGAACGAGATTTAAAAGAACCTGGTTCCTACCGCCCAATCAGTTTGCTAAACCAAGATTACAAGATTTTTATGAAAATTTTAGCAAATAGATTAGAAAATATATTACCCAGAATAATAGGGAAAGATCAATATGGGTTTATAAAAGGAAGAAGAATTTATGAACCAATTAGAAATATAGTGAATGTGTTACACCATGCAAAAGAACTAAACGGAAATTAGGATTGTTGAAGTTAGACGTTTATAAAGCTTTTGATAAAATAAATCATGATTATTTATTCCGATTATGTAAAACTTTAGATATGGGGAATAGGTTTAGTCATATAATAAAAGAAATATATATAAAAAAATACAGCTTATATCAGAGTAAATGGGAATAGAACGGATGAGATAGAAATAAATAATGGAACTAAGCAGGGGTGCCCCCTATCTCCGATGCTCTTCGTAATGGCAATTGAAACATTAGCCAATAAAATTAGAAAAGATAAACAGTGGAAGGGATACCAAATTGGAAATTTAGAATTAAAATTAAATCTCTTTGCCGATGATGCTATAATAGTTACAGAAACACCAATAGATATGTTGAAAAGAATGACTATTTTACTTCAAGAATTTAAAGTGCAATCAGGGTTAAGAGTAAATATGGAAAAATCAGAAATTATTTGTTTAAATACTGGACCCAAAGAACAGATTGAAATACGTAAAGTATCAGGTCTAAAATTGGGAAGTAAAAAGATGAAATACTTAGGAATATGGTTATTAAAAAATCCAGAAAGAATGGCCGAGTTTAATTATAATTTAGTATGGAAAAAGATTCAGAAGCAGATTAAAAGTTGGAAAAATAAAAATTTGAGAAGAATGGCAAAGATTAGGGCATTAAAAATGATGATAATTCCAAAAATGTTATATATATATTACAAGTAATGCCGGGGACCTTCCCTAAAGCAAAATTAAAAGAGTGGGATAATAAATTGAATTTTTGGATTGAAGGTAATAAGAGACCAAGAATCAAAAAAAGGTGGTTGGTAGCCACGGAGAACGAAGGGGGGTGGGGAAACCCATGCCTGGAATATTATAGGGATGCTTATCAAATAGATAGACTAATGGATTTACAATTATTTGAAGAGAAATTCTGGGTAAGATTAGAAAAAGAAATTAATGATATAAAGGACGAAGAATTATTATTTAGGAAATGGAATAGGATAGATATAAACAGGTTAATAGATCCTGCTAAGGCAGTTATAGAGAGTTGGATGAAATGGCAAAGTAAATTGAAAATGACGAATTCTAAACTAGCGACGCTGCAGGTAATAAACATAAATAAGGAAGGTAATCTCACAAAGATAATAAGGGAATTAAGGAGTAAAGGAATAATGAGACTTGAGCAATTATATGAAAAAGATGGAAAGATTATTAGAAGTAAATTAGAGCAATGTCTGGGCCAGGAAAGATGGTTATAAGTTAATGCAATATGCACATATTTAAGTAGAAGTGAGAATAAAGAAACATTCCTCAGACATGAAACAATTTTAGAAAAGATATTAAAAGAAAAGAATAAGAGTACAAAAGCGCAAGTAGGAAATATATATAGGGTTTTATTACAAGTGGAGGAGGAAGTGGTAAAAGGATTGACAAGGTATTGGCAGGACGAATTAGAAATTAATGAATGGGAAATGGAAAGTGTAGTAGAAGATATTAGGAAGATTAAAAATACAAGGATAAGAGAGATGAGAAGAAAAATTTTACATAAATGGTATTATACACCATTACAATTAGCGCACTTCCAAAGGGAGAAGAAAGGGAATTGTTGGCATGGATGTAAAGAAAAGGGAGTATTTATGCATATGTTTTGGGAATGTGCTGAAGTTCAAAAATTTTGGAAGCAAATACAAATTGAGGTAAATAAGATGCTAAATATTAATTGGAGAATAACTAAGGAGGTGGCGCTATTAATAAAAAAATAGTGAGGTAAAGGAATATGAAGAAATTAAAACTGCAGCAATAGAAAGTGCCCAAGCAACTATAGTGCTTGGGTGGAAAGATGCGAAGAAATGGAACATACAAAATTGGTGTAAGTATATGGTAGACCACATTCACTATCAAATAATGGAAATTAGATTACACAATTATAATGAAGTTAAATTGGTAGCAACGATGAAGCGGTGGGAAAAGGTTAAAAATTATATGTTAAATTTAATAGGCGATGTAAAAATAAAGAATAAAATTCAGTCACTCTATAAAGTATGAATAATGTAATCCAGAGTTGAGAAGTATATATGTAATAGAAATTGAATCTTCCCAATTGGTGGTGGGATTAATGTTTGTATTTTTGTAATTTGTCTGGTGGAGGGCACTATTCACAGTGCAGTGTTTTATGTATTAGATTAATAAAAAATAAAAAGATTGTTAAAAAAACAAAACAATCTGGGTCCTTTTACCATCCTCAGAAGGATGGATAACAGTCAAGGCTTGAGGGCTGTCAGAATCAAACTCCGGGGTGTGGACAATCTGCCTGCAATACTGCACTAAGAAGCTACTTGAATGTTTATCACAGACCTAATTACAGCTCATTAAGAAAGGTGCGAACTCTTACCCTTCATTGCCATCTCAATCTTTTGCCAACATGAGTGAATACTATATTCTCAGCCCAAACATTCAGGAGTAAGTAAACTTATGGACAGCACCATTTTATTATTCACTTTATTGCTCTACTTGGTTTAATGATCGTGCTCTTCTTTAATGCCAAACAGTGGAATTTGAATAATTTTACACACTTTTTCAAGGCCTCTGGGACAGGATAGCAGTCTTCCAGTATCTCAGGGGCTGCCCCAAAGAAGAGGGAGTCAAGCTATTCTCCAAAGCGCCTAAAGGCAGCACAAGAAGCAACGGATGGAAACTCATCAAGGAGAGAAGCAACCTAGAACTAAGGAGGAATTTCCTGACAGTGAAGACAATTAACCAGTGGAACTACCTGCCTCCAGAAGCGGTGAATGCTCCGACACTGGAAGTTTTTAAGAAGAGACTGGACAGCCATTTGTCTGAAATGTTCTAGGGTTTCCTGCCTGAGCAGGGGTTGGACTAGAAGACCTCCAAGGTCCCTTCCAGCTCTCTTCTCCTTCCTTCCTTCCTTCCTTCCTTCCTTCCTTCCTTCCTTCCTTCCTTCCTTCCTTCCTTCCTTCCTCCTATTATTATTATTATTATTATTATTATTATTATTATTATTATTATGTTCATTCTGAAAAAGTAATTCTTTCCCCTGCTCTATAAGATAGTTGAAAACTCGGGGTGCTTCAATGCAAGCTAGAGCTTGGGGGGCTTCTGGATTTGAGGTCATTTGCATTGCTCTGACATCCAGCACCAACGTCTGCAGGGGGAGAGTGGAGCCAGGCATCCCCATCCAGGCTGAACAGGGAGTCCTCGACGTACGACCACAATGGAGCTCAAAATTTCACTTGCTAAGCGAGACATTTGTGTTTTTTTTTCCCCTTTGGTGGCTCAGATATAGTGTCTCTTCATCTGCATCAGCAGTCTAACACGCAGAAAAATATCATCACAGCAGCCAGCATAGTGTTCCCAATTTAGATCACCCAGCAGCAAGATTTAAAAGGTTTATTTTGATGTGCTCACAAGGAGATGCAGACATATCCCTCCCCTACTGCAGTTCTTTGGAGACATGATGCTAACAATGTAGGGGAAACCTTTTGAGTCTTTTAAGACTAAACATATCAGACATGTCACCCATGAATTTCACTCCTCTTTTAACGACATCCATAGTAGTCATCCCTGTGTGCTCATAAATTCCACCGTGTGGAAAACGTTTGTTTGCTCTAAGCACCTTCCAATCAGCTTCACTGCAGGACTGCTGGCACTTGCACATTTGAGGGGGGGAAGCATACACTGTCATCATAATCTAGAATAAAGTTCTATTTTTTTTATATGGCAAGTGAATAATCCCCTATACACCAATTCCAACTTCTGTTTCAAATATGCAAACTAAAGCATTACAGAAGTAAGGAGTACAACACATCTGAAAGCATTAAGTGGGGGGGGAGGAGCTTTAGTCATAGTCCAAAGCTCACAAACCTACCTCTGAAATCAAGAGCTATACCGGACCTCTCCTTAGTTCTTGTAAAAGCGAACTATAACCTAATGCCCAATTATTACCCTGGTAAATGCTTGACCACAAGCCTATACAATACTGTAAGAAGCCCCAAAGTCTCCCTTTTCACGGACGGAGTTTCTCAGCACTGAGGACAATACATTCAAGGGCACTTAGCACATCCAACTCAACCGCGAGTCGTTGTCAAAAACATTTCTCAAAACTACTGTATAACGCAATGCATTACCCCCGCCCATCTTCTCAGTTCACCAGTTCCGTGTTTCGTAAAACTGGCGCTAAAAGCCAATTAACTGCCATTGGGAGAGAGCTTGAACCCCCTTAGGCAAGGTGCACGAGTGCAGTTAGCAAGCCAGCCCCCAAAATCAGAGCAGCGAGGCACGTGATTCCTCCTATACCGGGCCACAACCATGACCAACGCGTCTGCTCAAATTCCATGAGTTTTGACCCGAAAATAAGTCCTGGGTCAAAACCATCTGCCAGGCTCCAATCGCAATCGGGACCACTGCACATCTGTAGGCTGCAAAAAAACCCCAACGACCGCTAGATGACATCGAAGGGATGTACTGTAAAAAGCTGCAAACGTTCGTCACTTAACGATCGTTCAGATTACTGTAGTACAGGTATAACCACAGGGAATTCTATCCTAGCAACTACACCACCGAAAAACAAAAGGCGCGGCAAGAACGAACCTCCCACACCGTCGATCCCACGACTAAAAGCGAGACATTTGTGAAGTGAGTTTTGCCCCATTTTATGACCTTTCTTGCCACAGTGGTTAAGCCAGGGGGGTCTTCCAACTTGGCCCTTTTGAAATGACCAAAAGTCAGTTCAAAATAAGTGGGCACCTCCCCCCAATTCCCTGCCCTTGGATATCCCAGAGAACCACTCTGAAAAAACCCTGAGTGGACACTGCCTTCTCTTTCAGGGAGGTCGGACACGGTCTGCAAAAGCCACTTCCAAGCTGGCTTATCATCATGGAGCCGTGATAGTGAATTGCTCGGGGTGCAACAACCATCGTGTGATTGCTGATAACTTGGGCTGGTTCTCTGACTTGGAGGGGAAAAGGTGGGCGTGACATCCTTTGCCCCCCCCTTTGTCTTCTTCAGGATTTGATGCTTCAGCTGCTGAAGCTGGAATGAGTTCCTGGGAACAGTTCAGACCTGACATTGGTTGTTAGTGAAGGCAAATTCAAATTTAGAATACAGCTGGAAGGGACCTTGAAGGTCTCATAGTCCAGCTCCATACTCAAGCAGGAGCCCTGATATACCAGGCATGTCAAAGTGAGGGCCCACGGGCTGGATGTGTCATGCCGAAACCGCTCCCACCCCATTGCCAGCAGTTGGGAAAAGGCACAAGTTGGACACCTGTTCTCTACCCAAACCCAAATCTTGCAACCGTTCTTTATATGTTTTAGTCTTCAGGCCTTTAAGTATCTTTGTTGCTCTTCTTTGCATTTTTTCCAAAGTCTGACCAGGTGGGTGATTACAGATGCCCATTGAAATGGATGGGTAAGTTTGGGGGGGGGAAGGGTGTTAATTTGCAAATGTCCTGGCAGATAAACAGGTGTATTGTTTTGCCAGTCAGCTGCAGGAAGGAAATGAGAGAGGGGCCAGCCCAGGGTTGGGGGTCTATGTCTCAGGGCAGGCTGGCCCAGGTAGCAGCTGTAACAGGAGCCCCTTCCAAAGGGGGCATAGGAGGAAAATGCGTGCCTCTGTGGCAGCTTCGGCATCAGGTGCCAAGAGGCCAAAGGAGGTTTGAAAAACCATGTCTTAAGGGGAGAGGCGTGGGAGGGGGTTTCTCCCTCTGCTGCAGTTTTGCAATGGGGTCCTTGGGAGAGAAGGGGCCACAGAGGAGAAGCGGGGTCTGGGGAGGGAGGGGCTGGTGATGCAGCCAGAGGGGAGGGGGCTGACTGACCCAACCCTGTTTGCAGCCCCTGTGGTGTTTTTTTGCAGTTATCCTTCCTGACTGCTGGACTGCCTCCCAAGAAAATTATGGGAATAGAAAGGTTTAAAGTCAAACAATAGATATAATTGCATAGCCTCCTTTTCCCCACATGCACGAAAAGGTTCCGGTGTGAATGCAGAGCGAGTGAAGGGAGTCGCTTCTTAAAAGCTTCTAGTGTTGGAGCATTCACAGCTTCTGGAGGTGGGTAGTTCCACCGGTTAACAGTTCTCCCTGTCAGGAGATTCCTCCTTCCTTCCCGGGTCAGTCTCCCTCCGTCGCCGCTTCTCCCGCCTTCAGGGGGGGCTTCGGGGAAGAGCGGGGCCCCCTCCTCTTCGGGGCGCCCCCCAGATAGGGGAAGGCTGCTCTCACCTCCCCCCCGCCCTTCTCCCCCCCTGCTCCGACCCCCCCCCGCCCGGGAGAGGGGCTGCCTGGGGGCCGCGGGGGGAGCCTGCCGGAGCCCCCCAGGGGGAAGGAGGCAGGAAGCCCCCCCAGAGCCCCCCCGCCCTGCCTAGGGAGACCCCCAGTGGGGGGAGGGGCGAGGGGGGAGAAGACTTCAAGGGGAGCCCCTCGCCCCACCCCCTTGCCGAAGAGAAGCTTCGCTACTGCGCAGGCGCCTTGTGGCTGATGGTTGGAAGGAAGGAGGACGCCGATTGGTCGCTCTGGGGAGGGCAGCGATTGGCAGGAGTACTCCTCGGGGCGGTCCATTCAAAGGAAAGAGGAAGAGCAACCAGGAAGAGGCCTCTCAGCAAAGTCCCGCCTCCACTTCCGGGAACGAATAGAAGTGAGGCGCCTGAATGACTCTGCCGCGGGCTGGCTCGCAATCCAGGTAGGGCGCAGGGGATGCTGGGAATCACAGACCGAGAGGCGCTCTGGGGGAGGGAGGGGGGAGACCTTGCCTGGCGGGACGGGCGCTGCGAGGGAGGCCTGCCCGGAAAGTCTCGCTGAGAGGCGCCATATGATGATGGACCCGGGGAAGCGCGACGTAGATTGGTCGCTCTGGGGAGGGCAGCGATTGGCAGGAGGACTCCTCGGGGCGGTCCATTCAAAGGAAAGAGGAAGAGCAACTAGGAAAAGACCTCGCAGCAAAGTCCCGCCTCCACTTCCGGGAACGAATAGCACTGAAGCGCCCTAATTGGTTCATCCACGGAGGGGCTCGGAGCCAGGGAGGGCGCAAGGGATGCTGGGAGACGCAGTCCGAGAGGCTCTCTGGCGGAGGAGGGAGGGAGGGAGGAAGGGGGTCGGCTGAGGCCTGGTCTGGCTGGACGGGCGCTTGGAGGGAGGCCTGCCCGGAAAGTCTCGCTGAGAGGCGGAGGCTTCGGCCTTCCTCCCCGGGCGGGCCTGGGACTCCCCTCCGGGAAGGGACGAAGCCGTGACCCGCCTCTCCTCCTCTCCCTTCTTCCCTGCAGGAGGACGCGCGAACCCGGCGGAGGAAGGAAGGAAGGACGGAGGCGCCGCCCGAGAGGAGAGGAGGCCCCGCGGAGCAGCCCCGGGAGGAGACGGCGGGGGAGGCCCGGCAGGGATGAGCCGAAGGGGACTCCGGGAAAGGAGGCCGCCTGGAGGGAGAAGCGGGGAGCAGGAAACGGGCGGAGGCCCCGAGACGGGCCTGGAGGGCGGAGGGTCCTTCGGAAGAGGCGGAAGACTCGGGAGTCCCCAGAGAATCCAGGAGGGAGGAAAGAAATATGAATGTGCAGAATGTGGAAAATCCTTCAAAACAAATACAGTTCTTGTAAACCATCTAAGAATCCACACAGGAGAAAAACCATTTAAATGCCTGGAGTGTGGAAAGAGGTTCAGTTGGATGGGAATCCTTTATGCACATCAAAGGATCCACTCAGGAGAGAAAGCACATAAATGCCTGGAGTGTGGAAAGAGCTTCAGTCAGAGGGGACACCTTTATAGACATCAACGGATCCACTCAGGAGAGAAACCCCATGAATGCCTGGAGTGTGGAAAGAGCTTCAGTGAGAGGGGAAGCCTTTATATACATCAACGGATCCACTCAGGAGAGAAACCCCATGAATGCCTGGAGTGTGGAAAGAGCTTCAGTCAGAGGGGAAGCCTTTATATACATCAACGGATCCACTCAGGAGAGAAACCGCATGAATGCCCAGAGTGTGGAAAGAGGTTCAATCGGAGGGGAAATCTTTATACACATCAAAGGATCCACTCAGGAGAGAAAACAAATAAATGCCTGGAGTGTGGAAATAGGTTCAGTTGGAGGGGACACCTTTATGCACATCAAAGAATTCACTCAGGAGAGAAACCGCATAAATGTCTGGAGTGTGGAAAGAGCTTCAATCAGAGGGGACACCTTTATATACATCAAAGGATCCACTCAGGAGAGAAACCGCATAAATGTCTGGAGTGTGGAAAGAGCTTCAATCAGAGGGGACACCTTTATACACATCAAAGGATCCACTCAGGAGAGAAACCGCATAAATGTCTGGAGTGTGGAAAGAGCTTCAGTGAGAGGGGAAGCCTTTATACACATCAAAGGATCCACTCAGGAGAGAAACCGCATAAATGCCTGGAGTGTGGAAAGAGCTTCAGTGAGAGGGGAAGCCTTTATAGACATCAAAGGATCCACTCAGGAGAGAAACCGCATACATGTCTGGAGTGTGGAAAGAGCTTCAGTGAGAGGGGAAGCCTTTATACACATCAAAGGATCCACTCAGGAGAGAAACCGCATAAATGTCTGGAGTGTGGAAAGAGCTTCAATCAGAGGGGACACCTTTATACACATCAAAGGATCCACTCAGGAGAGAAACCGCATACATGTCTGGAGTGTGGAAAGAGCTTCAGTGAGAGGGGAAGCCATTATACACATCAAAGGATCCACTCAGGAGAGAAACCGCATAAATGTCTGGAGTGTGGAAAGAGCTTCAGTCAGAGGGGAAGCCTTTATAGACATCAAAGAATCCACTCAGGAGAGAAACCGCATAAATGCCTGGAGTGTGGAAAGAGCTTCAATCGGAGGGGGAACCTTTATACACATCAAAGGATCCACTCAGGAGAGATTGAAACCAAGTCACATGCCTAGACAGACCTTTTTGGTCTGAAACATTATTTGTATATTGCCAGCAACAATCTGGGTCCTTTGGCTGGGGGGCCGATGACTCAGTAACATTTTTAACTCCTTCACATCCAACTGCTCCAGCTATCCCAGCTTCTTTCTCCGCTTGCTGATTCAGATCCAGATCAAAGCCGAGCTTCGCCAACAGTTCTTTTCCTTCATCCAAAGATTTTGCCCGGTACATTTTCCCATCTTTAAAAACAATTATAATCGCCGGATATTGCCAGCTGAACCTAATGCCTCTTTGAAATAAGGCATCCGCAACTGGTCGCATTTTATTTCTGGCTTGTAATGTTTGCCTGGACAAATCTTTCAGAACCCTGATCGGGATCCCCTTACAATTAAGGTTGGTAATTTTCTTTAAATCTTTGTAGACTTCTGTAGCTGTTTTTTCAAAAAGAAATTTAATTATAATATCCCTTTGGATTCCACGTATGCCAAAAGCCCAATGTGCACGCTCAATTTGATCTTCTTCAATTTTAATTTTATTGTCTTTAAACCATTGGCAAACATTCTGAATCATGTTTCTACCGTCAGCGAAATCTTGTTTGAACCCCCTCAAACGTATATTAGCTCTTCTTGATCTGTCCTCCAAAATATTTAACCGAAGACGATCTTGGTCCCTATCATCCTCCGACTTCTTCACCCTAACACCCTGTAGTGTTAGGTGGAGAAATTGAAGCGCTGGAAGAAAGACTGGCCTTTTTAAAAGGAAAAGAACTGGAGAGAGCGGAGCTGCCCAAGGAGGCCAGAGTTACGAGACAGAAGAAAAAAATGAACAGTTTGAAATAGTGTGATTCTTAAGGTTTTACCTACTTGTAAGGGGAGTGATAAAGGCTTAGTCCTTAGATTCAACTTTAAATTTTGAATGAAATAAGTAAGGGGGGAGGCATGGGGAGGGGGAGTGTGGGGTTTTTAATTTTGATGTGACTTTTTTTTAATTAAAAATGTTTAGGGGGAGCAGCAGATTCGGCAGAACCGAGCCTCCAATGGTGCCTGGCCGTCATAGCGGAAATTTTTTCCGCTTTTTTCTCTTGTTGAGAGAAGTGGGGGGGGGCACTCTGGTGGGACGATTTTTTTATAAACGTGGAAATCTCATTAAAGCTCTGGGTTGCAGGAGGGAAAAATGATAAATGGAAAAGTTATGAGTGATCAAATAATTATGGCAGTGAATATAAATGGTTTGGCATCGTCCTTGAAAAGGTATAGATTAATGAAATTAGCAAAAGAAAATAGTGTGGACTTTTTGTTCCTCACTGAGACTCATAAGGCAAGGAAAAAGATGGATAAATTGATTAATAATTCTAGTGATTGGAAATGGATTTTTGAATCTCGGGGAAAAACAAACAGTAAGGGCGTAGCGATATTAATTCATCAACGGAATCAGTTTCAAGTGATACAAACAAAAGGGGATAATGAAGGTAGATTATTATTTGTTAAAGGTAAAGTTAATCAAATGATGATAACTTTAGCAGTAATATATGCTCCAAATGTAAATGCCAAACAATTTATATTGAATGCAAAACGTAAGCTAGATGCTTTCTCAGAAGGGACTGTGGTATTCGCAGGGGATTTTAACGTGGAAATAATGGCTAATAAGAAAGAAAAGAAACAATTGAATTTAAATAAATTAAATATGATAGACGCTCATGCTGATAAACTAAATAGGGGAACGTTTTACTCTGCAAGACACAACAAGTTTAGTTGTATTGATTATATATTAGTGAACAAATTAGGAAGTATTCAAATTAAAAAAGCAGAAATAAAAGGTAATTGGATCTCAGATCATGCTCCTATAATGGCGGTCTTGAAAATACATTTTATTAGGAAACAAAGAATTTGGAGATATAATCAGGTTGTCTCAGTGAATGAAAAAAATAAAGAAAAAATACAGAAAGACATTCAGGAATTTTTTAAAATAAATGAGGATGGGGAAATAAAGCAATCAGTAATTTGGGATACTAAAAAGGCAGTTATTAGAGGAAATTGTATTAGCCTGGAGTCTTATTAAAAAAAGTTGGGGATGGGAAAAAGAGGAAAAGATTAGAGAGATAGAGACAATACGTGAAAGATTAAGGATAACAAGGAATAGGGAATGGAATAATTTATTAAAAATTAAGCAAAGACAATTAAAGGATATAGAAGAACAACAATGGAATAATATGAGGATGGCGGTAAAGCAGAGAATTGAAATATGGGGGGAAAAGTCAGCAAAACAAATGGCAAATTATTTGAAAAGAAGGAAAGAAAAATCAACTATTAATGTTCTAAGAGATAAAAATGGTTTATTAAAATATGATAATAGAGAGTTAGAAGTTGTAATGAAAGAATTTTATGAAAAACTATATGAGAAAGAACATGTCATTGTACAAGATATAGAGGTTAATGAAAAGCTAAATGAAGAAGAAAGACAACTGTTGAATGCAAATATAACAAAGGGAGAAATAATTAGAGTTATTAGAAATTTGAAACCTGGGAAGGCCCCAGGCCCTGATGGGTTTACAGGAGAATATTACAAAACGTATATCGAGGTTTTATTACCACATTTGGAGAAATTATATAATAATGTTTTATTAAATATGGATATTCCACAAACGTGGAGAAACTCTGAAATTGTAACAATCCCAAAACCAGAACGAGATTTAAAAGAACCTGGTTCCTACCGCCCAATCAGTTTGCTAAACCAAGATTACAAGATTTTTATGAAAATTTTAGCAAATAGATTAGAAAATATATTACCCAGAATAATAGGGAAAGATCAATATGGGTTTATAAAAGGAAGAAGAATTTATGAACCAATTAGAAATATAGTGAATGTGTTACACCATGCTACAAGAACTAAACGGAAATTAGGATTGTTGAAGTTAGACGTTTATAAAGCTTTTGATAAAATAAATCATGATTATTTATTCCGATTATGTAAAACTTTAGATATGGGGAATAGATTTAGTCATATAATAAAAGAAATATATATAAAAAAATACAGCTTATATCAGAGTAAATGGGAATAGAACGGATGAGATAGAAATAAATAATGGAACTAAGCAGGGGTGCCCCCTATCTCCGATGCTCTTCGTAATGGCAATTGAAACATTAGCCAATAAAATTAGAAAAGATAAACAGTGGAAGGGATACCAAATTGGAAATTTAGAATTAAAATTAAATCTCTTTGCCGATGATGCTATAATAGTTACAGAAACACCAATAGATATGTTGAAAAGAATGACTATTTTACTTCAAGAATTTAAAGAGCAATCAGGGTTAAGAGTAAATATGGAAAAATCAGAAATTATTTGTTTAAATACTGGACCCAGAGAACAGATTGAAATACGTAAAGTATCAGGTCTAAAATTGGGAAGTAAAAAGATGAAATACTTAGGAATATGGTTATTTAAAAATCCAGAAAGAATGGCCGAGTTTAATTATAATTTAGTATGGAAAAAGATTCAGAAGCAGATTAAAAGTTGGAAAAATAAAAATTTGAGAAGAATGGCAAAGATTAGGGCATTAAAAATGATGATAATTCCAAAAATGTTATATATATATTACAAGTAATGCCGGGGACCTTCCCTAAAGCAAAATTAAAAGAGTGGGATAATAAATTGAATTTTTGGATTGAAGGTAATAAGAGACCAAGAATCAAAAAAAGGTGGTTGGTAGCCACGGAGAACGAAGGGGGGTGGGGAAACCCATGCCTGGAATATTATAGGGATGCTTATCAAATAGATAGACTAATGGATTTACAATTATTTGAAGAGAAATTCTGGGTAAGATTAGAAAAAGAAATTAATGATATAAAGGACGAAGAATTATTATTTAGGAAATGGAATAGGATAGATATAAACAGGTTAATAGATCCTGCTAAGGCAGTTTATAGAGAGTTGGATGAAATGGCAAAGTAAATCGAAAATGACGAATTCTAAACTAGCGACGCTGCATGTAATAAACATAAATAAGGAAGGTAATCTCACAAAGATAATAAGGGAATTAAGGAGTAAAGGAATAATGAGAATTGAGCAATTATATGAAAAAGATGGAAAGATTATTAGAAGTAAATTAGAGCAATGTCTGGGCCAAGAAAGATGGTTATAAGTTAATGCAATATGCACATATTTAAGTAGAAGTGAGAATAAAGAAACATTCCTCAGACATGAAACAATTTTAGAAAAGATATTAAAAGAAAAGAATAAGAGTACAAAAGCGCAAGTAGGAAATATATATAGGGTTTTATTACAAGTGGAGGAGGAAGTGGTAAAAGGATTGACAAGGTATTGGCAGGACGAATTAGAAATTAATGAATGGGAAATGGAAAGTGTAGTAGAAGATATTAGGAAGATTAAAAATACAAGGATAAGAGAGATGAGAAGAAAAATTTTACATAAATGGTATTTATACACCATTACAATTAGCGCACTTCCAAAGGGAGAAGAAAGGGAATTGTTGGCATGGATGTAAAGAAAAGGGAGTATTTATGCATATGTTTTGGGAATGTGCTGAAGTTCAAAAATTTTGGAAGCAAATACAAATTGAGGTAAATAAGATGCTAAATATTAATTGGAGAATAACTAAGGAGGTGGCGCTATTAATAAAAAATAGTGAGGTAAAGGAATATGAAGAAATTAAAACTGCAGCAATAGAAAGTGCCCAAGCAACTATAGTGCTTGGGTGGAAAGATGCGAAGAAATGGAATATACAAAATTGGTGTAAGTATATGGTAGACCACATTCACTATCAAATAATGGAAATTAGATTACACAATTATAATGAAGGTAAATTGGTAGCAACGATGAAGCGGTGGGAAAAGGTTAAAAATTATATGTTAAATTTAATAGGCGATGTAAAAATAAAGAATAAAATTCAGTCACTCTATAAAGTATGAATAATGTAATCCAGAGTTGAGAAGTATATATGTAAGAGAAATTGAATCTTCCCAATTGGTGGTGGGATTAATGTTTGTATTTTTGTAATTTGTCTGGTGGAGGGCACTATTCACAGTGCACTGTTTTATGTATTAGATTAATAAAAAATAAAAAGATTTTTTTTAAAAAAACAAAACAATCTGGGTCCTTTTACCATCCTCAGAAGGATGGATAACAGTCAAGGCTTGAGGGCTGTCAGAATCAAACTCCGGGGTGTGGACAATCTGCCTGCAATACTGCACTAAGAAGCTACTTGAATGTTTATCACAGACCTAATTACAGCTCATTAAGAAAGGTGCGAACTCTTACCCTTCATTGTCATCTCAATCTTTTGCCAACATGAGTGAATACTATATTCTCAGCCCAAACATTCAGGAGTAAGTAAACTTATGGACAGCACCATTTTATTATTCACTTTATTGCTCTACTTGGTTTAATGATCGTGCTCTTCTTCAATGCCAAACAGTGGGATTTGAATAATTTTACACACTTTTTCAAGGGCTCTGGGACAGGATAGCAGTCTTCCAGTATCTCAGGGGCTGCCCCAAAGAAGAGGGAGTCAAGCTATTCTCCAAAGCGCCTAAAGGCAGGACAAGAAGCAACAGATGGAAACTCATCAAGGAGAGAAGCAACCTAGAACTAAGGAGGAATTTCCTGACAGTGAAGACAATTAACCAGTGGAACTAGCTGCCTCCAGAAGCGGTGAATGTTCCAACACTGGAAGTTTTTAAGAGACTGGACAGCCATTTGTCTGAAATGTTCTAGGGTTTCCTGCCTGAGCAGGGGTTGGACTAGAAGACCTCCAAGGTCCCTTCCAGTTCTCTTCTCTTCTCCTTCCTTCCTTCCTTCCTTCCTTCCTTCCTTCCTTCCTTCCTTCCTTCCTTCCTTCCTTCCATCCTCCTCCTTCTATTATTATTATTATTATTATTATTATTATTATTATTATGTTCATTCTGAAAAAGTAATTCTTTCCCCTGCTCTATAAGATAGTTGAAAACTCGGGGTGCTTCAATGCAAGCTACAGAGCTTGGGGGGCTTCTGGATTTGAGGTCATTTGCATTGCTCTGACATCCAGCACCAACGTCTGCAGGGGGAGAGTGGAGCCAGGCATCCCCATCCAGGTTGAACAGGGAGTCCTCGACGTACGACCACAATGGAGCTCAAAATTTCACTTGCTAAGCGAGACATTTGTGAAGTGAGTTTTGCCCCATTTTATGACCTTTCTTGCCACAGTGGTTAAGCCAGGGGGGTCTTCCAACTTGGCCCTTTTGAAATGACCAAAAGTCAGTTCAAAATAAGTGGGCACCTCCCCCCAATTCCCTGCCCTTGGATATCCCAGAGAACCACTCTGAAAAAACCCTGAGTGGACACTGCCTTCTCTTTCAGGGAGGTCGGACACGGTCTGCAAAAACCACTTCCAAGCTGGCTTATCATCATGGAGCCGTGATAGTGAATTGCTCGGGGTGCAACAACCATCGTGTGATTGCTGATAACTTGGGCTGGTTCTCTGACTTGGAGGGGAAAAGGTGGGCGTGACATCCTTTGCCCCCCCCTTTGTCTTCTTCAGGATTTGATGCTTCAGCTGCTGAAGCTGGAATGAGTTCCTGGGAACAGTTCAGACCTGACATTGGTTGTTAGTGAAGGCAAATTCAAATTTAGAATAGAGCTGGAAGGGAGCTTGAAGGTCTCATAGTCCAGCTCCATACTCAAGCAGGAGCCCTGATATACCAGGCATGTCAAAGTGATGGCCCACGGGCTGGATGTGTCATGCCGAAACCGCTCCCGCCCCATTGCCAGCAGTTGGGAAAAGGCACAACACGTCACACGAGATCACAAGTTGGACACCTGTTCTCTACCCAAACCCAAATCTTGCAACCTTTCTTTCTATGTTTTAGTCTTCAGGCCTTTAAGTATCTTTGTTGCTCTTCTTTGCATTTTTTCCAAAGTCTGACCAGGTGGGTGATTACAGATGCCCATTGAAATGGATGGGTAAGTTTGGGGGGGGGGGGAGGGAGTTAATTTGCAAATGTCCTGGCAGATAAACAGGTGTATTGTTTTGCCAGTCAGCTGCAGGAAGGAAATGAGAGAGGGGCCAGCCCAGGGTTGGGGGTCTATGTCTCAGGGCAGGCCGGCCCAGGTAGCAGCTGTAACAGGAGCCCCCTCCAAAGGGGGCATAGGAGGAAAATGTGTGCCTCTGTGGCAGCTTCGGCATCAGGTGCCAAGAGGCCAAAGGAGGTTTGAAAAACCGTGTATTAAGGGGAGAGGCGTGGGAGGGGGTTTCTCCCTCTGCTGCAGTTTTGCAATGGGGTCCTTGGGAGAGAAGGGGCCACAGAGGAGAAGCGGGGTCTGGGGAGGGAGGGGCTGGTGATGCAGCCAGAGGGGAGGGGGCTGACTGAGCCAACCCTGTTTGCAGCCCCTGTGGTGTTTTTTGCAGTTATCCTTCCTGACTGCTGGACGGCCTCCCAAGACAATTATGGGAATAGAAAGGTTTAAAGTCAAACAATAGATGTAATTGCATAGCCTCCTTTTCCCCCACATGCACGAAAAGGTTCCGGTGTGAATGCAGAGCGAGTGAAGGGAGTCGCTTCTTAAAAGCTTCTAGTGTTGGAGCATTCACAGCTTCTGGAGGCGGGTAGTTCCACCGGCTAACAGTTCTCCCTGTCAGGAGATTCCTCCTTCCTTCCCGGGTCAGTCTCCCTCCGTCGCCGCTTCTTCCGCCTTCAGGGGGGGCTTCGGGGAAGAGCGGGGCCCCCTCCTCTTCGGGGCGCCCCCCAGATAGGGGAAGGCTGCTCTCACCTCCCCCCCCCGCCCTTCTCCCCCCTGCTCCGACCCCCCCGCCCGGGAGAGGGGCTGCCTGGGGGCCGCGGGGGGGGCCTGGTCGGAGCCCCCCAGGGGGAAGGAGGCAGGAAGCCCCCCCAGAGCCCCCCCGCCCTGCCTAGGGAGACCCCCAGTGGGGGGAGGGGCGAGGGGGAGGAGACTTCAAGGGGAGCCCCTCGCCCCACCCCCTGGCCGAAGAGAAGCTTCGCTACTGCGCAGGCGCCATGTGGCTGATGGTTGGAAGGCAGGAGGACGCCGATTGGTCGCTCTGGGGAGGGCAGCGATTGGTCCCGCCTCCACTTCCGGGAACGAATAGAACTGAAGCGCCTGAATGGCTCTGCCGCGGGCTGGCTCGCAATCCAGGTAGGGCGCAGGGGATGCTGGGAGTCACAGACCGAGAGGCGCTCTGGGGGAGGGAGGGAGGGAGGGAGGGGGGAGACCCTGCCTGGCGGGACGGGCGCTGCGAGGGAGGCCTGCCCGGAAAGTCTCGCTGAGAGGCGCCATATGATGATGTATACGGGGAAGCGCGACGTAGATTGGTCGCTCTGGGGAGGGCAGCGATTGGCAGGAGGCCTCCTCGGGGCGGTCTATTCAAAGGAAAGAGGAAGAGAAATCAGGAAGAGGCCTCGCAGCAAAGTCCCGCCTCCACTTCCGGGAACGAATAGAACTGAGGCGCCTGAATGGCTCTCCCGCGGGCTGGCTCGCAATCCAGGTAGGGCGCAGGGGATGCTGAGAGTCGCAGACCGAGAGGCGCTCTGGGGGAGGGAGGGGGGAGACCTTGCCTGGCGGGACGGGCGCTGCGAGGGAGGCCTGCCCGGAAAGTCTCGCTGAGAGGCGCCACATGATGACGGACCCGGGGAAGCGCGACGTAGATTGGTCGCTCTGGGGAGGGCAGCGATTGGCAGGAGGCCTCCTCGGGGCGGTCCATTCAAAGGAAAGAGGAAGAGAAATCAGGAAGAGGCCTCGCAGCAAAGTCCCGCCTCCACTTCCGGGAACGAATAGCACTGAAGCGCCCTAATTGGTTCATCCACGGAGGGGCTCTGAGCCAGGGAGGGCGCAAGGGATGCTGGGAGACGCAGTCCGAGAGGCTCTCTGGCGGAGGAGGGAGGGAGGGAGGGAGGGGGTCGGCCGAGGCCTGGTCTGGCTGGACGGGCGCTTGGAGGGAGGCCTGCCCGGAAAGTCTCGCTGAGAGGCGGAGGCTTCGGCCTTCCTCCCCGGGCGTGTCTGGGACTCCCCTCCGGGAAGGGACGAAGCCGTGACCTGCCTCTCCTCCTCTCCCTTCGCCCCTGCAGGAGGACGCGCGAACCCGGCGGAGGAAGGAAGGACGGAGGCGCCGCCCGAGAGGAGAGGAGGCCCCGCGGAGCAACCCCGGGAGGAGACGGCGGGGGAGGCCCGGCAGGGATGAGCCGAAGGGGACTCCGGGAAAGGAGGCCGCCTGGAGGGAGAAGCGGGGAGCAGGAAACGGGCGGAGGCCCCGAGACGGGCCTGGAGGGCGGAGGGTCCTTCGGAAGAGGCGGAAGACTCGGGAGTCCCCAGAGAATCCAGGAGGGAGGAAAGAAATATGAATGTGCAGAATGTGGAAAATCCTTCAAAAGAAATTCAGTTCTTGTAAACCATCTAAGAATCCACTCAGGAGAGAATCCACATAAATGCCTGGAGTGTGGAAAGAGCTTCAGTTGGAGGGGAAGACTTTATACACATCAAAGGATCCACTCAGGAGAGAAACCACATAAATGTCTGGAGTGTGGAAAGAGCTTCAGTCAGAGGGGACACCTTTATACACATCAAAGGATCCACTCAGGAGAGAAACCGCATAAATGCCTGGAGTGTGGAAAGAGCTTCAGTCAGATGGGACACCTTTATACACATCAAAGGATCCACTCAGGAGAGAAACCGCATAAATGTCTGGAGTGTGGAAAGAGCTTCAGTGAGAGGGGAAACCTTTATAGACATCAAAGGATCCACTCAGGAGAGAAACCGCATAAATGTCTGGAGTGTGGAAAGAGGTTCAGTTGGAGGGGAAGCCTTTATACACATCAAAGGATCCACTCAGGAGAGAAACCGCATAAATGTCTGGAGTGTGGAAAGAGCTTCAGTCAGAGGGGACACCTTTATGCACATCAAAGAATTCACTCAGGAGAGAAACCGCATAAATGCCTGGAGTGTGGAAAGAGCTTCAGTGAGAGGGGAAGCCTTAATAGACATCAAAGTATCCACTCAGGAGAGAAACCGCATAAATGCCTGGAGTGTGGAAAGAGCTTCAGTGAGAGGGGAAGCCTTAATAGACATCAAAGGATCCACTCAGGAGAGAAACCGCATAAATGCCTGGCGTGTGGAAAGAGCTTCAATCGAAGGGGAAACCTTTATACACATCAAAGGATCCACTCAGGAGAGAAACCGCATAAATGTCTGGAGTGTGGAAAGAGCTTCAGTCAGAGGGGACACCTTTATGCACATCAAAGAATTCACTCAGGAGAGAAACCGCATAAATGCATGGAGTGTGGAAATAGGTTCAGTTGGAGGGGACACCTTTATACACATCAAAGGATCCACTCAGGAGAGAAACCGCATGAATGCCCAGAGTGTGGAAAGAGGTTCAGTTGGAGGGGAAGCCTTTATACACATCAAAGGATCCACTCAGGAGAGAAACCGCATAAATGTCTGGAGTGTGGAAAGAGCTTCAGTCGGAGGGGAAGCCTTTATAGACATCAAAGGATCCACTCAGGAGACAAACCGCATAAATGCCTGGAGTGTGGAAAGAGCTTCAATCAGAGGGGACACCTTTATGCACATCAAAGAATTCACTCAGGAGAGAAACCGCATAAATGCGTGGAGTGTGGAAATAGGTTCAGTTGGAGGGGACACCTTTATACACATCAAAGGATCCACTCAGGAGAGAAACCGTATGAATGCCCAGAGTGTGGAAAGAGGTTCAGTTGGAGGGGAAGCCTTTATACACATCAAAGAATCCACTCAGGAGAGAAACCGCATAAATGTCTGGAGTGTGGAAAGAGCTTCAGTCAGAGGGGAAGCCTTTATAGACATCAAAGGATCCACTCAGGAGACAAACCGCATAAATGCCTGGAGTGTGGAAAGAGCTTCAATCAGAGGGGACACCTTTATACACATCAAAGAATCCACTCAGGAGAGATTGAAACCAAGTCACATGCCTAGACAGACCTTTTTGGTCTGAAACATTATTTGTATATTGCCGGCAACAATCTGGGTCCTTTTACCATCCTCAGAAGGATGGATAACAGTCAAGGCTTGAGGGCTGTCAGAATCAAACTCCAGGGTGTGGACAATCTGCCTGCAATACTGCACTAAGAAGCTACTTGAATGTTTATCACAGACCTAATTACAGCTCATTAAGAAAGGTGCGAACTCTTACCCTTCATTGCCATCTCAATCTTTTGCCAACATGAGTGAATACTATAATCTCAGCCCAAACATTCAGGAGTAAGTAAACTTATGGACAGCACCATTTTATTATTCATTTTATTGCTCTACTTGGTTTAATGATCGTGCTCTTCTTTAATGCCAAACAGTGGAATTTGAATAATTTTACACACTTTTTCAAGGCCTCTGGGACAGGATAGCGGTGTTCCAATATCTCAGGGGCTGCCCCAAAGAAGAGGGAGTCAAGCTATTCTCCAAAGCGCCTAAAGGCAGGACAAGAAGCAACGGATGGAAACTCATCAAGGAGAGAAGCAACCTAGAACTAAGGAGGAATTTCCTGACAGTGAAGACAACCAGTGGAACTACCTGCCTCCAGAAGCGGTGAATGTTCCAACACTGGAAGTTTTTAAGAGACTGGACAGCCATTTGTCTGAAATGTTCTAGGGTTTCCTGCCTGAGCAGGGGTTGGACTAGAAGACCTCCAAGGTCCCTTCCAGCTCTCTTCTCCTTCCTTCCTTCCTTCCTTCCTTCCTCCCTCCCTTCCTTCCTCCCTTCCTTCTCATCCTATTATTATTATTATTATTATTATGTTCATTCTGAAAAAGTAATTCTTTCCCCTGCTCTGTAAGATAGTTGAAAACTCGGGGTGCTTCAATGCAAGCTACAGAGCTTGGGGGGCTTCTGGATTTGAGATCATTTGCATTGCTCTGACATCCAGCACCAACGTCTGCAGGGGGAGAGTGGAGCCAGGCGTCCCCATCCAGGCTGAACAGGGAGTCCTCGACGTACGACCACAATGGAGCTCAAAATTTCACTTGCTAAGCGAGACATTTGTGAAGTGAGTTTTGCCCCATTTTATGACCTTTCTTGCCACAGTGGTTAAGCCATGGGGGTCTTCCAACTTGGCCCTTTTAGGACTCTTGGACTTCAACTCCCAGAATTCCTCAGGCAGCATGCCTGCCTAAGGAATTCTGGGAGGGGTCGTCAAACTTGGCCCTTTGGTGACTTGTGGACTTCAACTCCCAGAATTCCTCAGCTAGCATGCCAGGCTGAGGAATTCTGGGAGGGGTCTTCAAACTTGGCCCTTTTAGGACTCTTGGACTTCAGCTCCCAGAATTCCTCAGGCAGCATGCCTGGCTGAGGAATTCTGGGAGTTGAAGTCCACCAGTCCTAAAAGGGCCAAGTTGGAAGACCCCCGGGTTAAATGAATCTCTGCAAAAAAAACAAATTATAAATGAGATGTGAAGATTTCCCCAGAAGAAATTAGGCGGGAGAAAAAAGAGGGCGGGGCTGAGGGGAAATCAAGCGGGGGGAAGGGCGGTGCCGAGGGGAAATCAAACCGAAAAGGGGGCGTGGCTGAGGAAAATGAAGCGGGGGAGGAAGGGACGGGGCCCAGGGGCAATTAAACTAAAAAGGGGGCGCGGTTGAGGAAAATGAAGCGGGGGAGGAAGGGGCGGGGCCGAGAGCGAAATCAAACTGAAAAAGCGGGCGGGGCCGAAGGGAAATCAAGTGGGCGTGAAGAGGCGGGGCCGAGGAGAGTGACGTAACCAGACCCAGCGCCTGGTGGATTCCCCCGCCCGCTCTCCGTAGCCGGAAGTACTGGCGGAAGTCCTACCCCCTACTTCCGTTTTCGCCGGTGGTGGCGATGGTGCGAAGGTAGGCTCCGGGGGGAAACGGGTGGGAGGAGGGGGGCGGGTTAATGGCTGGGGGGGGAGCGGCCGGCCCAGGCCTGCTCTGACCGCTGCGCTTCCTCGGCAGGAGCGGCCGGAGCGGGAGGGCGGCCGCCGCGGGCCCGTTCCAGGAGAGCGACGAGGGTGAGTCTGGGGGCGTGGGACCGGGGGGGCGGGGGTCTCGGCTGCGGCCTGACGGGACCCTGCCAACCGCCCACCTCTCTCCGCAGACGAGGACTTTGCCGCGCCGCCGAAGAGGGCCCGCCCCGCCGGGAGGAGGTGAGGGAGAGAAGGGCGGCGGGCCTGGGAGGAGGGGGGTTGCCTATGGAGATATACGCATGCGTGGATATAGGGGTGTGTGTGTGTGTGTGTGTGTGTGAATGTACACATATATGTGTCTGTGTATTGTAGGTGAATATATATGTGTACATCAATAAACATATAAGTGCATATACGTATATATAAATATAAATAGGTTCGTATTCTTGTGGAAACCGAAAGAAACTTTTACGATTTCCTGGGGCAGCAGAGAAGTTTTTAATATGTGCACATGGTTCAGAAGTAGTTAACAGAACATTCTGAACCCCGAGGGGGGGTTCACTCTACAGTTTTATAGCTTTCCATTCTCAGGAACAAAGGAGCTCACATACAATTCTCAGAAACAAAGAAACACGCATGCAAATCTACAATGTATTTCATCTTGGGTTAGTTCCCATGGACATACAATGAAGGAGGTTATGCTTAATACATTGTTGCTGAACTCAGTGTACTTTTGGGTTAGTCATACATTTGCTGACACAGCTTTCTTCTGTGTTTATACAGACACATCTATTTTGCTTTAGTGATTTTTAGTGATTTTTCATTATCATTATTATTATCTCACTTTTCATCTACCTCATTATTTCCCCCCTTTGGAAGTTTTCCAGCTTAAACTTCCATTATTCTACATCAGATTCAGGTTCTTGAGCGGGTACCATCTTATATTCCCATAAGGCTAACATTGTTTCATGTTTTGCTGTTAATTGGGCTGTACTTTCTGAGATCCTTCGAATCATTGCTATCAAACATGGGATTAAACAAGGAATCAAAATACATCCTAGAATTAACAAAACTGCTATAACTATGATGGTTTGTAGACCTGGTAACTTTGGCCACCATCCTGAAAATACATCTTCTAAATTAAATCCTTTCCAGGTTTGCACCGGAACATGTGCTAATTTGATCATTTTGTCAGTTATGCTTTTCAATACTTTTCCCATTTCTTTTGTTCCAGGAACCAACTGCCATTCTTAACTGTGAGAGTCACTAAATTACAGTTATCTGTTCCACAGGAATCTGCTTTTGTTTCATTCTTTTCAAACAAGATGTGGTCCATCTCTTTTGGGTCTTGGGTATGCCACTTAATACATGACCACCACTTACATTTGACCGCAGAGACTTCACATCCATCTGGTGGGCACAAGTACTTATGGTTTGGGATATAGCTGTGGATATTACTGATCCCTCCACAACCATATGTTGCAGCCCAATAATTAGCTGCTTTGCAAACATCAAAGGTGACGCTAAAACTGGAGTCTGGGTTGGATTTCCATTGTGAGATCCCTAATAGTGCCTTGTCCTTATAGCTACTTCTTGTTCTATGTGTTTTTATTTGTAAGGCCCAACGATCTGGATCAGACTTGGGATTATAACACTGATCTTGGGCTCCTTTTCTACACACCTTGTATGTGGTTCTGTTGTATGTACAAGAGCTAGGTGAGCTATCTTGGCACTCTTCTGGTTTTATTGTATGATAAATCAAAGTTTTGGTTATCTGGTTTCCTTGTTTGGTAGTCTTAATGCAGTTTTGACAACCTTGGTTTCCCTGTGTATTTGTTATTTCTTTGTGTGTGGTACTCAATATTTTATTATAGGGTTTTTGCATTATGACCTCTCGTGTAGCCTTTGCAATGATTTGTGTAGGAATGTGTATGTATATTCCCCATATTAAATAACTAACAGGTATGATGAGCTGTTGAATCCTCATATCTTCCACCGTGCGTAGAGAGACAGCGTCCGGAGTGTCTCAGCAAGGTTGTTCTTCACACCGTGTGTTGAGAACCCGTTGCCGGTAGGGTTCGACAGGGTGTATTTCTTGTAAACTTCAATACCAAAGGTTTGTCAGTCTTATCCACCTTGTAAGTTACTGGATCTGCAGGTGCAGCTGCTTTCAATCTACTCCAGTGGATCCAGGATTTTCCCTCCAAGGTTTTCACTGCCAAAGGAGAACACATGACAACAGTATACGGTCCCTTCCATCTTGGGCTCAAGGGATCTGATTTCCAGTGTTTCACCCACACTCTGTCTCCTGGTTTGAACCCATGTGTTGCTGTAACTACTGGAGGGGGTTGTTGTTCCATTATATAATGGCGCAAGTTTGAAACAGCCAAATTATGAAGCTGTAACTGATGTAACAATTTCTGTTGGTCTATCCCACCTTTATGAGCCAAGTCCGGCCAACCCTGGCTGTCAGGTTTAAATAAACAAGGGGGACGGCCAAACATGAGCTCATAAGGACTAAGTTGTAATCTAGTGCGAGGGGCCAGTCTGATTGCGTACAAAACCATAGGCAAAACATCTGGCCAATGAAGATGAGTTTCCAAACAAAATTTGGTAATAAGTGTCTTAATTGTGCGATTAGCTCGTTCTGCTTTTCCAGCTGATTGAGGGTGGAAAGAACAATGAAATCTCCATTTGATTCCTAATGCTTGGGCTAAAGACTTATTGATTTGGTGTACAAATTCAGGACCATTATCTGATGAAATCCTAGAAGGGCAACCAAACCTAGGAATAATCTCTTTCAGAAATATTCTGGCAACCTGTATAGCTTTCTTATTTACAGTTGGAAAGGCTTCAATCCATCCTGAATAGGTATCAATTATAACTAACAAAGCTATGTATTTCTTACTTCTAGGCATATCAGTGAAATCAACAACAACATAGTCCATTGGAAAATAAGCGATTGGTTGTTGACCAGGTGGTAGTACTGGTCCTTGACGTGCATTGGTTTGGGCACAAGTGGAACACTGAGAACATACTTGTGCTGTTAGCGAAGAAGCAAAAGGAAGATAAAAAAAACGTTCAAGCTGTTGTAATAATGCAGTTTTTCCTAAATGATGTTGCTTATGGGCTTGAAAAATAAGTGGGCGGGCTAGTGCAAGAGGAACAGCGATGCGTCCATCGGGAAGTGTGTACCAGCCTTTAACTAGTTCAGCTTGTACATCCTGTTTCAATTTTTGGGTTTCCTCCTGTGTATATGTAGGATCAAGTTGTTCTAAGTAAGTGTCTAAATACATGAACCTAGTGACATCTGAGTTGAGAGGGGGGCCTTCCCACGCAGCTCTTTTGGCTTCTTTGTCTGCTTTCCTATTGCCCTGGGTAATAAGGCTAAAGTCTTTTTGATGTCCAGGACAATGAATGATTGCAACTTTAGATGGCAACTGTGCTGCCTTGATAAGTCTTTTAATCAAAGTTGCATATTGGATAACCTTGCCTGTTGAGTCCAAATATCCTCTTTTTCTGTATATTTTAGCGTGAGCATGTATAGTCAGGAATGCATATTTACTATCTGTATATACATTTAAAGTCATTCCTGCAGCTATTTCTAATGCTCTGGTTAAGGCATATAATTCTGCAAATTGTGCACTTGCTTGGCTAGGTAACTGTGCTGACTCCACAATTGAAGTTTGAGAAACAACTGCGTAGCCAGAATACCTAATTCCTTGATCCATAAAGCTGGATCCATCAGTGAACCACTGGAAGTCTGGATTGTGCAAGGGTTGATCTGTAAGGTCAGGTCTGCAAGAATATTGTAGCTCTATTGTTTGTATGCAGTTATGCACAGGCCTAGTTGAATCTGGTATTGGCATTAAAGTGGCTGGATTTAAAGTCGAACTCTGTTGCAATGTGACTTGTGGATTTTCTGATAAAAAGGCTTGTATCTTATGCATCCTTTGATTGCTGATCCATAAATGTCCCTTATTGTCAATAATTGTCTGCAGTGCATGGCTAGTATAAACAACTACTGGAGCTGAAAAGGTTAACTTGTTTGCCTCCTGCAGTAACAACATAACTGCTGCTAGAATTTTTAAACATTGTGGCCAACCTTGCGAGGTCATATCTAGCTGTTTTGACAGATAAGCGACTGGTCGGTTCCAATTTCCTTGCTTTTGGGTAAGAACTCCTAAAGCTACATTCTGTCTCACATCGACATAAAGTGAGAATGACCTAGATATATCAGGTAGTCCTAAAGCAGGTGCTGTGGTTAAAGCCTGTTGGAGCTGTTTCATTGCTTGGGTTTGTTCTTGTTGCCATAACAAAGGTTCTTTTTCTGGTCCTTTTAAAACTTGGTATAATGGTTTAGCTGTGAGAGCATAGTTAGGAATCCAAATTCTACAGTAACCTGTAATTCCCAAAAAGGCTCTAACTTCCTGTTTTGTTTTGGGTATGGGAATCTGTAGCACAGCTTGCTTTCTCTGGGGGCCCAAAGTTCTTTGCCCTTGTGATAGTTCATAGCCTAAATACATTACAGTCTTTTGGACTAACTGGGCTTTCTTTTTGGATGCTTTATAGCCACAGTCTTGTAACAACTGGAGCAATCTGGATGTATTTTCAAAGCAATCCTCTTTGTTTTGTCCAGTTATCAGAACATCATCTACATATTGAAGGCAACAATCCTCTTGCCTGACTAACTTCAAATATGCAAGATCTTGGGCTAGGGCGTTACCAAAACACGTTGGCGAATTCTTAAAGCCTTGTGGTAACCTAGTCCAGGTGTATTGAGTCTTAACCTGTGTCTTTGGGTCAGCCCATTCAAATGCAAAGATTGGCTGACAACTCTCCGCTAAGGGGATGGTAAAAAATGCATCTTTTAAGTCTACAACTGAAAACCATTTAGCAGAAGCAGGTATTGTGCTCAAAAGAACATATGGATTGGGAACAGTTGCGTGTAGGGTCAAGGTCAAGTCATTGATGATCCTTAAATCCTGTGCCGGTCTCCACTGTCCGTCTGGCTTACGAACAGGTAGAATTGCAGTATTCCAAGGTGACTGAATTTTTCTAATGATTTTTGCTTTTAAGTATTTTTGAATTAATTCTTGAATAGCAATTGCAGCCTCTGGAGTACAATATCGTTGAGGCACCCTAACAGGATATGCATGAGGCTTCAGTTCTACCATAACTGGAGTGGCATATTTTGCAAACCCAGGGGGGTTGTCCTCTGCCCACAGGAGAGGGACATTAAATTGTTGCCAATTAGAATTTCCTGTTTCTCCCTCTGTAATTATCATCAAGCGCCATATTTCTTCCACTGGGTGGCGCACTTGCATTAATTGTTTGTCATGGTCAAAGGAAATTGTAGCTTTTAACTTTGTAAGCAGATCTCTCCCTAATAAGGCTACTGGACATTCAGGAGCATATAAGAATTGATGATTAATGATTCCTTGTCCTACTTGGCATGTTAGGGGCTCCAGGAGTGATCGGATTTGAGTTTCTCCAGATACTCCCTGAATTTGAATGGTCTGATTAGAAGTTTTGCCAATAAATTTATTTAGGACGGAACGTGTCGCTCCGGTGTCAACTAACATGGGGATAGTCTGTCCTCCCACCTGTATTTTAACAATGGGCTCTGGAGGTGGGGCCCTAGAACCCTGTCCTCTTCAATCTTCCCATTCCATGTCAGCTAAGCCGATCATGTTTTCATCCCTTCCTCCTGTCTGACAAGGATAGGCTGGATTCCCTCTTCCACGGAAGCTTTTTCTGTAGCCTCTCTGGAAAGGCCTTCTAAATTCTCTTCCTCTTCCTCTTCCATACTGGTGAGATTGTCCCCTAGGCTGGCCATTCCTCTGGGGGCATTCCCTTTGCCAGTGTCCCTCCTGTCTACAGATGGCACATTGGTTGGGTCCAATACTCATCCGTCCCAAGGCGATGGCCAACATTTCAGCCTTTTTTTTCTCTTTCTGATCTAATTTACGTTCCTCCTCTTTGTCACGGTTACGGAACGTTTTAAGTGCAATTTCCATAATCTCTGCTACGTTTTTCCCTAAGGCACCTTCTGTACGCTGTAGCTTTCTCTTTATGTCTGGGGCACTCTGGGTAATAAATCTTTCAATTAAGAGTGGATGATGTTGTGCTAACTCCATATCAAGACCTGTGTTTACTCTATAGGCTTCTATCAGTCGGCTGAGGAATGCGGTGGGTGTTTCATTCTTCTCTTGCCAAATATGAGTTACTGCAGCATAATTAACCGGACGAATTGCTGCTTCTCTCAAAGCTTCTAAACACAAAAGTCTGTATCTTTGTAATAAAGTTTGGTGTTCAGGGTCATTAGCATTCCAGTCTGGTCTTTGTTCAACAGCGTCAGAATTTCTGTTCTCCTGACAATTAACTCCTCCATCTGGGTGTCTTCGGGCAAGTACTTTCAATTTTCCTAATCTATATTTTTCTCTCCCTTCCATGTCCAGTAAAGTAGAAATAAGCTGTTGCATATCATTCCAGGAGGGGTTGTGTGTCTGTATGATATTCTCAATTAAGTCAATAATCTCTTGAGGTTTTTCTGAAAATGGGCCAAATTGTTGTTTCCAATTAAGGAGATCAGTGGTTGTAAAGGGAACATACTGGAGCATGGAAATATTGGTGTTGTCTGGTCCAGGGACCAAAACTTCTCTTAAAGGAGCTAAGTTCACTTTTGTTTTCACCTTAATTCTAGTCCGGCTAGAAACAGGGGTTTCCTCTTCATTCTTTTGAATGGTTTCATCTGCTTTTATTTTTATTTCATCTGTTTTTATTTTTATTTCTTCTTCTGGTTGAAATTGGACTTCATTTCTTTCAACCAGAGGGGGTGGAATTGGCTGATTTATTCCTCCTTCTTCTGTTCTGGGAGCATAGGCAGGGGGTCTAACTGCCTGTAATTCCTCCCTGTCTTCATGTTTGAAAATCTTAGCTTTTGTCTGAGGCTTGGCTTTTTGGCTTGCCAAATATATCTTAGCACATTCTAACTGACACTTTGCTAACCATCGAGGCTTTTCTGCAATATTGATCTGCCATTGGTCTATGTAGGGATATTGGTCCCAATGACCATTTCCAGTCACATTTTGATGAACCCGTGCCACGAGTTCGGGATTCGCCGATCCCTCCTTGGGCCACCCTACGCCAAAGGTGGTCCATTCAGATTCACAGAATCTTTTTAACATGGCTGGATTTGGTTTTGGGTCTCCATAATCCCTAGAAAAACCCTTTTTGAAATTTTCTAACATGCACTGAAGTGGCGTCTGACCAACGCCCTTCTTTGTTTGTTTACCTCCCATCTCCTAACACACTACCAATCGACCTGTAGTGCCGGACGTTCCAACGGTCACTAAGCAGGAAATGCGATGGTTTAACCACCCACACAGTACCTACCTATTGAAGACTTAAGGATGCCTCCTTGTCTTCTAGGGGGTAATTACTCCCCTCTTCCGATCCAAATGGGATCAGGTATCCCCTTTTTACAATACTTGCCTGCAGGCGTTCCAGACCCTTTTGTTGATTTACGACCCGTCTGCTACCCCCGCGGATCCTTGACTGGAGTGCTTCGCTGATGGGTTAATTCCCCTCCCTTCCCGTCGAGGTCTCCCCGTAGACAAAGGCCACGGAGCCGGCTTGGAGATGTCGTCGTCAAAAGAGGGTAATTCCAACAGGGCAATCCGTCTTGGAAGGTCAAAGGCCTCTTCCTAAAAGTTTCCTAAAAGTTTCAGTCCCGGAGGAGAAGTCGCCATAAATCTTGTGGAAACCGAAAGAAACTTTTACGATTTCCTGGGGCAGCAGAGAAGTTTTTAATATGTGCACATGGTTCAGAAGTAGTTAACAGAACATTCTGAACCCCGAGGGGGGGTTCACTCTACAGTTTTATAGCTTTCCATTCTCAGGAACAAAGGAGCTCACATACAATTCTCAGAAACAAAGAAACACGCATGCAAATCTACAATGTATTTCATCTTGGGTTAGTTCCCATGGACATACAATGAAGGAAGTTATGCTTAATACATTGTTGCTGAACTCAGTGTACTTTTGGGTTAGTCATACATTTGCTGACACAGCTTTCTTCTGTGATTATACAGACACATCTATTTTGCTTTAGTGATTTTTAGTGATTTTTCATTATCATTATTATTATCTCACTTTTCATCTACCTCAGTATGGTTTATATATAAATATACCGGTATGTGTGTGTATTGTATGATGTTATCCAGTCATATTTTATATATATATACACACATACATACACACACACACACACACACACACATACATACATACATACATACATATATATATATATATACAGACATATATATATATATATACAGACATATATATGTGTCAAGTGGTTATTTTTTAGATTGCACCCTGTAAACCCAAATATGGGAGGAAGAAATCATTCTTTCCTTTGCTTGTTTCAGCTCAACCCAGAGCCATCTGCAAGCAGAAATATATATATGTTTTTAAAATTGTTAACAAAGAAATCTCAGAAATCTCAGAAATCCCTTATTTCTTTGTTAACAATTTTAAAGACATATATATATATATATACAGACAAATATATATATACACACACATACATACATACATACATACATGTTGAGAAAAGTAGTCAAACACCGGGATAAATATAAAAACAACTTTTTAATAAACTAACAACGTTTACATATACATACATACATACATATATAAAATAAAATAGCCCGAGCACCAGGATAATATTAAAACAAAAACTGTTTAATACAAAAGCTAAAGCTAAGCTTTCGTATTTTATTTCTGTTATATAGATTTATCCAGGATTCACATTTTTAGTATAATTAGGGTGTGTGTGTGTGTGTGTGTGTGTGTGTGTATTTCTTTGGTTGTTCGGGTTTTCTCCCACGTAGAATCTGAGGTGTCTTGGCGACGTTTCGACGAACTCCCATTCGTCATCTTCAGGCTGGTGCTTTCGGCTTCGTGCTTCTAGGAAACCCGAACAACCAAAGACCTACATACAAACACCTGCGAAAACCTCAGAAAACATGTGTGTGTGTGTGTGTGTACGTATGTACACACATATATATACATACACACACATATATACACACACACACACATACATACATATATATATATATGTTGAGAAAAGTAGTCAAACACTGGGATAAATATAAAAACAACTTTTTAATAAACTAGCAACGTTTGTCGGCTAACTTCCAGCGTCGTCAGAGTGGAATGCCGGAGGTTTGAAAGCCTGCTCGTAAGACTGGCAGTTTGTGCGCTCTGCTCATAGAATGCTTCACCGGTCTTACCCCCCCCCCCAGCTGACAGTATTGCTTCTAGTGCGTGTGTGTGTGTCTAAATATCCAATACAGAAATATATATGCGTGTTTGCTTGTGTGTGTGTGTGTGAGCAAACACGCAAACACATATTTCTGTATTGGATATTCAGACAGACAGATATACGTACATGACTGAATGGATAACATCATACAATACACATTTATATATAAACCATACAACAGACATTTGTGTGTGTGTGTGTGTGTGTATATATATATATATGTTCATTTACATGTAAGTGTATGTGTGTAGATAGATATAAATAGATATAGATAGACATAGATATATAGAGAGATATAGAGATAGATAGATAGATATACATAGATAGACAGACATTTTTGTATTGGATATAAATGTATGTAAATATATACATGTATGCATTTATATCCCCAAACTACATTGTTTGTGATAATGTTATTGGTGGATTGCAAATTTGCCTTGAGCAGCAAACACCAGTTGTAAAGGAGTTGCAGTTTTAGGATACATCAACAGAATTGTTACATTGTCTGCCCTCCCAAAGTGTGAAAAAAATACTGCAAAAATTCTGTCTGTAGCAGTCTTCCCTTTTATTTCCAGCTAAAAGATTATTCGCTCTGTTAACAAAGATTTAGGATGCCGAAGATTTGCCGTTTATTGGACCAGCTGGTTTAGTAAAAGTTATTCTGTTGTTGTGCCTGAACTTGAATGACATCTGTTGTTTCCAGTTGTCGGTCTGTAGAATTTGGGGATGGCCAGTGGCTGGACGATGGAGAGTCACATGCCCAACCTTGTTTTTGGGTTTCAGACTTCCCCTGGATGAGAAAGTTTTCCAGAGAGACTTGGAAGTTACCTTAGCCCTGTCACTGAACGAATATGTGGGAAACTAAGATAAAACACAGGAAAAAGGTAATTCTTAAACTCTCAAGCTAAAAATGCCGGTTTTATTTACCTTTGGGGGAGCAGCCATACGTCATTTCTTGAAATGGTTTATTTTCTCGCCTTACTTTGAGTTGATAGAACAGTCAAGCTATACAAAATGTAGCATGTTTCCCTACTGCTACTTTGGCCAGTCAGGGGCTGTCTTTGGCATTTGTCTGAAATGGTACAGGGTTTCCTGCCTGGGCAGGGGGTTGGACTAGAAGACCTCCAAGATCCCTTCCAACTTTATTATTATTATTATTATTATTATTATTCATTGGTCAACTTCTATACGAGCTAATTTCATTTTGAGTGGCCCACAGCTCTAGTGTCTGGTGTGCCTGTAAACCCTACAGTTTATTTCTTTTACCTAAATTCCCAGTGACGTCTAAGCAAAGACAGGTGCAATTCGGATTGCTGTCAGAGTGATAGTGGTTTTTTTCAGTGAATGGAAAGTGGGTGAGACAGTCTGAGCCCTTGTATGGGGTGTAGGTGCCCTCTCCAGAATGCAAGACAAGCGCAGCAGAAGCCCCAAGGAGTCTTCCTCATGAGACAACATAGCCCATGATTCTCTTGTTTTTCTTCTGAAGCATCGTCCTCACCGTTTGATTTCAATTCCAGATCGCCTTGCTGAACCAAAGGCAGCCTCTCAGGATTTCAAACAGGAAGCTGTGATATCCACGCCGGAGACGGACAATGATGAAAACCTCCAGGCCAGTAAGATTGACCTAATCCTTTCCCTAATATCGTGCCCTAAGTTTGTCTTTTGGGTCCCCCCTCTCTCTTTTCTCTTAAATTGCATTTGCTCATTTTACTTGAGAATACCTGACTGTAACTATCCACGTGACCCTTTTAGTTCACCGCATTTTGAAACTCAAGTGATTTCACACACAGCATCCCGCCTCGGAATAATTGTGAGCCAGCACAGTGAATAGAATTCTATTCTAGAAGAAGATTTTTCTGCAGGCCAGAATGAAACAAGCATACATTCCCTTTTTACGGCCTTGTCATCCCTTAATTCGTTCATTCCACGTGGCGCCAGGAAGGGCATCCAGCGGACAACTGAATTTCATTTTTGATGTGTGCTGTTGTGCCCACAGTAAAAAAAAGAAATGACAATAAAGCTTATCTTATCTAATAAACCGTGTGTGGTATCGTTAAAATATTTACTACGCTGCTGTGAATCTTTCTGTGAAAAGTTCTCTGGAGTTTCCTGTCATCGATACAGTCGTGCAGTCTGGGCAAGGGTAGTGTGCAATTAATCTGCATGTCTTAAAAGGAAGGATTTATTTGGTAACCGTCCGTCCATTCATTGCTTTTCTGTTTTTCCTGTGATTAGGTCAGGAAAACGCTCAGCCACATTTGGAAATGGAATTCGGTTCTTCGGAATCCGTTGGGAAACCTTTGAAGACTTCAAGCCCTTCAGTGGCCAAGAAGCCCAGCTGGACACCCCCAGGTATGCTAACACTGGTTTGGGATGACCCAGCCTCTTGTCTGCCTGGGCATCTCAGTTCAGGAAGAAAGCATCCTGGGACATGGGAAGGAATTTATATGAGGCATTTTTCCACTTCAGAGGATGGAGCACAGCTGGCCCAGAAACCAAGACTGTTGCCTCCCCGGATCAGATAACAGCTGTGGGACAACACATTGTTTATTAAGCGCTTATGAACTGTAAACGTTAAAAAAAACCCAATAAAAAATTTTAAAAAAAAAGAACTTACAGTGGTTTCCCCACCCGGGAAAAAAATACAAGCCAGATTTGACATTCTGACAGCTTTGGAGGGTGCCCCCACACCCAGTCATGTGATCAGATTTTGGGTGTGCTCATCAGCTGCTCTTATTTATGGCTGTTTGCAGCGTCCCAGTGACCACGATGGACCATGTTTTTGTTTCCAGAAACTCTCACTTGCTTGTGGTTTCTGGCAAAAAGACATCCGTTGCAGCCAACACATTTGCTTAACAGAAATGGCTTGTCAGAAATGGCATAGGGTTTCCTGCCTGAGCAGGGGGTTGGACTAGATGACCTCCAAGGTCCCTTCCAACTTTATTACTATTATTATTATCATCATTATCATCATCACCGTGGTGTGCGCTTTGTGTTTCTCACGCTTGATGAACGGCTGCTGCAAAAAAGGGTTGGTAAAATCGGGCGGGGTCACGTGATGACCCCCACTTAATAACCACAATTCCAGGTGCAGTTTGGACTGTAAGTCAAGGACTACCACCCGGGATCTGGGTGTCTTACGAAAGCCCCCCCCCCAGAATCTGTTGTGACGTAGTGTTTTTGCAATTTGTTTTTTCAGGTGCATCTGGAAGCAAGACCACCTTGTTGGGAAGAGCTCCGGTTAAATCACCGGTTCAGGGTCTCCGTCTCGGCCTCTCCAGACATGCCAAAGTGAAGCCCTTGCACCCACATTGTGCAGGGACTTAAGAGCGCTTAGGCTGGCACGAGAAGGCTGCAGATGGAGGTGGGAACGGAGGGAAGATCTTGTTTTTAAAAATAGGGAACCTGGTGCAAGCAGTAAAGGCATTCCAGTCTGGAAAAGGTTTTGCCTTCTAAAACTGAGTTTTGTAAAACGGGACTATTGTCCCTTAAAGTATCCAGTCATAATGCCATGGGTTTATTTACTGTCCCTTGAAATATCCAGTCATAATGCCATGGCTTCATTTACTGTCCTTTGAAATATCCAGTCATAATGCCATGGGTTCATTTACTGTCCCTTAAAATATCCAGTCATAATGCCATGGGTTCATTTATTGTTCCTTAAAATATCCAGTCATAATGCCATGGGTTCATTTACTGTCCCTTGAAATATCCAGTCATAATGCCATGGTTCCATCTTCTTCCCCTGAAATGCTCCAAAGATTTGACCCAGTCTTCTAGTTTTATCCCTGTTTGGCCAATTCTGGCTTATGAGGATTGCGTAACCAGCCACATAGGACAATTGACGTATGACAATCCGGTCATATATTGTCCATCTAGAGCAGTGTTGTTGTTGTTTTCCCAACCTTGGCAACATTGAGATGTGTGGACTTCAACTCCCAGAATTCCCTGCAGGCTGGGCTGGGGAATTATAGGAGCTGAAGTCCACACATCTCAAAGTTGAGAAACACCAGTCTAGAAAATGTGTTTTAAAATCACTCTAAAGATAGTGTACCAGGAGGTAGGTGTTGTTCCTCCTTAATTTTACTTATAATAAAAAAAGTCATTGTTATCAGCTTACAGCTGTTGTTTTCCTGATCCATCAATACACGTTCAGCTTCTAGTCCAGGGGTCTTCCAACTTGGCCCTTTTATGACTTGTGGACTTCAACTCTCAGAATTCCTCAGCCAGGCACATGTGCCTGCCTGAGGAATTCTGGGAGTTGAAGTCCACAAGTCATAAAAGGGCCAAGTTGGAAGACCCCTGTTCTAATCCTTGCAAGCATCACTCTCTGTTTGAATGAGATACTGGATATAGTGATAAAATATATTTTATCATTGTGACTTTTTTAGACAATGAAATAAAAAAAATTTAGAAAAAAACCAAGCTGCTTGTGCTAGGTGATTTCCATCCTTTTTTTTTTCTGGTCAACTTTATTATAAAGAGAGCGAAAACACAAACTAATAGAAAAATAAAAATTGAGGGGGTGGGACTCAGAAACGGGGAAACGTTAAAAAGGGACGGGAAAAAACATTTTTAAAAATTGACTTAAAACTTTTGGACAAATACAAACATAGTCTCAAGTGGCCTCTTAAAATCAAACCAAACATAAAAAAATACACGTGAATATTTTTCTAATCAGTCGGAATAACAATTATATAACAAAGTGACCACTTTCTGTTTAAACAAACATAAAAGAATACACAGTGCACATATACCTAATAGCAAGAATAAAAATACACAATGTTTCTACAATCATATCAGATTCAGTCATCAAATTCTACAGCAACGTCTGGACGAACACTGTAGCACTGTAGTGCATAAGTATGACTGGATGTTTAGCTTTTCTTTCCGTCTTGAGTCACTCTCAGCCCAGCTAGACTCACAGGATTGTGGGGAAAATAGGAGGAGGAAGTTGTGTTAAATACGTTTGCCACCTTGAGTTGTTTGTAAAATAATAAAGATGATGACAGACGCCAATCAAGGAGGATATTTGTAGCTCAGAGTTGAAATCAGGGGTCCTTGGTGCTCTCTGAGCGTGGTTGTTTTCTTGCAGACATTTCATTACCCAGCTAGGTAACATCACCAGTGCTAATCAGATAGATAAATAGATCGGGAGCGAGGGAGGGAGAGAGAGGTAATAGATGATAGATACATGATAGCTAGCTAGGTAGAAGATAGATAGATAGATAGATAGATAGATAGATAGATAGATAGATAGATAGATAGATAGATAGATAGATAGATAGATAGATAGATAGATAGATAGAGCTTCAATCGGAGGGGAAACCTTTATAGACATCAAAGGATCCACTCAGGAGAGAAACCGCATAAATGTCTGGAGTGTGGAAAGAGCTTCAGTCAGAGGGGAAGCCTTTATAGACATCAAAGGATCCACTCAGGAGACAAACCGCATAAATGCCTGGAGTGTGGAAAGAGCTTCAATCGGAGGGGACACCTTTATACACATCAAAGAATCCACTCAGGAGAGATTGAAACCAAGTCACATGCCTAGACAGACCTTTTTGGTCTGAAACATTATTTGTATATTGCCGGCAACAATCTGGGTCCTTTTACCGTCCTCAGAAGGATGGATAACAGTCAAGGCTTGAGGGCTGTCAGAATCAAACTCCGGGGTGTGGACAATCTGCCTGCAATACTGCACTAAGAAGCTACTTGAATGTTTATCACAGACCTAATTACAGCTCATTAAGAAAGGTGCGAACTCTTACCCTTCATTGCCATCTCAATCTTTTGCCAACATGAGTGAATACTATATTCTCAGCCCAAACATTCAGGAGTAAGTAAACTTATGGACAGCACCATTTTATTATTCACTTTATTGCTCTACTTGGTTTAATGATCGTGCTCTTCTTCAATGCCAAACAGTGGAATTTGAATAATTTTACACACTTTTTCAAGGGCTCTGGGACAGGATAGCAGTCTTCCAGTATCTCAGGGGCTGCCCCAAAGAAGAGGGAGTCAAGCTATTCTCCAAAGCGCCTAAAGGCAGCACAAGAAGCAACGGATGGAAACTCATCAAGGAGAGAAGCAACCTAGAACTAAGGAGGAATTTCCTGACAGTGAAGACAATTAACCAGTGGAACTACCTGCCTCCAGAAGCGGTGAATGTTCCAACACTGGAAGTTTTTAAGAGACTGGACAGCCATTTGTCTGAAATGTTCTAGGGTTTCCTGCCTGAGCAGGGGTTGGACTAGAAGACCTCCAAGGTCCCTTCTAGCTCTCTTCTCCTTCCTTCCTTCCTTCCTTCCTTCCTTCCTTCCTTCCTTCCTTCCTTCCTTCCTTCCTTCCTCCTCCTCCTCCTCCTCCTATTATTATTATTATTATTATTATTATTATTATTATTATTATGTTCATTCTGAAAAAGTAATTCTTTCCCCTGCTCTATAAGATAGTTGAAAACTCGGGGTGCTTCAATGCAAGCTACAGAGCTTGGGGGGCTTCTGGATTTGAGGTCATTTGCATTGCTCTGACATCCAGCACCAACGTCTGCAGGGGGAGAGTGGAGCCAGGCATCCCCATCCAGGCTGAACAGGGAGTCCTCGACGTACGACCACAATGGAGCTCAAAATTTCACTTGCTAAGCGAGACATTTGTGTTTTTTTTCCCCCCCTTTGGTGGCTCAGATATAGTGTCTCTTCATCTGCATCAGCAGTCTAACACGCAGAAAAATATCATCACAGCAGCCAGCATAGTGTTCCCAATTTAGATCACCCAGCATCAAGATTTAAAAGGTTTATTTTGATGTGCTCACAAGGAGATGCAGACATATCCCTCCCCTACTGCAGTTCTTTGGAGACATGATGCTAACAATGTAGGGGAAACCTTTTGAGTCTTTTAAGACTAAACATATCAGACATGTCACCCATGAATTTCACTCCTCTTTTAACGACATCCATAGTAGTCATCCCTGTGTGCTCATAAATTCCACCGTGTGGAAAACGTTTGTTTGCTCTAAGCACCTTCCAATCAGCTTCACTGCAGGACTGCTGGCACTTGCACATTTGAGGGGGGGAAGCATACACTGTCATCATAATCTAGAATAAAGTTCTATTTTTTTTATATGGCAAGTGAATAATCCCCTATACACCAATTCCAACTTCTGTTTCAAATATGCAAACTAAAGCATTACAGAAGTAAGGAGTACAACACATCTGAAAGCATTAAGTGGGGGGGGGAGGAGCTTTAGTCATAGTCCAAAGCTCACAAACCTACCTCTGAAATCAAGAGCTATACCGGACCTCTCCTTAGTTCTTGTAAAAGCGAACTATAACCTAATGCCCAATTATTACCCTGGTAAAGGCTTGACCACAAGCCTATACAATACTGTAAGAAGCCCCAAAGTCTCCCTTTTCACGGACGGAGTTTCTCAGCACTGAGGACAATACATTCAAGGGCACTTAGCACATCCAACTCAACCGCGAGTCGTTGTCAAAAACATTTCTCAAAACTACTGTATAACGCAATGCATTACCCCCGCCCATCTTCTCAGTTCACCAGTTCCGTGTTTCGTAAAACTGGCGCTAAAAGCCAATTAACTGCCGTTGGGAGAGAGCTTGAACCCCCTTAGGCAAGGTGCACGAGTGCAGTTAGCAAGCCAGCCCCCAAAATCAGAGCAGCGAGGCACGTGATTCCTCCTATACCGGGCCACAACCATGACCAACGCGTCTGCTCAAATTCCATGAGTTTTGACCCGAAAATAAGTCCTGGGTCAAAACCATCTGCCAGGCTCCAATCGCAATCGGGACCACTGCACATCTGTAGGCTGCAAAAAAACCCCAACGACCGCTAGATGACATCGAAGGGATGTACTGTAAAAAGCTGCAAACGTTCGTCACTTAACGATCGTTCAGATTACTGTAGTACAGGTATAACCACAGGGAATTCTATCCTAGCAACTACACCACCGAAAAACAAAAGGCGCGGCAAGAACGAACCTCCCACACCGTCGATCCCACGACGAAAAGCGAGACATTTGTGAAGTGAGTTTTGCCCCATTTTATGACCTTTCTTGCCACAGTGGTTAAGCCAGGGGGGTCTTCCAACTTGGCCCTTTTGAAATGACCAAAAGTCAGTTCAAAATAAGTGGGCACCTCCCCCCAATTCCCTGCCCTTGGATATCCCAGAGAACCACTCTGAAAAAACCCTGAGTGGACACTGCCTTCTCTTTCAGGGAGGTCGGACACGGTCTGCAAAAGCCACTTCCAAGCTGGCTTATCATCATGGAGCCGTGATAGTGAATTGCTCGGGGTGCAACAACCATCGTGTGATTGCTGATAACTTGGGCTGGTTCTCTGACTTGGAGGGGAAAAGGTGGGCGTGACATCCTTTGCCCCCCCCTTTGTCTTCTTCAGGATTTGATGCTTCAGCTGCTGAAGCTGGAATGAGTTCCTGGGAACAGTTCAGACCTGACATTGGTTGTTAGTGAAGGCAAATTCAAATTTAGAATAGAGCTGGAAGGGAGCTTGAAGGTCTCATAGTCCAGCTCCATACTCAAGCAGGAGCCCTGATATACCAGGCATGTCAAAGTGAGGGCCCACGGGCTGGATGTGTCATGCCGAAACCGCTCCCACCCCATTGCCAGCAGTTGGGAAAAGGCACAAGTTGGACACCTGTTCTCTACCCAAACCCAAATCTTGCAACCGTTCTTTATATGTTTTAGTCTTCAGGCCTTTAAGTATCTTTGTTGCTCTTCTTTGCATTTTTTCCAAAGTCTGACCAGGTGGGTGATTACAGATGCCCATTGAAATGGATGGGTAAGTTTGGGGGGGGGGGAAGGGCGTTAATTTGCAAATGTCCTGGCAGATAAACAGGTGTATTGTTTTGCCAGTCAGCTGCAGGAAGGAAATGAGAGAGGGGCCAGCCCAGGGTTGGGGGTCTATGTCTCAGGGCAGGCCGGCCCAGGTAGCAGCTGTAACAGGAGCCCCCTCCAAAGGGGGCATAGGAGGAAAATGCGTGCCTCTGTGGCAGCTTCGGCATCAGGTGCCAAGAGGCCAAAGGAGGTTTGAAAAACCATGTATTAAGGGGAGAGGCGTGGGAGGGGGTTTCTCCCTCTGCTGCAGTTTTGCAATGGGGTCCTTGGGAGAGAAGGGGCCACAGAGGAGAAGCGGGGTCTGGGGAGGGAGGGGCTGGTGATGCAGCCAGAGGGGAGGGGGCTGACTGACCCAACCCTGTTTGCAGCCCCTGTGGTGTTTTTTTGCAGTTATCCTTCCTGACTGCTGGACTGCCTCCCAAGAAAATTATGGGAATAGAAAGGTTTAAAGTCAAACAATAGATATAATTGCATAGCCTCCTTTTCCCCACATGCACGAAAAGGTTCCGGTGTGAATGCAGAGCGAGTGAAGGGAGTCGCTTCTTAAAAGCTTCTAGTGTTGGAGCATTCACAGCTTCTGGAGGCGGGTAGTTCCACCGGTTAACAGTTCTCCCTGTCAGGAGATTCCTCCTTCCTTCCCGGGTCAGTCTCCCTCCGTCGCCGCTTCTCCCGCCTTCAGGGGGGGCTTCGGGGAAGAGCGGGGCCCCCTCCTCTTCGGGGCGCCCCCCAGATAGGGGAAGGCTGCTCTCACCTCCCCCCCGCCCTTCTCCCCCCCTGCTCCGACCCCCCCCCGCCCGGGAGAGGGGCTGCCTGGGGGCCGCGGGGGGAGCCTGCCGGAGCCCCCCAGGGGGAAGGAGGCAGGAAGCCCCCCCAGAGCCCCCCCGCCCTGCCTAGGGAGACCCCCAGTGGGGGGAGGGGCGAGGGGGGAGAAGACTTCAAGGGGAGCCCCTCGCCCCACCCCCTGGCCGAAGAGAAGCTTCGCTACTGCGCAGGCGCCTTGTGGCTGATGGTTGGAAGGAAGGAGGACGCCGATTGGTCGCTCTGGGGAGGGCAGCGATTGGCAGGAGGACTCCTCGGGGCGGTCCATTCAAAGGAAAGAGGAAGAGCAACCAGGAAGAGGCCTCGCAGCAAAGTCCCGCCTCCACTTCCGGGAACGAATAGAAGTGAGGCGCCTGAATGACTCTGCCGCGGGCTGGCTCGCAATCCAGGTAGGGCGCAGGGTATGCTAGGAATCACAGACCGAGAGGCGCTCTGGGGGAGGGAGGGGGGAGACCTTGCCTGGCGGGACGGGCGCTGCGAGGGAGGCCTGCCCGGAAAGTCTCGCTGAGAGGCGCCATATGATGATGGACCCGGGGAAGCGCGACGTAGATTGGTCGCTCTGGGGAGGGCAGCGATTGGCAGGAGGACTCCTCGGGGCGGTCCATTCAAAGGAAAGAGGAAGAGCAACTAGGAAAAGACCTCGCAGCAAAGTCCCGCCTCCACTTCCGGGAACGAATAGCACTGAAGCGCCCTAATTGGTTCATCCACGGAGGGGCTCGGAGCCAGCGAGGGCGCAAGGGATGCTGGGAGACGCAGTCCGAGAGGCTCTCTGGCGGAGGAAGGAGGGAGGGAGGAAGGGGGTCGGCTGAAGCCTGGTCTGGCTGGACGGGCGCTTGGAGGGAGGCCTGCCCGGAAAGTCTCGCTGAGAGGCGGAGGCTTCGGCCTTCCTCCCCGGGCGGGCCTGGGACTCCCCTCCGGGAAGGGATGAAGCCGTGACCCGCCTCTCCTCCTCTCCCTTCTTCCCTGCAGGAGGACGCGCGAACCCGGCGGAGGAAGGAAGGAAGGACGGAGGCGCCGCCCGAGAGGAGAGGAGGCCCCGCGGAGCAGCCCCGGGAGGAGACGGCGGGGGAGGCCCGGCAGGGATGAGCCGAAGGGGACTCCGGGAAAGGAGGCCGCCTGGAGGGAGAAGCGGGGAGCAGGAAACGGGCGGAGGCCCCGAGACGGGCCTGGAGGGCGGAGGGTCCTTCGGAAGAGGCGGAAGACTCGGGAGTCCCCAGAGAATCCAGGAGGGAGGAAAGAAATATGAATGTGCAGAATGTGGAAAATCCTTCAAAACAAATACAGTTCTTGTAAACCATCTAAGAATCCACACAGGAGAAAAACCATTTAAATGCCTGGAGTGTGGAAAGAGGTTCAGTTGGAGGGGAAGCCTTTATGCACATCAAAGGATCCACTCAGGAGAGAAAGCACATAAATGCCTGGAGTGTGGAAAGAGCTTCAGTCAGAGGGGACACCTTTATAGACATCAACGGATCCACTCAGGAGAGAAACCCCATGAATGCCTGGAGTGTGGAAAGAGCTTCAGTGAGAGGGGAAGCCTTTATATACATCAACGGATCCACTCAGGAGAGAAACCCCATGAATGCCTGGAGTGTGGAAAGAGCTTCAGTCAGAGGGGAAGCCTTTATATACATCAACGGATCCACTCAGGAGAGAAACCGCATGAATGCCCAGAGTGTGGAAAGAGGTTCAATCGGAGGGGAAATCTTTATACACATCAAAGGATCCACTCAGGAGAGAAAACAAATAAATGCCTGGAGTGTGGAAATAGGTTCAGTTGGAGGGGACACCTTTATGCACATCAAAGAATTCACTCAGGAGAGAAACCGCATAAATGTCTGGAGTGTGGAAAGAGCTTCAATCAGAGGGGACACCTTTATACATCAAAGGATCCACTCAGGAGAGAAACCGCATAAATGTCTGGAGTGTGGAAAGAGCTTCAATCAGAGGGGACACCTTTATACACATCAAAGGATCCACTCAGGAGAGAAACCGCATAAATGTCTGGAGTGTGGAAAGAGCTTTAGTGAGAGGGGAAGCCTTTATACACATCAAAGGATCCACTCAGGAGAGAAACCGCATAAATGCCTGGAGTGTGGAAAGAGCTTCAGTGAGAGGGGAAGCCTTTATAGACATCAAAGGATCCACTCAGGAGAGAAACCGCATACATGTCTGGAGTGTGGAAAGAGCTTCAGTGAGAGGGGAAGCCTTTATACACATCAAAGGATCCACTCAGGAGAGAAACCGCATAAATGTCTGGAGTGTGGAAAGAGCTTCAATCAGAGGGGACACCTTTATACACATCAAAGGATCCACTCAGGAGAGAAACCGCATACATGTCTGGAGTGTGGAAAGAGCTTCAGTGAGAGGGGAAGCCATTATACACATCAAAGGATCCACTCAGGAGAGAAACCGCATAAATGTCTGGAGTGTGGAAAGAGCTTCAGTCAGAGGGGAAGCCTTTATAGACATCAAAGAATCCACTCAGGAGAGAAACCGCATAAATGCCTGGAGTGTGGAAAGAGCTTCAATCGGAGGGGGAACCTTTATACACATCAAAGGATCCACTCAGGAGAGAAACCGCATAAATGCCTGGAGTGTGGAAAGAGCTTCAATCTGAGGGGAAGCCTTTATACACATCAAAGAATCCACTCAGGAGAGATTGAAACCAAGTCACATGCCTAGACAGACCTTTTTGGTCTGAAACATTATTTGTATATTGCCAGCAACAATCTGGGTCCTTTGGCTGGGGGGCCGATGACTCAGTAACATTTTTAACTCCTTCACATCCAACTGCTCCAGCTATCCCAGCTTCTTTCTCCGCTTGCTGATTCAGATCCAGATCAAAGCCGAGCTTCGCCAACAGTTCTTTTCCTTCATCCAAAGATTTTGCCCGGTACATTTTCCCATCTTTAAAAACAATTATAATCGCCGGATATTGCCAGCTGAACCTAATGCCTCTTTGAAATAAGGCATCCGCAACTGGTCGCATTTTATTTCTGGCTTGTAATGTTTGCCTGGACAAATCTTTCAGAACCCTGATCGGGATCCCCTTACAATTAAGGTTGGTAATTTTCTTTAAATCTTTGTAGACTTCTGTAGCTGTTTTTTCAAAAAGAAATTTAATTATAATATCCCTTTGGATTCCACGTATGCCAAAAGCCCAATGTGCACGCTCAATTTGATCTTCTTCAATTTTAATTTTATTGTCTTTAAACCATTGGCAAACATTCTGAATCATGTTTCTACCGTCAGCGAAATCTTGTTTGAACCCCCTCAAACGTATATTAGCTCTTCTTGATCTGTCCTCCAAAATATTTAACCGAAGACGATCTTGGTCCCTATCATCCTCCGACTTCTTCACCCTAACACCCTGTAGTGTTAGGTGGAGAAATTGAAGCGCTGGAAGAAAGACTGGCCTTTTTAAAAGGAAAAGAACTGGAGAGAGCGGAGCTGCCCAAGGAGGCCAGAGTTACGAGACAGAAGAAAAAAATGAACAGTTTGAAATAGTGTGATTCTTAAGGTTTTACCTACTTGTAAGGGGAGTGATAAAGGCTTAGTCCTTAGATTCAACTTTAAATTTTGAATGAAATAAGTAAGGGGGGAGGCATGGGGAGGGGGAGTGTGGGGTTTTTAATTTTGATGTGACTTTTTTTTAATTAAAAATGTTTAGGGGGAGCAGCAGATTCGGCAGAACCGAGCCTCCAATGGTGCCTGGCCGTCATAGCGGAAATTTTTTCCGCTCTTTTCTCTTGTTGAGAGAAGTGGGGGGGGCACTCTGGTGGGACGATTTTTTTATAAACGTGGAAATCTCATTAAAGCTCTGGGTTGCAGGAGGGAAAAATGATAAATGGAAAAGTTATGAGTGATCAAATAATTATGGCAGTGAATATAAATGGTTTGGCATCGTCCTTGAAAAGGTATAGATTAATGAAATTAGCAAAAGAAAATAGTGTGGACTTTTTGTTCCTCGCTGAGACTCATAAGGCAAGGAAAAAGATGGATAAATTGATTAATAATTCTAGTGATTGGAAATGGATTTTTGAATCTCGGGGAAAAACAAACAGTAAGGGCGTAGCGATATTAATTCATCAACGGAATCAGTTTCAAGTGATACAAACAAAAGGGGATAATGAAGGTAGATTATTATTTGTTAAAGGTAAAGTTAATCAAATGATGATAACTTTAGCAGTAATATATGCTCCAAATGTAAATGCCAAACAATTTATATTGAATGCAAAACGTAAGCTAGATGCTTTCTCAGAAGGGACTGTGGTATTCGCAGGGGATTTTAACGTGGAAATAATGGCTAATAAGAAAGAAAAGAAACAATTGAATTTAAATAAATTAAATATGATAGACGCTCATGCTGATAAACTAAATAGGGGAACGTTTTACTCTGCAAGACACAACAAGTTTAGTTGTATTGATTATATATTAGTGAACAAATTAGGAAGTATTCAAATTAAAAAAGCAGAAATAAAAGGTAATTGGATCTCAGATCATGCTCCTATAATGGCGGTCTTGAAAATACATTTTATTAGGAAACAAAGAATTTGGAGATATAATCAGGTTGTCTCAGTGAATGAAAAAAATAAAGAAAAAATACAGAAAGACATTCAGGAATTTTTTAAAATAAATGAGGATGGGGAAATAAAGCAATCAGTAATTTGGGATACTAAAAAGGCAGTTATTAGAGGAAATTGTATTAGCCTGGAGTCTTATTAAAAAAAGTTGGGGATGGGAAAAAGAGGAAAAGATTAGAGAGATAGAGACAATACGTGAAAGATTAAGGATAACAAGGAATAGGGAATGGAATAATTTATTAAAAATTAAGCAAAGACAATTAAAGGATATAGAAGAACAACAATGGAATAATATGAGGATGGCGGTAAAGCAGAGAATTGAAATATGGGGGGAAAAGTCAGCAAAACAAATGGCAAATTATTTGAAAAGAAGGAAAGAAAAATCAACTATTAATGTTCTAAGAGATAAAAATGGTTTATTAAAATATGATAATAGAGAGTTAGAAGTTGTAATGAAAGAATTTTATGAAAAACTATATGAGAAAGAACATGTCATTGTACAAGATATAGAGGTTAATGAAAAGCTAAATGAAGAAGAAAGACAACTGTTGAATGCAAATATAACAAAGGGAGAAATAATTAGAGTTATTAGAAATTTGAAACCTGGGAAGGCCCCAGGCCCTGATGGGTTTACAGGAGAATATTACAAAACGTATATCGAGGTTTTATTACCACATTTGGAGAAATTATATAATAATGTTTTATTAAATATGGATATTCCACAAACGTGGAGAAACTCTGAAATTGTAACAATCCCAAAACCAGAACGAGATTTAAAAGAACCTGGTTCCTACCGCCCAATCAGTTTGCTAAACCAAGATTACAAGATTTTTATGAAAATTTTAGCAAATAGATTAGAAAATATATTACCCAGAATAATAGGGAAAGATCAATATGGGTTTATAAAAGGAAGAAGAATTTATGAACCAATTAGAAATATAGTGAATGTGTTACACCATGCTACAAGAACTAAACGGAAATTAGGATTGTTGAAGTTAGACGTTTATAAAGCTTTTGATAAAATAAATCATGATTATTTATTCCGATTATGTAAAACTTTAGATATGGGGAATAGGTTTAGTCATATAATAAAAGAAATATATATAAAAAAATACAGCTTATATCAGAGTAAATGGGAATAGAACGGATGAGATAGAAATAAATAATGGAACTAAGCAGGGGTGCCCCCTATCTCCGATGCTCTTCGTAATGGCAATTGAAACATTAGCCAATAAAATTAGAAAAGATAAACAGTGGAAGGGATACCAAATTGGAAATTTAGAATTAAAATTAAATCTCTTTGCCGATGATGCTATAATAGTTACAGAAACACCAATAGATATGTTGAAAAGAATGACTATTTTACTTCAAGAATTTAAAGAGCAATCAGGGTTAAGAGTAAATATGGAAAAATCAGAAATTATTTGTTTAAATACTGGACCCAGAGAACAGATTGAAATACGTAAAGTATCAGGTCTAAAATTGGGAAGTAAAAAGATGAAATACTTAGGAATATGGTTATTTAAAAATCCAGAAAGAATGGCCGAGTTTAATTATAATTTAGTATGGAAAAAGATTCAGAAGCAGATTAAAAGTTGGAAAAATAAAAATTTGAGAAGAATGGCAAAGATTAGGGCATTAAAAATGATGATAATTCCAAAAATGTTATATATATATTACAAGTAATGCCGGGGACCTTCCCTAAAGCAAAATTAAAAGAGTGGGATAATAAATTGAATTTTTGGATTGAAGGTAATAAGAGACCAAGAATCAAAAAAAGGTGGTTGGTAGCCACGGAGAACGAAGGGGGGTGGGGAAACCCATGCCTGGAATATTATAGGGATGCTTATCAAATAGATAGACTAATGGATTTACAATTATTTGAAGAGAAATTCTGGGTAAGATTAGAAAAAGAAATTAATGATATAAAGGACGAAGAATTATTATTTAGGAAATGGAATAGGATAGATATAAACAGGTTAATAGATCCTGCTAAGGCAGTTATAGAGAGTTGGATGAAATGGCAAAGTAAATTGAAAATGACGAATTCTAAACTAGCGACGCTGCAGGTAATAAACATAAATAAGGAAGGTAATCTCACAAAGATAATGGAATTAAGGAGTAAAGGAATAATGAGAAGTGGTAAAAGGATTGACAAGGTATTGGCAGGACGAATTAGAAATTAATGAATGGGAAATGGAAAGTGTAGTAGAAGATATTAGGAAGATTAAAAATACAAGGATAAGAGAGATGAGAAGAAAAATTTTACATAAATGGTATTATACACCATTACAATTAGCGCACTTCCAAAGGGAGAAGAAAGGGAATTGTTGGCATGGATGTAAAGAAAAGGGAGTATTTATGCATATGTTTTGGGAATGTGCTGAAGTTCAAAAATTTTGGAAGCAAATACAAATTGAGGTAAATAAGATGCTAAATATTAATTGGAGAATAACTAAGGAGGTGGCGCTATTAATAAAAAATAGTGAGGTAAAGGAATATGAAGAAATTAAAACTGCAGCAATAGAAAGTGCCCAAGCAACTATAGTGCTTGGGTGGAAAGATGCGAAGAAATGGAATATACAAAATTGGTGTAAGTATATGGTAGACCACATTCACTATCAAATAATGGAAATTAGATTACACAATTATAATGAAGGTAAATTGGTAGCAACGATGAAGCGGTGGGAAAAGGTTAAAAATTATATGTTAAATTTAATAGGCGATGTAAAAATAAAGAATAAAATTCAGTCACTCTATAAAGTATGAATAATGTAATCCAGAGTTGAGAAGTATATATGTAATAGAAATTGAATCTTCCCAATTGGTGGTGGGATTAATGTTTGTATTTTTGTAATTTGTCTGGTGGAGGGCACTATTCACAGTGCACTGTTTTATGTATTAGATTAATAAAAAATAAAAAGATTTTTTTTAAAAAAACAACAACAATCTGGGTCCTTTTACCCTCCTCAGAAGGATGGATAACAGTCAAGGCTTGAGGGCTGTCAGAATCAAACTCCGGGGTGTGGACAATCTGCCTGCAATACTGCACTAAGAAGCTACTTGAATGTTTATCACAGACCTAATTACAGCTCATTAAGAAAGGTGCGAACTCTTACCCTTCATTGCCATCTCAATCTTTTGCCAACATGAGTGAATACTATATTCTCAGCCCAAACATTCAGGAGTAAGTAAACTTATGGACAGCACCATTTTATTATTCACTTTATTGCTCTACTTGGTTTAATGATCGTGCTCTTCTTTAATGCCAAACAGTGGAATTTGAATAATTTTACACACTTTTTCAAGGGCTCTGGGACAGGATAGCAGTCTTCCAGTATCTCAGGGGCTGCCCCAAAGAAGAGGGAGTCAAGCTATTCTCCAAAGCGCCTAAAGGCAGGACAAGAAGCAACGGATGGAAACTCATCAAGGAGAGAAGCAACCTAGAACTAAGGAGGAATTTCCTGACAGTGAAGACAATTAACCAGTGGAACTACCTGCCTCCAGAAGCGGTGAATGCTCCGACACTGGAAGTTTTTAAGAAGAGACTGGACAGCCATTTGTCTGAAATGTTCTAGGGTTTCCTGCCTGAGCAGGGGTTGGACTAGAAGACCTCCAAGGTCCCTTCCAGCTCTCTTCTCCTTCCTTCCTTCCTTCCTTCCTTCCTTCCTTCCTTCCTTCCTTCCTTCCTTCCTTCCTTCCTTCCTTCCTTCCTTCTCCTCCTATTATTATTATTATTATTATTATTATTATTATTATTATTATGTTCATTCTGAAAAAGTAATTCTTTCCCCTGCTCTATAAGATAGTTGAAAACTCGGGGTGCTTCAATGCAAGCTAGAGCTTGGGGGGCTTCTGGATTTGAGGTCATTTGCATTGCTCTGACATCCAGCACCAACGTCTGCAGGGGGAGAGTGGAGCCAGGCATCCCCATCCAGGCTGAACAGGGAGTCCTCGACGTACGACCACAATGGAGCTCAAAATTTCACTTGCTAAGCGAGACATTTGTGTTTTTTTTTCCCCTTTGGTGGCTCAGATATAGTGTCTCTTCATCTGCATCAGCAGTCTAACACGCAGAAAAATATCATCACAGCAGCCAGCATAGTGTTCCCAATTTAGATCACCCAGCAGCAAGATTTAAAAGGTTTATTTTGATGTGCTCACAAGGAGATGCAGACATATCCCTCCCCTACTGCAGTTCTTTGGAGACATGATGCTAACAATGTAGGGGAAACCTTTTGAGTCTTTTAAGACTAAACATATCAGACATGTCACCCATGAATTTCACTCCTCTTTTAACGACATCCATAGTAGTCATCCCTGTGTGCTCATAAATTCCACCGTGTGGAAAACGTTTGTTTGCTCTAAGCACCTTCCAATCAGCTTCACTGCAGGACTGCTGGCACTTGCACATTTGAGGGGGGGGAAGCATACACTGTCATCATAATCTAGAATAAAGTTCTATTTTTTTTATATGGCAAGTGAATAATCCCCTATACACCAATTCCAACTTCTGTTTCAAATATGCAAACTAAAGCATTACAGAAGTAAGGAGCACAACACATCTGAAAGCATTAAGTGGGGGGGGGAGGAGCTTTAGTCATAGTCCAAAGCTCACAAACCTACCTCTGAAATCAAGAGCTATACCGGACCTCTCCTTAGTTCTTGTAAAAGCGAACTATAACCTAATGCCCAATTATTACCCTGGTAAAGGCTTGACCACAAGCCTATACAATACTGTAAGAAGCCCCAAAGTCTCCCTTTTCACGGACGGAGTTTCTCAGCACTGAGGACAATACATTCAAGGGCACTTAGCACATCCAACTCAACCGCGAGTCGTTGTCAAAAACATTTCTCAAAACTACTGTATAACGCAATGCATTACCCCCGCCCATCTTCTCAGTTCACCAGTTCCGTGTTTCGTAAAACTGGCGCTAAAAGCCAATTAACTGCCGTTGGGAGAGAGCTTGAACCCCCTTAGGCAAGGTGCACGAGTGCAGTTAGCAAGCCAGCCCCCAAAATCAGAGCAGCGAGGCACGTGATTCCTCCTATACCGGGCCACAACCATGACCAACGCGTCTGCTCAAATTCCATGAGTTTTGACCCGAAAATAAGTCCTGGGTCAAAACCATCTGCCAGGCTCCAATCGCAATCGGGACCACTGCACATCTGTAGGCTGCAAAAAAACCCCAACGACCGCTAGATGACATCGAAGGGATGTACTGTAAAAAGCTGCAAACGTTCGTCACTTAACGATCGTTCAGATTACTGTAGTACAGGTATAACCACAGGGAATTCTATCCTAGCAACTACACCACCGAAAAACAAAAGGCGAGGCAAGAACGAACCTCCCACACCGTCGATCCCACGATGAAAAGCGAGACATTTGTGAAGTGAGTTTTGCCCCATTTTATGACCTTTCTTGCCACAGTGGTTAAGCCAGGGGGGTCTTCCAACTTGGCCCTTTTGAAATGACCAAAAGTCAGTTCAAAATAAGTGGGCACCTCCCCCCAATTCCCTGCCCTTGGATATCCCAGAGAACCACTCTGAAAAAACCCTGAGTGGACACTGCCTTCTCTTTCAGGGAGGTCGGACACGGTCTGCAAAAGCCACTTCCAAGCTGGCTTATCATCATGGAGCCGTGATAGTGAATTGCTCGGGGTGCAACAACCATCGTGTGATTGCTGATAACTTGGGCTGGTTCTCTGACTTGGAGGGGAAAAGGTGGGCGTGACATCCTTTGCCCCCCCCCTTTGTCTTCTTCAGGATTTGATGCTTCAGCTGCTGAAGCTGGAATGAGTTCCCGGGAACAGTTCAGACCTGACATTGGTTGTTAGTGAAGGCAAATTCAAATTTAGAATAGAGCTGGAAGGGAGCTTGAAGGTCTCATAGTCCAGCTCCATACTCAAGCAGGAGCCCTGATATACCAGGTATGTCAAAGTGATGGCCCATGGGCTGGATGTGTCATGCCGAAACCGCTCCCACCCCATTGCCAGCAGTTGGGAAAAGGCACAACACGTCACACGAGATCACAAGTTGGACACCTGTTCTCTACCCAAACCCAAATCTTGCAACCTTTCTTTATATGTTTTGGTCTTCAGGCCTTTAAGTATCTTTGTTGCTCTTCTTTGCGTTTTTTCCAAAGTCTGACCAGGTGGGTGATTACAGATGCCCATTGAAATGGATGGGTAAGTTTGGGGGGGGCGAGGGAGTTAATTTGCAAATGTCCTGGCAGATAAACAGGTGTATTGTTTTGCCAGTCAGCTGCAGGAAGGAAATGAGAGAGGGGCCAGCCCAGGGTTGGGGGTCTATGTCTCAGGGCAGGCCGGCCCAGGTAGCAGCTGTAACAGGAGCCCCCTCCAAAGGGGGCATAGGAGGAAAATGTGTGCCTCTGTGGCAGCTTCGGCATCAGGTGCCAAGAGGCCAAAGGAGATTTTAAAAACCGTGTATTAAGGGGAGAGGCGTGGGAGGGGGTTTCTGCCTCTGCTGCAGTTTTGCAATGGGGTCCTTGGGAGAGAAGGGGCCACAGAGGAGAAGCGGGGTCTGGGGAGGGAGGGGCTGGTGATGCAGCCAGAGGGGAGGGGGCTGACTGAGCCAACCCTGTTTGCAGCCCCTGTGGTGTTTTTTGCAGTTATCCTTCCTGACTGCTGGACTGCCTCCCAGGAAAATTATGGGAATAGAGAGGTTTAAAGTCAAACAATAGATATAATTGCATAGCCTCCTTTTCCCCCACATGCACGAAAAGGTTCCGGTGTGAATGCAGAGCGAGTGAAGGGAGTCGCTTCTTAAAAGCTTCTAGTGTTGGAGCATTCACAGCTTCTGGAGGCGGGTAGTTCCACCGGCTAACAGTTCTCCCCGTCAGGAGATTCCTCCTTCCTTCCCGGGTCAGTCTCCCTCCGTCGCCGCTTCTCCCGCCTTCAGGGGGGGCTTCGGGGAAGAGCGGGGCCCCCTCCTCTTCGGGGCGCCCCCCAGATAGGGGAAGGCTGCTCTCACCTCCCCCCCGCCCTTCTCCCCCCCTGCTCCGACCCCCCCCCCGCCCGGGAGAGGGGCTGCCTGGGGGCCGCGGGGGGAGCCTGGCCGGAGCCCCCCAAGGGGAAGGAGGCAGGAAGCCCCCCCAGATGCCCCCCCGCCCTGCCTAGGGAGACCCCCAGTGGGGGGAGGGGCGAGGGGGGAAGAGACTTCAAGGGGAGCCCCTCGCCCCACCCCCTGGCCGAAGAGAAGCTTCGCTACTGCGCAGGCGCCATGTGGTTGGTGGTTGGAAGGAAGGAGGACGCCGATTGGTCGCTCTGGGGAGGGCAGCGATTGGCAGGAGGACTCCTCGGGGCGGTCCATTCAAAGGAAAGAGGAAGAGCAACCAGGAAGAGCCCTCGCGGCAAAGTCCCGCCTCCACTTCCGGGAACGGATAGCACTGAAGCGCCCTAATTGGTTCATCCACGGAGGGGCTCGGAACAAGGGAGGGCGCAAGGGATGCTGGGAGTCGCAGACCGAGAGGCACTCTGGGGGAGGGAGGGAGGGAGGGGGGAGACCTTGCCTGGCGGGACGGGCGCTGCGAGGGAGGCCTGCCCGGAAAGTCTCGCTGAGAGGCGCCACATGATGATGGATCCGGGGAAGCGCGACGTAGATTGGTCGCTTTTGGGAGGGCAGCGATTGGCAGGAGGACTCCTCGGGGCGGTCCATTCAAAGGAAAGAGGAAGAGCAACCAGGAAAAGACCTCGCAGCAAAGTCCCGCCTCCACTTCCGGGAACGAATAGCACTGGGAGGGCGCAAGGGATGCTGGGAGACGCAGTCCGAGAGGCTCTCTGGCGGAGGAGGGAGGGAGGGGGAGGCCGAGGCCTGGTCTGGCGGGACGGGCGCTGCGAGGGAGTCCTGCCCGGAAAGTCTCGCTGAGAGGCGGAGGCTTCGGCCTTCCTCCCCGGGCGGGCCTGGGACTCCCCTCCGGGAAGGGACGAAGCCGTGACCTGCCTCTCCTCCTCTCCCTTCGCCCCTGCAGGAGGACGCGCGAACCCGGCGCAGGAAGGAAGGACGGAGGCGCCGCCCGAGAGGAGAGGAGGCCCCGCGGAGCAGCCCCGGGAGGAGACGGCGGGGGAGGCCCGGCAGGGATGAGCCGAAGGGGACTCTGGGAAAGGAGGCTGCCTGGAGGGAGAAGCGGGGAGCAGGAAACGGGCGGAGGCCCCGAGACGGGCCTGGAGGGCGGAGGGTCCTTCAGAAGAGGCGGAAGACTCGGGAGTCCCCAGAGAATCCAGGAGGGAGGAAAGAAATATGAATGTGCAGAATGTGGAAAATCCTTCAAAAGAAATAGAGATCTTGTAAACCATCTAAGAATCCACACAGGAGAAAAACCATTTAAATGCCTGGAGTGTGGAAAGAGCTTCAGTCAGAGGGGAAACCTTTATAAACATCAAAGGATCCACTCAGGAGAGAAACCACATGAATGCCTGGAGTGTGGAAAGAGCTTCAGTCAGAAAGGACACCTTTATAGACATCAAAGGATCCACTCAGGAGAGAAACCGCATAAATGTCTGGCGTGTGGAAAGAGCTTCAGTCAGAAAGGACACCTTTATAGACATCAAAGGATCCACTCAGGAGAGAAACCGCATAAATGCCTGGAGTGTGGAAAGAGCTTCAATCGAAGAGGAAGCCTTTATACACATCAAAGAATCCACTCAGGAGAGAAACCGCATAAATGCCTGGAGTGTGGAAAGAGCTTCAATCGGAGGGGAAGCCTTTATACACATCAAAGAATCCACACAGGAGAAAAACCATTTAAATGCCTGGAGTGTGGAAAGAGGTTCAATCGGAGGGGACACCTTTATGCACATCAAAGAATTCACTCAGGAGAGAAACCACATGAATGCCTGGAGTGTGGAAAGAGGTTCAGTTGGAGGGGAGACCTTTATAGACATCAACGGATCCACTCAGGAGAGAAACCACATGAATGCCTGGAGTGTGGAAAGAGCTTCAATCGGAGAGGAAGCCTTTATACACATCAAAGAATCCACTCAGGAGAGAAACCGCATAAATGTCTGGCGTGTGGAAAGAGCTTCAGTCAGAAAGGACACCTTTATAGACATCAAAGGATCCACTCAGGAGAGAAACCGCATAAATGCCTGGAGTGTGGAAAGAGCTTCAATCGGAGAGGAAGCCTTTATACACATCAAAGAATCCACTCAGGAGAGAAACCGCATAAATGCCTGGAGTGTGGAAAGAGCTTCAATCGGAGGGGAAGCCTTTATACACATCAAAGAATCCACACAGGAGAAAAACCATTTAAATGCCTGGAGTGTGGAAAGAGGTTCAATCGGAGGGGACACCTTTATGCACATCAAAGAATTCACTCAGGAGAGAAACCACATGAATGCCTGGAGTGTGGAAAGAGGTTCAGTTGGAGGGGAGACCTTTATAGACATCAAAGGATCCACTCAGGAGAGAAACCGCATAAATGCCTGGAGTGTGGAAAGAGCTTCAATCGGAGAGGAAGCCTTTATACACATCAAAGAATCCACTCAGGAGAAAAACCATTTAAATGCCTGGAGTGTGGAAAGAGCTTCAATCGGAGGGGACACCTTTATGCACATCAAAGAATTCACTCAGGAGAGAAACCACATGAATGCCTGGAGTGTGGAAAGAGGTTCAGTTGGAGGGGAGACCTTTATAGACATCAACGGATCCACTCAGGAGAGAAACCGCATGAATGCCCGGAGTGTGGAAAGAGCTTCAGTCGGAGGGGAAGCCTTTATATACATCAACGGATCCACTCAGGAGAGAAACCGCATAAATGTCTGGAATGTGGAAAGAGCTTCAATCAGAGGGGACACCTTTATACACATCAAAGGATCCACTCAGGAGAGAAACTGCATAAATGCCTGGAGTGTGGAAAGAGCTTCAGTCAGAGGGGACACCTTTATAGACATCAAAGGATCCACTCAGGAGAGAAACCGCATAAATGTCTGGAGTGTGGAAAGAGCTTCAATCAGAGGGGACACCTTTATACACATCAAAGGATCCACTCAGGAGAGAAACTGCATAAATGCCTGGAGTGTGGAAAGAGCTTCAGTCAGAGGGGACACCTTTATGCACATCAAAGAATCCACTCAGGAGAGATTGAAACCAAGTCACATGCCTAGACAGACCTTTTTGGTCTGAAACATTATTTGTATATTGCCAGCAACAATCTGGGTCCTTTGGCTGGGGGGCCGATGACTCAGTAACATTTTTAACTCCTTCACATCCAACTGCTCCAGCTATCCCAGCTTCTTTCTCCGCTTGCTGATTCAGATCCAGATCAAAGCCGAGCTTCGCCAACAGTTCTTTTCCTTCATCCAAAGATTTTGCCCGGTACATTTTCCCATCTTTAAAAACAATTATAATCGCCGGATATTGCCAGCTGAACCTAATGCCTCTTTGAAATAAGGCATCCGCAACTGGTCGCATTTTATTTCTGGCTTGTAATGTTTGCCTGGACAAATCTGTCAGAACCCTGATCGGGATCCCCTTACAATTAAGGTTGGTCATTTTCTTTAAATCTTTGTAGACTTCTGTAGCTGTTTTTTCAAAAAGAAATTTAATTATAATATCCCTTTGGATTCCACGTATGCCAAAAGCCCAATGCGCACGCACAATTTGATCTTCTTCAATTTTAATTTTATTGTCTTTAAACCATTGGCAAACATTCTGAATCATGTTTCTACCGTCAGCGAAATCTTGTTTGAACCCCCTCAAACGTATATTAGCTCTTCTTGATCTGTCCTCCAAAATATTTAACCGAAGACGATCTTGGTCCCTATCATCCTCCAACTTCTTCACCCTAACACCCTGTAGTGTTAGGTGGAGAAATTGACTGGCCTTTTTAAAAGGAAAAGAACTGGAGAGAGCGGAGCTGCCCAAGGAGGCCAGAGTTACGAGACAGAAGAAAAAAATGAACAGTTTGAAATAGTGTGATTCTTAAGGTTTTACCTACTTGTAAGGGGAGTGGTAAAGGCTTAGTCCTTAGATTCAACTTTAAATTTTGAATGAAATAAGTAAGGGGGGAGGCTTGGGGAGGGGGAGTGTGGGGTTTTTAATTTTGATGTGACTTTTTTTTTATTAAAAATGTTTAGGGGGAGCAGCAGATTCGGCAGAACCGAGCCTCCAATGGTGCCTGGCCGTCATAGCGGAAATTTTTTCCGCTCTTTTCTCTTGTTGAGAGAAGTGGGGGGGGGCACTCTGGTGGGAAGATTTTTTTATAAACGTGGAAATCTCATTAAAGCTCTGGGTTGCAGGAGGGAAAAATGATAAATGGAAAAGTTATGAGTGATCAAATAATTATGGCAGTGAATATAAATGGTTTGGCATCGTCCTTGAAAAGGTATAGGTTAATGAAATTAGCAAAAGAAAATAGTGTGGACTTTTTGTTCCTCACTGAGACTCATAAGGCAAGGAAAAAGATGGATAAATTGATTAATAATTCTAGTGATTGGAAATGGATTTTTGAATCTCGGGGAAAAACAAACAGTAAGGGCGTAGCGATATTAATTCATCAACGGAATCAGTTTCAAGTGATACAAACAAAAGGGGATAATGAAGGTAGATTATTATTTGTTAAAGGTAAAGTTAATCAAATGATGATAACTTTAGCAGTAATATATGCTCCAAATGTAAATGCCAAACAATTTATATTGAATGCAAAACGTAAGCTAGATGCTTTCTCAGAAGGGACTGTGGTATTCGCAGGGGATTTTAACGTGGAAATAATGGCTAATAAGAAAGAAAAGAAACAATTGAATTTAAATAAATCAAATATGATAGACGCTCATGCTGATAAACTAAATAGGGGAACGTTTTACTCTGCAAGACACAACAAGTTTAGTTGTATTGATTATATATTAGTGAACAAATTAGGAAGTATTCAAATTAAAAAAGCAGAAATAAAAGGTAATTGGATCTCAGATCATGCTCCTATAATGGCGGTCTTGAAAATACATTTTATTAGGAAATGAAGAATTTGGAGATATAATCAGGTTGTCTCAGTGAATGAAATAAAGAAAAAATACAGAAAGACATTCAGGAATTTTTTAAAATAAATGAGGATGGGGAAATAAAGCAATCAGTAATTTGGGATACTAAAAAGGCAGTTATTAGAGGAAATTGTATTTAGCCTGGAGTCTTATTAAAAAAAGTTGGGGATGGGAAAAAGAGGAAAAGATTAGAGAGATAGAGACAATACGTGAAAGATTAAGGATAACAAGGAATAGGGAATGGAATAATTTATTAAAAATTAAGCAAAGACAATTAAAGGATATAGAAGAACAACAATGGAATAATATGAGGATGGCGGTAAAGCAGAGAATTGAAATATGGGGGGAAAAGTCAGCAAAACAAATGGCAAATTATTTGAAAAGAAGGAAAGAAAAATCAACTATTAATGTTCTAAGAGATAAAAATGGTTTATTAAAATATGATAATAGAGAGTTAGAAGTTGTAATGAAAGAATTTTATGAAAAACTATATGAGAAAGAATATGTCATTGTACAAGATATAGAGGTTAATGAAAAGCTAAATGAAGAAGAAAGACAACTGTTGAATGCAAATATAACAAAGGGAGAAATAATTAGAGTTATTAGAAATTTGAAACCTGGGAAGGCCCCAGGCCCTGATGGGTTTACAGGAGAATATTACAAAACGTATATGGAGGTTTTATTACCACATTTGGAGAAATTATATAATAATGTTTTATTAAATATGGATATTCCACAAACGTGGAGAAACTCTGAAATTGTAACAATCCCAAAACCAGAACGAGATTTAAAAGAACCTGGTTCCTACCGCCCAATCAGTTTGCTAAACCAAGATTACAAGATTTTTATGAAACTTTTAGCAAATAGAAAATATATTACCCAGAATAATAGGGAAAGATCAATATGGGTTTATAAAAGGAAGAAGAATTTATGAACCAATTAGAAATATAGTGAATGTGTTACACCATGCTACAAGAACTAAACGGAAATTAGGATTGTTGAAGTTAGACGTTTATAAAGCTTTTGATAAAATAAATCATGATTATTTATTCCGATTATGTAAAACTTTAGATATGGGGAATAGGTTTACTCATATAATAAAAGAAATATATATAAAAAAATACAGCTTATATCAGAGTAAATGGGAATAGAACGGATGAGATAGAAATAAATAATGGAACTAAGCAGGGGTGCCCCCTATCTCTGATGCTCTTCGTAATGGCAATTGAAACATTAGCCAATAAAATTAGAAAAGATAAACAGTGGAAGGGATACCAAATTGGAAATTTAGAATTAAAATTAAATCTCTTTGCCGATGATGCTATAATAGTTACAGAAACACCAATAGATATGTTGAAAAGAATGACTATTTTACCTCAAGAATTTAAAGAGCAATCAGGGTTAAGAGTAAATATGGAAAAATCAGAAATTATTTGTTTAAATACTGGACCCAAAGAACAGATTGAAATACGTAAAGTATCAGGTCTAAAATTGGGAAGTAAAAAGATGAAATACTTAGGAATATGGTTATTAAAAAATCCAGAAAGAATGGCCGAGTTTAATTATAATTTAGTATGGAAAAAGATTCAGAAGCAGATTAGAAGTTGGAAAAATAAAAATTTGAGAAGAATGGCAAAGATTAGGGCATTAAAAATGATGATAATTCCAAAAATGTTATATATATTACAAGTAATGCTGGGGACCTTCCCTAAAGCAAAATTAAAAGAGTGGGATAATAAATTGAATTTTTGGATTGAAGGTAATAAGAGACCAAGAATTAAAAAAAGGTGGTTGGTAGCCACGGAGAACGAAGGGGGGTGGGGAAACCCATGCCTGGAATATTATAGGGATGCTTATCAAATAGACAGACTAATGGATTTACAATTATTTGAAGAGAAATTCTGGGTAAGATTAGAAAAAGAAATTAATGATATAAAGGATGAAGAATTATTATTTAGGAAATGGAATAGGATAGATATAAACAGGTTAATAGATCCTGCTAAGGCAGTTATAGAGAGTTGGACGAAATGGCAAAGTAAATTGAAAATGACGAATTCTTAACTAGCGACGCTGCAGGTAATAAACATAAATAAGGAAGGTAATCTCACAAAGATAATAAGGGAATTAAGGAGTAAAGGAATAATGAGAATTGAGCAATTATATGAAAAAGATGGAAAGATTATTAGAAGTAAATTAGAGCAATGTCTGGGCCAAGAAAGATGGTTATAAGTTAATGCAATATGCACATATTTAAGTAGAAGTGAGAATAAAGAAACATTCCTCAGACATGAAACAATTTTAGAAAAGATATTAAAAGAAAAGAATAAGAGTACAAAAGCGCAAGTAGGAAATATATATAGGGTTTTATTACAAGTGGAGGAGGAAGTGGTAAAAGGATTGACAAGGTATTGGCAGGACGAATTAGAAATTAATGAATGGGAAATGGAAAGTGTAGTAGAAGATATTAGGAAGATTAAAAATACAAGGATAAGAGAGATGAGAAGAAAAATTTTACATAAATGGTATTATACACCATTACAATTAGCGCACTTCCAAAGGGAGAAGAAAGGGAATTGTTGGCATGGATGTAAAGAAAAGGGAGTATTTATGCATATGTTTTGGGAATGTGCTGAAGTTCAAAAATTTTGGAAGCAAATACAAATTGAGGTAAATAAGATGCTAAATATTAATTGGAGAATAACTAAGGAGGTGGCGCTATTAATAAAAAATAGTGAGGTAAAGGAATATGAAGAAATTAAAACTGCAGCAATAGAAAGTGCCCAAGCAACTATAGTGCTTGGGTGGAAAGATGCGAAGAAATGGAATATACAAAATTGGTGTAAGTATATGGTAGACCACATTCACTATCAAATAATGGAAATTAGATTACACAATTATAATGAAGTTAAATTGGTAGCAACGATGAAGCGGTGGGAAAAGGTTAAAAATTATATGTTAAATTTAATAGGCGATGTAAAAATAAAGAATAAAATTCAGTCACTCTATAAAGTATGAATAATGTAATCCAGAGTTGAGAAGTATATATGTAATAGAAATTGAATCTTCCCAATTGGCGGTGGGATTAATGTTTGTATTTTTGTAATTTGTCTGGTGGAGGGCACTATTCACAGTGCACTGTTTTATGTATTAGATTAATAAAAAATAAAAAGATTGTTAAAAAAAAACAAAACAATCTGGGTCCTTTTACCATCCTCAGAAGGATGGATAACAGTCAAGGCTTGAGGGCTGTCAGAATCAAACTCCGGGGTGTGGACAATCTGCCTGCAATACTGCACTAAGAAGCTACTTGAATGTTTATCACAGACCTAATTACAGCTCATTAAGAAAGGTGCGAACTCTTACCCTTCATTGCCATCTCAATCTTTTGCCAACATGAGTGAATACTATATTCTCAGCCCAAACATTCAGGAGTAAGTAAACTTATGGACAGCACCATTTTATTATTCACTTTATTGCTCTACTTGGTTTAATGATCGTGCTCTTCTTTAATGCCAAACAGTGGAATTTGAATAATTTTACACACTTTTTCAAGGCCTCTGGGACAGGATAGCAGTCTTCCAGTATCTCAGGGGCTGCCCCAAAGAAGAGGGAGTCAAGCTATTCTCCAAAGCGCCTAAAGGCAGGACAAGAAGCAACGGATGGAAACTCATCAAGGAGAGAAGCAACCTAGAACTAAGGAGGAATTTCCTGACAGTGAAGACAATTAACCAGTGGAACTACCTGCCTCCAGAAGCGGTGAATGTTCCAACACTGGAAGTTTTTAAGAGACTGGACAGCCATTTGTCTGAAATGTTCTAGGGTTTCCTGCCTGAGCAGGGGTTGGACTAGAAGACCTCCAAGGTCCCTTCCAGCTCTCTTCTTCCTTCCTTCCTTCCTTCCTTCCTTCCTTCCTTCCTTCCTTCCTTCCTTCCTTCCTCCTCCTCCTATTATTATTATTATTATTATTATTATTATTATTATTATTATGTTCATTCTGAAAAGTAATTCTTTCCCCTGCTCTATAAGATAGTTGAAAACTCGGGGTGCTTCAATGCAAGCTACAGAGCTTGGGGGGCTTCTGGATTTGAGGTCATTTGCATTGCTCTGACATCCAGCACCAACGTCTGCAGGGGGAGAGTGGAGCCAGGCATCCCCATCCAGGCTGAACAGGGAGTCCACGACGTACGACCACAATGGAGCTCAAAATTTCACTTGCTAAGCAAGACATTTGTGAAGTGAGCTTTGCCCCATTTTATGACCTTTCTTGCCACAGTGGTTAAGCCAGGGGGGTCTTCCAACTTGGCCCTTTTGAAATGACCAAAAGTCAGTTCAAAATAAGTGGGCACCTCCCCCCAATTCCCTGCCCTTGGATATCCCAGAGAACCACTCTGAAAAAACCCTGAGTGGACACTGCCTTCTCTTTCAGGGAGGTCGGACACGGTCTGCAAAAGCCACTTCCAAGCTGGCTTATCATCATGGAGCCGTGATAGTGAATTGCTCGGGGTGCAACAACCATCGTGTGATTGCTGATAACTTGGGCTGGTTCTCTGACTTGGAGGGGAAAAGGTGGGCATGACATCCTTTGCCCCCCCCTTTGTCTTCTTCAGGATTTGATGCTTCAGCTGCTGAAGCTGGAATGAGTTCCTGGGAACAGTTCAGACCTGACATTGGTTGTTAGTGAAGGCAAATTCAAATTTAGAATAGAGGCCTCGCAGCAAAGTCCCGCCTCCACTTCCGGGAACGAATAGCACTGAAGCGCCCTAATTGGTTCATCCACGGAGGGGCTCGGAGCCAGGGAGGGCGCACGGGATGCTGGGAGACGCAGTCCGAGAGGCTCTCTGGCGGAGGAGGGAGGGAGGGAGGGAGGGAGGGGGAGGCCGAGGCCTGGTCTGGCGGGACGGGCGCTTGGAGGGAGGCCTGCCCGGAAAGTCTCGCTGAGAGGCGGAGGCTTCGGCCTTCCTCCCCGGGCGGGCCTGGGACTCCCCTCCGGGAAGGGACGAAGCCGTGACCTGCCTCTCTTCCTCTCCCTTCGCCCCTGCAGGAGGACGCGCGAACCCGGCGGAGGAAGGAAGGAAGGACGGAGGCACCGCCCGAGAGGAGAGGAGGCCCCACGGAGCAGCCCCGGGAGGAGACGGCGGGGGAGGCCCGGCAGGGATGAGCCGAAGGGGACTCCGGGAAAGGAGGCCGCCTGGAGGGAGAAGCGGGGAGCAGGAAACGGGCGGAGGCCCCGAGACGGGCCTGGAGGGCGGAGGGTCCTTCGGAAGAGGCGGAAGACTCGGGAGTCCCCAGAGAATCCAGGAGGGAGGAAAGAAATATGAATGTGCAGAATGTGGAAAATCCTTCAAAAGAAATTCAGTTCTTGTAAACCATCTAAGAATCCACACAGGAGAAAAACCATTTAAATGCCTGCAGTGTGGAAAGAGCTTCAGTGTGAGGGGAAGCCTTTATGCACATCAAAGGATCCACTCAGGAGAGAAACCGCATAAATGCCTGGAGTGTGGAAAGAGCTTCAGTCAGAGAGGACACCTTTATGCACATCAAAGAATTCACTCAGGAGAGAAACCGCATGAATGCCTGGAGTGTGGAAAGAGCTTCAATCGGAGGGGAAACCTTTATAGACATCAAAGGATCCACTCAGGAGAGAAACCGCATAAATGCCTGGAGTGTGGAAAAAGCTTCAGTCAGAGGGGACACCTTTATACACATCAAAGGATCCACTCAGGAGAGAAACCACATAAATGCCTGGAGTGTGGAAAGAGGTTCAGTGAGAGGGGAAGCCTTTATACACATCAAAGGATCCACTCAGGGGAGAAACCGCATAAATGTCTGGAGTGTGGAAAGAGCTTCAATCGGAGGGGGAACCTTTATACACATCAAAGGATCCACTCAGGAGAGAAACCGCATGAATGCCCAGAGTGTGGAAAGAGGTTCAGTTGGAGGGGAAACCTTTATGCACATCAAAGGATCCACTCAGGAGAGAAACTGCATGAATGTCTGGAGTGTGGAAAGAGCTTCAGTCAGAGAGGACACCTTTATGCACATCAAAGAATTCACTCAGGAGAGAAATCGCATAAATGCCTGGAGTGTGGAAATAGGTTCAATTGGAGGGGAAGCCTTTATACACATCAAAGGATCCACTCAGGAGAGAAATCGCATAAATGCCTGGAGTGTGGAAAGAGCTTCAATCTGAGGGGAAGCCTTTATACACATCAAAGAATCCACTCAGGAGAGATTGAAACCAAGTCACATGCCTAGACAGACCTTTTTGGTCTGAAACATTATTTCAGGGAATTAAGGAGTAAAGGAATAATGAGAATTGAGCAATTATATGAAAAAGATGGAAAGATTATTAGAAGTAAATTAGAGCAATGTCTGGGCCAAGAAAGATGGTTATAAGTTAATGCAATATGCACATATTTAAGTAGAAGTGAGAATAAAGAAACATTCCTCAGACATGAAACAATTTTAGAAAAGATATTAAAAGAAAAGAATAAGAGTACAAAAGCGCAAGTAGGAAATATATATAGGGTTTTATTACAAGTGGAGGAGGAAGTGGTAAAAGGATTGACAAGGTATTGGCAGGACGAATTAGAAATTAATGAATGGGAAATGGAAAGTGTAGTAGAAGATATTAGGAAGATTAAAAATACAAGGATAAGAGAGATGAGAAGAAAAATTTTACATAAATGGTATTATACACCATTACAATTAGCGCACTTCCAAAGGGAGAAGAAAGGGAATTGTTGGCATGGATGTAAAGAAAAGGGAGTATTTATGCATATGTTTTGGGAATGTGCTGAAGTTCAAAAATTTTGGAAGCAAATACAAATTGAGGTAAATAAGATGCTAAATATTAATTGGAGAATAACTAAGGAGGTGGCGCTATTAATAAAAAATAGTGAGGTAAAGGAATATGAAGAAATTAAAACTGCAGCAATAGAAAGTGCCCAAGCAACTATAGTGCTTGGGTGGAAAGATGCGAAGAAATGGAATATACAAAATTGGTGTAAGTATATGGTAGACCACATTCACTATCAAATAATGGAAATTAGATTACACAATTATAATGAAGTTAAATTGGTAGCAACGATGAAGCGGTGGGAAAAGGTTAAAAATTATATGTTAAATTTAATAGGCGATGTAAAAATAAAGAATAAAATTCAGTCACTCTATGAAGTATGAATAATGTAATCCAGAGTTGAGAAGTATATATGTAATAGAAATTGAATCTTCCCAATTGGCGGTGGGATTAATGTTTGTATTTTTGTAATTTGTCTGGTGGAGGGCACTATTCACAGTGCACTGTTTTATGTATTAGATTAATAAAAAATAAAAAGATTGTTAAAAAAAAACAAAACAATCTGGGTCCTTTTACCATCCTCAGAAGGATGGATAACAGTCAAGGCTTGAGGGCTGTCAGAATCAAACTCCGGGGTGTGGACAATCTGCCTGCAATACTGCACTAAGAAGCTACTTGAATGTTTATCACAGACCTAATTACAGCTCATTAAGAAAGGTGCGAACTCTTACCCTTCATTGCCATCTCAATCTTTTGCCAACATGAGTGAATACTATATTCTCAGCCCAAACATTCAGGAGTAAGTAAACTTATGGACAGCACCATTTTATTATTCACTTTATTGCTCTACTTGGTTTAATGATCGTGCTCTTCTTTAATGCCAAACAGTGGAATTTGAATAATTTTACACACTTTTTCAAGGCCTCTGGGACAGGATAGCAGTCTTCCAGTATCTCAGGGGCTGCCCCAAAGAAGAGGGAGTCAAGCTATTCTCCAAAGCGCCTAAAGGCAGGACAAGAAGCAACGGATGGAAACTCATCAAGGAGAGAAGCAACCTAGAACTAAGGAGGAATTTCCTGACAGTGAAGACAATTAACCAGTGGAACTACCTGCCTCCAGAAGCGGTGAATGTTCCAACACTGGAAGTTTTTAAGAGACTGGACAGCCATTTGTCTGAAATGTTCTAGGGTTTCCTGCCTGAGCAGGGGTTGGACTAGAAGACCTCCAAGGTCCCTTCCAGCTCTCTTCTTCCTTCCTTCCTTCCTTCCTTCCTTCCTTCCTTCCTTCCTTCCTTCCTTCCTTCCTTCCTTCCTTCCTTCCTTCCTTCCTCCTCCTCCTATTATTATTATTATTATTATTATTATTATTATTATTATTATTATTATTATTATTATGTTCATTCTGAAAAGTAATTCTTTCCCCTGCTCTATAAGATAGTTGAAAACTCGGGGTGCTTCAATGCAAGCTACAGAGCTTGGGGGGCTTCTGGATTTGAGGTCATTTGCATTGCTCTGACATCCAGCACCAACGTCTGCAGGGGGAGAGTGGAGCCAGGCATCCCCATCCAGGCTGAACAGGGAGTCCACGACGTACGACCACAATGGAGCTCAAAATTTCACTTGCTAAGCAAGACATTTGTGAAGTGAGCTTTGCCCCATTTTATGACCTTTCTTGCCACAGTGGTTAAGCCAGGGGGGTCTTCCAACTTGGCCCTTTTGAAATGACCAAAAGTCAGTTCAAAATAAGTGGGCACCTCCCCCCAATTCCCTGCCCTTGGATATCCCAGAGAACCACTCTGAAAAAACCCTGAGTGGACACTGCCTTCTCTTTCAGGGAGGTCGGACACGGTCTGCAAAAGCCACTTCCAAGCTGGCTTATCATCATGGAGCCGTGATAGTGAATTGCTCGGGGTGCAACAACCATCGTGTGATTGCTGATAACTTGGGCTGGTTCTCTGACTTGGAGGGGAAAAGGTGGGCGTGACATCCTTTGCCCCCCCCCTTTGTCTTCTTCAGGATTTGATGCTTCAGCTGCTGAAGCTGGAATGAGTTCCTGGGAACAGTTCAGACCTGACATTGGTTGTTAGTGAAGGCAAATTCAAATTTAGAATAGAGCTGGAAGGGACCTTGAAGGTCTCATAGTCCAGCTCCATACTCAAGCAGGAGCCCTAATATACCAGGCATGTCAAAGTGATGGCCCACGGGCTGGATGTGTCATGCCGAAACCGCTCCCACCCCATTGCCAGCAGTTGGAAAAAGGCACAACACGTCACACGAGATCACAAGTTGGACACCTGTTCTCTACCCAAACCCAAATCTTGCAACCTTTCTTTATATGTTTTAGTCTTCAGGCATTTAAGTATCTTTGTTGCTCTTCTTTGTGTTTTTTCCAAAGTCTGACCAGGTGGGTGATTACAGATGCCCATTGAAATGGATGGGTAAGTTTGGGGGGGGGAGGGAGTTAATTTGCAAATGTCCTGGCAGATAAACAGCTGTATTGTTTTGCCAGTCAGCTGCAGGAAGGAAATGAGAGAGGGGCCAGCCCAGGGTTGGGGGTCTATGTCTCAGGGCAGGCCGGCCCAGGTAGCAGCTGTAACAGGAGCCCCCTCCAAAGGGGGCATAGGAGGAAAATGTGTGCCTCTGTGGCAGCTTCGGCATCAGGTGCCAAGAGGCCAAAGGAGGTTTTAAAAACCGTGTATTAAGGGGAGAGGCGTGGGAGGGGGTTTCTCCCTCTGCTGCAGTTTTGCAATGGGGTCCTTGGGAGAGAAGGGGCCACAGAGGAGAAGCGGGGTCTGGGGAGGGAGGGGCTGGTGATGCAGCCAGAGGGGAGGGGGCTGACTGAGCCAACCCTGTTTGCAGCCCCTGTGGTGTTTTTTGCAGTTATCCTTCCTGACTGCTTGACTGCCTCCCAAGACAATTATGGGAATAGAAAGGTTTAAAGTCAAACAATAGATGTAATTGCATAGCCTCCTTTTCCCCCACATGCACGAAAAGGTTCCGGTGTGAATGCAGAGCGAGTGAAGGGAGTCTCTTCTTAAAAGCTTCTAGTGTTGGAGCATTCACAGCTTCTGGAGGCGGGTAGTTCCACCGGCTAACAGTTCTCCCTGTCAGGAGATTCCTCCTTCCTTCCCGGGTCAGTCTCCCTCCGTCGCCGCTTCTCCCGCCTTCAGGGGGGGCTTCGGGGAAGAGCGGGGCCCCCTCCTCTTCGGGGCGCCCCCCAGATAGGGGAAGGCTGCTCTCACCTCCCCCCCGCCCTTCTCCCCCCCTGCTCCGACCCCCCCCGCCCGGGAGAGGGGCTGCCTGGGGGCCGCGGGGGGGGCCTGGCCGGAGCCCCCTAGGGGGAAGGAGGCAGGAAGCCCCCCCAGATGCCCCCCCGCCCTGCCTAGAGACCCCCAGTGGGGGGAGGGGCGAGGGGGAGGAGACTTCAAGGGGAGCCCCTCGCCCCACCCCCTGGCCGAAGAAAAGCTTCGCTACTGCGCAGGCGCCATGTGGCTGATGGTTGGAAGGCAGGAGGACGCCGATTGGTCGCTCTGGGGAGGGCAGCGATTGGCAGGAGGACTCCTCGGGGCGGTCCATTCAAAGGAAAGAGGAAGAGCAACCAGGAAGAGGCCTCGCGGCAAAGTCCCGCCTCCACTTCCGGGAACGAATAGAACTGAGGCGCCTGAATGGCTCTGCCGCGGGCTGGCTCGCAATCCAGGTAGGGCGCAAGGGATGCTGGGAGTCACAGACCGAGAGGCGCTCTGGGGGAGGGAGGGAGGGAGGGGGGAGACCTTGCCTGGCGGGACGGGCGCTGCGAGGGAGGCCTGCCCGGAAAGTCTCGCTGAGAGGCGCCATATGATGATGGATCCGGGGAAGCGCGACGTAGATTGGGCGCTCTGGGGAGGGCAGCGATTGGCAGGAGGCCTCCTCGGGGCGGTCCATTCAAAGGAAAGAGGAAGAGCAACCAGGAAAAGACCTCGCAGCAAAGTCCCGCCTCCACTTCCGGGAACGAATAGCACTGAAGCGCCCTAATTGGTTCATCCACGGAGGGGCTTGGAGCCAGGGAGGGCGCAAGGGATGCTGGGAGACGCAGTCCGAGAGGCTCTCTGGCGGGGGAGGGAGGGAGGGAGGGGGTCGGCCGAGGCCTGGTCTGGCTGGACGGGCGCTTGGAGGGAGGCCTGCCCGGAAAGTCTCGCTGAGACGCGCCATATGATGATGGATCCGGGGAAGAGCGACGTAGATTGGGCGCTTTGGGGAGGACAGCGATTGGCAGGAGGCCTCGGGGCGGTCCATTCAAAGGAAAGAGGAAGAGCAACCAGGAAAAGACCTCGCAGCAAAGTCCCGCCTCCACTTCCGGGAACGAATAGCACTGAAGCGCCCTAATTGGTTCATCCACGGAGGGGCTTGGAGCCAGGGAGTGCGCAAGGGATGCTGGGAGACGCAGTCCGAGAGGCTCTCTGGCGGAGGAGGGAGGGAGGGAGGGGGGGGAGGCCGAGGCCTGGTCTGGCTGGTAGGGCGCTTGGAGGGAGGCCTGCCCGGAAAGTCTCGCTGAGAGGCGGAGGCTTGGGCCTTCCTCCCCGGGCGGTCCTGGGACTCCCCTCCGGGAAGGGACGAATTCGTGACCTGCCTCTCTTCCTCTCCCTTCGCCCCTGCAGGAGGACGCGCGAACCCGGCGGAGGAAGGACGGAGGCGCCGCCCGAGAGGAGAGGAGGCCCCGCGGAGCAGCCCCTGGAGGAGACGGCGGGGGAGGCCCGGCAGGGATGAGCCGAAGGGGACTCCGGGAAAGGAGGCCGCCTGGAGGGAGAAGCGGGGAGCAGGAAACGGGCGGAGGCCCCGAGACGGGCCTGGAGGGCGGAGGGTCCTTCAGAAGAGGCGGAAGACTCGGGAGTCCCCAGAGAATCCAGGAGGGAGGAAAGAAATATGAATGTGCAGAATGTGGAAAATCCTTCAAAAGAAATACAGTTCTTGTAAACCATCTAAGAATCCACACAGGAGAAAAACCATTTAAATGCCTGGAGTGTGGAAAGAGGTTCAATCGGAGGGGAAGCCTTTATGCACATCAAAGGATCCACTCAGGGGAGAAACCGCATAAATGCCTGGAGTGTGGAAAGAGCTTCAGTCGGAGGGGAAACCTTTATAGACATCAAAGGATCCACTCAGGAGAGAAACCGCATAAATGCCTGGAGTGTGGAAAGAGCTTCAGTGTGAGGGGAAGCCTTTATGCACATCAAAGGATCCACTCAGGAGAGAAACCGCATAAATGCCTGGAGTGTGGAAAGAGCTTCAATCGGAGGGGAAGCCTTTATATACATCAAAGAATTCACTCAGGAGAGAAACCACATAAATGCCTGGAGTGTGGAAAGAGCTTCAGTGTGAGGGGAAACCTTTATGCACATCAAAGAATTCACTCAGGAGAGAAACCACATAAATGCCTGGAGTGTGGAAAGACCTTCAGTCAGAGGGGACACCTTTATGCACATCAAAGAATTCACTCAGGAGAGAAACCACATAAATGCCTGGAGTGTGGAAAGAGCTTTAGTTGCAGCAGCAGCCTTTATAGACATCAAAGGATCCACTCAGGAGAGAAACTGCATGAATGCCTGGAGTGTGGAAAGAGCTTCAGTCAGAGGGGAAGCCTTTATATACATCAACGGATCCACTCAAGAGAGAAACCCCATGAATGCCTGGAGTGTGGAAAGAGCTTCAGTCGGCGGGGAACCCTTTATAGACATCAAAGGATCCACTCAGGAGAGAAACTGCATGAATGCCTGGAGTGTGGAAAGAGCTTCAGTCGGAGGGGAAGCCTTTATACACATCAAAGGATCCACTCAGGAGAGAAACCGCATAAATGTCTGGAGTGTGGAAAGAGCTTCAGTCAGAGGGGAAGCCTTTATAGACATCAAAGGATCCACTCAGGAGAGAAAACAAATAAATGCCTGGAGTGTGGAAAGAGCTTCAGTCAGAGGGGATACCTTTATAAACATCAACGGATCCACTCAGGAGAGAAACCCCATGAATGCCTGGAGTGTGGAAAGAGCTTCAGTCAGAGGGGAAGCCTTTATATACATCAACGAATCCACTCAGGAGAGAAACTGCATGAATGCCTGGAGTGTGGAAAGAGCTTCAGTCAGAGGGGAAACCTTTATATACATCAACGGATCCACTCAGGAGAGAAACCGCATGAATGCCTGGAGTGTGGAAAGAGGTTCAGTTGGAAGGGAAGCCTTTATACACATCAAAGGATCCACTCAGGAGAGAAACCGCATAAATGCCTGGAGTGTGGAAAGAGGTTCAGTTGGAGGGGAAGCCTTTATACACATCAAAGGATCCACTCAGGAGAGAAACCGCATAAATGTCTGGAGTGTGGAAAGAGCTTCAGTCAGAGGGGAAGCCTTTATAGACATCAAAGGATCCACTCAGGAGAGAAAACAAATAAATGCCTGGAGTGTGGAAAGAGCTTCAGTCAGAGGGGACACCTTTATGCACATCAAAGGATCCACTCAGGAGAGAAACCGCATAAATGCCTGGAGTGTGGAAAGAGCTTCAATCGGAGGGGGAACCTTTATACACATCAAAGGATCCACTCAGGAGAGAAACTGCATAAATGTCTGGAGTGTGGAAAGAGCTTCAATGAGAGGGGAAGCCTTTATAGACATCAAAGAATCCACTCAGGAGAGAAACCGCATAAATGCCTGGAGTGTGGAAAGAGCTTCAGTCGGAGGGGACACCTTTATGCACATCAAAGAATCCACTCAGGAGAGATTGAAACCAAGTCACATGCCTAGACAGACCTTTTTGGTCTGAAACATTATTTGTATATTGCCAGCAACAATCTGGGTCCTTTGGCTGGGGGGCTGATGACTCAGTAACATTTTTAACTCCTTCACATCCAACTGCTCCAGCTATCCCAGCTTCTTTCTCCGCTTGCTGATTCAGATCCAGATCAAAGCTGAGCTTCGCCAACAGTTCTTTTCCTTCATCCAAAGATTTTGCCCGGTACATTTTCCCATCTTTAAAAACAATTATAATCGCCGAATATTGCCAGCTGAACCTAATGCCTCTTTGAAATAAGGCATCCGCAACTGGTCGCATTTTATTTCTGGCTTGTAATGTTTGCCTGGACAAATCTTTCAGAACCCTGATCGGGATCCCCTTACAATTAAGGTTGGTCATTTTCTTTAAATCTTTGTAGACTTCTGTAGCTGTTTTTTCAAAAAGTAATTTAATTATAATATCCCTTTGGATTCCACGTATGCCAAAAGCCCAATGCACACGCTCAATTTGATCTTCTTCAATTTTAATTTTATTGTCTTTAAACCATTGGCAAACATTCTGAATCATGTTTCTACCGTCAGCGAAATCTTGTTTGAACCCCCTCAAACGTATATTAGCTCTTCTTGATCTGTCCTCCAAAATATTTAACCGAAGACGATCTTGGTCCCTATCATCCTCCAACTTCTTCACCCTAACACCCTGTAGTGTTAGGTGGAGAAATTGAAGCGCTGGAAGAAAGACTGGCCTTTTTAAAAGGAAAAGAACTGGAGAGAGCGGAGCTGCCCAAGGAGGCCAGAGTTACGAGACAGAAGAAAAAAATGAACAGTTTGAAATAGTGTGATTCTTAAGGTTTTACCTACTTGTAAGGGGAGTGGTAAAGGCTTAGTCCTTAGATTCAACTTTAAATTTTGAACGAAATAAGTAAGGGAGGCTTGGGGAGGGGGAGTGTGGGGGTTTTAATTTTGATGTGACTTTTTTTTATTAAAAATGTTTAGGGGGAGCAGCAGATTCGGCAGAACCGAGCCTCCAATGGTGCCTGGCCGTCATAGCGGAAATTTTTCCGCTCTTTTCTCTTGTTGAGAGAAGGGGGGGCACTCTGGTGGGAAGATTTTTTTATAAACGTGGAAATCTCATTAAAGCTCTGGGTTGCAGGAGGGAAAAATGATAAATGGAAAAGTTATGAGTGATCAAATAATTATGGCAGTGAATATAAATGGTTTGGCATCGTCCTTGAAAAGGTATAGATTAATGAAATTAGCAAAAGAAAATAGTGTGGACTTTTTGTTCCTCACTGAGACTCATAAGGCAAGGAAAAAGATGGATAAATTGATTAATAATTCTAGTGATTGGAAATGGATTTTTGAATCTCGGGGAAAAACAAACAGTAAGGGCGTAGCGATATTCATCAACGGAATCAGTTTCAAATGATACAAACAAAAGGGGATAATGAAGGTACAACAATTGATACAAACAATTGAATTTAAATAAATTAAATATGATAGACGCTCATGCTGATAAACTAAATAGGGGAACGTTTTACTCTGCAAGACACAACAAGTTTAGTTGTATTGATTATATATTAGTGAACAAATTAGGAAGTATTCAAATTAAAAAAGCAGAAATAAAAGGTAATTGGATCTCAGATCATGCTCCTATAATGGCGGTCTTGAAAATACATTTTATTAGGAAACAAAGAATTTGGAGATATAATCAGGTTGTCTCAGTGAATGAAAAAAATAAAGAAAAAATACAGAAAGACATTCAGGAATTTTTTAAAATAAATGAGGATGGGGAAATAAAGCAATCAGTAATTTGGGATACTAAAAAGGCAGTTATTAGAGGAAATTGTATTAGCCTGGAGTCTTTTATTAAAAAAAGTTGGGGATGGGAAAAAGAGGAAAAGATTAGAGAGATAGAGACAATACGTGAAAGATTAAGGATAACAAGGAATAGGGAATGGAATAATTTATTAAAAATTAAGCAAAGACAATTAAAGCATATAGAAGAACAACAATGGAATAATATGAGGATGGCGGTAAAGCAGAGAATTGAAATATAGGGGAAAAAGTCAGCAAAACAAATGGCAAATTATTTGAAAAGAAGGAAAGAAAAATCAACTATTAATGTTCTAAGAGATAAAAATGGTTTATTAAAATATGATAATAGAGAGTTAGAAGTTGTAATGAAAGAATTTTATGAAAAACTATATGAGAAAGAACATGTCATTGTACAAGATATAGAGGTTAATGAAAAGTTAAATGAAGAAGAAAGACAACTGTTGAATGCAAATATAACAAAGGGAGAAATAATTAGAGTTATTAGAAATTTGAAACCTGGGAAGGCCCCAGGCCCTGATGGGTTTACAGGAGAATATTACAAAATGTATATGGAGGTTTTATTACCACATTTGGAGAAATTATATAATAATGTTTTATTAAATATGGATATTCCACAAACGTGGAGAAACTCTGAAATTGTAACAATCCCAAAACCAGAACGAGATTTAAAAGAACCTGGTTCCTACCGCCCAATCAGTTTGCTAAACCAAGATTACAAGATTTTTATGAAAATTTTAGCAAATAGATTAGAAAATATATTACCCAGAATAATAGGGAAAGATCAATATGGGTTTATAAAAGGAAGAAGAATTTATGAACCAATTAGAAATATAGTGAATGTGTTACACCATGCTACAAGAACTAAACGGAAATTAGGATTGTTGAAGTTAGACGTTTATAAAGCTTTTGATAAAATAAATCATAATTATTTATTCCGATTATGTAAAACTTTAGATATGGGGAATAGGTTTAGTCGTATAATAAAAGAAATATATAAAAAAATACAGCTTATATCAGAGTAAATGGGAATAGAATGGATGAGATAGAAATGAATAATGGAACTAAGCAGGGGTGCCCCCTATCTCCGATGCTCTTCGTAATGGCAATTGAAACATTAGCCAATAAAATTAGAAAAGATAAACAGTAGAAGGGATACCAAATTGGAAATTTAGAATTAAAATTAAATCTCTTAGCCGATGATGCTATAATAGTTACAGAAACACCAATAGATATGTTGAAAAGAATGACTATTTTACTTCAAGAATTTAAAGAGCAATCAGGGTTAAGAGTAAATATGGAAAAATCAGAAATTATTTGTTTAAATACTGGACCCAAAGAACAGATTGAAATACGTAAAGTATCAGGTCTAAAATTGGGAAGTAAAAAGATGAAATACTTAGGAATATGGTTATTAAAAAATCCAGAAAGAATGGCCGAGTTTAATTATAATTTAGTATGGAAAAAGATTCAGAAGCAGATTAGAAGTTGGAAAAATAAAAATTTGAGAAGAATGGCAAAGATTAGGGCATTAAAAATGATGATAATTCCAAAAATGTTATATATATTACAAGTAATGCCGGGGACCTTCCCTAAAGCAAAATTAAAAGAGTGGGATAATAAATTGAATTTTTGGATTGAAGGTAATAAGAGACCAAGAATTAAAAAAAGGTGGTTGGTAGCCACGGAGAACGAAGGGGGGTGGGGAAACCCATGCCTGGAATATTATAGGGATGCTTATCAAATAGACAGACTAATGGATTTACAATTATTTGAAGAGAAATTCTGGGTAAGATTAGAAAAAGAAATTAATGATATAAAGGATGAAGAATTATTATTTAGGAAATGGAATAGGATAGATATAAACAGGTTAATAGATCCTGCTAAGGCAGTTATAGAGAGTTGGACGAAATGGCAAAGTAAATTGAAAATGACGAATTCTAAACTAGCGACGCTGCAGGTAATAAATATAAATAAGGAAGGTAATCTCACAAAGATAATAAGGGAATTAAGGAGTAAAGGAATAATGAGAATTGAGCAATTATATGAAAAAGATGGAAAGATTATTAGAAGTAAATTAGAGCAATGTCTGGGCCAAGAAAGATGGTTATAAGTTAATGCAATATGCACATATTTAAGTAGAAGTGAGAATAAAGAAACATTCCTCAGACATGAAACAATTTTAGAAAAGATATTAAAAGAAAAGAATAAGAGTACAAAAGCGCAAGTAGGAAATATATATAGGGTTTTATTACAAGTGGAGGAGGAAGTGGTAAAAGGATTGACAAGGTATTGGCAGGACGAATTAGAAATTAATGAATGGGAAATGGAAAGTGTAGTAGAAGATATTAGGAAGATTAAAAATACAAGGATAAGAGAGATGAGAAGAAAAATTTTACATAAATGGTATTATACACCATTACAATTAGCGCACTTCCAAAGGGAGAAGAAAGGGAATTGTTGGCATGGATGTAAAGAAAAGGGAGTATTTATGCATATGTTTTGGGAATGTGCTGAAGTTCAAAAATTTTGGAAGCAAATACAAATTGAGGTAAATAAGATGCTAAATATTAATTGGAGAATAACTAAGGAGGTGGCGCTATTAATAAAAAATAGTGAGGTAAAGGAATATGAAGAAATTAAAACTGCAGCAATAGAAAGTGCCCAAGCAACTATAGTGCTTGGGTGGAAAGATGCGAAGAAATGGAATATACAAAATTGGTGTAAGTATATGGTAGACCACATTCACTATCAAATAATGGAAATTAGATTACACAATTATAATGAAGGTAAATTGGTAGCAACGATGAAGCGGTGGGAAAAGGTTAAAAATTATATGTTAAATTTAATAGGCGATGTAAAAATAAAGAATAAAATTCAGTCACTCTATAAAGTATGAATAATGTAATCCAGAGTTGAGAAGTATATATGTAATAGAAATTGAATCTTCCCAATTGGTGGTGGGATTAATGTTTGTATTTTTGTAATTTGTCTGGTGGAGGGCACTATTCACAGTGCACTGTTTTATGTATTAGATTAATAAAAAATAAAAAGATTGTTAAAAAAACAACAACAATCTGGGTCCTTTTACCATCCTCAGAAGGATGGATAACAGTCAAGGCTTGAGGGCTGTCAGAATCAAACTCCGGGGTGTGGACAATCTGCCTGCAATACTGCACTAAGAAGCTACTTGAATGTTTATCACAGACCTAATTACAGCTCATTAAGAAAGGTGCGAACTCTTACCCTTCATTGCCATCTCAATCTTTTGCCAACATGAGTGAATACTATATTCTCAGCCCAAACATTCAGGAGTAAGTAAACTTATGGACAGCACCATTTTATTATTCACTTTATTGCTCTACTTGGTTTAATGCTCGTGCTCTTCTTTAATGCCAAACAGTGGAATTTGAATAATTTTACACACTTTTTCAAGGCCTCTGGGACAGGATAGCAGTCTTCCAGTATCTCAGGGGCTGCCCCAAAGAAGAGGGAGTCAAGCTATTCTCCAAAGCGCCTAAAGGCAGGACAAGAAGCAACGGATGGAAACTCATCAAGGAGAGAAGCAACCTAGAACTAAGGAGGAATTTCCTGACAGTGAAGACAATTAACCAGTGGAACTACCTGCCTCCAGAAGCGGTGAATGTTCCAACACTGGAAGTTTTTAAGAGACTGGACAGCCATTTGTCTGAAATGTTCTAGGGTTTCCTGCCTGAGCAGGGGTTGGACTAGAAGACCTCCAAGGTCCCTTCCAGCTCTCTTCTCCTTCCTTCCTTCCTTCCTTCCTTCCTTCATTCCTTCCTTCCTCCTCCTCCTCCTCCTCCTCCTATTATTATTATTATTATTATTATTATTATTATTATTATTATGTTCATTCTGAAAAAGTAATTCTTTCCCCTGCTCTATAAGATAGTTGAAAACTCGGGGTGCTTCAATGCAAGCTACAGAGCTTGGGGGGCTTCTGGATTTGAGGTCATTTGCATTGCTCTGACATCCAGCACCAACGTCTGCAGGGGGAGAGTGGAGCCAGGCATCCCCATCCAGGCTGAACAGGGAGTCCTCGACGTACGACCACAATGGAGCTCAAAATTTCACTTGCTAAGCGAGACATTTGTGTTTTTTTTCCCCCCTTTGGTGGCTCAGATATAGTGTCTCTTCATCTGCATCAGCAGTCTAACACGCAGAAAAATATCATCACAGCAGCCAGCATAGTGTTCCCAATTTAGATCACCCAGCAGCAAGATTTAAAAGGTTTATTTTGATGTGCTCACAAGGAGATGCAGACATATCCCTCCCCTACTGCAGTTCTTTGGAGACATGATGCTAACAATGTAGGGGAAACCTTTTGAGTCTTTTAAGACTAAACATATCAGACATGTCACCCATGAATTTCACTCCTCTTTTAACGACATCCATAGTAGTCATCCCTGTGTGCTCATAAATTCCACCGTGTGGAAAACGTTTGTTTGCTCTAAGCACCTTCCAATCAGCTTCACTGCAGGACTGCTGGCACTTGCACATTTGAGGGGGGGGGGAAGCATACACTGTCATCATAATCTAGAATAAAGTTCTATTTTTTTTATATGGCAAGTGAATAATCCCCTATACACCAATTCCAACTTCTGTTTCAAATATGCAAACTAAAGCATTACAGAAGTAAGGAGCACAACACATCTGAAAGCATTAAGTGGGGGGGGAGGAGCTTTAGTCATAGTCCAAAGCTCACAAACCTACCTCTGAAATCAAGAGCTATACCGGACCTCTCCTTAGTTCTTGTAAAAGCGAACTATAACCTAATGCCCAATTATTACCCTGGTAAAGGCTTGACCACAAGGACGGAGTTTCTCAGCACTGAGGACAATACATTCAAGGGCACTTAGCACATCCAACTCAACCGCGAGTCGTTGTCAAAAACATTTCTCAAAACTACTGTATAACGCAATGCATTACCCCCGCCCATCTTCTCAGTTCACCAGTTCCGTGTTTCGTAAAACTGGCGCTAAAAGCCAATTAACTGCCGTTGGGAGAGAGCTTGAACCCCCTTAGGCAAGGTGCACGAGTGCAGTTAGCAAGCCAGCCCCCAAAATCAGAGCAGCGAGGCACGTGATTCCTCCTATACCGGGCCACAACCATGACCAACGCGTCTGCTCAAATTCCATGAGTTTTGACCCGAAAATAAGTCCTGGGTCAAAACCATCTGCCAGGCTCCAATCGCAATCGGGACCACTGCACATCTGTAGGCTGCAAAAAAACCCCAACGACCGCTAGATGACATCGAAGGGATGTACTGTAAAAAGCTGCAAACGTTCGTCACTTAACGATCGTTCAGATTACTGTAGTACAGGTATAACCACAGGGAATTCTATCCTAGCAACTACACCACCGAAAAACAAAAGGCGAGGCAAGAACGAACCTCCCACACCGTCGATCCCACGACGAAAAGCGAGACATTTGTGAAGTGAGTTTTGCCCCATTTTATGAATTTTCTTGCCACAGTGGTTAAGCCAGGGGGGTCTTCCAACTTGGCCCTTTTGAAATGACCAAAAGTCAGTTCAAAATAAGTGGGCACCTCCCCCCAATTCCCTGCCCTTGGATATCCCAGAGAACCACTATGAAAAAACCCTGAGTGGACACTGCCTTCTCTTTCAGGGAGGTCGGACACGGTCTGCAAAAGCCACTTCCAAGCTGGCTTATCATCATGGAGCCGTGATAGTGAATTGCTCGGGGTGCAACAACCATCGTGTGATTGCTGATAACTTGGGCTGGTTCTCTGACTTGGAGGGGAAAAGGTGGGCGTGACATCCTTTGCCCCCCCCTTTGTCTTCTTCAGGATTTGATGCTTCAGCTGCTGAAGCTGGAATGAGTTCCTGGGAACAGTTCAGACCTGACATTGGTTGTTAGTGAAGGCAAATTCAAATTTAGAATACAGCTGGAAGGGACCTTGAAGGTCTCATAGTCCAGCTCCATACTCAAGCAGGAGCCCTGATATACCAGGCATGTCAAAGTGAGGGCCGACGGGCTGGATGTGTCATGCCGAAACCGCTCCCACCCCATTGCCAGCAGTTGGGAAAAGGCACAAGTTGGACACCTGTTCTCTACCCAAACCCAAATCTTGCAACCGTTCTTTATATGTTTTAGTCTTCAGGCCTTTAAGTATCTTTGTTGCTCTTCTTTGCATTTTTTCCAAAGTCTGACCAGGTGGGTGATTACAGATGCCCATTGAAATGGATGGGTAAGTTTGGGGGGGGGGCGAGGGAGTTAATTTGCAAATGTCCTGGCAGATAAACAGGTTTATTGTTTTGCCAGTCAGCTGCAGGAAGGAAATGAGAGAGGGGCCAGCCCAGGGTTGGGGGTCTATGTCTCAGGGCAGCCCGGCCCAGGTAGCAGCTGTAACAGGAGCCCCCTCCAAAGGGGGCATAGAAGGAAAATGTGTGCCTCTGTGGCAGCTTCGGCATCAGGTGCCAAGAGGCCAAAGGAGGTTTGAAAAACCATGTATTAAGGGGAGAGGCGTGGGAGGGGGTTTCTGCCTCTGCTGCAGTTTTGCAACGGGGTCCTTGGGAGAGAAGGGGCCACAGAGGAGAAGCGGGGTCTGGGGAGGGAGGGGCTGGTGATGCAGCCAGAGGGGAGGGGGCTGACTGAGCCAACCCTGTTTGCAGCCCCTGTGGTGTTTTTTGCAGTTATCCTTCCTGACTGCTGGACTGCCTCCCGAGACAATTATGGGAATAGAAAGGTTTAAAGTCAAACAATAGATATAATTGCATAGCCTCCTTTTCCCCCACATGCACGAAAAGGTTCCGGTGTGAATGCAGAGCGAGTGAAGGGAGTCTCTTCTTAAAAGCCATTCACAGCTTCTAGAGGCGGGTAGTTCCACCGGCTAACAGTTCTCCCTGTCAGGAGATTCCTCCTTCCTTCCCGGGTCAGTCTCCCTCCGTCGCCGCTTCTCCCGCCTTCAGGGGGGGCTTCGGGGAAGAGCGGGGCCCCCTCCTCTTCGGGGCGCCCCCCAGATAGGGGAAGGCTGCTCTCACCTCCCCCCCGCCCTTCTCCCCCCCTGCTCCGACCCCCCCGCCCGGGAGAGGGGCTGCCTGGGGGCCGCGGGGGGAGCCTGGACGGAGCCCCCCAGGGGGAAGGAGGCATGAAGCCCCCCCAGATGCCCCCCCGCCCTGCCTAGGGAGACCCCCAGTGGGGGGAGGGGCGAGGGGGAGGAGACTTCAAGGGGAGCCCCTCGCCCCACCCCCTGGCCGAAGAGAAGCTTCGCTACTGCGCAGGCGCCATGTGGCTGATGGTTGGGAGGAAGGAGGACGCCGATTGGTCGCTCTGGGGAGGGCAGCGATTGGCAGGAGGACTCCTCGGGGTGGTCCATTCAAAGGAAAGAGGAAGAGCAACCAGGAAGAGGCCTCGCGGCAAAGTCCCGCCTCCACTTCCGGGAACGAATAGCACTGAGGCGCCTGAATGGCTCTGCCGCGGGCTGGCTCGCAATCCAGGTAGGGCGCAGGGGATGCTGGGAGTCGCAGACCGAGAGGCGCTCTGGGGGAGGGAGGGAGGGGGGAGACCTTGCCTGGCGGGACGGGCGCTGCGAGGGAGGCCTGCCCGGAAAGTCTCGCTGAGAGGCGCCACATGATGATGGATCCGGGGAAGCGCGACGTAGATTGGTCGCTCTGGGGAGGGCAGCGATTGGCAGGAGGCCTCCTCGGGGCGGTCCATTCAAAGGAAAGAGGAAAAGCAACCAGGAAGAGGCCTCGCGGCAAAGTCCCGCCTCCACTTCCGGGAACGAATAGCACTGAAGCGCCTTAATTGGTTCATCCACGGAGGGGCTCGGAGCCAGGGAGGGCGCAAGGGATGCTGGGAGACGCACTCCGAGAGGCTCTCTGGCGGAGGAGGGAGGGAGGGGGAGGCCGAGGCGTGGTCTGGCGGGACGGGCGCTTGGAAAGTCTCGCTGAGAGGCGGAGGCTTCGGCCTTCCTCCCCGGGCGGGCCTGGGACTGCCCTCCGGGAAGGGACGAAGCCGTGACCTGCCTCTCCCTTCGCCCCTGCAGGAGGACGCGCGAACCCGGCGGAGGAAGGAAGGAAGGAAGGGCGGAGGCGCCGCCCGAGAGGAGAGGAGGCCCCGCGGAGCAGCCCCGGGAGGAGACGGCGGGGGAGGCCCGGCAGGGATGAGCCGAAGGGGACTCCGGGAAAGGAGGCCGCCTGGAGGGAGAAGCGGGGAGCAGGAAACGGGCGGAGGCCCCGAGACGGGCCTGGAGGGCGGAGGGTCCTTCGGAAGAGGCGGAAGACTCGGGAGTCCCCAGAGAATCCAGGAGGGAGGAAAGAAATATGAATGTGCAGAATGTGGAAAATCCTTCAAAAGAAATACAGTTCTTGTAAACCATCTAAGAATCCACTCAGGAGAAAAACCATTTAAATGCCTGGAGTGTGGAAAGAGCTTCAGTTGGAGGGGAAGCCTTTATATACATCAAAGGATCCACTCAGGAGAGAAACCACATAAATGTCTGGAGTGTGGAAAGAGCTTCAGTGAGAGGGGAAACCTTTATATACATCAAAGAATTCACTCAGGAGAGAAACCGCATAAATGCCTGGAGTGTGGAAAGAGCTTCAGTCAGAGGGGACACCTTTATGCACATCAAAGAATTCACTCAGGAGAGAAACCGCATCAATGCCTGGAGTGTGGAAAGAGCTTCAGTGAGAGGGGAAGCCTTTATAGACATCAAAGGATCCACTCAGGAGAGAAACCCCATGAATGCCTGGAGTGTGGAAAGAGCTTCAATCGGAGGGGACACCTTTATGCACATCAAAGAATTCACTCAGGAGAGAAAACAAATAAATGCCTGGAGTGTGGAAAGAGCTTCAGTCAGAGGGGAAGCCTTTATGCACATCAAAGAATTCACTCAGGAGAGAAAACAAATAAATGCCTGGAGTGTGGAAAGAGCTTCAGTCAGAGGGGAAGCCTTTATACACATCAAAGGATCCACTCAGGAGAAAAACCGCATAAATGTCTGGAGTGTGGAAAGAGCTTCAGTGAGAGAGGAAGCCTTTATAGACATCAAAGGATCCACTCAGGAGAGAAACCGCATAAATGCCTGGAGTGTGGAAAGAGCTTCAATCGGAGGGGACACCTTTATGCACATCAAAGGATCCACTCAGGGGAGAAACCACATAAATGCCTGGAGTGTGGAAAGAGCTTCAATCGGAGGGGGAACCTTTATACACATCAACGGATCCACTCAGGAGAGAAACCGCATAAATGTCTGGAGTGTGGAAAGAGCTTCAGTCGGAGGGGACACCTTTATGCACATCAAAGAATCCACTCAGGAGAGATTGAAACCAAGTCACACGCCTAGACAGACCTTTTTGGTCTGAAACATTATTTGTATATTGCCAGCAACAATCTGGGTCCTTTGGCTGGGGGGCCGATGACTCAGTAACATTTTTACAACTTTAAATTTTGAATGAAATAAGTAAGGGGGGAGGCTTGGGGAGGGGGAGTGTGGGGTTTTTAATTTTGATGTGACTTTTTTTTATTAAAAATGTTTAGGGGGAGTAGCAGATTCGGCAGAACCGAGCCTGCAATGGTGCCTGGCCGTCATAGCGGAAATTTTTTCCGCTCTTTTCTCTTGTTGAGAGAAGTGGGGGGGGCACTCTGGTGGGAAGATTTTTTTATAAACGTGGAAATCTCATTAAAGCTCTGGGTTGCAGGAGTGAAAAATGATAAATGGAAAAGTTATGAGTGATCAAATAATTATGGCAGTGAATATAAATGGTTTGGCATCGTCCTTGAAAAAGTATGGATTAATGAAATTAGCAAAAGAAAATAGTGTGGACTTTTTGTTCCTCACTGAGACTCATAAGGCAAGGAAAAAGATGGATAAATTGATTAATAATTCTAGTGATTGGAAATGGATTTTTGAATCTCGGGGAAAAACAAACAGTAAGGGCGTAGCGATATTAATTCATCAACGGAATCAGTTTCAAGTGATACAAACAAAAGGGGATAATGAAGGTAGATTATTATTTGTTAAAGGTAAAGTTAATCAAATGATGATAACTTTAGCAGTAATATATGCTCCAAATGTAAATGCCAAACAATTTATATTGAATGCAAAACGTAAGCTAGATGCTTTCTCAGAAGGGACTGTGGTATTCGCAGGGGATTTTAACGTGGAAATAATGGCTAATAAGAAAGAAAAGAAACAATTGAATTTAAATAAATTAAATATGATAGACGCTCATGCTGATAAACTAAATAGGGGAACGTTTTACTCTGCAAGACACAACAAGTTTAGTTGTATTGATTATATATTAGTGAACAAATTAGGAAGTATTCAAATTAAAAAAGCAGAAATAAAAGGTAATTGGATCTCAGATCATGCTCCTATAATGGCGGTCTTGAAAATACATTTTATTAGGAAACAAAGAATTTGGAGATATAATCAGGTTGTCTCAGTGAATGAAAAAAATAAAGAAAAAATACAGAAAGACATTCAGGAATTTTTTAAAATAAATGAGGATGGGGAAATAAAGCAATCAGTAATTTGGGATACTAAAAAGGCAGTTATTAGAGGAAATTGTATTAGCCTGGAGTCTTATTAAAAAAAGTTGGGGATGGGAAAAAGAGGAAAAGATTAGAGAGATAGAGACAATACGTGAAAGATTAAGGATAACAAGGAATAGGGAATGGAATAATTTATTAAAAATTAAGCAAAGACAATTAAAGGATATAGAAGAACAACAATGGAATAATATGAGGATGGCGGTAAAGCAGAGAATTGAAATATGGGGGGAAAAGTCAGCAAAACAAATGGCAAATTATTTGAAAAGAAGGAAAGAAAAATCAACTATTAATGTTCTAAGAGATAAAAATGGTTTATTAAAATATGATAATAGAGAGTTAGAAGTTGTAATGAAAGAATTTTATGAAAAACTATATGAGAAAGAACATGTCATTGTACAAGATATAGAGGTTAATGAAAAGCTAAATGAAGAAGAAAGACAACTGTTGAATGCAAATATAACAAAGGGAGAAATAATTAGAGTTATTAGAAATTTGAAACCTGGGAAGGCCCCAGGCCCTGATGGGTTTACAGGAGAATATTACAAAACGTATATGGAGGTTTTATTACCACATTTGGAGAAATTATATAATAATGTTTTATTAAATATGGATATTCCACAAACGTGGAGAAATCCCAAAACCAGAACGAGATTTAAAAGAACCTGGTTCCTACCGCCCAATCAGTTTGCTAAACCAAGATTACAAGATTTTTATGAAAATTTTAGCAAATAGATTAGAAAATATATTACCCAGAATAATAGGGAAAGATCAATATGGGTTTATAAAAGGAAGAAGAATTTATGAACCAATTAGAAATATAGTGAATGTGTTACACCATGCTACAAGAACTAAACGGAAATTAGGATTGTTGAAGTTAGACGTTTATAAAGCTTTTGATAAAATAAATCATGATTATTTATTCCGATTATGTAAAACTTTAGATATGGGGAATAGGTTTAGTCATATAATAAAAGAAATATATATAAAAAAATACAGCTTATATCAGAGTAAATGGGAATAGAACGGATGAGATAGAAATAAATAATGGAACTAAGCAGGGGTGCCCCCTATCTCCGATGCTCTTCGTAATGGCAATTGAAACATTAGCCAATAAAATTAGAAAAGATAAACAGTGGAAGGGATACCAAATTGGAAATTTAGAATTAAAATTAAATCTCTTTGCCGATGATGCTATAATAGTTACAGAAACACCAATAGATATGTTGAAAAGAATGACTATTTTACCTCAAGAATTTAAAGAGCAATCAGGGTTAAGAGTAAATATGGAAAAATCAGAAATTATTTGTTTAAATACTGGACCCAAAGAACAGATTGAAATACGTAAAGTATCAGGTCTAAAATTGGGAAGTAAAAAGATGAAATACTTAGGAATATGGTTATTAAAAAATCCAGAAAGAATGGCCGAGTTTAATTATAATTTAGTATGGAAAAAGATTCAGAAGCAGATTAAAAGTTGGAAAAATAAAAATTTGACAAGAATGGCAAAGATTAGGGCATCATTAAAAATGATGATAATTCCAAAAATGTTATATATATTACAAGTAATGCCGGGGACCTTCCCTAAAGCAAAATTAAAAGAGTGGGATAATAAATTGAATTTTTGGATTGAAGGTAATAAGAGACCAAGAATCAAAAAAAGGTGGTTAGTAGCCACAGAGAACGAAGGGGGGGTGGGGAAACCCATGCCTGGAATATTATAGGGATGCTTATCAAATAGATAGACTAATGGATTTACAATTATTTGAAGAGAAATTCTGGGTAAGATTAGAAAAAGAAATTAATGATATAAAGGATGAAGAATTATTATTTAGGAAATGGAATAGGATAGATATAAACAGGTTAATAGATCCTGCTAAGGCAGTTATAGAGAGTTGGACGAAATGGCAAAGTAAATTGAAAATGACGAATTCTAAACTAGCGACGCTGCAGGTAATAAACATAAATAAGGAAGGTAATCTCACAAAGATAATAAGGGAATTAAGGAGTAAAGGAATAATGAGAATTGAGCAATTATATGAAAAAGATGGAAAGATTATTAGAAGTAAATTAGAGCAATGTCTGGGCCAAGAAAGATGGTTATAAGTTAATGCAATATGCACATATTTAAGTAGAAGTGAGAATAAAGAAACATTCCTCAGACATGAAACAATTTTAGAAAAGATATTAAAAGAAAAGAATAAGAGTACAAAAGCGCAAGTAGGAAATATATATAGGGTTTTATTACAAGTGGAGGAGGAAGTGGTAAAAGGATTGACAAGGTATTGGCAGGACGAATTAGAAATTAATGAATGGGAAATGGAAAGTGTAGTAGAAGATATTAGAAAGATTAAAAATACAAGGATAAGAGAGATGAGAAGAAAAATTTTACATAAATGGTATTATACACCATTACAATTAGCGCACTTCCAAAGGGAGAAGAAAGGGAATTGTTGGCATGGATGTAAAGAAAAGGGAGTATTTATGCATATGTTTTGGAAGCAAATACAAATTGAGGTAAATAAGATGCTAAATATTAATTGGAGAATAACTAAGGAGGTGGCGCTATTAATAAAAAATAGTGAGGTAAAGGAATATGAAGAAATTAAAACTGCAGCAATAGAAAGTGCCCAAGCAACTATAGTGCTTGGGTGGAAAGATGCGAAGAAATGGAATATACAAAATTGGTGTAAGTATATGGTAGACCACATTCACTATCAAATAATGGAAATTAGATTACACAATTATAATGAAGGTAAATTGGTAGCAACGATGAAGCGGTGGGAAAAGGTTAAAAATTATATGTTAAATTTAATAGGCGATGTAAAAATAAAGAATAAAATTCAGTCACTCTATAAAGTATGAATAATGTAATCCAGAGTTGAGAAGTATATATGTAATAGAAATTGAATCTTCCCAATTGGTAGTGGGATTAATGTTTGTATTTTTGTAATTTGTCTGGTGGAGGGCACTATTCACAGTGCACTGTTTTATGTATTAGATTAATAAAAAATAAAAAGATTGTTAAAAAAACAAAACAATCTGGGTCCTTTTACCATCCTCAGAAGGATGGATAACAGTCAAGGCTTGAGGGCTGTCAGAATCAAACTCCGGGGTGTGGACAATCTGCCTGCAATACTGCACTAAGAAGCTACTTGAATGTTTATCACAGACCTAATTACAGCTCATTAAGAAAGGTGCGAACTCTTACCCTTCATTGCCATCTCAATCTTTTGCCAACATGAGTGAATACTATATTCTCAGCCCAAACATTCAGGAGTAAGTAAACTTATGGACAGCACCATTTTATTATTCACTTTATTGCTCTACTTGGTTTAATGATCGTGCTCTTCTTCAATGCCAAACAGTGGGATTTGAATAATTTTACACACTTTTTCAAGGCCTCTGGGACAGGATAGCAGTCTTCCAGTATCTCAGGGGCTGCCCCAAAGAAGAGGGAGTCAAGCTATTCTCCAAAGCGCCTAAAGGCAGGACAAGAAGCAACGGATGGAAACTCATCAAGGAGAGAAGCAACCTAGAACTAAGGAGGAATTTCCTGATAGTGAAGACAATTAACCAGTGGAACTACCTGCCTCCAGAAGCGGTGAATGTTCCAACACTGGAAGTTTTTAAGAGACTGGACAGCCATTTGTCTGAAATGTTCTAGGGTTTCCTGCCTGAGCAGGGGTTGGACTAGAAGACCTCCAAGGTCCCTTCCAGCTCTCTTCTCCTTCCTTCCTTCCTTCCTTCCTTCCTCCCTCCCTCCCTCCCTCCCTCCTCCTCCTCCTCCTCCTCCTTCTATTATTATTATTATTATTATTATTATGTTCATTCTGAAAAAGTAATTCTTTCCGCTGCTCTATAAGATAGTTGAAAACTCGGGGTGCTTCAATGCAAGCTACAGAGCTTGGGGGGCTTCTGGATTTGAGGTCATTTGCATTGCTCTGACATCCAGCACCAACGTCTGCAGGGGGAGAGTGGAGCCAGGCATCCCCATCCAGGCTGAACAGGGAGTCCTCGACGTACGACCACAATGGAGCTCAAAATGTCACTTGCTAAGCAAGACATTTGTGAAGTGAGTTTTGCCCCACTTTATGACCTTTCTTGCCACAGTGGTTAAGCCAGGGGGGTCTTCCAACTTGGCCCTTTTAGGACTCTTGGACTTCAACTCCCAGAATTCCTCAGGCAGCATGCCTGGCTAAGGAATTCTGGGAGGGGTCGTCAAACTTGGCCCTTTGGTGACTTGTGGACTTCAACTCCCAGAATTCCTCAGCTAGCATGCCAGGCTGAGGAATTCTGGGAGGGGTCTTCAAACTTGGCCCTTTTAGGACTCTTGGACTTCCACTCCCAGAATTCCTCAGCCAGCATGCCTGGCTGAGGAATTCTGGGAGTTGAAGTCCACTAGTCCTAAAAGGGCCAAGTTGGAAGACCCCCGGGTTAAATGAATCTCTGCAAAAAAAACAAATTATAAATGAGATGTGAAGATTTCCCCAGAAGAAATTAGGCGGGAGAAAAAAGGGGGCGGGGCTGAGGGAAAATCAAGCGGGGGGAAGGGGCGGGGCCGAGGGGGCAATCAAACTAAAAAGGGGGCGTGGCTGAGGAAAATGAAGCGGGGGAGGAAGGGGCGGGGCCGAGAGCGAAATCAAACTGAAAAAGCGGGCGGTGCCGAAGGGAAATCAAGTGGGCGTGAAGAGGCGGGGCCGAGGAGAGTGACGTAACCAGACCCAGCGCCTGGTGGATTCCCTGCCCGCTCTCCGTAGCCGGAAGTACTGGCGGAAGTCCTACCCCCTACTTCCGTTTCCGCCGGTGGTGGTGAAGGTGGGCTCCGGGGGGAAACGGGCGGGAGGAGGGAGGGAGGGTTAATGGCTGGGGGGGAAGCGGCCGGCCCAGGCCTGCTCTGACCGCTGCGCTTCCTCGGCAGGAGCGGCCGGAGCGGGAGGGCGGCCGCCGCGGGCCCGTTCCAGGAGAGCGACGAGGGTGAGTCGGGGGGCGCAGGACCGGGGGGGGCGGGGGTCTCGGCTGCGGCCTGACGGGACCCTCCCAACCGCCCACCTCTCTCCGCAGACGAGGACTTCGCCGCGCCGCCGAAGAGGGCCCGCCCCGCCGGGAGGAGGTGAGGGAGAGAAGGGCGGCGGGCCTGGGAGGAGGGGGGTTGCCTATGGAGATACACGCATGCGTGGATATAGGGGGGTCTCTGTGTGTGTGTGTGTGTGTGTGTGTGTGTGTGAATGTACACATATATATGTCTGTGTATTGTAGGTGAATATATATGTGTACATCAATAAACATATAAGTGCATATACGTATATATAAATATAAATAGGTTCGTATGGTTTATATATAAATGTATGTGTGTTTTGTATGATGTTATCCATTCAGTCATATTTTATATATATATACACACATACACACACACATACATACATACATGTTGAGAAAAGTAGTCAAACACCGGGATAAATATAAAAACAACTTTTTAATAAATAACAACGTTTACATATATATATATATACATACATACATATATAAAATAAAATAGCCCGAGCACCAGGATAATATTAAAACAAAAACTGTTTAATATTAAAACAAAAACTGTTTAATACAAAAGCTAAAGCTAAGCTTTCGTATTTTATTTCTGTTATATGGATTTATCCAGGATTCACATTTTTAGTATAATTAGGGTGTGTGTGTGTGTGTGTGTGTGTATTTCTTTGGTTGTTTGGGTTTTCTCCCACGTAGAATCTGAGGTGTCTTGGAGGAACTCCCATTCGTCATCTTCAGGCTGGTGCTTTCGGCTTCGTGCTTCTAGGAAACCCAAACAACCAAAGACCTACATACAAACACCTGCGAAAACCTCAGAAAACATATGTGTGTGTGTGTGTGTGTGTGTGTACGTACGTACACACATATATATACATACACACACACACATATATATACAAACACACACACATACATACATATATATATATATATATGTTGAGAAAAGTAGTCAAACACTGGGATAAATATAAAAACAACTGTTTAATAAACTAACAACGTTTGTCGGCTAACTGCCAGCGTCGTCAGAGTGGAATGCCGGAGGTTTGAAAGCCTGCTCGTAAGACTGGCAGTTTGTGCGCTCTGCTCATAGAATGCTTCACCGGTCTTACCCCCCCCCCCAGTTGACAGTATTGCTTCTAATGTGTGCGTGTGTGTGTGTCTAAATATCCAATACAGAAATATATATGCTTGTTTGCTTGTGTGTGTGTGTGTGTGAGAAAACACGTAAACACATATTTCTGTATTGGATATTCAGAGAGACAGATATACGTACATGACTGAATGGATAACATACAATACACATTTATATATAAACCATACAACAGACATTTTTGTGTGTGTGTCTATATATGTATGTATATATATATATGTTCATTTACATGTAAGTGTATGTCTGTAGATAGATATAGATATAAATAGATATAGATAGACATAGATATATAGAGAGATATAGAGATAGATAGATAGATATACATAGATAGACAGACATTTTTGTATTGGATATAAATGTATGTAAATATATACATGTATGCATTTATATCCCCAAACTACATTGTTTGTGATAATGTTATTGGTGGATTGCAAATTTGCCTTGAGCAGCAAACACCAGTTGTAAAGGAGTTGCAGTTTTAGGATACATCAACAGAATTGTTACATTGTCTGCCCTCCCAAAGTGTGAAAAAAATACTGCAAAAATTCTGTCTGTAGCAGTCTTCCCTTTTATTCCCAGCTAAAAGATTATTCGCTCTGTTAACAAAGATTTAGGATGCCGAAGATTTGCCGTTTATTGGACCAGCTGGTTTAGTAAAAGTTATTCTGTTGTTGTGCCTGAACTTGAATGACATCTGTTGTTTCCAGTTGTCGGTCTGTAGAATTTGGGGATGGCCAGTGGCTGGACGATGGAGAGTCACATGCCCAACCTTGTTTTTGGGTTTCAGACTTCCCCTGGATGAGAAAGTTTTCCAGAGAGACTTGGAAGTTACCTTAGCCCTGTCACTGAACGAATATGTGGGAAACAAAGATAAAACACAGGAAAAAGGTGATTCTTAAACTCTCAAGCTAAAAATGCCGGTTTTATTTACCTTTGGGGGAGCAGCCATACGTCATTTCTTGAAATGGTTTATTTTCTCGCCTTACTTTGAGTTGATAGAACAGTCAAGCTATACAAAATGTAGCATGTTTCCCTACTGCTACTTTGGCCAGTCAGGGGCTGTCTTTGGCATTTGTCTGAAATGGTACAGGGTTTCCTGCCTGAGCAGGGGGTTGGACTAGAAGACCTCCAAGGTCCCTTCCAACTTTATTATTATTATTATTATTCATTGGTCAACTTCTATACGAGCTAATTTCATTTTGAGTGGCCCACAGCTCTAGTGTCTGGTGTGCCTGTAAACCCTACAGTTTATTTCTTTTACCTAAATTCCCAGTGAAGTTTAAGCAAAGACAGGTGCAATTCGGATTGCTGTCAGAGTGATAGTGGTTTTTTTCAGTGAATGGAAAGTGGGTGAGACAGTCTGAGCCCTTGTATGGGGTGTAGGTGCCCTCTCCAGAATGCAAGACAAGCGCAGCAGAAGCCACAAGGAGTCTTCCTCATGAGACAACATAGCCCATGATTCTCTTGTTTTTCTTCTGAAGCATCGTCCTCACCGTTTGATTTCAATTCCAGATCGCCTTGCTGAACCAAAGGCAGCCTCTCAGGATTTCAAACAGGAAGCTGTGATATCCACGCCGGAGACGGACAATGATGAAAACCTCCAGGCCAGTAAGATTGACCTAATCCTTTCCCTAATATCGTGCCCTAAGTTTGTCTTTTGGGTCCCCCCTCTCTCTTTTCTCTTAAATTGCATTTGCTCATTTTACTTGAGAATACCTGACTGTAACTATCCACGTGACCCTTTTAGTTCACCGCATTTTGAAACTCAAGTGATTTCACACACAGCATCCCGCCTCGGAATAATTGTGAGCCAGCACAGTGAATAGAATTCTATTCTAGAAGAAGATTTTTCTGCAGGCCAGAATGAAACAAGCATACATTCCCTTTTTGCGGCCTTGTCATCCCTTAATTCGTTCATTCCACGTGGCGCCAGGAAGGGCATCCAACTGAATTTCATTTTTGATGTGTGCTGTTGTGCCCACAGTAAAAAAAAAGAAATGACAATAAAGCTTATCTAATAAAACAAGTGTGGCATCGTTAAAATATTTACTACGCTGCTGTGAATCTTTCTGTGAAAAGTTCTCTGGAGTTTCCTGTCATCAATACAGTCGTGCAGTCTGGGCAAGGGTAGTGTGCAATTAATCTGCATGTCTTAAAAGGAAGGATTTATTTGGTAACCGTCCGTCCATTCATTGCTTTTCTGTTTTTCCTGTGATTAGATCAGGAAAACGCTCAGCCACATTTGGAAATGGAATTCGGTTCTTCGGAATCCGTTGGGAAACCTTTGAAGACTTCAAGCCCTTCAGTGGCCAAGAAGCGTAGCTGGACACCCCCAGGTATGTTAACACTGGTTTGGGATGACCCAGCCTCTTGTCTGCCTGGGCATCTCAGTTCAGGAAGAAAGCATCCTGGGACATGGGAAGGAATTTATATGAGGCATTTTTCCACTTCAGAGGATGGAGCACAGCTGGCCCAGAAACCAAGACTGTTGCCTCCCCGGATCAGATAACAGCTGTGGGACAACACACTGTTTATTAAGCGCTTATGAACTGTAAACGTTAAAAAAAAACCAATAAAAAATTTAAAAAAAGAAGAACTTACAGTGCTTTCCCCACCTGGGAAAAAAATACAAGCCAGATTTGACATTCTGACAGCTTTGGAGGGTGCCCCCACACCCAGTCATGTGATCAGATTTTGGGTGTGCTCATCAGCTGCTCTTATTTATGGCTGTTTGCAGCGTCCCAGTGACCACGATGGACCATGTTTTTGTTTCCAGAAACTCTCACTTGCTTGTGGTTTCTGGCAAAAAGACATCCGTTGCAGCCAACACATTTGCTTAACAGAAATGGCTTGTCAGAAATGGCATAGGGTTTCCTGCCTGAGCAGGGGGTTGGACTAGATGACCTCCAAGGTCCCTTCCAACTTTATTACTATTATTATTATCATTATCATCATCATCACCGTGGTGTGCGCTTTGTGTTTCTCACACTTGATGAACGGCTGCTGCAAAAAAGGGTTGGTAAAATCGGGCGGGGTCACGTGATGACCCCCACTTAATAACCACAATTCCAGGTGCAGTTTCAACTGTAAGTCAAGGACTACCACCCGGGATCTGGGTGTCTTACGAAAGCCCCCCCCCCAGAATCTGTTGTGACGTAGTGTTTTTGCAATTTGTTTTTTCAGGTGCATCTGGAAGCAAGACCACCTTGTTGGGAAGAGCTCCGGTTAAATCACCGGTTCAGGGTCTCCGTCTCGGCCTCTCCAGACATGCCAAAGTGAAGCCCTTGCACCCACATTGTGCTGGGACTTAAGAGCGCTTAGGCTGGCACGAGAAGGCTGCAGATGGAGGTGGGAACGGAGGGAAGATCTTGTTTTTAAAAATAGGGAACCTGGTGCAAGCAATAAAGGCATTCCAGTCTGGAAAAGGTTTTGCCTTCTAAAACTGAGTTTTGTAAAACGGGACTATTGTCCCTTAAAGTATCCAGTCATAATGCCATGGGTTTATTTACTGTCCCTTGAAATATCCAGTCATAATGCCATGGGTTCATTTACTGTCCTTTAAAATATCCAGTCATAATGCCATGGGTTTATTTACTATCCCTTGAAATATCCAGTCATAATGCCATGGGTTCATTTATTGTCCCTTAAAATATCCAATCATAATGCCATGGGTTCATTTATTGTCCCTTAAAATATCCAGTCATAATGCCATGGGTTTATTTACTATCCCTTAAAATATCCAGTCATAATTCCATGGGTTCATTTACTGTCCTTTAAAATATCCAGTCATAATGCCATGGGTTTATTTACTATCCCTTAAAATATCCAGTCATAATGCCATGGGTTCATTTACTGTCCTTTAAAATATCCAGTCATAATGCCATGGGTTTATTTACTATCCCTTAAAATATCCAGTCATAATGCCATGGGTTCATTTACTGTCCTTTAAAATATCCAGTCATAATGCCATGGGTTTATATACTGTCCTTTAAAATATCCAGTCATAATGCCATGGGTTCATTTACTGTCCCTTAAAATATCCAGTCATAATGCCATGGGTTTATATACTGTCCTTTAAAATATCCAGTCATAATGCCATGGGTTTATTTACTGTCCCTTGAAATATCCAGTCATAATGCCATGGGTTCATTTATTGTCCCTTGAAATATCCAGTCATAATGCCATGGGTTCATTTACTGTCCCTTAAAATATCCAGTCATAATGCCATGGGTTAATTTACTGTCCCTTGAAATATCCAGTCATAATGCCATGGGTTCATTTACTGTCCCTTGAAATATCCAGTCATAATGCCATGGGTTTATTTACTGTCCCTTGAAATATCCAGTCATAATGCCATGGGTTCATTTATTGTCCCTTAAAATATCCAGTCATAATGCCATGGGTTCATTTACTGTCCTTTAAAATATCCAGTCATAATGCCATGGGTTTATATACTGTCCTTTAAAATATCCAGTCATAATGCCATGGTTCCATCTTCTTCCCCTGAAATGCTCCAAAGATTTGACCCAGTCTTCTAGTTTTATCCCTGTTTGGCCAATTCTGGCTTATGAGGATTGCGTAACCAGCCACATAGGACAATTGACGTATGACAATCCGGTCATATATTGTCCATCTAGAGCAGTGTTGTTGTTGTTTTCCCAACCTTGGCAACTTTGAGATGTGTGGACTTCAACTCCCAGAATTCCCTGCAGGCTGGGCTGGGGAATTATAGGCGCTGAAGTCCACACATCTCAAAGTTGAGAAACACCAGTCTAGAAAATGTGTTTTAAAATCACTCTAAAGATAGTGTACCAGGAGGTAGGTGTTGTTCCTCCTTAATTTTACTTATAATAAAAAAAAGTCATTGTTATCAGCTTACAGCTGTTGTTTTCCTGATCCATGAATACACGTTCAGCTTCTAGTCCAGAGGTCTTCCAACTTGGCCTTTTTATGACTTGTGGACTTCAACTCCCAGAATTCCTCAGCCAGGCACATGTGCCTGGCTGAGGAATTCTGGGAGTTGAAGTCCACAAGTCATAAAAGGGCCAAGTTGGAAGACCCCTGTTCTAATCCTTGCAAGCATCACTCTCTGTTTGTATGAGATACTGGATATAGTGATAAAATATATTTTATCATTGTGACTTTTTTAGACAATGAAATAAAAAAAATTAGAAAAAAACCAAGCTGCTTGTGCTAGGTGATTTCCATACTTTTTTTTTTCTGGTCAACTTTATTATAAAGAGAGCGAAAACACAAACTAATAGAAAAATAAAAATTGAGGGGGTGGGACTCAGAAACGGGGAAACGTTAAAAAGGGACAGGGGGAAAAACATTTTTAAAAATTGACTTAAAACGTTTGGACAAATACAAACATAGTCTCAAGTGGCCTCTTAAAAATCAAACCAAACATAAAAAAATATACACGTGAATATTTTTCTAATCAGGCGGAATAACAATTATATAACAAAGTGACCACTTTCTGTTTAAACAAACGTAAAAGAATACACAGTGCACATATACCTAATAGCAAGAATAAAAATACACAATGTTTCTACAATCATAATCAGATTCAGTCATCAAATTCTACAGCAACGTCTGGACGAACACTGTAGCACTGTAGTGCATAAGTATGATTGGATGTTTAGCTTTTCTTTCCGTCTTGAGTCACTCTCAGCCCAGCTAGACTCACAGGATTGTTGTGGGGAAAATAGGAGGAAGAAGTTGTGTTAAATATGTTTGCCACCTTGAGTTGTTTGTAAAATAATAAAGATGATGACAGACGCCAATCAAGGAGAATATTTGTACCTCAGAGTTGAAATCTGAGCATGGTTGTTTTCTTGCAGACATTTCATTACCCAGCTAGGTAACATCACCAGTGCTAATCAGATAGATAAATAGATCGGGAGGGAGGGAGGGAGAGAGAGAGAGGTGATAGATGATAGATACATGATAGCTAGGTTGAAGATAGATAGATAGATAGATAGACAGACAGACAGACAGACAGACAGACAATAGAGATAGACACAAGCAGACATAGATAGATAGATAGATAGATAGATAGGTGATAGATACCTGATAGCTAAAAGATAGATTGATTAGATAGACAAGTGATAGATGATAAATACATGATAGCTAGCTAGAAGATAGATTAGATTGATAGATGATAGATAGGTGATAAATAGGTGATAGATACATGATACCTAGCTAGAAGATTGATTGATTAGATAGATAGGTGATAAATAAGAGATAGATAGATAGACAGACAGACAGACAGATAGATAGATTAGACAGACAGACAGGTGATAGGTACATGATAGCTAGATAGAAGATGGATGGATGGATAGATATGATAGATGATGGATAGATATGACATGAAGGATAGATATAGATGAGAGAGAAACTAAAACCTAAATTGCAAAAAAAAAATGCAATGCCTCCAGCAGACCACAGGGTGGCGGTAGTGCTCGGCCATACTGTAATTAGTAAGCTTTACAAATTGGACTCCAGAAATTGAAGAGAGAGAATCTTTGGCAAACAGACTGCGTGGGCAGAGAATGAAGGCTAGAGGTAGTAAGTCTTCATGAGAGATAGTATGTGTAGTGTGTATAGTTGTGTGAGGTGCACATGGTGAAAATACTGGACCAGGAGTTTGGGGCTGGACCCTCACTCTCAGCCCGGCCCACATCCCAGGCATGTGAGTGCTTCTCAAGCTCCTGTATCGAAAAGGACTAGAAACCTAGTTTTTTTAAAAAAAATAACAAATAGTGAGAAAAATAGCTCCTGCTTAAAGGCAAAATCCTGAATAAAACAATGCCCTTTTTTCTTAGGAATGCCCTGACTTTTTGGAGCAAAATGCCTGCTGGGGGAATTCCAGCCATTTTTCACAGAAGGCCCCATCACCTTTCCTCCTTAGATACAACAGCTTCCTGCTCCTTGTTCTGGAGTGAGGTTTGCCCTGCCTTTGTTTTGCCCCCTTCCCAGGCTTGGCCTGGCCTGGGGTAACGTCCCGGGACCGATCTCCTGAGACGGAGAAAGTGAGGAATCAAAATTAGGCACTAATTTAGACTTGAACTGCAGGATGGGTGGTGAGTAAATTTTATAATAAGGTAGTAACCATAGTAATAGGCACCTCCCAAAACATCTGGAGCATCACTTGAACACCTTCGGCATTGACAAGTTCACCAGCAGTCAATTGCAAAAGGCAGCCTTACTCAGAACTGCTTACATCTTGAGATGGTACCTTTAAGCCCATCAAAAAAAAAATTCACATCTGCCTATCCAAGGTCCTAAGGAAGGACTCCATATAGGGGGATAAAAATGCTAAGCCCAGTCTAAACATCTGGCTGATTGTGTGGCGATCCATAACAATAACAGAAGGCCAGCTGTTCGTAGCGCTTCCCTGCTTCCCTCAGACCAAAACTGCAATTCGTTCTGTTTGATTCGTTTTCGACAGCAGACAAAAGACACACACGCACAGCCAAAAAAACCCACCCCAATATGGTGAAGTTGTGGGATGGAGGGAGGTTAAGCTTTCGGTGTAGACCAGAGTTGTCAAACTCACAATGTCACGTGATGTGTCGCAACGTATATATATACAAGATCCGTTGCCAAGATCCTTCCAACTCAGTGAGTTAAGTCCTCACACCCTTTCCTTCAGAAGCCCTACAGCCCCTAGAATAAATTATTCCTGTTCTGCAGCTTCAAGGAAGGCTGGTGTATTAGGTTGCAGCATCCAGATCGCCAGCGGAGGGCAGCAACATCTTACCCTTTCTCCTTGCTGCCATCTGGTGGTTCTCCAGGGCTCTGCATCCCAGAGATGCAGCCTTCATTCAGAGAATTCTGTCTTGTCTTTCTATTGTGAGATCATATGCTCCCTTTTTCCCTTATAGAACAAAAGATTCTCCAGTCTTTCAATCCAAACATATAAAGAAAGGGGTGCCTTTGTTTCATCCCCATCCTTCCCTAGGCTGCTATAAACCTGATCTACCTGATCAGGTGAATTTTTTTTTTAAGGGAACAAACATAGGAGGAATTCTTCAGACATGTTATGCTGTCTAAATACAATTCTTTCCATCAGTTTAGTTGACAGATTTGCCCGCTAGGCAAACTGCTAAGCTAGAAAGAAAGTTCCTAGTCAGGTGTAAAGAACACAGAATAACAGGGTGGGAAGGGACCTCAGAGGTCTTCTAGTCTAACCCCCTACTCAAGCAGGAGACCCTATACTATTCCAGACAATCTCTTCTTAAAAACCTCCAGTTGATGGAGCAGCCACAATTTTGGGAGGCCAGCTGTCAACTAACTCCCTGTTAATTCTTCTCACAGGCATGTAATTTCCACCTGCTACTTCTTGTCTCGCCCTCAGGTGCTTTAGAGAATAGATCAACCCTCTCTTTTTCATGACAGTGCCCCAAATATTGGAAGACTGCTCTCAGGTCACCCTCGTCCTTCTCTTCGTTAGACGAGACATACCCAGTTCTGGCAGCGTTCATCATATGGATGATCTCCCAGAGTCCTGAATTATCTTAGTTGCTCTCCTCGGCACTCTTTCTAGAATCTCAGCATCTTTCTTTGTATCGTAGTGACCAGAACGAGACGCAATATTCCAAGTGTGGCCTTACCCGTGCGGTATAAAGCGGTGCTACGCTTCGCGTGATCTTGACGTTATCGCTCCAAATCGCACCGAAGCTTTGTCCCTTCGTCCATTACAGGGGATGGATCCCTCTGTTGTGATTCCTCGCCAGCCCGTGGATCCGGCAGCTGAGTCTGAGGACTCAGAGGAGGAGGAGGAAGGACCTGGAATGACATTGGAATCAGAGGAAGGCTCTGAGAAGCTCCAGGACTTACAGTCTGATGAGGAGCCTGGCCCCTCTACTCACGCTCAGGCTGAGACACAGCTGGGCTGGGAGGTGGACAGTGATGAAGAACAGCTGGGACAAATCCCGGATGCACGAAAACGCCGGCAAGAAAAGAGAGCAGGACAAAGGAATGCAACGGGGCGGCTCCAAAGGCAAAGGAGCAGGCGTTAGGAAAGCCACACCTTGGCTGCATAATAAAAGGGAAGGTGTGGGAGGTGCTGGTTGCCAAAGGCAACTGTTTGCATAAGAATTGAGTTGCTGTGAACTGTGTTTGATTCAGGTCTGTGAATTAAAGAAGGGGGTTGGGGTTTTCCTGATGTTTCTGTGAATTAAAGAAGGGGTCTGGGATTTTCCTGATGTTTCTGCCTGCTTGATTGGAAGAGGGGTTTCTCCTTGCGAGCGTAGCAAGGACTCAACGTGGGCTGGGACAGAACACCCTCTGGGGAAGGCCTACCGCTCAGGCACGCCAGAGAAACGGTAGGTCTTGCCGATTAGCCGATGGCAAAAGGCTCAGCGGGGCTAACTTCTGGGACAACACAGCCTTTTACGGCAGCCGCATCGTCCACAGCCAGGCATTCCTAGCCGGGAGGGTTACATCACAGACCTTGCCACCTACAAAACTCCATTGGCCATCTCCCATTGTCTGCCATTGTTATTGGGCTTTAAGGTCACCGTGGTTGGCCATGTGGTGGGTTCTAGCCTTCTTCAAGGAAGAGTTTCCTGTTGGGGGTTTAATATTGTCTTTTATGAGATGCATAATATTTAATATTGTCTTTTATGAGATGCATCCCATAGCTGGCGAGATGTAGGAGTGGGGAGAGCCGAGTCCTGACAAGGCAGGAGTGGAATTCAAACGAGGGTGGATAGTTTAGGACAGGGATCGTCAAATTTGGCCACTTTAAGACTTGTGGACTTCAACTCCCAGAATTCCTCAGCCAGCGTGCCTGGGAGCTGAAGTCCACAAGTCATCCAAGGGCCAAGTTTTAATATTCTTTTCAGATTATTTGACCCCTTTCTTAGGGCAGCCAAGGCATTAAGTCCTTATTAAGTTCCTTTCTCTCTACCTCGTTTTTCTAGCCATTGGTAAAAAGTATCCCATGTTCTAAAGCAGGGGTCTTCAAACTCGGCCCTTTTATGACTTGTGGACTTCAACTCCCAGAATTCCTCAGCCAGGCATGTTGGCTGAGGAATTCTGGGAGTTGAAGTCCACAAGACTTAAAGTTTCCAGTGTGTTTAATGTGTTCACGTGGCAAACACATCTCACAATTCCCAAGCCCTTATTCTATTCTATTCTATTCTATTCTATTCTATTCTATTCTATTCTATTCTATTCTATTCTATTCTATTCTATTCTATTCTGTATTTCTATTCTATTCTAAATAAAGATTCTATTCTATTCTATATTTCTATTCTATTCTGTATTTCTATTCTATTCTGTATTTCTATTCTATTCTGTATTTCTATTCTATTCTATTCTATTCTATTCTGTATTTCTATTCTGTTCTATTCTGTATTTCTATTCTATTCTGTACCTCTATTCTATTCTATTCTGTATTTCTATTCTATTCTATTCTATTCTGTATTTCTATTCTATTCTGTATTTCTATTCTATTCTAAATAAATATTCTATTCTATTCTGTATTTCTATTCTATTCTGTATTTCTATTCTATTCTGTATTTCTATTCTATTCTAAATAAAGATTCTATTCTGTATTTCTATTCTGTATTTCTATTCTATTCCATTTTCTTTTCTATTCTATTCCATTTTCTTTTCTGTTCTGTTCTATTCTATTCATGATGCTTTAATGTTGCTCCTTGATTCATTTGATTTTTTTTTTACATGACATGACATCTCATCTGCTACAGCTAGAGGAACTAATACTCTAACCCTGCATTTTGAAAAAAAAAAAAGATTTTCTTCAATGTTTGTAACATATTTCCCCTCTGTTGTGGTTTTTCTCCAGAAAGAAGATTAGTAACAAGTCTGAAAAAATTAGGAAAGGACGGTCAAGCGCTCTCCCAGTTATACTGAAACCGGGTGAAAAACCCAGCCTTCTCATCCAAAAGGTAGTTTTAAGTAGCTTTCTCCCTAGGTTAGGGGTAGGCAACCTTGGCTCTTTTAGGACTTGTGGACTTCAACTCTCAGAATTCCTCAGCCAGCCATGCTGAGGGGAAAGGGGGAGGTGTCCAAGCTGAGCCAGGCTGGCTCAGGAATTCTGGGAGTTGAAGTCCAAGAGTCATGAAGGGGCCATAGTTTCCCCATGCTGGCTCAGGAATTCTGGGAGTTGAAGACCACGAGTCATAAAAGAGCCAAGGTTGCCTAGCCCTGCCCTAGAATATAGAACATCTTTATTGTCATTCTGTAACTCACGACGGAATTTAAGTGCTTTCCACAACGCACACTACACACAAGTAAAAACCACAAGTAAGAGCATACCTTATATGCACACACATCCTTCACAGGTCCAGGAAAGAAAATTGCAGAATGCAGAAACAAGAAAACTGGAAACATATGGGCCTGTCTTGATACCTATACAATAGAAACATACCCTTCTTAATTCAGGGCAGAATATGGCCAGAGTGTTTGGCAGGCCTGCAGGTTACTTTGTCAGATTTGAGAAAAGGGATTCTTGGCTCAAGCTACCGAGGACAGAGGACAAAATGGCAGCGCATACTTGTGACAGGTGGGGAAAATGGGGGAAGGCCCATGGAAGGTTTGCGATGGAAAGACACCTCGAAGGGGACACAAGTTCCTCCAACAGCACAAACTTCTGAAAATGTTATCGGTCGGTCATTTTAATGCGTTGCACTTTCCCTTCTAGGAAAGGGAGTTAAGTGACACTCTTCACAATTCAAAGCAAGATGGAGGAAGAGGTAGAATCGGATCAGGACGCCTTGATCCTTGTGGTGAGCAGATACATATATTTCTCTCTCTCTCATCTATACCTATCCATCATCTATCATATCTATTATCTATCTATCCATCCATCCATCCTCTATCTAAATCTATATCTATCTGTCTGTCCATCCATCCATCAACCATCCATCCATCCATCCACTATATCTATCCATCCATCGATCCATCCATCCTCTGTCTATCTATCTATCCATCCATCCATCCATCCATATCTATGTATCCATCCATCCATCCATCCATCCACTATCTAAATCAATATCTATCTATCTATCCATCCATCCATCCATCCACTATATCTATCCATCCATCCATCCATCCATCCTCTATCTAAATCTATATCCATCCATCCATCCTCTATCTAAATCTATATCTATCTATCCATCCATTATCTATCCATCCATCCATCCATCCACTATATCCATCCATCCATCCATCCATCCATCCTCTATCTAAATCTATATCTATCGATCCATCTATCCATCCATCCATCCATCCATCCTCTATCTAAATCTATATCCATCCATCCATCCTCTATCTATCTATCTATCTATCTATCTATCTATCTATCTATCTATCTATCTATCTATCTATCTATCTATCTATCCATCCATCCATCCACTCTTTCTCTCTCTCTCCATCCACCCATCCTCTCTCTCTATCATCTATCTATCTATCTATCTATCTATCTATCTATCTATCTATCTATCTATCTATCTATCTACCTACCTACCTACCTACCAACCTACCTACATCACTTATATAATCCACCATATGTTGTGACTAGCAGCTGCATGCATATTTAAAAGGCCAATAGAATCCATACTGCTGATTAGGTCCTGTTTCAAAATATGTACAGATACAACAGATTGGTCTATAAAGTTGGAGAATAAAAGCTAACTCTGGTTTCTAGAACCTGATTCCTATTGAAGGCTTTTATCCAAATTACGATGGACCTTTTTCAAAAATGTTGACCTTGTATTTTTCTTTGCCCAATTAAACCTCAGTTCTCTTTCACCAGTGGACCTAGCATCACATCAGGACTACTTAGCTGCTGAATGGATGTGTCATCTAACTCAAGAGACAATATAATATTTATATAAGGTGGCAGTCGTATCTAAACGTATGGAATTTATTTTCAAGCAAACACGCGTAACGTTGACGTTTTTAATGGAGCAGCTGTTATCTTTCTCTCTCTCTCTCTTTTTGAAACAAAAACAGGAAAGACTCCTAAAGGAGACACGTGTTATACAACAAGCAAAACCAAGTTAGAGCCAACATTATGTGAGACCAGTTTCACCCAAATAGGTTTGGTAAGCAATTAAATTTATCAGTTAACGCCTGACCAATCTTAAGTGCTTTTTAAGCTATTCCGCTATATGCTCGACAAACCTTCACGAGTACAAAATAATGCAAGCTACATAGAACATAAAATACTAGAGTTGGAAGGGACCATGAATATCTTCATGGAATGGAATGGAATAGAATAGAATAGAATTACGGAATAGAGTAGAGTAGAGTAGAGTAGAATAGAATAGAAGTTGGAAGGGATCTTGGAGGTCATCTAGTCCAACCCCCTGCTCAGGCAGGAGACCCTACACTATACTATTCCAGACAAATGGCTGTCCAGTCTCTTCTTAAAAATCTCCAGTGTTGGAGCATTCACAACTTCTGGAGGCAGGTTGTTCCACTGATTAATTGTTCTAACTGTCAGGAAGTTTCTTCTTAATTCGTTCTTGGAACTGCGGAAATGACTGTATTGGAGACTGGAGACAGAGGATGTTGTAAACGAACAACCCCTCTCTCAACACGGGGTGGGATACGACCCAATCTATCTCCAGTCTACAACGCCGTCCTTTCAGCAGCTCCACGGAGGCGCCACACCCATTTGAACACCTACTCAGGTGACCCTGAGGACACAGGTAAGCCTCTAAATCAGTGTTTCTCAACCTTGACCATTTTAAGGCATGTGGACTTCAACTCCCAGAATTCCACAGCCAGCATGCCTTAAAATGGTCAAGGTTGAGAAACACTGATGTAATATTAACAAGAATTATTTAGACTGTATTCACTAAAACCCATACGTTAGAAGTAACAGCCGTCATGAAGTTGAAGTGTCCCACTTCAGTTTTGAAAGTCTGTCGAAGCAGGTTTAAAGATTGGAAACTTGTGCTTAGCAGGTTAATAATATATATAATATATAATATAAATATGGATCAATGGCAGCAAGTATGGGAAGGGACCTTGAAGGTCTCATAGTCCAGCTCCATACTCAAGCAGGAGCCCTAATATACCAGGTATGTCAAAGTGATGGCCCACGGGCTGGATGTGTCATGCCGAAACCGCTCCCACCCCATTGCCAGCAGTTGGAAAAAGGCACAACACGTCACACGAGATCACAAGTTGGACACCTGTTCTCTACCCAAACCCAAATCTTGCAACCTTTCTTTATATGTTTTAGTCTTCAGGCATTTAAGTATCTTTGTTGCTCTTCTTTGCGTTTTTTCCAAAGTCTGACCAGGTGGGTGATTACAGATGCCCATTGAAATGGATGGGTAAGTTTGGGGGGGGGCGAGGGAGTTAATTTGCAAATGTCCTGGCAGATAAACAGGTGTATTGTTTTGCCAGTCAGCTGCAGGAAGGAAATGAGAGAGGGGCCAGCCCAGGGTTGGGGGTCTATGTCTCAGGGCAGGCCGGCCCAGGTAGCAGCTGTAACAGGAGCCCCCTCCAAAGGGGGCATAGGAGGAAAATGCGTGCCTCTGTGGCAGCTTCGGCATCAGGTGCCAAGAGGCCAAAGGAGATTTAAAAAACCGTGTATTAAGGGGAGAGGCGTGGGAGGGGGTTTCTCCCTCTGCTGCAGTTTTGCAATGGGGTCCTTGGGAGAGAAGGGGCCACAGAGGAGAAGCGGGGTCTGGGGAGGGAGGGGCTGGTGATGCAGCCAGAGGGGAGGGGGCTGACTGAGCCAACCCTGTTTGCAGCCCCTGTGGTGTTTTTTGCAGTTATCCTTCCTGACTGCTGGACTGCCTCCCAGGAAAATTATGGGAATAGAAAGGTTTAAAGTCAAACAATAGATATAATTGCATAGCCTCCTTTTCCCCCCCATGCACGAAAAGGTTCCGGTGTGAATGCAGAGCGAGTGAAGGGAGTCTCTTCTTAAAAGCTTCTAGTGTTGGAGCATTCACAGCTTCTGGAGGCGGGTAGTTCCACCGGCTAACAGTTCTCCCTGTCAGGAGATTCCTCCTTCCTTCCCGGGTCAGTCTCCCTCCGTCGCCGCTTCTCCCGCCTTCAGGGGGGGCTTCGGGGAAGAGCGGGGCCCCCTCCTCTTCGGGGCGCCCCCCAGATAGGGGAAGGCTGCTCTCACCTCCCCCCCGCCCTTCTCCCCCCCTGCTCCGACCCCCCCGCCCGGGAGAGGGGCTGCCTGGGGGCCGCGGGGGGAGCCTGGCCGGAGCCCCCCAGGGGGAAGGAGGCAGGAAGCCCCCCCAGATGCCCCCCCGCCCTGCCTAGGGAGACCCCCAGTGGGGGGAGGGGCGAGGGGGAGGAGACTTCAAGGGGAGCCCCTCGCCCCACCCCCTTGCCGAAGAGAAGCTTCGCTACTGCGCAGGCGCCTTGTGGCTGATGGTTGGAAGGAAGGAGGACGCCGATTGGTCGCTCTGGGGAGGGCAGCGATTGGCAGGAGGACTCCTCGGGGCGGTCCATTCAAAGGAAAGAGGAAGAGCAACCAGGAAGAGGCCTCGCGGCAAAGTCCCGCCTCCACTTCCGGGAACGAATAGAACTGAGGCGCCTGAATGGCTCTGCCGCGGGCTGGCTCGCAATCCAGGTAGGGCGCAGGGGATGCTGGGAGTCGCAGACCGAGAGGCGCTCTGGGGGAGGGAGGGAGGGAGGGGGGAGACCTTGCCTGGCGGGACGGGCGCTGCGAGGGAGGCCTGCCCGGAAAGTCTCGCTGAGAGGCGCCATATGATGATGGATCTGGGGAAGCGCGACGTAGATTGGGCGCTCTGGGGAGGGCAGCGATTGGCAGGAGGACTCCTCGGGGCGGTCCATTCAAAGGAAAGAGGAAGAGCAACCAGGAAGAGGCCTCGCAGCAAAGTCCCGCCTCCACTTCCGGGAACGAATAGCACTGAAGCGCCCTAATTGGTTCATCCACGGAGGGGCTCTGAGCCAGGGAGGGCGCAAGGGATGCTGGGAGACGCAGTCCGAGAGGCTCTCTGGCGAGGGAGGGAGGGAGGGAGGGGGGGGAGGCCGAGGCCTGGTCTGGCTGGACGGGCGCTGCGAGGGAGGCCTGCCCGGAAAGTCTCGCTGAGAGGCGGAGGCTTCGGCCTTCCTCCCCGGGCGGGCCTGGGACTGCCCTCCGGGAAGGGACGAATTCGTGACCTGCCTCTCCTCCTCTCCCTTCGCCTCTGCAGGAGGACGCGCGAACCCGGCGGAGGAAGGAAGGAAGGACGGAGGCGCCGCCCGAGAGGAGAGGAGGCCCCGCGGAGCAGCCCCGGGAGGAGACGGCGGGGGAGGCCCGGCAGGGATGAGCCGAAGGGGACTCCGGGAAAGGAGGCCGCCTGGAGGGAGAAGCGGGGAGCAGGAAACGGGCGGAGGCCCCGAGACGGGCCTGGAGGGCGGAGGGTCCTTCGGAAGAGGCGGAAGACTCGGGAGTCCCCAGAGAATCCAGGAGGGAGGAAAGAAATATGAATGTGCAGAATGTGGAAAATCCTTCAAAAGAAATACAGTTCTTGTAAACCATCTAAGAATCCACTCAGGAGAAAAACCATTTAAATGCCTGGAGTGTGGAAAGAACTTCAGTCAGAGGGGAGGCCTTTATATACATCAACGGATCCACTCAGGAGAGAAATCGCATAAATGCCTGGAGTGTGGAAAGAGCTTCAGTCAGAGAGGACACCTTTATGCACATCAAAGAATTCACTCAGGAGAGAAATCGCATAAATGTCTGGAGTGTGGAAAGAGCTTCAGTCAGAGGGGAAGCCTTTATATACATCAAAGGATCCACTCAGGAGAGAAACCGCATGAATGCCTGGAGTGTGGAAAGAGCTTCAGTTGCAGCAGCAGCCTTTATAGACATCAAAGGATCCACTCAGGAGAGAAACCCCATGAATGCCTGGAGTGTGGAAAGAGCTTCAGTGGGAGGGGACACTTTTATGCACATCAAAGGATCCACTCAGGAGAGAAACCGCATGAATGCCTGGAGTGTGGAAAGAGCTTCAGTCGGAGGGGAAGCCTTTATATACATCAAAGGATCCACTCAGGAGAGAAACCGCATGAATGCCTGGAGTGTGGAAAGAGCTTCAGTCAGAGGGGAAGCCTTTATGCACATCAAAGAATTCACTCAGGAGAGAAACCGCATAAATGCCTGGAGTGTGGAAAGAGCTTCAGTGAGAGGGGAACCGTTTATAGACATCAAAGGATCCACTCAGGAGAGAAACCGCATAAATGTCTGGACTGTGGAAAGAACTTCAGTCAGAGGGGAAGCCTTTATAGACATCAAAGGATCCACTCAGGAGAGAAACCGCATAAATGCCTGGAGTGTGGAAAGAGCTTCAATCGGAGGGGAAACCTTTATACACATCAAAGAATCCACTCAGGAGAGATTGAAACCAAGTCACATGCCTAGACAGACCCTTTTGGTCTGAAACATTATTTGTATATTGCCGGCAACAATCTGGGTCCTTTTACCATCCTCAGAAAGATGGATAACAGTCAAGGCTTGAGGGCTGTCAGAATCAAACTCCGGGGTGTGGACAATCTGCCTGCAATACTGCACTAAGAAGCTACTTGAATGTTTATCACAGACCTAATTACAGCTCATTAAGAAAGGTGCGAACTCTTACCCTTCATTGCCATCTCAATCTTTTGCCAACATGAGTGAATACTATATTCTCAGCCCAAACATTCAGGAGTAAGTAAACTTATGGACAGCACCATTTTATTATTCACTTTATTGCTCTACTTGGTTTAATGATCGTGCTCTTCTTCAATGCCAAACAGTGGAATTTGAATAATTTTACACACTTTTTCAAGGCCTCTGGGACAGGATAGCAGTCTTCCAGTATCTCAGGGGCTGCCCCAAAGAAGAGGGAGTCAAGCTATTCTCCAAAGCGCCTAAAGGCAGGACAAGAAGCAACGGATGGAAACTCATCAAGGAGAGAAGCAACCTAGAACTAAGGAGGAATTTCCTGACAGTGAAGACAATTAACCAGTGGAACTACCTGCCTCCAGAAGCGGTGAATGTTCCAACACTGGAAGTTTTTAAGAGACTGGACAGCCATTTGTCTGAAATGTTCTAGGGTTTCCTGCCTGAGCAGGGGTTGGACTAGAAGACCTCCAAGGTCCCTTCCAGCTCTCTTCTTCCTTCCTTCCTTCCTTCCTTCCTTCCTTCCTTCCTTCCTTCCTTCCTTCCTTCCTTCCTTCCTTCCTTCCTTCCTCCTCCTCCTATTATTATTATTATTATTATTATTATGTTCATTCTGAAAAAGTAATTCTTTCCCCTGCTCTATAAGATAGTTGAAAACTCGGGGTGCTTCAATGCAAGCTACAGAGCTTGGGGGGCTTCTGGATTTGAGGTCATTTGCATTGCTCTGACATCCAGCACCAACGTCTGCAGGGGGAGAGTGGAGCCAGGCATCCCCATCCAGGCTGAACAGGGAGTCCTCGACGTACGACCAGAATGGAGCTCAAAATGTCACTTGCTAAGCGAGACATTTGTGAAGTGAGTTTTGCCCCATTTTATGACCTTTCTTGCCACAGTGGTTAAGCCAGGGGGGTCTTCCAACTTGGCCCTTTTGAAATGACCAAAAGTCAGTTCAAAATAAGTGGGCACCTCCCCCCAATTCCCTGCCCTTGGATATCCCAGAGAACCACTCTGAAAATACCCTGAGTGGACACTGCCTTCTCTTTCAGGGATGTCGGACACGGTCTGCAAAAACCACTTCCAAGCTGGCTTATCATCATGGAGCCGTGATAGTGAATTGCTCGGGGTGCAACAACCATCGTGTGATTGCTGATAACTTGGGCTGGTTCTCTGACTTGGAGGGGAAAAGGTGGGCGTGACATCCTTTGCCCCCCCCCCTTTGTCTTCTTCAGGATTTGATGCTTCAGCTGCTGAAGCTGGAATGAGTTCCTGGGAACAGTTCAGACCTGACATTGGTTGTTAGTGAAGGCAAATTCAAATTTAGAATAGAGCTGGAAGGGACCTTGAAGGTCTCATAGTCCAGCTCCATACTCAAGCAGGAGCCCTAATATACCAGGCATGTCAAAGTGATGGCCCACGGGCTGGATGTGTCATGCCGAAACCGCTCCCACCCCATTGCCAGCAGTTGGAAAAAGGCACAACACGTCACACGAGATCACAAGTTGGACACCTGTTCTCTACCCAAACCCAAATCTTGCAACCTTTCTTTATATGTTTTAGTCTTCAGGCCTTTAAGTATCTTTGTTGCTCTTCTTTGCATTTTTTCCAAAGTCTGACCAGGTGGGTGATTACAGATGCCCGTTGAAATGGATGGGTAAGTTTGGGGGGGGAGGGAGTTAATTTGCAAATGTCCTGGAAGATAAACAGCTGTATTGTTTTGCCAGCCAGCTGCAGGAAGGAAATGAGAGAGGGGCCAGCCCAGGGTTGGGGGTCTATGTCTCAGGGCAGGCCGGCCCAGGTAGCAGCTGTAACAGGAGCCCCCTCCAAAGGGGGCATAGGAGGAAAATGTGTGCCTCTGTGGCAGCTTCGGCATCAGGTGCCAAGAGGCCAAAGGAGATTTTTAAAACCGTGTATTAAGGGGAGAGGCGTGGGAGGGGTTTCTCCCTCTGCTGCCGTTTTGCAACGGGGTCCTTGGGAGAGAAGGGGCCACAGAGGAGAAGCGGGGTCTGGGGAGGGAGGGGCTGGTGATGCAGCCAGAGGGGAGGGGGCTGACTGAGCCAACCCTGTTTGCAGCCCCTGTGGTGTTTTTTGCAGTTATCCTTCCTGACTGCTGGACTGCCTCCCAAGACAATTATGGGAATAGAGAGGTTTAAAGTCAAACAATAGATATAATTGCATAGCCTCCTTTTCCCCCACATGCACGAAAAGGTTCCGGTGTGAATGCAGAGTGAGTGAAGGGAGTCTCTTCTTTAAAGCTTCTAGTGTTGGAGCATTCACAGCTTCTGGAGGCGGGTAGTTCCACCGGCTAACAGTTCTCCCTGTCAGGAGATTCCTCCTTCCTTCCCGGGTCAGTCTCCCTCCGTCGCCGCTTCTCCCGCCTTCAGGGGGGGCTTCGGGGAAGAGCGGGGCCCCCTCCTCTTCGGGGCGCCCCCCAGATAGGGGAAGGCTGCTCTCACCTCCCCCCCGCCCTTCTCCCCCCTGCTCCGACCCCCCCCGCCCGGGAGAGGGGCTGCCTGGGGGCCGCGGGGGGAGCCTGGCCGGAGCCCCCCAGGGGGAAGGAGGGAGGAAGCCCCCCCAGAGCCCCCCCCGCCCTGCCTAGGAAGACCCCCAGTGGGGGGAGGGGCGAGGGGAGGAGACTTCAAGGGGAGCCCCTCGCCCCACCCCCTTGCCGAAGAGAAGCTTCGCTACTGCGCAGGCGCCATGTGGCTGATGGTTGGGAGGAAGGAGGACGCCGATTGGTCGCTCTGGGGAGGGCAGCGATTGGCAGGTGGACTCCTCGGGGCGGTCCATTCAAAGGAAAGAGGAAGAGCAACCAGGAAGAGGCCTCGCGGCAAAGTCCCGCCTCCACTTCCGGGAACGAATAGCACTGAAGCGCCTTAATTGGTTCATCCACGGAGGGGCTCGGAGCCAGGGAGGGCGCAAGGGATGCTGGGAGACGCAGTCCGAGAGGCTCTCTGGCGGAGGAGGGAGGGGGAGGCCGAGGCCTGGTCTGGCGGGACCGGCGCTTGGAGGGAGGCCTGCCCGGAAAGTCTCGCTGAGAGGCGCCACATGATGATGGATCCGGGGAAGCGCGACGTAGATTGGTCGCTCTGGGGAGGGCAGCGATTGGCAGGAGGCCTCCTCGGGGCGGTCCATTCAAAGGAAAGAGGAAGAGCAACCAGGAAGAGGCCTCGCGGCAAAGTCCCGCCTCCACTTCAGGGAACGAATAGCACTGAAGCGCCTTAATTGGTTCATCCACGGAGGGGCTCGGAGCCAGGGAGGGCGCAAGGGATGCTGGGAGACGCAGTCCGAGAGGCTCTCTGGCGGAGGAGGGAGGGAGGGAGGGAGGGAGGGAGGGGGAGGCCGAGGCCTGGTCTGGCGGGACCGGCGCTTGGAGGGAGGCCTGCCCGGAAAGTCTCGCTGAGAGGCGGAGGCTTCGGCCTTCCTCCCCGGGCAGGCCTGGGACTGCCCTCCGGGAAGGGACGAAGCCGTGACCTGCCTCTCCCTTCGCCCCTGCAGGAGGATGCGCGAACCCGGCGGAGGAAGGAAGGAAGGAAGGACGGAGGCGCCGCCCGAGAGGAGAGCAGGCCCCGCGGAGCAGCCCCGGGAGGAGACGGCAGGGGAGGCCCGGCAGGGATGAGCCAAAGGGGACTCCGGGAAAGGAGGCCGCCTGGAGGGAGAAGCGGGGAGCAGGAAACGGGCGGAGGCCCCGAGACGGGCCTGGAGGGCGGAGGGTCCTTCAGAAGAGGCGGAAGACTCGGGAGTCCCCAGAGAATCCAGGAGGGAGGAAAGAAATATGAATGTGCAGAATGTGGAAAATCCTTCAAAAGAAATTCAGTTCTTGTAAACCATCTAAGAATCCACACAGGAGAAAAACCATTTAAATGCCTGGAGTGTGGAAAGAGCTTCAGTTGGAGGGGAAGCCTTTATGCACATCAAAGGATCCACTCTGGAGAGAAACCCCATGAATGCCTGGAGTGTGGAAAGAGCTTCAATCGGAGGGGACACCTTTATGCACATCAAAGAATTCACTCAGGAGAGAAAACAAATAAATGCCTGGAGTGTGGAAAGAGCTTCAGTCAGAGGGGAAGCCTTTATGCACATCAAAGAATTCACTCAGGAGAGAAAACAAATAAATGCCTGGAGTGTGGAAAGAGCTTCAGTCAGAGGGGAAGCCTTTATACACATCAAAGGATCCACTCAGGAGAAAAACCGCATAAATGTCTGGAGTGTGGAAAGAGCTTCAGTGAGAGAGGAAGCCTTTATAGACATCAAAGGATCCACTCAGGAGAGAAACCGCATAAATGCCTGGAGTGTGGAAAGAGCTTCAATCGGAGGGGACACCTTTATGCACATCAAAGGATCCACTCAGGGGAGAAACCACATAAATGCCTGGAGTGTGGAAAGAGCTTCAATCGGAGGGGGAACCTTTATACACATCAACGGATCCACTCAGGAGAGAAACCGCATAAATGTCTGGAGTGTGGAAAGAGCTTCAGTCGGAGGGGACACCTTTATGCACATCAAAGAATCCACTCAGGAGAGATTGAAACCAAGTCACACGCCTAGACAGACCTTTTTGGTCTGAAACATTATTTGTATATTGCCAGCAACAATCTGGGTCCTTTGGCTGGGGGGCCGATGACTCAGTAACATTTTTACAACTTTAAATTTTGAATGAAATAAGTAAGGGGGGAGGCATGGGGAGGGGGAGTGTGGGGTTTTTAATTTTGATGTGACTTTTTTTTATTAAAAATGTTTAGGGGGAGTAGCAGATTCGGCAGAACCGAGCCTGCAATGGTGCCTGGCCGTCATAGCGGAAATTTTTTCCGCTCTTTTCTCTTGTTGAGAGAAGTGGGGGGGGCACTCTGGTGGGAAGATTTTTTTATAAACGTGGAAATCTCATTAAAGCTCTGGGTTGCAGGAGTGAAAAATGATAAATGGAAAAGTTATGAGTGATCAAATAATTATGGCAGTGAATATAAATGGTTTGGCATCGTCCTTGAAAAAGTATGGATTAATGAAATTAGCAAAAGAAAATAGTGTGGACTTTTTGTTCCTCACTGAGACTCATAAGGCAAGGAAAAAGATGGATAAATTGATTAATAATTCTAGTGATTGGAAATGGATTTTTGAATCTCGGGGAAAAACAAACAGTAAGGGCGTAGCGATATTAATTCATCAACGGAATCAGTTTCAAGTGATACAAACAAAAGGGGATAATGAAGGTAGATTATTATTTGTTAAAGGTAAAGTTAATCAAATGATGATAACTTTAGCAGTAATATATGCTCCAAATGTAAATGCCAAACAATTTATATTGAATGCAAAACGTAAGCTAGATGCTTTCTCAGAAGGGACTGTGGTATTCGCAGGGGATTTTAACGTGGAAATAATGGCTAATAAGAAAGAAAAGAAACAATTGAATTTAAATAAATTAAATATGATAGACGCTCATGCTGATAAACTAAATAGGGGAACGTTTTACTCTGCAAGACACAACAAGTTTAGTTGTATTGATTATATATTAGTGAACAAATTAGGAAGTATTCAAATTAAAAAAGCAGAAATAAAAGGTAATTGGATCTCAGATCATGCTCCTATAATGGCGGTCTTGAAAATACATTTTATTAGGAAACAAAGAATTTGGAGATATAATCAGGTTGTCTCAGTGAATGAAAAAAATAAAGAAAAAATACAGAAAGACATTCAGGAATTTTTAAAAATAAATGAGGATGGGGAAATAAAGCAATCAGTAATTTGGGATACTAAAAAGGCAGTTATTAGAGGAAATTGTATTAGCCTGGAGTCTTTTATTAAAAAAAGTTGGGGATGGGAAAAAGAGGAAACGATTAGAGAGATAGAGACAATACGTGAAAGATTAAGGATAACAAGGAATAGGGAATGGAATAATTTATTAAAAATTAAGCAAAGACAATTAAAGGATATAGAAGAACAACAATGGAATAATATGAGGATGGCGGTAAAGCAGAGAATTGAAATATGGGGGAAAAAGTCAGCAAAACAAATGGCAAATTATTTGAAAAGAAGGAAAGAAAAATCAACTATTAATGTTCTAAGAGATAAAAATGGTTTATTAAAATATAATAATAGAGAGTTAGAAGTTGTAATGAAAGAATTTTATGGAAAACTATATGAGAAAGAACATGTCATTGTACAAGATATAGAGGTTAATGAAAAGTTAAATGAAGAAGAAAGACAACTGTTGAATGCAAATATAACAAAGGGAGAAATAATTAGAGTTATTAGAAATTTGAAACCTGGGAAGGCCCCAGGCCCTGATGGGTTTACAGGAGAATATTACAAAACGTATATGGAGGTTTTATTACCACATTTGGAGAAATTATATAATAATGTTTTATTAAATATGGATATTCCACAAACGTGGAGAAATCCCAAAACCAGAACGAGATTTAAAAGAACCTGGTTCCTACCGCCCAATCAGTTTGCTAAACCAAGATTACAAGATTTTTATGAAAATTTTAGCAAATAGATTAGAAAATATATTACCCAGAATAATAGGGAAAGATCAATATGGGTTTATAAAAGGAAGAAGAATTTATGAACCAATTAGAAATATAGTGAATGTGTTACACCATGCTACAAGAACTAAACGGAAATTAGGATTGTTGAAGTTAGACGTTTATAAAGCTTTTGATAAAATAAATCATTATTTATTCCGATTATGTAAAACTTTAGATATGGGGAATAGGTTTAGTCATATAATAAAAGAAATATATATAAAAAAATACAGCTTATATCAGAGTAAATGGGAATAGAACGGATGAGATAGAAATAAATAATGGAACTAAGCAGGGGTGCCCCCTATCTCCGATGCTCTTCGTAATGGCAATTGAAACATTAGCCAATAAAATTAGAAAAGATAAACAGTGGAAGGGATACCAAATTGGAAATTTAGAATTAAAATTAAATCTCTTTGCCGATGATGCTATAATAGTTACAGAAACACCAATAGATATGTTGAAAAGAATGACTATTTTACCTCAAGAATTTAAAGAGCAATCAGGGTTAAGAGTAAATATGGAAAAATCAGAAATTATTTGTTTAAATACTGGACCCAAAGAACAGATTGAAATACGTAAAGTATCAGGTCTAAAATTGGGAAGTAAAAAGATGAAATACTTAGGAATATGGTTATTAAAAAATCCAGAAAGAATGGCCGAGTTTAATTATAATTTAGTATGGAAAAAGATTCAGAAGCAGATTAAAAGTTGGAAAAATAAAAATTTGACAAGAATGGCAAAGATTAGGGCATCATTAAAAATGATGATAATTCCAAAAATGTTATATATATTACAAGTAATGCCGGGGACCTTCCCTAAAGCAAAATTAAAAGAGTGGGATAATAAATTGAAGTTTTGGATTGAAGGTAATAAGAGACCAAGAATCAAAAAAAGGTGGTTAGTAGCCACAGAGAACGAAGGGGGGGGTGGGGAAACCCATGCCTGGAATATTATAGGGATGCTTATCAAATAGATAGACTAATGGATTTACAATTATTTGAAGAGAAATTCTGGGTAAGATTAGAAAAAGAAATTAATGATATAAAGGATGAAGAATTATTATTTAGGAAATGGAATAGGATAGATATAAACAGGTTAATAGATCCTGCTAAGGCAGTTATAGAGAGTTGGACGAAATGGCAAAGTAAATTGAAAATGACGAATTCTAAACTAGCGACGCTGCAGGTAATAAACATAAATAAGGAAGGTAATCTCACAAAGATAATAAGGGAATTAAGGAGTAAAGGAATAATGAGAATTGAGCAACTATATGAAAAAGATGGAAAGATTATTAGAAGTAAATTAGAGCAATGTCTGGGCCAAGAAAGATGGTTATAAGTTAATGCAATATGCACATATTTAAGTAGAAGTGAGAATAAAGAAACATTCCTCAGACATGAAACAATTTTAGAAAAGATATTAAAAGAAAAGAATAAGAGTACAAAAGCGCAAGTAGGAAATATATATAGGGTTTTATTACAAGTGGAGGAGGAAGTGGTAAAAGGATTGACAAGGTATTGGCAGGACGAATTAGAAATTAATGAATGGGAAATGGAAAGTGTAGTAGAAGATATTAGAAAGATTAAAAATACAAGGATAAGAGAGATGAGAAGAAAAATTTTACATAAATGGTATTATACACCATTACAATTAGCGCACTTCCAAAGGGAGAAGAAAGGGAATTGTTGGCATGGATGTAAAGAAAAGGGAGTATTTATGCATATGTTTTGGAAGCAAATACAAATTGAGGTAAATAAGATGCTAAATATTAATTGGAGAATAACTAAGGAGGTGGCGCTATTAATAAAAAATAGTGAGGTAAAGGAATATGAAGAAATTAAAACTGCAGCAATAGAAAGTGCCCAAGCAACTATAGTGCTTGGGTGGAAAGATGCGAAGAAATGGAATATACAAAATTGGTGTAAGTATATGGTAGACCACATTCACTATCAAATAATGGAAATTAGATTACACAATTATAATGAAGGTAAATTGGTAGCAACGATGAAGCGGTGGGAAAAGGTTAAAAATTATATGTTAAATTTAATAGGCGATGTAAAAATAAAGAATAAAATTCAGTCACTCTATAAAGTATGAATAATGTAATCCAGAGTTGAGAAGTATATATGTAATAGAAATTGAATCTTCCCAATTGGTAGTGGGATTAATGTTTGTATTTTTGTAATTTGTCTGGTGGAGGGCACTATTCACAGTGCACTGTTTTATGTATTAGATTAATAAAAAATAAAAAGATTTTTTTTAAAAAAAACAAAACAATCTGGGTCCTTTTACCCTCCTCAGAAGGATGGATAACAGTCAAGGCTTGAGGGCTGTCAGAATCAAACTCCGGGGTGTGGACAATCTGCCTGCAATACTGCACTAAGAAGCTACTTGAATGTTTATCACAGACCTAATTACAGCTCATTAAGAAAGGTGCGAACTCTTACCCTTCATTGCCATCTCAATCTTTTGCCAACATGAGTGAATACTATATTCTCAGCCCAAACATTCAGGAGTAAGTAAACTTATGGACAGCACCATTTTATTATTCACTTTATTGCTCTACTTGGTTTAATGATCGTGCTCTTCTTCAATGCCAAACAGTGGGATTTGAATAATTTTACACACTTTTTCAAGGCCTCTGGGACAGGATAGCAGTCTTCCAGTATCTCAGGGGCTGCCCCAAAGAAGAGGGAGTCAAGCTATTCTCCAAAGCGCCTAAAGGCAGGACAAGAAGCAACGGATGGAAACTCATCAAGGAGAGAAGCAACCTAGAACTAAGGAGGAATTTCCTGATAGTGAAGACAATTAACCAGTGGAACTACCTGCCTCCAGAAGCGGTGAATGTTCCAACACTGGAAGTTTTTAAGAGACTGGACAGCCATTTGTCTGAAATGTTCTAGGGTTTCCTGCCTGAGCAGGGGTTGGACTAGAAGACCTCCAAGGTCCCTTCCAGCTCTCTTCTCCTTCCTTCCTTCCTTCCTTCCTCCCTCCCTCCCTCCCTCCTCCTCCTCCTCCTCCTTCTATTATTATTATTATTATTATTATTATTATTATTATTATTATGTTCATTCTGAAAAAGTAATTCTTTCCCCTGCTCTATAAGATAGTTGAAAACTCGGGGTGCTTCAATGCAAGCTACAGAGCTTGGGGGGCTTCTGGATTTGAGGTCAGTTGCATTGCTCTGACATCCAGCACCAACGTCTGCAGGGGGAGAGTGGAGCCAGGCATCCCCATCCAGGCTGAACAGGGAGTCCTCGACGTACGACCACAATGGAGCTCAAAATGTCACTTGCTAAGCAAGACATTTGTGAAGTGAGTTTTGCCCCACTTTATGACCTTTCTTGCCACAGTGGTTAAGCCAGGGGGGTCTTCCAACTTGGCCCTTTTAGGACTCTTGGACTTCAACTCCCAGAATTCCTCAGGCAGCATGCCAGGCTGAGGAATTCTGGGAGGGGTCTTCAAACTTGGCCCTTTTAGGACTCTTGGACTTCCACTTCCAGAATTCCTCAGCCAGCATGCCTGGCTAAGGAATTCTGGGAGGGGTCGTCAAACTTGGCCCTTTGGTGACTTGTGGACTTCAACTCCCAGAATTCCTCAGGCAGCATGCCAGGCTGAGGAATTCTGGGAGGGGTCTTCAAACTTGGCCCTTTTAGGACTCTTGGACTTCCACTTCCAGAATTCCTCAGCCAGCATGCCTGGCTAAGGAATTCTGGGAGGGGTCGTCAAACTTGGCCCTTTGGTGACTTGTGGACTTCAACTCCCAGAATTCCTCAGCTAGCATGCCAGGCTGAGGAATTCTGGGAGGGGTCTTCAAACTTGGCCCTTTTAGGACTCTTGGACTTCCACTCCCAGAATTCCTCAGCCAGCATGCCTGGCTGAGGAATTCTGGGAGTTGAAGTCCACCAGTCCTAAAAGGGCCAAGTTGGAAGACCCCCGGGTTAAATGAATCTCTGCAAAAAAAACAAATTATAAATGAGATGTGAAGATTTCCCCAGAAGAAATTAGGCGGGAGAAAAAAGGGGGCGGGGCTGAGGGAAAATCAAGCGGGGGGGAAGGGGCGGGGCCGAGGGGGCAATCAAACTAAAAAGGGGGCGTGGCTGAGGAAAATGAAGCGGGGGAGGAAGGGGCGGGGCCGAGAGCGAAATCAAACTGAAAAAGCGGGCGGTGCCGAAGGGAAATCAAGTGGGCGTGAAGAGGCGGGGCCGAGGAGAGTGACGTAACCAGACCCAGCGCCTGGTGGATTCCCTGCCCGCTCTCCGTAGCGGGAAGTACTGGCGGAAGTCCTACCCCCTACTTCCGTTTCCGCCGGTGGTGGTGAAGGTGGGCTCCGGGGGGAAACGGGCGGGAGGAGGGAGGGAGGGTTAATGGCTGGGGGGGAAGCGGCCGGCCCAGGCCTGCTCTGACCGCTGCGCTTCCTCGGCAGGAGCGGCCGGAGCGGGAGGGCGGCCGCCGCGGGCCCGTTCCAGGAGAGCGACGAGGGTGAGTCGGGGGGCGCAGGACCGGGGGGGGGCGGGGTTCTCGGCTGCGGCCTGACGGGACCCTCCCAACCGCCCACCTCTCTCCGCAGACGAGGACTTCGCCGCGCCGCCGAAGAGGGCCCGCCCCGCCGGGAGGAGGTGAGGGAGAGAAGGGCGGCGGGCCTGGGAGGAGGGGGGTTGCCTATGGAGATACACGCATGCGTGGATATAGGGGGGTCTCTGTGTGTGTGTGTGTGTGTGTGTGTGTGTGTATGTACACATATATGTGTCTGTGTATTGTAGGTGAATATATATGTGTACATCAATAAACATATAAGTGCATATACGTATATATAAATATAAATAGGTTCGTATGGTTTATATATAAATGTATGTGTGTGTATTGTATGATGTTATCCATTCAGTCATATTTTATATATATATACACACATACACACACACATACATACATACATGTTGAGAAAAGTAGTCAAACACCGGGATAAATATAAAAACAACTTTTTAATAAATAACAACGTTTACATATATATATATATATACATACATACATATATAAAATAAAATAGCCCGAGCACCAGGATAATATTAAAACAAAAACTGTTTAATATTAAAACAAAAACTGTTTAATACAAAAGCTAAAGCTAAGCTTTCGTATTTTATTTCTGTTATATGGATTTATCCAGGATTCACATTTTTAGTATAATTAGGGTGTGTGTGTGTGTGTGTGTATTTCTTTGGTTGTTTGGGTTTTCTCCCACGTAGAATCTGAGGTGTCTTGGAGGAACTCCCATTCGTCATCTTCAGGCTGGTGCTTTCGGCTTCGTGCTTCTAGGAAACCCAAACAACCAAAGACCTACATACAAACACCTGCGAAAACCTCAGAAAACATATGTGTGTGTGTGTGTGTGTGTGTGTACGTACGTACACACATATATATACATACACACACACACATATATATATACACACACACATACATACATACATACATACATGTTGAGAAAAGTAGTCAAACACTGGGATAAATATAAAAACAACTTTTTAATAAACTAACAACGTTTGTCGGCTAACTGCCAGCGTCGTCAGAGTGGAATGCCGGAGGTTTGAAAGCCTGCTCGTAAGACTGGCAGTTTGTGCGCTCTGCTCATAGAATGCTTCACCGGTCTTACCCCCCCCCAGTTGACAGTATTGCTTCTAATGTGTGCGTGTGTGTGTGTCTAAATATCCAATACAGAAATATATATGCTTGTTTGCTTGTGTGTGTGTGTGTGTGAGAAAACACGTAAACACATATTTCTGTATTGGATATTCAGAGAGACAGATATACGTACATGACTGAATGGATAACATACAATACACATTTATATATAAACCATACAACAGACATTTTTGTGTGTGTGTCTATATATGTATGTATATATATATATGTTCATTTACATGTAAGTGTATGTCTGTAGATAGATATAGATATAAATAGATATAGATAGACATAGATATATAGAGAGATATAGAGATAGATAGATAGATATACATAGATAGACAGACATTTTTGTATTGGATATAAATGTATGTAAATATATACATGTATGCATTTATATCCCCAAACTACATTGTTTGTGATAATGTTATTGGTGGATTGCAAATTTGCCTTGAGCAGCAAACACCAGTTGTAAAGGAGTTGCAGTTTTAGGATACATCAACAGAATTGTTACATTGTCTGCCCTCCCAAAGTGTGAAAAAAATACTGCAAAAATTCTGTCTGTAGCAGTCTTCCCTTTTATTCCCAGCTAAAAGATTATTCGCTCTGTTAACAAAGATTTAGGATGCCGAAGATTTGCCGTTTATTGGACCAGCTGGTTTAGTAAAAGTTATTCTGTTGTTGTGCCTGAACTTGAATGACATCTGTTGTTTCCAGTTGTCGGTCTGTAGAATTTGGGGATGGCCAGTGGCTGGACGATGGAGAGTCACATGCCCAACCTTGTTTTTGGGTTTCAGACTTCCCCTGGATGAGAAAGTTTTCCAGAGAGACTTGGAAGTTACCTTAGCCCTGTCACTGAACGAATATGTGGGAAACAAAGATAAAACACAGGAAAAAGGTGATTCTTAAACTCTCAAGCTAAAAATGCCGGTTTTATTTACCTTTGGGGGAGCAGCCATACGTCATTTCTTGAAATGGTTTATTTTCTCGCCTTACTTTGAGTTGATAGAACAGTCAAGCTATACAAAATGTAGCATGTTTCCCTACTGCTACTTTGGCCAGTCAGGGGCTGTCTTTGGCATTTGTCTGAAATGGTACAGGGTTTCCTGCCTGAGCAGGGGGTTGGACTAGAAGACCTCCAAGGTCCCTTCCAACTTTATTATTATTATTATTATTCATTGGTCAACTTCTATACGAGCTAATTTCATTTTGAGTGGCCCACAGCTCTAGTGTCTGGTGTGCCTGTAAACCCTACAGTTTATTTCTTTTACCTAAATTCCCAGTGAAGTTTAAGCAAAGACAGGTGCAATTCGGATTGCTGTCAGAGTGATAGTGGTTTTTTTCAGTGAATGGAAACTGGGTGAGACAGTTTGAGCCCTTGTATGGGGTGTAGGTGCCCTCTCCAGAATGCAAGACAAGCGCAGCAGAAGCCACAAGGAGTCTTCCTCATGAGACAACATAGCCCATGATTCTCTTGTTTTTCTTCTGAAGCATCGTCCTCACCGTTTGATTTCAATTCCAGATCGCCTTGCTGAACCAAAGGCAGCCTCTCAGGATTTCAAACAGGAAGCTGTGATATCCACGCCGGAGACGGACAGTGATGAAAACCTCCGGGCCAGTAAGATTGACCTAATCCTTTCCCTAATATTGTGCCCTAAGTTTGTCTTTTGGGTCCCCCCTCTCTCTTTTCTCTTAAATTGCATTTGCTCATTTTACTTGAGAATACCTGACTGTAACTATCCACGTGACCCTTTTAGTTCACCGCATTTTGAAACTTAAGTGATTTCACACACAGCATCCCGCCTCGGAATAATTGTGAGCCAGCACAGTGAATAGAATTCTATTCTAGAAGAAGATTTTTCTGCAGGCCAGAATGAAACAAGCATACATTCCCTTTTTGCGGCCTTGTCATCCCTTAATTCGTTCATTCCACGTGGCGCCAGGAAGGGCATCCAACTGAATTTCATTTTTGATGTGTGCTGTTGTGCCCACAGTAAAAAAGAAATGACAATAAAGCTTATCTTATCTAATAAAACAAGTGTGGCATCGTTAAAATATTTACTACGCTGCTGTGAATCTTTCTGTGAAAAGTTCTCTGGAGTTTCCTGTCATCAATACAGTCGTGCAGTCTGGGCAAGGGTAGTGTGCAATTAATCTGCATGTCTTAAAAGGAAGGATTTATTTGGTAACCGTCCGTCCATTCATTGCTTTTCTGTTTTTCCTGTGATTAGATCAGGAAAACGCTCAGCCACATTTGGAAATGGAATTCGGTTCTTCGGAATCCGTTGGGAAACCTTTGAAGACTTCAAGCCCTTCAGTGGCCAAGAAGCGTAGCTGGACACCCCCAGGTATGTTAACACTGGTTTGGGATGACCCAGCCTCTTGTCTGCCTGGGCATCTCAGTTCAGGAAGAAAGCATCCTGGGACATGGGAAGGAATTTATATGAGGCATTTTTCCACTTCAGAGGATGGAGCACAGCTGGCCCAGAAACCAAGACTGTTGCCTCCCCGGATCAGATAACAGCTGTGGGACAACACACTGTTTATTAAGCGCTTATGAACTGTAAACGTTAAAAAAAACCCAATAAAAAATTTAAAAAAAAAAGAACTTACAGTGGTTTCCCCACCCGGGAAAAAAATACAAGCCAGATTTGACATTCTGACAGCTTTGGAGGGTGCCCCCACACCCAGTCATGTGATCAGATTTTGGGTGTGCTCATCAGCTGCTCTTATTTATGGCTGTTTGCAGCGTCCCAGTGACCACGATGGACCATGTTTTTGTTTCCAGAAACTCTCACTTGCTTGTGGTTTCTGGCAAAAAGACATCCGTTGCAGCCAACACATTTGCTTAACAGAAATGGCTTGTCAGAAATGGCGTAGGGTTCCCTGCCTGAGCAGGGGGTTGGACTAGATGACCTCCAAGGTCCCTTCCAACTTTATTACTATTATTATTATCATCATCACCGTGGTGTGCACTTTGTGTTTCTCACACTTGATGAACGGCTGCTGCAAAAAAGGGTTGGTAAAATCGGGCAGGGTCACGTGATGACCCCCGCTTAATAACCACAATTCCAGGTGCAGTTTGGACTGTAAGTCAAGGACTACCACCCGGGATCTGGGTGTCTTACGAAAGCCCCCCCCCCAGAATCTGTTGTGACGTAGTGTTTTTGCAATTTGTTTTTTCAGGTGCATCTGGAAGCAAGACCACCTTGCTGGGAAGAGCTCCGGTTAAATCACCGGTTCAGGGTCTCCGTCTCGGCCTCTCCAGACATGCCAAAGTGAAGCCCTTGCACCCACATTGTGCTGGGACTTAAGAGCGCTTAGGCTGGCACGAGAAGGCTGCAGATTGAGGTGGGAACGGAGGGAAGATCTTGTTTTTAAAAATAGGGAACCTGGTGCAAGCAATAAAGGCATTCCAGTCTGGAAAAGGTTTTGCCTTCTAAAACTGAGTTTTGTAAAACGGGACTATTGTTCCTTAAAATATCCAGTCATAATGCCATGGGTTTATTTACTGTCCCTTGAAATATCCAGTCATAATGCCATGGGTTCATATACTGTCCTTTAAAATATCCAGTCATAATGCCATGGGTTCATTTACTGTCCCTTGAAATATCCAGTCATAATGCCATGGGTTCATTTACTGTCCTTTAAAATATCCAGTCATAATGCCATGGGTTTATTTACTGTCCTTTAAAATATCCAGTCATAATGCCATGGGTTCATTTATTGTCCCTTGAAATATCCAGTCATAATGCCATGGGTTCATTTACTGTCCCTTAAAATATCCAATCATGCCATGGGTTCATTTACTGTCCTTTAAAATATCCAGTCATAATGCCATGGGTTTATTTACTGTCCTTTAAAATATCCAGTCATAATGCCATGGGTTTATTTACTGTCCTTTAAAATATCCAGTCATAATGCCATGGGTTCATTTATTGTCCCTTGAAATATCCAGTCATAATGCCATGGGTTCATTTACTGTCCGTTGAAATATCCAGTCATAATGCCATGGGTTCATTTACTGTCCCTTGAAATATCCAGTCATAATGCCATGGGTTCATTTACTGTCCCTTAAAATATCCAGTCATAATGCCATGGGTTTATTTACTGTCCGTTGAAATATCCAGTCATAATGCCATGGGTTCATTTACTGTCCCTTGAAATATCCAGTCATAATGCCATGGGTTCATTTACTGTCCCTTGAAATATCCAGTCATAATGCCATGGTTCCATCTTCTTCCCCTGAAATGCTCCAAAGATTTGACCCAGTCTTCTAGTTTTATCCCTGTTTGGCCAATTCTGGCTTATGAGGATTGCGTAACCAGCCACATAGGACAATTGACGTATGACAATCCGGTCATATATTGTCCATCTAGAGCAGTGTTGTTGTTGTTTTCCCAACCGTGGCAACTTTGAGATGTGTGGACTTCAACTCCCAGAATTCCCTGCAGGCTGGGCTGGGGAATTATAGGAGCTGAAGTCCACACATCTCAAAGTTGAGAAACACCAGTCTAGAAAATGTGTTTTAAAATCACTCTAAAGATAGTGTACCAGGAGGTAGGTGTTGTTCCTCCTTAATTTTACTTATAATAAAAAAAGTCATTGCTCTCAGCCCAAACATTCAGGAGTAAGTAAACTTATGTACAGCACCATTTTATTATTCACTTTATTGCTCTACTTGGTTTAATGATCGTGCTCTTCTTTAATGCCAAACAGTGGAATTTGAATAATTTTACACACTTTTTCAAGGCCTCTGGGACAGGATAGCAGTCTTCCAGTATCTCAGGGGCTGCCCCAAAGAAGAGGGAGTCAAGCTATTCTCCAAAGCGCCTAAAGGCAGGACAAGAAGCAACGGATGGAAACTCATCAAGGAGAGAAGCAACCTAGAACTAAGGAGGAATTTCCTGACAGTGAAGACAATTAACCAGTGGAACTACCTGCCTCCAGAAGCGGTGAATGTTCCATCACTGGAAGTTTTTAAGAGACTGGACAGCCATTTGTCTGAAATGTTCTAGGGTTTCCTGCCTGAGCAGGGGTTGGACTAGAAGACCTCCAAGGTCCCTTCCAGCTCTCTTCTCCTTCCTTCCTTCCTTCCTTCCTTCCTTCCTTCCTTCCTCCTCCTCCTATTATTATTATTATTATTATTATTATTATTATTATTATTATTATTATTATGTTCATTCTGAAAAAGTAATACTTTCCCCTGCTCTATAAGATAGTTGAAAACTGGGGGTGCTTCAATGCAAGCTACAGAGCTTGGGGGGCTTCTGGATTTGAGGTCATTTGCATTGCTCTGACATCCAGCACCAACGTCTGCAGGGGGAGAGTGGAGCCAGGCATCCCCATCCAGGCTGAACAGGGAGTCCTCGACGTACGACCACAATGGAGCTCAAAATTTCACTTGCTAAGCGAGACATTTGTGAAGTGAGTTTTGCCCCATTTTATGACCTTTCTTGCCACAGTGGTTAAGCCAGGGGGGTCTTCCAACTTGGCCCTTTTGAAATGACCAAAAGTCAGTTCAAAATAAGTGGGCACCTCCCCCCAATTCCCTGCCCTTGGATATCCCAGAGAACCACTCTGAAAAAACCCTGAGTGGACACTGCCTTCTTTCAGGGATGTCGGACACGGTCTGCAAAAACCACTTCCAAGCTGGCTTATCATCATGGAGCCGTGATAGTGAATTGCTCGGGGTGCAACAACCATCGTGTGATTGCTGAGAACTTGGGCTGGTTCTCTGACTTGGAGGGGAAAAGGTGGGCGTGACATCCTTTGCCCCCCCCCTTTGTCTTCTTCAGGATTTGATGCTTCAGCTGCTGAAGCTGGAATGAGTTCCTGGGAACAGTTCAGACCTGACATTGGTTGTTAGTGAAGGCAAATTCAAATTTAGAATAGAGCTGGAAGGGACCTTGAAGGTCTCATAGTCCAGCTCCATACTCAAGCAGGAGCCCTGATATACCAGGCATGTCAAAGTGATGGCCCACGGGCTGGATGTGTCATGCCGAAACCGCTCCCACCCCATTGCCAGCAGTTGGAAAAAGGCACAACACGTCACACGAGATCACAAGTTGGACACCTGTTCTCTACCCAAACCCAAATCTTGCAACCTTTCTTTCTATGTTTTAGTCTTCAGGCCTTTAAGTATCTTTGTTGCTCTTCTTTGCATTTTTTCCAAAGTCTGACCAGGTGGGTGATTACAGATGCCCATTGAAATGGATGGGTAAGTTTGGGGGGGGGAGGGAGTTAATTTGCAAATGTCCTGGCAGATAAATAGGTGTATTGTTTTGCCAGTCAGCTGCAGGAAGGAAATGAGAGAGGGGCCAGCCCAGGGTTGGGGGTCTATGTCTCAGGGCAGGCCGGCCCAGGTAGCAGCTGTAACAGGAGCCCCCTCCAAAGGGGGCATAGGAGGAAAATGCGTGCCTCTGTGGCAGCTTCGGCATCAGGTGCCAAGAGGCCAAAGGAGATTTAAAAAACCGTGTATTAAGGGGAGAGGCGTGGGAGGGGGTTTCTCCCTCTGCTGCAGTTTTGCAATGGGGTCCTTGGGAGAGAAGGGGCCACAGAGGAGAAGCGGGGTCTGGGGAGGGAGGGGCTGGTGATGCAGCCAGAGGGGAGGGGGCTGACTGAGCCAACCCTGTTTGCAGCCCCTGTGGTGTTTTTTGCAGTTATCCTTCCTGACTGCTGGACTGCCTCCCAAGACAATTATGGGAATAGAGAGGTTTAAAGTCAAACAATAGATATAATTGCATAGCCTCCTTTTCCCCCACATGCACGAAAAGGTTCCGGTGTGAATGCAGAGCGAGTGAAGGGAGTCGCTTCTTAAAAGCTTCTAGTGTTGGAGCATTCACAGCTTCTGGAGGCGGGTAGTTCCACCGGCTAACAGTTCTCCCTGTCAGGAGATTCCTCCTTCCTTCCCGGGTCAGTCTCCCTCCGTCGCCGCTTCTCCCGCCTTCAGGGGGGGCTTCGGGGAAGAGCGGGGCCCCCTCCTCTTCGGGGCGCCCCCCAGATAGGGGAAGGCTGCTCTCACCTCCCCCCCGCCCTTCTCCCCCCCTGCTCCGACCCTCCCGCCCGGGAGAGGGGCTGCCTGGGGGCCGCGGGGGGAGCCTGGCCGGAGCCCCCCAGGGGGAAGGAGGCAGGAAGCCCCCCCAGATGCCCCCCGGCCCTGCCTAGGGAGACCCCCAGTGGGGGAGGGGGAGGGGGGAGGAGACTTCAAGGGGAGCCCCTCGCCCCACCCCCTGGCCGAAGAGAAGCTTCGCTACTGCGCAGGCGCCATGTGGTTGGTGGTTGGAAGGAAGGAGGACGCCGATTGGTCGCTCTGGGGAGGGCAGCGATTGGCAGGAGGACTCCTCGGGGCGGTCCATTCAAAGGAAGGAGGAAGAGAAACCAGGAAGAGGCCTCGCAGCAAAGTCCCGCCTCCACTTCCGGGAACGGATAGCACTGAAGCGCCCTAATTGGTTCATCCACGGAGGGGCTCGGAGCAAGGGAGGGCGCAAGGGATGCTGGGAGACGAAGTCCGAGAGGCGCTCTGGGGGATGAGGGAGGGAGGGAGGGGGGGGTCGGCCGAGGCCTGGTCTGGCTGGACGGGCGCTGCGAGGGAGGCCTGCCCGGAAAGTCTCGCTGACAGGCGCCATATGATGATGGATCCGGGGAAGCGCGACGTAGATTGGGCGCTCTGGGGAGGGCAGCGATTGGCAGGAGGACTCCTCGGGGCGGTCCATTCAAAGGAAAGAGGAAGAGCAACCAGGAAGAGGCCTCGCGGCAAAGTCCCGCCTCCACTTCCGGGAAGGAATAGAACTGAGGCGCCTGAATGGCTCTGCCGCGGGCTGGCTCGCAATCCAGGTAGGGCGCAGGGGATGCTGGGAGTCACAGACCGAGAGGCGCTCTGGGGGAGGGAGGGAGGGGGGAGACCTTGCCTGGCGGGACGGGCGCTGCGAGGGAGGCCTGGCCGGAAAGTCTCGCTGAGAGGCGCCACATGATGATGGATCCGGGGAAGCGCGACGTAGATTGGTCGCTCCGGGGAGGGCAGCGATTGGCAGGAGGACTCCTCGGGGCGGTCCATTCAAAGGAAAAAGGAAGAGCAACCAGGAAAAGACCTCGCAGCAAAGTCCCGCCTCCACTTCCGGGAACGAATAGCACTGGGAGGGCGCAAGGGATGCTGGGAGACGCAGTCCGAGAGGCTCTCTGGCGGAGGAGGGAGGGAGGGAGGAAGGGGGTCGGCCGAGGCCTGGTCTGGCGGGACGGGCGCTGCGAGGGAGGCCTGCCCGGAAAGTCTCGCTGAGAGGCGGAGGCTTGGGCCTTCCTCCCCGGGCGGGCCTGGGACTCCCCTCCGGGAAGGGACGAAGCCGTGACCTGCCTCTCCTCCTCTCCCTTCGCCCCTGCAGGAGGACGCGCGAACCCGGCGGAGGAAGGAAGGACGGAGGCGCCGCCCGAGAGGAGAGTAGGCCCCGCGGAGCAGCCCCTGGAGGAGACGGCGGTGGAGGCCCGGCAGGGATGAGCCGAAGGGGACTCTGGGAAAGGAGGCCGCCTGGAGGGAGAAGCGGGGAGCAGGAAACGGGCGGAGGCCCCGAGACGGGCCTGGAGGGCGGAGGGTCCTTCAGAAGAGGCGGAAGACTCGGGAGTCCCCAGAGAATCCAGGAGGGAGGAAAGAAATATGAATGTGCAGAATGTGGAAAATCCTTCAAAAGAAATAGAGATCTTGTAAACCATCTAAGAATCCACACAGGAGAAAAACCATTTAAATGCCTGGAGTGTGGAAAGAGCTTCAGTCAGAGGGGAAACCTTTATAAACATCAAAGGATCCACTCAGGAGAGAAACCACATGAATGCCTGGAGTGTGGAAAGAGCTTCAGTCAGAAAGGACACCTTTATAGACATCAAAGGATCCACTCAGGAGAGAAACCGCATAAATGTCTGGCGTGTGGAAAGAGCTTCAGTCAGAAAGGACACCTTTATAGACATCAAAGGATCCACTCAGGAGAGAAACCGCATAAATGCCTGGAGTGTGGAAAGAGCTTCAATCGAAGAGGAAGCCTTTATACACATCAAAGAATCCACTCAGGAGAGAAACCGCATAAATGCCTGGAGTGTGGAAAGAGCTTCAATCGGAGGGGAAGCCTTTATACACATCAAAGAATCCACACAGGAGAAAAACCATTTAAATGCCTGGAGTGTGGAAAGAGGTTCAATCGGAGGGGACACCTTTATGCACATCAAAGAATTCACTCAGGAGAGAAACCACATGAATGCCTGGAGTGTGGAAAGAGGTTCAGTTGGAGGGGAGACCTTTATAGACATCAACGGATCCACTCAGGAGAGAAACCACATGAATGCCTGGAGTGTGGAAAGAGCTTCAATCGGAGAGGAAGCCTTTATACACATCAAAGAATCCACTCAGGAGAGAAACCGCATAAATGTCTGGCGTGTGGAAAGAGCTTCAGTCAGAAAGGACACCTTTATAGACATCAAAGGATCCACTCAGGAGAGAAACGGCATAAATGCCTGGAGTGTGGAAAGAGGTTCAATCGGAGGGGAAGCCTTTATACACATCAAAGAATCCACACAGGAGAAAAACCATTTAAATGCCTGGAGTGTGGAAAGAGGTTCAATCGGAGGGGACACCTTTATGCACATCAAAGAATTCACTCAGGAGAGAAACCACATGAATGCCTGGAGTGTGGAAAGAGGTTCAGTTGGAGGGGAGACCTTTATAGACATCAAAGGATCCACTCAGGAGAGAAACCGCATAAATGCCTGGAGTGTGGAAAGAGCTTCAATCGGAGAGGAAGCCTTTATACACATCAAAGAATCCACTCAGGAGAAAAACCATTTAAATGCCTGGAGTGTGGAAAGAGCTTCAATCGGAGGGGACACCTTTATGCACATCAAAGAATTCACTCAGGAGAGAAACCACATGAATGCCTGGAGTGTGGAAAGAGGTTCAGTTGGAGGGGAGACCTTTATAGACATCAACGGATCCACTCAGGAGAGAAACCGCATGAATGCCCGGAGTGTGGAAAGAGCTTCAGTCGGAGGGGAAGCCTTTATATACATCAACGGATCCACTCAGGAGAGAAACCACATGAATGCCTGGAGTGTGGAAATAGGTTCAGTTGGAGGGGACACCTTTATACACATCAAAGGATCCACTCAGGAGTGAAACCGCATAAATGTCTGGAATGTGGAAAGAGCTTCAATCAGAGGGGACACCTTTATACACATCAAAGGATCCACTCAGGAGAGAAACCGCATAAATGTCTGGAATGTGGAAAGAGCTTCAGTCAGAGGGGACACCTTTATAGACATCAAAGGATCCACTCAGGAGAGAAACCGCATAAATGTCTGGAGTGTGGAAAGAGCTTCAGTCAGATGGGACACCTTTATGCACATCAAAGAATCCACTCAGGAGAGATTGAAACCAAGTCACATGCCTAGACAGACCTTTTTGGTCTGAAACATTATTTGTATATTGCCAGCAACAATCTGGGTCCTTTGGCTGGGGGGCCGATGACTCAGTAACATTTTTAACTCCTTCACATCCAACTGCTCCAGCTATCCCAGCTTCTTTCTCCGCTTGCTGATTCAGATCCAGATCAAAGCCGAGCTTCGCCAACAGTTCTTTTCCTTCATCCAAAGATTTTGCCCGGTACATTTTCCCATCTTTAAAAACAATTATAATCGCCGGATATTGCCAGCTGAACCTAATGCCTCTTTGAAATAAGGCATCCGCAACTGGTCGCATTTTATTTCTGGCTTGTAATGTTTGCCTGGACAAATCTTTCAGAACCCTGATCGGGATCCCCTTACAATTAAGGTTGGTCATTTTCTTTAAATCTTTGTAGACTTCTGTAGCTGTTTTTTCAAAAAGAAATTTAATTATAATATCCCTTTGGATTCCACGTATGCCAAAAGCCCAATGCGCACGCACAATTTGATCTTCTTCAATTTTAATTTTATTGTCTTTAAACCATTGGCAAACATTCTGAATCATGTTTCTACCGTCAGCGAAATCTTGTTTGAACCCCCTCAAACGTATATTAGCTCTTCTTGATCTGTCCTCCAAAATATTTAACCGAAGACGATCTTGGTCCCTATCATCCTCCAACTTCTTCACCCTAACACCCTGTAGTGTTAGGTGGAGAAATTGACTGGCCTTTTTAAAAGGAAAAGAACTGGAGAGAGCGGAGCTGCCCAAGGAGGCCAGAGTTACGAGACAGAAGAAAAAAATGAACAGTTTGAAATAGTGTGATTCTTAAGGTTTTACCTACTTGTAAGGGGAGTGGTAAAGGCTTAGTCCTTAGATTCAACTTTAAATTTTGAATGAAATAAGTAAGGGGGGAGGCTTGGGGAGGGGGAGTGTGGGGCTTTTAATTTTGATGTGACTTTTTTTTTATTAAAAATGTTTAGGGGGAGCAGCAGATTCGGCAGAACCGAGCCTCCAATGGTGCCTGGCCGTCATAGCGGAAATTTTTTCCGCTCTTTTCTCTTGTTGAGAGAAGTGGGGGGGGCACTCTGGTGGGAAGATTTTTTTATAAACGTGGAAATCTCATTAAAGCTCTGGGTTGCAGGAGGGAAAAATGATAAATGGAAAAGTTATGAGTGATCAAATAATTATGGCAGTGAATATAAATGGTTTGGCATCGTCCTTGAAAAGGTATAGGTTAATGAAATTAGCAAAAGAAAATAGTGTGGACTTTTTGTTCCTCACTGAGACTCATAAGGCAAGGAAAAAGATGGATAAATTGATTAATAATTCTAGTGATTGGAAATGGATTTTTGAATCTCGGGGAAAAACAAACAGTAAGGGCGTAGCGATATTAATTCATCAACGGAATCAGTTTCAAGTGATACAAACAAAAGGGGATAATGAAGGTAGATTATTATTTGTTAAAGGTAAAGTTAATCAAATGATGATAACTTTAGCAGTAATATATGCTCCAAATGTAAATGCCAAACAATTTATATTGAATGCAAAACGTAAGCTAGATGCTTTCTCAGAAGGGACTGTGGTATTCGCAGGGGATTTTAACGTGGAAATAATGGCTAATAAGAAAGAAAAGAAACAATTGAATTTAAATAAATTAAATATGATAGACGCTCATGCTGATAAACTAAATAGGGGAACGTTTTACTCTGCAAGACACAACAAGTTTAGTTGTATTGATTATATATTAGTGAACAAATTAGGAAGTATTCAAATTAAAAAAGCAGAAATAAAAGGTAATTGGATCTCAGATCATGCTCCTATAATGGCGGTCTTGAAAATACATTTTATTAGGAAATGAAGAATTTGGAGATATAATCAGGTTGTCTCAGTGAATGAAATAAAGAAAAAATACAGAAAGACATTCAGGAATTTTTTAAAATAAATGAGGATGGGGAAATAAAGCAATCAGTAATTTGGGATACTAAAAAGGCAGTTATTAGAGGAAATTGTATTTAGCCTGGAGTCTTATTAAAAAAAGTTGTGGATGGGAAAAAGAGGAAAAGATTAGAGAGATAGAGACAATACGTGAAAGATTAAGGATAACAAGGAATAGGGAATGGAATAATTTATTAAAAATTAAGCAAAGACAATTAAAGGATATAGAAGAACAACAATGGAATAATATGAGGATGGCGGTAAAGCAGAGAATTGAAATATGGGGGGAAAAGTCAGCAAAACAAATGGCAAATTATTTGAAAAGAAGGAAAGAAAAATCAACTATTAATGTTCTAAGAGATAAAAATGGTTTATTAAAATATGATAATAGAGAGTTAGAAGTTGTAATGAAAGAATTTTATGAAAAACTATATGAGAAAGAATATGTCATTGTACAAGATATAGAGGTTAATGAAAAGCTAAATGAAGAAGAAAGACAACTGTTGAATGCAAATATAACAAAGGGAGAAATAATTAGAGTTATTAGAAATTTGAAACCTGGGAAGGCCCCAGGCCCTGATGGGTTTACAGGAGAATATTACAAAACGTATATGGATGTTTTATTACCACATTTGGAGAAATTATATAATAATGTTTTATTAAATATGGATATTCCACAAACGTGGAGAAACTCTGAAATTGTAACAATCCCAAAACCAGAACGAGATTTAAAAGAACCTGGTTCCTACCGCCCAATCAGTTTGCTAAACCAAGATTACAAGATTTTTATGAAAATTTTAGCAAGTAGATTAGAAAATATATTACCCAGAATAATAGGGAAAGATCAATATGGGTTTATAAAAGGAAGAAGAATTTATGAACCAATTAGAAATATAGTGAATGTGTTACACCATGCTACAAGAACTAAACGGAAATTAGGATTGTTGAAGTTAGACGTTTATAAAGCTTTTGATAAAATAAATCATGATTATTTATTCCGATTATGTAAAACTTTAGATATGGGGAATAGGTTTAGTCATATAATAAAAGAAATATATATAAAAAAATACAGCTTATATCAGAGTAAATGGGAATAGAACGGATGAGATAGAAATAAATAATGGAACTAAGCAGGGGTGCCCCCTATCTCCGATGCTCTTCGTAATGGCAATTGAAACATTAGCCAATAAAATTAGAAAAGATAAACAGTGGAAGGGATACCAAATTGGAAATTTAGAATTAAAATTAAATCTCTTTGCCGATGATGCTATAATAGTTACAGAAACACCAATAGATATGTTGAAAAGAATGACTATTTTACCTCAAGAATTTAAAGAGCAATCAGGGTTAAGAGTAAATATGGAAAAATCAGAAATTATTTGTTTAAATACTGGACCCAAAGAACAGATTGAAATACGTAAAGTATCAGGTCTAAAATTGGGAAGTAAAAAGATGAAATACTTAGGAATATGGTTATTAAAAAATCCAGAAAGAATGGCCGAGTTTAATTATAATTTAGTATGGAAAAAGATTCAGAAGCAGATTAGAAGTTGGAAAAATAAAAATTTGAGAAGAATGGCAAAGATTAGGGCATTAAAAATGATGATAATTCCAAAAATGTTATATATATTACAAGTAATGCTGGGGACCTTCCCTAAAGCAAAATTAAAAGAGTGGGATAATAAATTGAATTTTTGGATTGAAGGTAATAAGAGACCAAGAATTAAAAAAAGGTGGTTGGTAGCCACGAAGAACGAAGGGGGGTGGGGAAACCCATGCCTGGAATATTATAGGGATGCTTATCAAATAGACAGACTAATGGATTTACAATTATTTGAAGAGAAATTCTGGGTAAGATTAGAAAAAGAAATTAATGATATAAAGGATGAAGAATTATTATTTAGGAAATGGAATAGGATAGATATAAACAGGTTAATAGATCCTGCTAAGGCAGTTATAGAGAGTTGGACGAAATGGCAAAGTAAATTGAAAATGACGAATTCTTAACTAGCGACGCTGCAGGTAATAAACATAAATAAGGAAGGTAATCTCACAAAGATAATAAGGGAATTAAGGAGTAAAGGAATAATGAGAATTGAGCAATTATATGAAAAAGATGGAAAGATTATTAGAAGTAAATTAGAGCAATGTCTGGGCCAAGAAAGATGGTTATAAGTTAATGCAATATGCACATATTTAAGTAGAAGTGAGAATAAAGAAACATTCCTCAGACATGAAACAATTTTAGAAAAGATATTAAAAGAAAAGAATAAGAGTACAAAAGCGCAAGTAGGAAATATATATAGGGTTTTATTACAAGTGGAGGAGGAAGTGGTAAAAGGATTGACAAGGTATTGGCAGGACGAATTAGAAATTAATGAATGGGAAATGGAAAGTGTAGTAGAAGATATTAGGAAGATTAAAAATACAAGGATAAGAGAGATGAGAAGAAAAATTTTACATAAATGGTATTATACACCATTACAATTAGCGCACTTCCAAAGGGAGAAGAAAGGGAATTGTTGGCATGGATGTAAAGAAAAGGGAGTATTTATGCATATGTTTTGGGAATGTGCTGAAGTTCAAAAATTTTGGAAGCAAATACAAATTGAGGTAAATAAGATGCTAAATATTAATTGGAGAATAACTAAGGAGGTGGCGCTATTAATAAAAAATAGTGAGGTAAAGGAATATGAAGAAATTAAAACTGCAGCAATAGAAAGTGCCCAAGCAACTATAGTGCTTGGGTGGAAAGATGCGAAGAAATGGAATATACAAAATTGGTGTAAGTATATGGTAGACCACATTCACTATCAAATAATGGAAATTAGATTACACAATTATAATGAAGGTAAATTGGTAGCAACGATGAAGCGGTGGGAAAAGGTTAAAAATTATATGTTAAATTTAATAGGCGATGTAAAAATAAAGAATAAAATTCAGTCACTCTATAAAGTATGAATAATGTAATCCAGAGTTGAGAAGTATATATGTAATAGAAATTGAATCTTCCCAATTGGTGGTGGGATTAATGTTTGTATTTTTGTAATTTGTCTGGTGGAGGGCACTATTCACAGTGCACTGTTTTATGTATTAGATTAATAAAAAATAAAAAGATTGTTAAAAAAAAACAAAACAATCTGGGTCCTTTTACCATCCTCAGAAGGATGGATAACAGTCAAGGCTTGAGGGCTGTCAGAATCAAACTCTGGGGTGTGGACAATCTGCCTGCAATACTGCACTAAGAAGCTACTTGAATGTTTATCACAGACCTAATTACAGCTCATTAAGAAAGGTGCGAACTCTTACCCTTCATTGCCATCTCAATCTTTTGCCAACATGAGTGAATACTATATTCTCAGCCCAAACATTCAGGAGTAAGTAAACTTATGGACAGCACCATTTTATTATTCACTTTATTGCTCTACTTGGTTTAATGATCGTGCTCTTCTTTAATGCCAAACAGTGGAATTTGAATAATTTTACACACTTTTTCAAGGCCTCTGGGACAGGATAGCAGTCTTCCAGTATCTCAGGGGCTGCCCCAAAGAAGAGGGAGTCAAGCTATTCTCCAAAGCGCCTAAAGGCAGGACAAGAAGCAACGGATGGAAACTCATCAAGGAGAGAAGCAACCTAGAACTAAGGAGGAATTTCCTGACAGTGAAGACAATTAACCAGTGGAACTACCTGCCTCCAGAAGCGGTGAATGTTCCAACACTGGAAGTTTTTAAGAGACTTGACAGCCATTTGTCTGAAATGTTCTAGGGTTTCCTGCCTGAGCAGGGGTTGGACTAGAAGACCTCCAAGGTCCCTTCCAGCTCTCTTCTTCCTTCCTTCCTTCCTTCCTTCCTTCCTTCCTTCCTTCCTTCCTTTTTTCCTTCCTTCCTTCCTTCCTTCCTTCCTTCCTTCCTCCTCCTCCTCCTATTATTATTATTATTATTATTATTATTATTATGTTCATTCTGAAAAAGTAATTCTTTCCCCTGCTCTATAAGATAGTTGAAAACTCGGAGTGCTTCAATGCAAGCTACAGAGCTTGGGGGGCTTCTGGATTTGAGGGCATTTGCATTGCTCTGACATCCAGCACCAACGTCTGCAGGGGGAGAGTGGAGCCAGGCATCCCCATCCAGGCTGAACAGGGAGTCCTCGACGTACGACCACAATGGAGCTCAAAATTTCACTTGCTAAGCGAGACATTTGTGAAGTGAGTTTTGCCCCATTTTATGACCTTTCTTGCCACAGTGGTTAAGCCAGGGGGGTCTTCCAACTTGGCCCTTTTGAAATGACCAAAAGTCAGTTCAAAATAAGTGGGCACCTCCCCCCAATTCCCTGCCCTTGGATATCCCAGAGAACCACTCTGAAAAAACCCTGAGTGGACACTGCCTTCTCTTTCAGGGAGGTCGGACACGGTCTGCAAAAACCACTTCCAAGCTGGCTTATCATCATGGAGCCGTGATAGTGAATTGCTCGGGGTGCAACAACCATCGTGTGATTGCTGATAACTTGGTCTGGTTCTCTGACTTGGAGGGGAAAAGGTGGGCGTGACATCCTTTGCCCCCCCCCTTTGTCTTCAGGATTTGATGCTTCAGCTGCTGAAGCTGGAATGAGTTCCTGGGAACAGTTCAGACCTGACATTGGTTGTTAGTGAAGGCAAATTCAAATTAGAATAGAGCTGGAAGGGAGCTTGAAGGTCTCATAGTCCAGCTCCATACTCAAGCAGGAGCCCTGATATACCAGGCATGTCAAAGTGAGGGCCCACGGGCTGGATGTGTCATGCCGAAACCGCTCCCACCCCATTGCCAGCAGTTGGGAAAAGGCACAACAGGTCACACGAGATCACAAGTTGGACACCTGTTCTCTACCCAAACCCAAATCTTGCAACCTTTCTTTATATGTTTTAGTCTTCAGCCCTTTAAGTATCTTTGTTGCTCTTCTTTGCATTTTTTCCAAAGTCTGACCAGGTGGGTGATTACAGATGCCCATTGAAATGGATGGGTAAGTTTGGGGGGGGGAGGGAGTTAATTTGCAAATGTCCTGGCAGATAAACAGGTGTATTGTTTTGCCAGTCAGCTGCAGGAAGGAAATGAGAGAGGTGCCAGCCCAGGGTTGGGGGTCTATGTCTCAGGGCAGGCCGGCCCAGGTAGCAGCTGTAACAGGAGCCCCCTCCAAAGGGGGCATAGGAGGAAAATGCGTGCCTCTGTGGCAGCTTCGGCATCAGGTGCCAAGAGGCCAAAGGAGATTTAAAAAACCGTGTATTAAGGGGAGAGGCGTGGGAGGGGGTTTCTCCCTCTGCTGCAGTTTTGCAATGGGGTCCTTGGGAGAGAAGGGGCCACAGAGGAGAAGCGGGGTCTGGGGAGGGAGGGGCTGGTGATGCAGCCAGAGGGGAGGGGGCTGACTGAGCCAACCCTGTTTGCAGCCCCTGTGGTGTTTTTTGCAGTTATCCTTCCTGACTGCTTGACGGCCTCCCAGGAAAATTATGGGAATAGAAAGGTTTAAAGTCAAACAATAGATATAATTGCATAGCCTCCTTTTCCCCCCCATGCACGAAAAGGTTCCGGTGTGAATGCAGAGTGAGTCAAGGGAGTCTCTTCTTAAAAGCTTCTAGTGTTGGAGCATTCACAGCTTCTGGAGGCGGGTAGTTCCACCGGCTAACACTTCTCCCTGTCAGGAGATTCCTCCTTCCTTCCCGGGTCAGTCTCCCTCCGTCGCCGCTTCTCCCGCCTTCAGGGGGGGCTTCGGGGAAGAGCGGGGCCCCCTCCTCTTCGGGGCACCCCCCAGATAGGGGAAGGCTGCTCTCACCTCCCCCCCGCCCTTCTCCCCCCCTGCTCCGACCCCCCCCCCGCCCGGGAGAGGGGCTGCCTGGGGGCTGCGGGGGGAGCCTGGCCGGAGCCCCCCAGGGGGAAGGAGGCAGGAAGCCCCCCCAGATGCCCCCCCGCCCTGCCTAGGGAGACCCCCAGTGGGGGGAGGGGCGAGGGGGGAGAAGACTTCAAGGGGAGCCCCTCGTCCCACCCCCTTGCCGAAGAGAAGCTTCGCTACTGCGCAGGCGCCATGTGGCTGATAGTTGGGAGGAAGGAGGACGCCGATTGGTCGCTCTGGGGAGGGCAGCGATTGGCAGGAGGCCTCCTCGGGGCGGTCCATTCAAAGGAAAGAGGAAAAGCAACCAGGAAGAGGCCTCGCCGCAAAGTCCCGCCTCCACTTCCGGGAACGAATAGAACTGAGGCGCCTGAATGGCTCTCCCGCGGGCTGGCTCGCAATCCAGGTAGGGCCCAGGGGATGCTGGGAGTCGCAGACCGAGAGGCGCTCTGGGGGAGGGAGGGGGGAGACCCTGCCTGGCTGGACGGGCGCTGCGAGGGAGGCCTGCCCGGAAAGTCTCGCTGAGAGGCGCCATATGATGATGGACCCGGGGAAGCGCGACGTAGATTGGGCGCTTTGGGGAGGGCAGCGATTGGCAGGAGGACTCCTCGGGGCGGTCCATTCAAAGGAAAGAGGAAGAGCAGCAAAGTCCCGCCTCCACTTCCGGGAACGAATAGCACTGAAGCGCCCTAATTGGTTCATCCGCGGAGGGGCTCGGAGCCAGGGAGGGCGCAAGGGATGCTGGGAGACGCAGTCCGAGAGGCTCTCTGGCGGAGGAGGGAGGGTGGGGGGAGGCCGAGGCCTGGTCTGGCTGGACGGGCGCTTGGAGGGAGGCCTGCCCGGAAAGTCTCGCTGAGAGGCGGAGGCTTCGGCATTCCTCCCCGGGCGGGCCTGGGACTCCCCTCCGGGAAGGGACGAAGCCGTGACCTGCCTCTCCTCCTCTCCCTTCGCCCCTGCAGGAGGACGCGCGAACCCGGCGGAGGAAGGAAGGAAGGACGGAGGCGCCGCCCGAGAGGAGAGGAGGCCCCGCGGAGCAGCCCCGGGAGGAGACGGCGGGGGAGGCCCGGCAGGGATGAGCCGAAGGGGACTCCGGGAAAGGAGGCCTCCTGGAGGGAGAAGCGGGGAGCAGGAAATGGGCGGAGGCCCCGAGACGGACCTTGAGGGCGGAGGGTCCTTCAGAAGAGGCGGAAGACTTGGGAGTCCCCAGAGAATCCAGGAGGGAGGAAAGAAATATGAATGTGCAGATTGTGGAAAATCCTTCAAAAGAAATTCAGTTCTTGTAAACCATCTAAGAATCCACTCAGGAGAGAAACCACATAAATGCCTGGAGTGTGGAAAGAGCTTCAGTCAGAGGGGACACCTTTATAGACATCAAAGGATCCACTCAGGAGAGAAACCGCATAAATGTCTGGAGTGTGGAAAGAGCTTCAGTTGCAGCAGCAGCCTTTATATACATCAAAGGATCCACTCAGGAGAGAAAACAAATAAATGCCTGGAGTGTGGAAAGAGCTTCAGTCAGAGGGGAAGCCTTTATAGACATCAAAGGATCCACTCAGGAGAGAAACCGCATAAATGTCTGGAGTGTGGAAAGAGCTTCAGTCAGAGGGGAAGCCTTTATAGACATCAAAGGATCCACTCAGGAGAGAAACCCCATGAATGCCTGGAGTGTGGAAAGAGCTTCAGTGAGAGGGGAAGCCTTTATCTACATCAACGGATCCACTCAGGAGAGAAACCCCATGAATGCCTGGCGTGTCGAAAGAGCTTCAATCGGAGGGGAAACCTTTATACACATCAAAGGATCCACTCAGGAGAGAAACCGCATAAATGCCTGGAGTGTGGAAAGAGCTTCAATCAGAGGGGACACCTTTATACACATCAAAGGATCCACTCAGGAGAGAAACCGCATAAATGTCTGGAGTGTGGAAAGAGCTTCAGTGAGAGGGGAAGCCTTTATACACATCAAAGGATCCACTCAGGAGAGAAACCGCATAAATGCCTGGAGTGTGGAAAGAGCTTCAATCTGAGGGGAAGCCTTTATACACATCAAAGAATCCACTCAGGAGAGATTGAAACCAAGTCACATGCCTAGACAGACCTTTTTGGTCTGAAACATTATTTGTATATTGCCAGCAACAATCTGGGTCCTTTGGCTGGGGGGCCGATGACTCAGTAACATTTTTAACTCCTTCACATCCAACTGCTCCAGCTATCCCAGCTTCTTTCTCCGCTTGCTGATTCAGATCCAGATCAAAGCCGAGCTTCGCCAACAGTTCTTTTCCTTCATCCAAAGATTTTGCCCGGTACATTTTCCCATCTTTAAAAACAATTATAATCGCCGGATATTGCCAGCTGAACCTAATGCCTCTTTGAAATAAGGCATCCGCAACTGGTCGCATTTTATTTCTGGCTTGTAATGTTTGCCTGGACAAATCTTTCAGAACCCTGATCGGGATCCCCTTACAATTAAGGTTGGTCATTTTCTTTAAATCTTTGTAGACTTCTGTAGCTGTTTTTTCAAAAAGAAATTTAATTATAATATCCCTTTGGATTCCACGTATGCCAAAAGCCCAATGTGCACGCTCAATTTGATCTTCTTCAATTTTAATTTTATTGTCTTTAAACCATTGGCAAACATTCTGAATCGTGTTTCTACCGTCAGCGAAATCTTGTTTGAACCCCCTCAAACGTATATTAGCTCTTCTTGATCTGTCCTCCAAAATATTTAACCGAAGACGATCTTGGTCCCTATCATCCTCCAACTTCTTCACCCTAACACCCTGTAGTGTTAGGTGGAGAAATTGAAGCGCTGGAAGAAAGACTGGCCTTTTTAAAAGGAAAAGAACTGGAGAGAGCGGAGCTGCCCAAGGAGGCCAGAGTTACGAGACAGAAGAAAAAAATGAACAGTTTGAAATAGTGTGATTCTTAAGGTTTTACCTACTTGTAAGGGGAGTGATAAAGGCTTAGTCCTTAGATTCAACTTTAAATTTTGAATGAAATAAGTAAGGGGGGAGGCATGGGGAGGGGGAGTGTGGGGTTTTTAATTTTGATGTGACTTTTTTAATTAAAAATGTTTAGGGGGAGCAGCAGATTCGGCAGAACCGAGCCTCCAATGGTGCCTGGCCATCATAGCGGAAATTTTTTCCGCTCTTTTCTCTTGTTGAGAGAAGTGGGGGGGGGCACTCTGGTGGGACGATTTTTTTATAAACGTGGAAATCTCATTAAAGCTCTGGGTTGCAGGAGGGAAAAATGATAAATGGAAAAGTTATGAGTGATCAAATAATTATGGCAGTGAATATAAATGGTTTGGCATCGTCCTTGAAAAGGTATAGATTAATGAAATTAGCAAAAGAAAATAGTGTGGACTTTTTGTTCCTCACTGAGACTCATAAGGCAAGGAAAAAGATGGATAAATTGATTAATAATTCTAGTGATTGGAAATGGATTTTTGAATCTCGGGGGAAAACAAACAGTAAGGGCGTAGCGATATTAATTCATCAATGGAATCAGTTTCAAGTGATACAAACAAAAGGGGATAATGAACGTAGATTATTATTTGTTAAAGGTAAAGTTAATCAAATGATGATAACTTTAGCAGTAATATATGCTCCAAATGTAAATGCCAAACAATTTATATTGAATGCAAAACGTAAGCTAGATGCTTTCTCAGAAGGGACTGTGGTATTCGCAGGGGATTTTAACGTGGAAATAATGGCTAATAAGAAAGAAAAGAAACAATTGAATTTAAATAAATTAAATATGATAGACGCTCATGCTGATAAACTAAATAGGGGAACGTTTTACTCTGCAAGACACAACAAGTTTAGTTGTATTGATTATATATTAGTGAACAAATTAGGAAGTATTCAAATTAAAAAAGCAGAAATAAAAGGTAATTGGATCTCAGATCATGCTCCTATAATGTCGGTCTTGAAAATACATTTTATTAGGAAACAAAGAATTTGGAGATATAATCAGGTTGTCTCAGTGAATGAAAAAAATAAAGAAAAAAATACAGAAAGACATTCAGGAATTTTTTAAAATAAATGAGGATGGGGAAATAAAGCAATCAGTAATTTGGGATACTAAAAAGGCAGTTATTAGAGGAAATTGTATTAGCCTGGAGTCTTTTATTAAAAAAAAGTTGGGGATGGGAAAAAGAGGAAACGATTAGAGAGATAGAGACAATACGTGAAAGATTAAAAATAACAAGGAATAGGGAATGGAATAATTTATTAAAAATTAAGCAAAGACAATTAAAGGATATAGAAGAACAACAATGGAATAATATGAGGATGGCAGTAAAGCAGAGAATTGAAATATGGGGGGGAAAGTCAGCAAAACAAATGGCAAATTATTTGAAAAGAAGGAAAGAAAAATCAACTATTAATGTTCTAAGAGATAAAAATGGTTTATTAAAATATGATAATAGAGAGTTAGAAGTTGCAATGAAAAAATTTTATGAAAAACTATATGAGAAAGAACATGTCATTGTACAAGATATAGAGGTTAATGAAAAGCTAAATGAAGAAGAAAGACAACTGTTGAATGCAAATATAACAAAGGGAGAAATAATTAGAGTTATTAGAAATTTGAAACCTGGGAAGGCCCCAGGCCCTGATGGGTTTACAGGAGAATATTACAAAACGGATATGGAGGTTTTATTACCACATTTGGAGAAATTATATAATAATGTTTTATTAAATATGGATATTCCACAAACGTGGAGAAACTCTGAAATTGTAACAATCCCAAAACCAGAACGAGATTTAAAAGAACCTGGTTCCTACCGCCCAATCAGTTTGCTAAACCAAGATTACAAGATTTTTATGAAACTTTTAGCAAATAGATTAGAAAATATATTACCCAGAATAATAGGGAAAGATCAATATGGGTTTATAAAAGGAAGAAGAATTTATGAACCAATTAGAAATATAGTGAATGTGTTACACCATGCTACAAGAACTAAACGGAAATTAGGATTGTTGAAGTTAGACGTTTATAAAGCTTTTGATAAAATAAATCATGATTATTTATTCCGATTATGTAAAACTTTAGATATGGGGAATAGGTTTAGTCATATAATAAAAGAAATATATATAAAAAAATACAGCTTATATCAGAGTAAATGGGAATAGAACAGATGAGATAGAAATAAATAATGGAACTAAGCAGGGGTGCCCCCTATCTCCGATGCTCTTCGTAATGGCAATTGAAACATTAGCCAATAAAATTAGAAAAGATAAACAGTGGAAGGGATACCAAATTGGAAATTTAGAATTAAAATTAAATCTCTTTGCCGATGATGCTATAATAGTTACAGAAACACCAATAGATATGTTGAAAAGAATGACTATTTTACCTCAAGAATTTAAAGAGCAATCAGGGTTAAGAGTAAATATGGAAAAATCAGAAATTATTTGTTTAAATACTGGACCCAAAGAACAGATTGAAATACGTAAAGTATCAGGTCTAAAATTGGGAAGTAAAAAGATGAAATACTTAGGAATATGGTTATTAAAAAATCCAGAAAGAATGGCCGAGTTTAATTATAATTTAGTATGGAAAAAGATTCAGAAGCAGATTAGAAGTTGGAAAAATAAAAATTTGAGAAGAATGGCAAAGATTAGGGCATTAAAAATGATGATAATTCCAAAAATGTTATATATATTACAAGTAATGCTGGGGACCTTCCCTAAAGCAAAATTAAAAGAGTGGGATAATAAATTGAATTTTTGGATTGAAGGTAATAAGAGACCAAGAATTAAAAAAAGGTGGTTGGTAGCCACGGAGAACGAAGGGGGGTGGGGAAACCCATGCCTGGAATATTATAGGGATGCTTATCAAATAGACAGACTAATGGATTTACAATTATTTGAAGAGAAATTCTGGGTAAGATTAGAAAAAGAAATTAATGATATAAAGGATGAAGAATTATTATTTAGGAAATGGAATAGGATAGATATAAACAGGTTAATAGATCCTGCTAAGGCAGTTATAGAGAGTTGGACGAAATGGCAAAGTAAATTGAAAATGACGAATTCTTAACTAGCGACGCTGCAGGTAATAAACATAAATAAGGAAGGTAATCTCACAAAGATAATAAGGGAATTAAGGAGTAAAGGAATAATGAGAATTGAGCAATTATATGAAAAAGATGGAAAGATTATTAGAAGTAAATTAGAGCAATGTCTGGGCCAAGAAAGATGGTTATAAGTTAATGCAATATGCACATATTTAAGTAGAAGTGAGAATAAAGAAACATTCCTCAGACATGAAACAATTTTAGAAAAGATATTAAAAGAAAAGAATAAGAGTACAAAAGCGCAAGTAGGAAATATATATAGGGTTTTATTACAAGTGGAGGAGGAAGTGGTAAAAGGATTGACAAGGTATTGGCAGGACGAATTAGAAATTAATGAATGGGAAATGGAAAGTGTAGTAGAAGATATTAGGAAGATTAAAAATACAAGGATAAGAGAGATGAGAAGAAAAATTTTACATAAATGGTATTATACACCATTACAATTAGCGCACTTCCAAAGGGAGAAGAAAGGGAATTGTTGGCATGGATGTAAAGAAAAGGGAGTATTTATGCATATGTTTTGGGAATGTGCTGAAGTTCAAAAATTTTGGAAGCAAATACAAATTGAGGTAAATAAGATGCTAAATATTAATTGGAGAATAACTAAGGAGGTGGCGCTATTAATAAAAAATAGTGAGGTAAAGGAATATGAAGAAATTAAAACTGCAGCAATAGAAAGTGCCCAAGCAACTATAGTGCTTGGGTGGAAAGATGCGAAGAAATGGAATATACAAAATTGGTGTAAGTATATGGTAGACCACATTCACTATCAAATAATGGAAATTAGATTACACAATTATAATGAAGGTAAATTGGTAGCAACGATGAAGCGGTGGGAAAAGGTTAAAAATTATATGTTAAATTTAATAGGCGATGTAAAAATAAAGAATAAAATTCAGTCACTCTATAAAGTATGAATAATGTAATCCAGAGTTGAGAAGTATATATGTAATAGAAATTGAATCTTCCCAATTGGTGGTGGGATTAATGTTTGTATTTTTGTAATTTGTCTGGTGGAGGGCACTATTCACAGTGCACTGTTTTATGTATTAGATTAATAAAAAATAAAAAGATTGTTAAAAAAAAACAAAACAATCTGGGTCCTTTTACCATCCTCAGAAGGATGGATAACAGTCAAGGCTTGAGGGCTGTCAGAATCAAACTCTGGGGTGTGGACAATCTGCCTGCAATACTGCACTAAGAAGCTACTTGAATGTTTATCACAGACCTAATTACAGCTCATTAAGAAAGGTGCGAACTCTTACCCTTCATTGCCATCTCAATCTTTTGCCAACATGAGTGAATACTATATTCTCAGCCCAAACATTCAGGAGTAAGTAAACTTATGGACAGCACCATTTTATTATTCACTTTATTGCTCTACTTGGTTTAATGATCGTGCTCTTCTTTAATGCCAAACAGTGGAATTTGAATAATTTTACACACTTTTTCAAGGCCTCTGGGACAGGATAGCAGTCTTCCAGTATCTCAGGGGCTGCCCCAAAGAAGAGGGAGTCAAGCTATTCTCCAAAGCGCCTAAAGGCAGGACAAGAAGCAACGGATGGAAACTCATCAAGGAGAGAAGCAACCTAGAACTAAGGAGGAATTTCCTGACAGTGAAGACAATTAACCAGTGGAACTACCTGCCTCCAGAAGCGGTGAATGTTCCAACACTGGAAGTTTTTAAGAGACTTGACAGCCATTTGTCTGAAATGTTCTAGGGTTTCCTGCCTGAGCAGGGGTTGGACTAGAAGACCTCCAAGGTCCCTTCCAGCTCTCTTCTTCCTTCCTTCCTTCCTTCCTTCCTTCCTTCCTTCCTTCCTTCCTTCCTTTTTTCCTTCCTTCCTTCCTTCCTTCCTTCCTTCCTTCCTCCTCCTCCTCCTATTATTATTATTATTATTATTATTATTATTATGTTCATTCTGAAAAAGTAATTCTTTCCCCTGCTCTATAAGATAGTTGAAAACTCGGAGTGCTTCAATGCAAGCTACAGAGCTTGGGGGGCTTCTGGATTTGAGGGCATTTGCATTGCTCTGACATCCAGCACCAACGTCTGCAGGGGGAGAGTGGAGCCAGGCATCCCCATCCAGGCTGAACAGGGAGTCCTCGACGTACGACCACAATGGAGCTCAAAATTTCACTTGCTAAGCGAGACATTTGTGAAGTGAGTTTTGCCCCATTTTATGACCTTTCTTGCCACAGTGGTTAAGCCAGGGGGGTCTTCCAACTTGGCCCTTTTGAAATGACCAAAAGTCAGTTCAAAATAAGTGGGCACCTCCCCCCAATTCCCTGCCCTTGGATATCCCAGAGAACCACTCTGAAAAAACCCTGAGTGGACACTGCCTTCTCTTTCAGGGAGGTCGGACACGGTCTGCAAAAACCACTTCCAAGCTGGCTTATCATCATGGAGCCGTGATAGTGAATTGCTCGGGGTGCAACAACCATCGTGTGATTGCTGATAACTTGGTCTGGTTCTCTGACTTGGAGGGGAAAAGGTGGGCGTGACATCCTTTGCCCCCCCCCTTTGTCTTCAGGATTTGATGCTTCAGCTGCTGAAGCTGGAATGAGTTCCTGGGAACAGTTCAGACCTGACATTGGTTGTTAGTGAAGGCAAATTCAAATTAGAATAGAGCTGGAAGGGAGCTTGAAGGTCTCATAGTCCAGCTCCATACTCAAGCAGGAGCCCTGATATACCAGGCATGTCAAAGTGAGGGCCCACGGGCTGGATGTGTCATGCCGAAACCGCTCCCACCCCATTGCCAGCAGTTGGGAAAAGGCACAACAGGTCACACGAGATCACAAGTTGGACACCTGTTCTCTACCCAAACCCAAATCTTGCAACCTTTCTTTATATGTTTTAGTCTTCAGCCCTTTAAGTATCTTTGTTGCTCTTCTTTGCATTTTTTCCAAAGTCTGACCAGGTGGGTGATTACAGATGCCCATTGAAATGGATGGGTAAGTTTGGGGGGGGGAGGGAGTTAATTTGCAAATGTCCTGGCAGATAAACAGGTGTATTGTTTTGCCAGTCAGCTGCAGGAAGGAAATGAGAGAGGTGCCAGCCCAGGGTTGGGGGTCTATGTCTCAGGGCAGGCCGGCCCAGGTAGCAGCTGTAACAGGAGCCCCCTCCAAAGGGGGCATAGGAGGAAAATGTGTGCCTCTGTGGCAGCTTCGGCATCAGGTGCCAAGAGGCCAAAGGAGGTTTGAAAAACCGTGTATTAAGGGGAGAGGCGTGGGAGGGGGTTTCTCCCTCTGCTGCAGTTTTGCAATGGGGTCCTTGGGAGAGAAGGGGCCACAGAGGAGAAGCGGGGTCTGGGGAGGGAGGGGCTGGTGATGCAGCCAGAGGGGAGGGGGCTGACTGAGCCAACCCTGTTTGCAGCCCCTGTGGTGTTTTTTGCAGTTATCCTTCCTGACTGCTTGACGGCCTCCCAGGAAAATTATGGGAATAGAAAGGTTTAAAGTCAAACAATAGATATAATTGCATAGCCTCCTTTTCCCCCCCATGCACGAAAAGGTTCCGGTGTGAATGCAGAGTGAGTCAAGGGAGTCTCTTCTTAAAAGCTTCTAGTGTTGGAGCATTCACAGCTTCTGGAGGCGGGTAGTTCCACCGGCTAACACTTCTCCCTGTCAGGAGATTCCTCCTTCCTTCCCGGGTCAGTCTCCCTCCGTCGCCGCTTCTCCCGCCTTCAGGGGGGGCTTCGGGGAAGAGCGGGGCCCCCTCCTCTTCGGGGCACCCCCCAGATAGGGGAAGGCTGCTCTCACCTCCCCCCCGCCCTTCTCCCCCCCTGCTCCGACCCCCCCCCCGCCCGGGAGAGGGGCTGCCTGGGGGCTGCGGGGGGAGCCTGGCCGGAGCCCCCCAGGGGGAAGGAGGCAGGAAGCCCCCCCAGATGCCCCCCCGCCCTGCCTAGGGAGACCCCCAGTGGGGGGAGGGGCGAGGGGGGAGAAGACTTCAAGGGGAGCCCCTCGTCCCACCCCCTTGCCGAAGAGAAGCTTCGCTACTGCGCAGGCGCCATGTGGCTGATAGTTGGGAGGAAGGAGGACGCCGATTGGTCGCTCTGGGGAGGGCAGCGATTGGCAGGAGGCCTCCTCGGGGCGGTCCATTCAAAGGAAAGAGGAAAAGCAACCAGGAAGAGGCCTCGCCGCAAAGTCCCGCCTCCACTTCCGGGAACGAATAGAACTGAGGCGCCTGAATGGCTCTCCCGCGGGCTGGCTCGCAATCCAGGTAGGGCCCAGGGGATGCTGGGAGTCGCAGACCGAGAGGCGCTCTGGGGGAGGGAGGGGGGAGACCCTGCCTGGCTGGACGGGCGCTGCGAGGGAGGCCTGCCCGGAAAGTCTCGCTGAGAGGCGCCATATGATGATGGACCCGGGGAAGCGCGACGTAGATTGGGCGCTTTGGGGAGGGCAGCGATTGGCAGGAGGACTCCTCGGGGCGGTCCATTCAAAGGAAAGAGGAAGAGCAGCAAAGTCCCGCCTCCACTTCCGGGAACGAATAGCACTGAAGCGCCCTAATTGGTTCATCCGCGGAGGGGCTCGGAGCCAGGGAGGGCGCAAGGGATGCTGGGAGACGCAGTCCGAGAGGCTCTCTGGCGGAGGAGGGAGGGTGGGGGGAGGCCGAGGCCTGGTCTGGCTGGACGGGCGCTTGGAGGGAGGCCTGCCCGGAAAGTCTCGCTGAGAGGCGGAGGCTTCGGCATTCCTCCCCGGGCGGGCCTGGGACTCCCCTCCGGGAAGGGACGAAGCCGTGACCTGCCTCTCCTCCTCTCCCTTCGCCCCTGCAGGAGGACGCGCGAACCCGGCGGAGGAAGGAAGGAAGGACGGAGGCGCCGCCCGAGAGGAGAGGAGGCCCCGCGGAGCAGCCCCGGGAGGAGACGGCGGGGGAGGCCCGGCAGGGATGAGCCGAAGGGGACTCCGGGAAAGGAGGCCTCCTGGAGGGAGAAGCGGGGAGCAGGAAATGGGCGGAGGCCCCGAGACGGACCTTGAGGGCGGAGGGTCCTTCAGAAGAGGCGGAAGACTTGGGAGTCCCCAGAGAATCCAGGAGGGAGGAAAGAAATATGAATGTGCAGATTGTGGAAAATCCTTCAAAAGAAATTCAGTTCTTGTAAACCATCTAAGAATCCACTCAGGAGAGAAACCACATAAATGCCTGGAGTGTGGAAAGAGCTTCAGTCAGAGGGGACACCTTTATAGACATCAAAGGATCCACTCAGGAGAGAAACCGCATAAATGTCTGGAGTGTGGAAAGAGCTTCAGTTGCAGCAGCAGCCTTTATATACATCAAAGGATCCACTCAGGAGAGAAAACAAATAAATGCCTGGAGTGTGGAAAGAGCTTCAGTCAGAGGGGAAGCCTTTATAGACATCAAAGGATCCACTCAGGAGAGAAACCGCATAAATGTCTGGAGTGTGGAAAGAGCTTCAGTCAGAGGGGAAGCCTTTATAGACATCAAAGGATCCACTCAGGAGAGAAACCCCATGAATGCCTGGAGTGTGGAAAGAGCTTCAGTGAGAGGGGAAGCCTTTATCTACATCAACGGATCCACTCAGGAGAGAAACCCCATGAATGCCTGGCGTGTGGAAAGAGCTTCAATCGGAGGGGAAACCTTTATACACATCAAAGGATCCACTCAGGAGAGAAACCGCATAAATGCCTGGAGTGTGGAAAGAGCTTCAATCAGAGGGGACACCTTTATACACATCAAAGGATCCACTCAGGAGAGAAACCGCATAAATGTCTGGAGTGTGGAAAGAGCTTCAGTGAGAGGGGAAGCCTTTATACACATCAAAGGATCCACTCAGGAGAGAAACCGCATAAATGCCTGGAGTGTGGAAAGAGCTTCAATCTGAGGGGAAGCCTTTATACACATCAAAGAATCCACTCAGGAGAGATTGAAACCAAGTCACATGCCTAGACAGACCTTTTTGGTCTGAAACATTATTTGTATATTGCCAGCAACAATCTGGGTCCTTTGGCTGGGGGGCCGATGACTCAGTAACATTTTTAACTCCTTCACATCCAACTGCTCCAGCTATCCCAGCTTCTTTCTCCGCTTGCTGATTCAGATCCAGATCAAAGCCGAGCTTCGCCAACAGTTCTTTTCCTTCATCCAAAGATTTTGCCCGGTACATTTTCCCATCTTTAAAAACAATTATAATCGCCGGATATTGCCAGCTGAACCTAATGCCTCTTTGAAATAAGGCATCCGCAACTGGTCGCATTTTATTTCTGGCTTGTAATGTTTGCCTGGACAAATCTTTCAGAACCCTGATCGGGATCCCCTTACAATTAAGGTTGGTCATTTTCTTTAAATCTTTGTAGACTTCTGTAGCTGTTTTTTCAAAAAGAAATTTAATTATAATATCCCTTTGGATTCCACGTATGCCAAAAGCCCAATGTGCACGCTCAATTTGATCTTCTTCAATTTTAATTTTATTGTCTTTAAACCATTGGCAAACATTCTGAATCGTGTTTCTACCGTCAGCGAAATCTTGTTTGAACCCCCTCAAACGTATATTAGCTCTTCTTGATCTGTCCTCCAAAATATTTAACCGAAGACGATCTTGGTCCCTATCATCCTCCAACTTCTTCACCCTAACACCCTGTAGTGTTAGGTGGAGAAATTGAAGCGCTGGAAGAAAGACTGGCCTTTTTAAAAGGAAAAGAACTGGAGAGAGCGGAGCTGCCCAAGGAGGCCAGAGTTACGAGACAGAAGAAAAAAATGAACAGTTTGAAATAGTGTGATTCTTAAGGTTTTACCTACTTGTAAGGGGAGTGATAAAGGCTTAGTCCTTAGATTCAACTTTAAATTTTGAATGAAATAAGTAAGGGGGGAGGCATGGGGAGGGGGAGTGTGGGGTTTTTAATTTTGATGTGACTTTTTTAATTAAAAATGTTTAGGGGGAGCAGCAGATTCGGCAGAACCGAGCCTCCAATGGTGCCTGGCCATCATAGCGGAAATTTTTTCCGCTCTTTTCTCTTGTTGAGAGAAGTGGGGGGGGGCACTCTGGTGGGACGATTTTTTTATAAACGTGGAAATCTCATTAAAGCTCTGGGTTGCAGGAGGGAAAAATGATAAATGGAAAAGTTATGAGTGATCAAATAATTATGGCAGTGAATATAAATGGTTTGGCATCGTCCTTGAAAAGGTATAGATTAATGAAATTAGCAAAAGAAAATAGTGTGGACTTTTTGTTCCTCACTGAGACTCATAAGGCAAGGAAAAAGATGGATAAATTGATTAATAATTCTAGTGATTGGAAATGGATTTTTGAATCTCGGGGGAAAACAAACAGTAAGGGCGTAGCGATATTAATTCATCAACGGAATCAGTTTCAAGTGATACAAACAAAAGGGGATAATGAACGTAGATTATTATTTGTTAAAGGTAAAGTTAATCAAATGATGATAACTTTAGCAGTAATATATGCTCCAAATGTAAATGCCAAACAATTTATATTGAATGCAAAACGTAAGCTAGATGCTTTCTCAGAAGGGACTGTGGTATTCGCAGGGGATTTTAACGTGGAAATAATGGCTAATAAGAAAGAAAAGAAACAATTGAATTTAAATAAATTAAATATGATAGACGCTCATGCCGATAAACTAAATAGGGGAACGTTTTACTCTGCAAGACACAACAAGTTTAGTTGTATTGATTATATATTAGTGAACAAATTAGGAAGTATTCAAATTAAAAAAGCAGAAATAAAAGGTAATTGGATCTCAGATCATGCTCCTATAATGTCGGTCTTGAAAATACATTTTATTAGGAAACAAAGAATTTGGAGATATAATCAGGTTGTCTCAGTGAATGAAAAAAATAAAGAAAAAAATACAGAAAGACATTCAGGAATTTTTTAAAATAAATGAGGATGGGGAAATAAAGCAATCAGTAATTTGGGATACTAAAAAGGCAGTTATTAGAGGAAATTGTATTAGCCTGGAGTCTTTTATTAAAAAAAAGTTGGGGATGGGAAAAAGAGGAAACGATTAGAGAGATAGAGACAATACGTGAAAGATTAAAAATAACAAGGAATAGGGAATGGAATAATTTATTAAAAATTAAGCAAAGACAATTAAAGGATATAGAAGAACAACAATGGAATAATATGAGGATGGCAGTAAAGCAGAGAATTGAAATATGGGGGGGAAAGTCAGCAAAACAAATGGCAAATTATTTGAAAAGAAGGAAAGAAAAATCAACTATTAATGTTCTAAGAGATAAAAATGGTTTATTAAAATATGATAATAGAGAGTTAGAAGTTGCAATGAAAAAATTTTATGAAAAACTATATGAGAAAGAACATGTCATTGTACAAGATATAGAGGTTAATGAAAAGCTAAATGAAGAAGAAAGACAACTGTTGAATGCAAATATAACAAAGGGAGAAATAATTAGAGTTATTAGAAATTTGAAACCTGGGAAGGCCCCAGGCCCTGATGGGTTTACAGGAGAATATTACAAAACGGATATGGAGGTTTTATTACCACATTTGGAGAAATTATATAATAATGTTTTATTAAATATGGATATTCCACAAACGTGGAGAAACTCTGAAATTGTAACAATCCCAAAACCAGAACGAGATTTAAAAGAACCTGGTTCCTACCGCCCAATCAGTTTGCTAAACCAAGATTACAAGATTTTTATGAAACTTTTAGCAAATAGATTAGAAAATATATTACCCAGAATAATAGGGAAAGATCAATATGGGTTTATAAAAGGAAGAAGAATTTATGAACCAATTAGAAATATAGTGAATGTGTTACACCATGCTACAAGAACTAAACGGAAATTAGGATTGTTGAAGTTAGACGTTTATAAAGCTTTTGATAAAATAAATCATGATTATTTATTCCGATTATGTAAAACTTTAGATATGGGGAATAGGTTTAGTCATATAATAAAAGAAATATATATAAAAAAATACAGCTTATATCAGAGTAAATGGGAATAGAACAGATGAGATAGAAATAAATAATGGAACTAAGCAGGGGTGCCCCCTATCTCCGATGCTCTTCGTAATGGCAATTGAAACATTAGCCAATAAAATTAGAAAAGATAAACAGTGGAAGGGATACCAAATTGGAAATTTAGAATTAAAATTAAATCTCTTTGCCGATGATGCTATAATAGTTACAGAAACACCAATAGATATGTTGAAAAGAATGACTATTTTACCTCAAGAATTTAAAGAGCAATCAGGGTTAAGAGTAAATATGGAAAAATCAGAAATTATTTGTTTAAATACTGGACCCAAAGAACAGATTGAAATACGTAAAGTATCAGGTCTAAAATTGGGAAGTAAAAAGATGAAATACTTAGGAATATGGTTATTAAAAAATCCAGAAAGAATGGCCGAGTTTAATTATAATTTAGTATGGAAAAAGATTCAGAAGCAGATTAAAAGTTGGAAAAATAAAAATTTGACAAGAATGGCAAAGATTAGGGCATCATTAAAAATGATGATAATTCCAAAAATGTTATATATATTACAAGTAATGCCGGGGACCTTCCCTAAAGCAAAATTAAAAGAGTGGGATAATAAATTGAATTTTTGGATTGAAGGTAATAAGAGACCAAGAATCAAAAAAAGGTGGTTAGTAGCCACGGAGAACGAAGGGGGGGTGGGGAAACCCATGCCTGGAATATTATAGGGATGCTTATCAAATAGATAGACTAATGGATTTACAATTATTTGAAGAGAAATTCTGGGTAAGATTAGAAAAAGAAATTAATGATATAAAGGATGAAGAATTATTATTTAGGAAATGGAATAGGATAGATATAAACAGGTTAATAGATCCTGCTAAGGCAGTTATAGAGAGTTGGACGAAATGGCAAAGTAAATTGAAAATGACGAATTCTAAACTAGCGACGCTGCAGGTAATAAACATAAATAAGGAAGGTAATCTCACAAAGATAATAAGGGAATTAAGGAGTAAAGGAATAATGAGAATTGAGCAATTATATGAAAAAGATGGAAAGATTATTAGAAGTAAATTAGAGCAATGTCTGGGCCAAGAAAGATGGTTATAAGTTAATGCAATATGCACATATTTAAGTAGAAGTGAGAATAAAGAAACATTCCTCAGACATGAAACAATTTTAGAAAAGATATTAAAAGAAAAGAATAAGAGTACAAAAGCGCAAGTAGGAAATATATATAGGGTTTTATTACAAGTGGAGGAGGAAGTGGTAAAAGGATTGACAAGGTATTGGCAGGACGAATTAGAAATTAATGAATGGGAAATGGAAAGTGTAGTAGAAGATATTAGGAAGATTAAAAATACAAGGATAAGAGAGATGAGAAGAAAAATTTTACATAAATGGTATTATACACCATTACAATTAGCGCACTTCCAAAGGGAGAAGAAAGGGAATTGTTGGCATGGATGTAAAGAAAAGGGAGTATTTATGCATATGTTTTGGGAATGTGCTGAAGTTCAAAAATTTTGGAAGCAAATACAAATTGAGGTAAATAAGATGCTAAATATTAATTGGAGAATAACTAAGGAGGTGGCGCTATTAATAAAAAATAGTGAGGTAAAGGAATATGAAGAAATTAAAACTGCAGCAATAGAAAGTGCCCAAGCAACTATAGTGCTTGGGTGGAAAGATGCGAAGAAATGGAATATACAAAATTGGTGTAAGTATATATATGGTAGACCACATTCACTATCAAATAATGGAAATTAGATTACACAATTATAATGAAGTTAAATTGGTAGCAACGATGAAGCGGTGGGAAAAGGTTAAAAATTATATGTTAAATTTAATAGGCGATGTAAAAATAAAGAATAAAATTCAGTCACTCTATAAAGTATGAATAATGTAATCCAGAGTTGAGAAGTATATATGTAAGAGAAATTGAATCTTCCCAATTGGTGGTGGGATTAATGTTTGTATTTTTGTAATTTGTCTGGTGGAGGGCACTATTCACAGTGCACTGTTTTATGTATTAGATTAATAAAAAATAAAAAGATTGTTAAAAAAAACAAAACAATCTGGGTCCTTTTACCATCCTCAGAAGGATGGATAACAGTCAAGGCTTGAGGGCTGTCAGAATCAAACTCCGGGGTGTGGACAATCTGCCTGCAATACTGCACTAAGAAGCTACTTGAATGTTTATCACAGACCTAATTACAGCTCATTAAGAAAGGTGTGAACTCTTACCCTTCATTGCCATCTCAATCTTTTGCCAACATGAGTGAATACTATATTCTCAGCCCAAACATTCAGGAGTAAGTAAACTTATGGACAGCACCATTTTATTATTCACTTTATTGCTCTACTTGGTTTAATGATCGTGCTCTTCTTTAATGCCAAACAGTGGAATTTGAATAATTTTACACACTTTTTCAAGGGCTCTGGGACAGGATAGCAGTCTTCCAGTATCTCAGGGGCTGCCCCAAAGAAGAGGGAGTCAAGCTATTCTCCAAAGCGCCTAAAGGCAGGACAAGAAGCAACGGATGGAAACTCATCAAGGAGAGAAGCAACCTAGAACTAAGGAGGAATTTCCTGATAGTGAAGACAATTAACCAGTGGAACTACCTGCCTCCAGAAGCGGTGAATGTTCCAGCACTGGAAGTTTTTAAGAGACTGGACAGCCATTTGTCTGAAATGTTCTAGGGTTTCCTGCCTGAGCAGGGGTTGGACTAGAAGACCTCCAAGGTCCCTTCCAGCTCTCTTCTCCTTCCTTCCTTCCTTCCTTCCTTCCTTCCTTCCTTCCTTCCTTCCTTCCTCCACCTCCTCCTCCTATTATTATTATTATGTTCATTCTGAAAAAGTAATTCTTTCCCCTGCTCTATAAGATAGTTGAAAACTCGGGGTGCTTCAATGCAAGCTACAGAGCTTGGGGGGCTTCTGGATTTGAGGTCAGTTGCATTGCTCTGACATCCAGCACCAACGTCTGCAGGGGAGAGTGGAGCCAGGCATCCCCATCCAGGCTGAACAGGGAGTCCTCGACGTACGACCACAATGGAGCTCAAAATTTCACTTGCTAAGCGAGACATTTGTGAAGTGAGTTTTGCCCCATTTTATGACCTTTCTTGCCACAGTGGTTAAGCCAGGGGGGTCTTCCAACTTGGCCCTTTTGAAATGACCAAAAGTCATTTCAAAATAAGTGGGCACCTCCCCCCAATTCCCTGCCCTTGGATATCCCAGAGAACCACTCTGAAAAAACCCTGAGTGGACACTGCCTTCTCTTTCAGGGAGGTCGGACACGGTCTGCAAAAACCACTTCCAAGCTGGCTTATCATCATGGAGCCGTGATAGTGAATTGCTCGGGGTGCAACAACCATCGTGTGATTGCTGATAACTTGGGCTGGTTCTCTGACTTGGAGGGGAAAAGGTGGGCGTGACATCCTTCCCCCCCCCCTTGTCTTCTTCAGGATTTGATGCTTCAGCTGCTGAAGCTGTAATGAGTTCCTGGGAACAGTTCAGACCTGACATTGGTTGTTAGTGAAGGCAAATTCAAATTTAGAATAGAGCTGGAAGGGACCTTGAAGGTCTCATAGTCCAGCTCCATACTCAAAGCAGGAGCCCTAATATACCAGGCATGTCAAAGTGAGGGCCCACGGGCTGGATGTGTCATGCCGAAACCGCTCCCACCCCATTGCCAGCAGTTGGAAAAAGGCACAACACGTCACACGAGATCACAAGTTGGACACCTGTTCTCTACCCAAACCCAAATCTTGCAACCTTTCTTTCTATGTTTTAGTCTTCAGGCCTTTAAGTATCTTTGTTGCTCTTCTTTGCATTTTTTCCAAAGTCTGACCAGGTGGGTGATTACAGATGCCCATTGAAATGGATGGGTAAGTTTGGGGGGGGGAGGGAGTTAATTTGCAAATGTCCTGGCAGATAAACAGGTGTATTGTTTTGCCAGTCAGCTGCAGGAAGGAAATGAGAGAGGGGCCAGCCCAGGGTTCGGGGTCTATGTCTCAGGGCAGGCCGGCCCAGGTAGCAGCTGTAACAGGAGCCCCCTCCAAAGGGGGCATAGGAGGAAAATGTGTGCCTCTGTGGCAGCTTCGGCATCAGGTGCCAAGAAGCCAAAGGAGGTTTGAAAAACCGTGTATTAAGGGGAGAGGCGTGGGAGGGGGTTTCTCCCTCTGCTGCAGTTTTGCAATGGGGTCCTTGGGAGAGAAGGGGCCACAGAGGAGAAGCGGGGTCTGGGGAGGGAGGGGCTGGTGATGCAGCCAGAGGGGAGGGGGCTGACTGAGCCAACCCTGTTTGCAGCCCCTGTGGTGTTTTTTGCAGTTATCCTTCCTGACTGCTTGACGGCCTCCCAGGAAAATTATGGGAATAGAAAGGTTTAAAGTCAAACAATAGATATAATTGCATAGCCTCCTTTTCCCCCCCATGCACGAAAAGGTTCCGGTGTGAATGCAGAGCGAGTCAAGGGAGTCTCTTCTTAAAAGCTTCTAGTGTTGGAGCATTCACAGCTTCTGGAGGCGGGTAGTTCCACCGGCTAACACTTCTCCCTGTCAGGAGATTCCTCCTTCCTTCCCGGGTCAGTCTCCCTCCGTCGCCGCTTCTCCCGCCTTCAGGGGGGGCTTCGGGGAAGAGCGGGGCCCCCTCCTCTTCGGGGCACCCCCCAGATAGGGGAAGGCTGCTCTCACCTCCCCCCCGCCCTTCTCCCCCCCTGCTCCGACCCCCCCCCCCGCCCGGGAGAGGGGCTGCCTGGGGGCTGCGGGGGGAGCCTGGCCGGAGCCCCCAGGGGGAAGGAGGCAGGAAGCCCCCCCAGATGACCCCCCGCCCTGCCTAGGGAGACCCCCAGTGGGGGGAGGGGTGAGGGGGGAGAAGACTTCAAGGGGAGCCCCTCGTCCCACCCCCTTGCCGAAGAGAAGCTTCGCTACTGCGCAGGCGCCATGTGGCTGATAGTTGGGAGGAAGGAGGACGCCGATTGGTCGCTCTGGGGAGGGCAGCGATTGGCAGGAGGCCTCCTCGGGGCGGTCCATTCAAAGGAAAGAGGAAAAGCAACCAGGAAGAGGCCTCGCCGCAAAGTCCCGCCTCCACTTCCGGGAACGAATAGAACTGAGGCGCCTGAATGGCTCTCCCGCGGGCTGGCTCGCAATCCAGGTAGGGCGCAGGGGATGCTGGGAGTCGCAGACCGAGAGGCGCTCTGGGGGAGGGAGGGGGGAGACCCTGCCTGGCTGGACGGGCGCTGCGAGGGAGGCCTGCCCGGAAAGTCTCGCTGAGAGGCGGAGGCTTCGGCATTCCTCCCCGGGCGGGCCTGGGACTCCCCTCCGGGAAGGGACGATGCCGTGACCTGCCTCTCCTCCTCTCCCTTCGCCCCTGCAGGAGGACGCGCGAACCCGGCGGAGGAAGGAAGGAAGGACGGAGGCGCCGCCCGAGAGGAGAGGAGGCCCCGCGGAGCAGCCCCGGGAGGAGACGGCGGGGGAGGCCCGGCAGGGATGAGCCGAAGGGGACTCCGGGAAAGGAGGCCTCCTGGAGGGAGAAGCGGGGAGCAGGAAATGGGCGGAGGCCCCGAGACGGACCTTGAGGGCGGAGGGTCCTTCAGAAGAGGCGGAAGACTTGGAAGTCCCCAGAGAATCCAGGAGGGAGGAAAGAAATATGAATGTGCAGATTGTGGAAAATCCTTCAAAAGAAATTCAGTTCTTGTAAACCATCTAAGAATCCACTCAGGAGAGAAACCACATAAATGCCTGGAGTGTGGAAAGAGCTTCAGTCAGAGGGGACACCTTTATAGACATCAAAGGATCCACTCAGGAGAGAAACCGCATAAATGTCTGGAGTGTGGAAAGAGCTTCAGTTGCAGCAGCAGCCTTTATATACATCAAAGGATCCACTCAGGAGAGAAAACAAATAAATGCCTGGAGTGTGGAAAGAGCTTCAGTCAGAGGGGAAGCCTTTATAGACATCAAAGGATCCACTCAGGAGAGAAACCGCATAAATGTCTGGAGTGTGGAAAGAGCTTCAGTCAGAGGGGAAGCCTTTATAGACATCAAAGGATCCACTCAGGAGAGAAACCCCATGAATGCCTGGAGTGTGGAAAGAGCTTCAGTGAGAGGGGAAGCCTTTATCTACATCAACGGATCCACTCAGGAGAGAAACCCCATGAATGCCTGGAGTGTGGAAAGAGGTTCAATCGGAGGGGAAGCCTTTATACACATGAAAGGATCCACTCAGGAGAGAAACCGCATAAATGTCTGGAGTGTGGAAAGAGCTTCAGTCAGAGGGGACACTTTTATGCACATCAAAGTATTCACTCAGGAGAGAAACCGCATGAATGCCTGGAGTGTGGAAAGAGGTTCAGTTGGAGGGGAAGCCTTTATACACATCAAAGGATCCACTCAGGAGAGAAACCGCATAAATGCCTGGCGTGTGGAAAGAGCTTCAATCGGAGGGGAAACCTTTATACACATCAAAGGATCCACTCAGGAGAGAAACCGCATAAATGCCTGGAGTGTGGAAAGAGCTTCAATCAGAGGGGACACCTTTATACACATCAAAGGATCCACTCAGGAGAGAAACCGCATAAATGTCTGGAGTGTGGAAAGAGCTTCAGTGAGAGGGGAAGCCTTTATACACATCAAAGGATCCACTCAGGAGTGAAACCGCATAAATGTCTGGAATGTGGAAAGAGCTTCAATCAGAGGGGACACCTTTATACACATCAAAGGATCCACTCAGGAGAGAAACCGCATAAATGTCTGGAATGTGGAAAGAGCTTCAATCAGAGGGGACACCTTTATACACATCAAAGGATCCACTCAGGAGAGAAACCGCATAAATGCCTGGAGTGTGGAAAGAGCTTCAGTCAGAGGGGACACCTTTATAGACATCAAAGGATCCACTCAGGAGAGAAACCGCATAAATGTCTGGAGTGTGGAAAGAGCTTCAGTCAGATGGGACACCTTTATGCACATCAAAGAATCCACTCAGGAGAGATTGAAACCAAGTCACATGCCTAGACAGACCTTTTTGGTCTGAAACATTATTTGTATATTGCCAGCAACAATCTGGGTCCTTTGGCTGGGGGGCCGATGACTCAGTAACATTTTTAACTCCTTCACATCCAACTGCTCCAGCTATCCCAGCTTCTTTCTCCGCTTGCTGATTCAGATCCAGATCAAAGCCGAGCTTCGCCAACAGTTCTTTTCCTTCATCCAAAGATTTTGCCCGGTACATTTTCCCATCTTTAAAAACAATTATAATCGCCGGATATTGCCAGCTGAACCTAATGCCTCTTTGAAATAAGGCATCCGCAACTGGTCGCATTTTATTTCTGGCTTGTAATGTTTGCCTGGACAAATCTTTCAGAACCCTGATCGGGATCCCCTTACAATTAAGGTTGGTAATTTTCTTTAAATCTTTGTAGACTTCTGTAGCTGTTTTTTCAAAAAGAAATTTAATTATAATATCCCTTTGGATTCCACGTATGCCAAAAGCCCAATGTGCACGCTCAATTTGATCTTCTTCAATTTTAATTTTATTGTCTTTAAACCATTGGCAAACATTCTGAATCGTGTTTCTACCGTCAGCGAAATCTTGTTTGAACCCCCTCAAACGTATATTAGCTCTTCTTGATCTGTCCTCCAAAATATTTAACCGAAGACGATCTTGGTCCCTATCATCCTCCAACTTCTTCACCCTAACACCCTGTAGTGTTAGGTGGAGAAATTGAAGCGCTGGAAGAAAGACTGGCCTTTTTAAAAGGAAAAGAACTGGAGAGAGCGGAGCTGCCCAAGGAGGCCAGAGTTACGAGACAGAAGAAAAAAATGAACAGTTTGAAATAGTGTGATTCTTAAGGTTTTACCTACTTGTAAGGGGAGTGATAAAGGCTTAGTCCTTAGATTCAACTTTAAATTTTGAATGAAATAAGTAAGGGGGGAGGCATGGGGAGGGGGAGTGTGGGGTTTTTAATTTTGATGTGACTTTTTTAATTAAAAATGTTTAGGGGGAGCAGCAGATTCGGCAGAACCGAGCCTCCAATGGTGCCTGGCCATCATAGCGGAAATTTTTTCCGCTCTTTTCTCTTGTTGAGAGAAGTGGGGGGGGCACTCTGGTGGGACGATTTTTTTATAAACGTGGAAATCTCATTAAAGCTCTGGGTTGCAGGAGGGAAAAATGATAAATGGAAAAGTTATGAGTGATCAAATAATTATGGCAGTGAATATAAATGGTTTGGCATCGTCCTTGAAAAGGTATAGATTAATGAAATTAGCAAAAGAAAATAGTGTGGACTTTTTGTTCCTCACTGAGACTCATAAGGCAAGGAAAAAGATGGATAAATTGATTAATAATTCTAGTGATTGGAAATGGATTTTTGAATCTCGGGGAAAAACAAACAGTAAGGGCGTAGCGATATTAATTCATCAACGGAATCAGTTTCAAGTGATACAAACAAAAGGGGATAATGAACGTAGATTATTATTTGTTAAAGGTAAAGTTAATCAAATGATGATAACTTTAGCAGTAATATATGCTCCAAATGTAAATGCCAAACAATTTATATTGAATGCAAAACGTAAGCTAGATGCTTTCTCAGAAGGGACTGTGGTATTCGCAGGGGATTTTAACGTGGAAATAATGGCTAATAAGAAAGAAAAGAAACAATTGAATTTAAATAAATTAAATATGATAGACGCTCATGCCGATAAACTAAATAGGGGAACGTTTTACTCTGCAAGACACAACAAGTTTAGTTGTATTGATTATATATTAGTGAACAAATTAGGAAGTATTCAAATTAAAAAAGCAGAAATAAAAGGTAATTGGATCTCAGATCATGCTCCTATAATGTCGGTCTTGAAAATACATTTTATTAGGAAACAAAGAATTTGGAGATATAATCAGGTTGTCTCAGTGAATGAAAAAAATAAAGAAAAAAATACAGAAAGACATTCAGGAATTTTTTAAAATAAATGAGGATGGGGAAATAAAGCAATCAGTAATTTGGGATACTAAAAAGGCAGTTATTAGAGGAAATTGTATTAGCCTGGAGTCTTTTATTAAAAAAAAGTTGGGGATGGGAAAAAGAGGAAACGATTAGAGAGATAGAGACAATACGTGAAAGATTAAAAATAACAAGGAATAGGGAATGGAATAATTTATTAAAAATTAAGCAAAGACAATTAAAGGATATAGAAGAACAACAATGGAATAATATGAGGATGGCGGTAAAGCAGAGAATTGAAATATGGGGGGGAAAGTCAGCAAAACAAATGGCAAATTATTTGAAAAGAAGGAAAGAAAAATCAACTATTAATGTTCTAAGAGATAAAAATGGTTTATTAAAATATGATAATAGAGAGTTAGAAGTTGCAATGAAAAAATTTTATGAAAAACTATATGAGAAAGAACATGTCATTGTACAAGATATAGAGGTTAATGAAAAGTTAAATGAAGAAGAAAGACAACTGTTGAATGCAAATATAACAAAGGGAGAAATAATTAGAGTTATTAGAAATTTGAAACCTGGGAAGGCCCCAGGACCTGATGGGTTTACAGGAGAATATTACAAAACGGATATGGAGGTTTTATTACCACATTTGGAGAAATTATATAATAATGTTTTATTAAATATGGATATTCCACAAACGTGGAGAAACTCTGAAATTGTAACAATCCCAAAACCAGAACGAGATTTAAAAGAACCTGGTTCCTACCGCCCAATCAGTTTGCTAAACCAAGATTACAAGATTTTTATGAAACTTTTAGCAAATAGATTAGAAAATATATTACCCAGAATAATAGGGAAAGATCAATATGGGTTTATAAAAGGAAGAAGAATTTATGAACCAATTAGAAATATAGTGAATGTGTTACACCATGCTACAAGAACTAAACGGAAATTAGGATTGTTGAAGTTAGACGTTTATAAAGCTTTTGATAAAATAAATCATGATTATTTATTCCGATTATGTAAAACTTTAGATATGGGGAATAGGTTTAGTCATATAATAAAAGAAATATATATAAAAAAATACAGCTTATATCAGAGTAAATGGGAATAGAACAGATGAGATAGAAATAAATAATGGAACTAAGCAGGGGTGCCCCCTATCTCCGATGCTCTTCGTAATGGCAATTGAAACATTAGCCAATAAAATTAGAAAAGATAAACAGTGGAAGGGATACCAAATTGGAAATTTAGAATTAAAATTAAATCTCTTTGCCGATGATGCTATAATAGTTACAGAAACACCAATAGATATGTTGAAAAGAATGACTATTTTACCTCAAGAATTTAAAGAGCAATCAGGGTTAAGAGTAAATATGGAAAAATCAGAAATTATTTGTTTAAATACTGGACCCAAAGAACAGATTGAAATACGTAAAGTATCAGGTCTAAAATTGGGAAGTAAAAAGATGAAATACTTAGGAATATGGTTATTAAAAAATCCAGAAAGAATGGCCGAGTTTAATTATAATTTAGTATGGAAAAAGATTCAGAAGCAGATTAAAAGTTGGAAAAATAAAAATTTGACAAGAATGGCAAAGATTAGGGCATCATTAAAAATGATGATAATTCCAAAAATGTTATATATATTACAAGTAATGCCGGGGACCTTCCCTAAAGCAAAATTAAAAGAGTGGGATAATAAATTGAATTTTTGGATTGAAGGTAATAAGAGACCAAGAATCAAAAAAAGGTGGTTAGTAGCCACGGAGAACGAAGGGGGGGTGGGGAAACCCATGCCTGGAATATTATAGGGATGCTTATCAAATAGATAGACTAATGGATTTACAATTATTTGAAGAGAAATTCTGGGTAAGATTAGAAAAAGAAATTAATGATATAAAGGATGAAGAATTATTATTTAGGAAATGGAATAGGATAGATATAAACAGGTTAATAGATCCTGCTAAGGCAGTTATAGAGAGTTGGACGAAATGGCAAAGTAAATTGAAAATGACGAATTCTAAACTAGCGACGCTGCAGGTAATAAACATAAATAAGGAAGGTAATCTCACAAAGATAATAAGGGAATTAAGGAGTAAAGGAATAATGAGAATTGAGCAATTATATGAAAAAGATGGAAAGATTATTAGAAGTAAATTAGAGCAATGTCTGGGCCAAGAAAGATGGTTATAAGTTAATGCAATATGCACATATTTAAGTAGAAGTGAGAATAAAGAAACATTCCTCAGACATGAAACAATTTTAGACAAGATATTAAAAGAAAAGAATAAGAGTACAAAAGCGCAAGTAGGAAATATATATAGGGTTTTATTACAAGTGGAGGAGGAAGTGGTAAAAGGATTGACAAGGTATTGGCAGGACGAATTAGCAATTAATGAATGGGAAATGGAAAGTGTAGTAGAAGATATTAGGAAGATTAAAAATACAAGGATAAGAGAGATGAGAAGAAAAATTTTACATGAATGGTATTATACACCATTACAATTAGCGCACTTCCAAAGGGAGAAGAAAGGGAATTGTTGGCATGGATGTAAAGAAAAGGGAGTATTTATGCATATGTTTTGGGAATGTGCTGAAGTTCAAAAATTTTGGAAGCAAATACAAATTGAGGTAAATAAGATGCTAAATATTAATTGTAGAATAACTAAGGAGGTGGCGCTATTAATAAAAAATAGTGAGGTAAAGGAATATGAAGAAATTAAAACTGCAGCAATAGAAAGTGCCCAAGCAACTATAGTGCTTGGGTGGAAAGATGCGAAGAAATGGAATATACAAAATTGGTGTAAGTATATATATGGTAGACCACATTCACTATCAAATAATGGAAATTAGATTACACAATTATAATGAAGTTAAATTGGTAGCAACGATGAAGCGGTGGGAAAAGGTTAAAAATTATATGTTAAATTTAATAGGCGATGTAAAAATAAAGAATAAAATTCAGTCACTCTATAAAGTATGAATAATGTAATCCAGAGTTGAGAAGTATATATGTAAGAGAAATTGAATCTTCCCAATTGGTGGTGGGATTAATGTTTGTATTTTTGTAATTTGTCTGGTGGAGGGCACTATTCACAGTGCACTGTTTTATGTATTAGATTAATAAAAAATAAAAAGATTGTTAAAAAAAACAAAACAATCTGGGTCCTTTTACCATCCTCAGAAGGATGGATAACAGTCAAGGCTTGAGGGCTGTCAGAATCAAACTCCGGGGTGTGGACAATCTGCCTGCAATACTGCACTAAGAAGCTACTTGAATGTTTATCACAGACCTAATTACAGCTCATTAAGAAAGGTGCGAACTCTTACCCTTCATTGCCATCTCAATCTTTTGCCAACATGAGTGAATACTATATTCTCAGCCCAAACATTCAGGAGTAAGTAAACTTATGGACAGCACCATTTTATTATTCACTTTATTGCTCTACTTGGTTTAATGATCGTGCTCTTCTTTAATGCCAAACAGTGGAATTTGAATAATTTTACACACTTTTTCAAGGGCTCTGGGACAGGATAGCAGTCTTCCAGTATCTCAGGGGCTGCCCCAAAGAAGAGGGAGTCAAGCTATTCTCCAAAGCGCCTAAAGGCAGGACAAGAAGCAACGGATGGAAACTCATCAAGGAGAGAAGCAACCTAGAACTAAGGAGGAATTTCCTGATAGTGAAGACAATTAACCAGTGGAACTACCTGCCTCCAGAAGCGGTGAATGTTCCAGCACTGGAAGTTTTTAAGAGACTGGACAGCCATTTGTCTGAAATGTTCTAGGGTTTCCTGCCTGAGCAGGGGTTGGACTAGAAGACCTCCAAGGTCCCTTCCAGCTCTCTTCTCCTTCCTTCCTTCCTTCCTTCCTTCCTTCCTTCCTTCCTTCCTTCCTTCCTTCCTCCACCTCCTCCTCCTATTATTATTATTATGTTCATTCTGAAAAAGTAATTCTTTCCCCTGCTCTATAAGATAGTTGAAAACTCGGGGTGCTTCAATGCAAGCTACAGAGCTTGGGGGGCTTCTGGATTTGAGGTCAGTTGCATTGCTCTGACATCCAGCACCAACGTCTGCAGGGGAGAGTGGAGCCAGGCATCCCCATCCAGGCTGAACAGGGAGTCCTCGACGTACGACCACAATGGAGCTCAAAATTTCACTTGCTAAGCGAGACATTTGTGAAGTGAGTTTTGCCCCATTTTATGACCTTTCTTGCCACAGTGGTTAAGCCAGGGGGGTCTTCCAACTTGGCCCTTTTGAAATGACCAAAAGTCATTTCAAAATAAGTGGGCACCTCCCCCCAATTCCCTGCCCTTGGATATCCCAGAGAACCACTCTGAAAAAACCCTGAGTGGACACTGCCTTCTCTTTCAGGGAGGTCGGACACGGTCTGCAAAAACCACTTCCAAGCTGGCTTATCATCATGGAGCCGTGATAGTGAATTGCTCGGGGTGCAACAACCATCGTGTGATTGCTGATAACTTGGGCTGGTTCTCTGACTTGGAGGGGAAAAGGTGGGCGTGACATCCTTCCCCCCCCCCTTGTCTTCTTCAGGATTTGATGCTTCAGCTGCTGAAGCTGTAATGAGTTCCTGGGAACAGTTCAGACCTGACATTGGTTGTTAGTGAAGGCAAATTCAAATTTAGAATAGAGCTGGAAGGGACCTTGAAGGTCTCATAGTCCAGCTCCATACTCAAAGCAGGAGCCCTAATATACCAGGCATGTCAAAGTGAGGGCCCACGGGCTGGATGTGTCATGCCGAAACCGCTCCCACCCCATTGCCAGCAGTTGGAAAAAGGCACAACACGTCACACGAGATCACAAGTTGGACACCTGTTCTCTACCCAAACCCAAATCTTGCAACCTTTCTTTCTATGTTTTAGTCTTCAGGCCTTTAAGTATCTTTGTTGCTCTTCTTTGCATTTTTTCCAAAGTCTGACCAGGTGGGTGATTACAGATGCCCATTGAAATGGATGGGTAAGTTTGGGGGGGGGGAGGGAGTTAATTTGCAAATGTCCTGGCAGATAAACAGCTGTATTGTTTTGCCAGTCAGCTGCAGGAAGGAAATGAGAGAGGGGCCAGCCCAGGGTTGGGGGTCTATGTCTCAGGGCAGGCCGGCCCAGGTAGCAGCTGTAACAGGAGCCCCCTCCAAAGGGGGCATAGGAGGAAAATGTGTGCCTCTGTGGCAGCTTCGGCATCAGGTGCCAAGAGGGCAAAGGAGGTTTGAAAAACCATGTATTAAGGGGAGAGGCGTGGGAGGGGGTTTCTCCCTCTGCTGCAGTTTTGCAATGGGGTCCTTGGGAGAGAAGGGGCCACAGAGGAGAAGCGGGGTCTGGGGAGGGAGGGGCTGGTGATGCAGCCAGAGGGGAGGGGGCTGACTGAGCCAACCCTGTTTGCAGCCCCTGTGGTGTTTTTTGCAGTTATCCTTCCTGACTGCTGGACTGCCTCCCGAGACAATTATGGGAATAGAAAGGTTTAAAGTCAAACAATAGATATAATTGCATAGCCTCCTTTTCCCCCACATGCACGAAAAGGTTCCGATGTGAATGCAGAGCGAGTGAAGGGAGTCTCTTCTTAAAAGCTTCTAGTGTTGGAGCATTCACAGCTTCTGGAGGCGGGTAGTTCCACCGGCTAACAGTTCTCCCTGTCAGGAGATTCCTCCTTCCTTCCCGGGTCGGTCTCCCTCCGTCGCCGCTTCTCCCGCCTTCAGGGGGGGCTTCGGGGAAGAGCGGGGCCCCCTCCTCTTCGGGGCGCCCCCCAGATAGGGGAAGGCTGCTCTCACCTCCCCCCCGCCCTTCTCCCCCCCTGCTCCGACCCCCCCCCGCCCGGGAGAGGGGCTGCCTGGGGGCCGTGGGGGGAGCCGGGCCGGAGCCCCCCAGGGGGAAGGAGGCAGGAAGCCCCCCCAGAGCCCCCCCCGCCCTGCCTAGGGAGACCCCCAGTGGGGGGAGGGGGAGGGGGAGAAGACTTCAAGGGGAGCCCCTCGCCCCACCCCCTGGCCGAAGAGAAGCTTCGCTACTGCGCAGGCGCCATGTGGCTGATGGTTGGGAGGAAGGAGGACGCCGATTGGTCGCTCTGGGGAGGGCAGCGATTGGCAGGAGGACTCCTCGGGGCGGTCCATTCAAAGGAAAGAGGAAGAGCAACCAGGAAGAGGCCTCACGGCAAAGTCCCGCCTCCACTTCCGGGAACGAATAGCACTGAAGCGCCTTAATTGGTTCATCCACGGAGGGGCTCGGAGCCAGGGAGGGCGCAAGGGATGCTGGGAGACGCAGTCCGAGAGGCTCTCTGGCGGAGGAGGGAGGGAGGGAGGGGGGGGAGGCCGAGGCCTGGTCTGGCTGGACGGGCGCTTGGAGGGAGGCCTGCCCGGAAAGTCTCGCTGAGAGGCGGAGGCTTCGGCCTTCCTCCCCGGGCGGGCCTGGGACTCCCCTCCGGGAAGGGACGAAGCCGTGACCCGCCTCTCCTCCTCTCCCTTCTTCCCTGCAGGAGGACGCGCGAACCCGGCAGAGGAAGGAAGGAAGGACGGAGGCGCCGCCCGAGAGGAGAGGAGGCCCCGCGGAGCAGCCCCGGGAGGAGACGGCGGGGGAGGCCCGGCAGGGATGAGCCGAAGGGGACTCCGGGAAAGGAGGCCGCCTGGAGGGAGAAGCGGGGAGCAGGAAACGGGCGGAGGCCCCGAGACGGGCCTGGAGGGCGGAGGGTCCTTCGGAAGAGGCGGAAGACTCGGGAGTCCCCAGAGAATCCAGGAGGGAGGAAAGAAATATGAATGTGCAGAATGTGGAAAATCCTTCAAAAGAAATTCAGTTCTTGTAAACCATCTAAGAATCCACACAGGAGAAAAACCATTTAAATGCCTGGAGTGTGGAAAGAGCTTCAGTGTGAGGGGAAACCTTTATATACATCAACGGATCCACTCAGGAGAGAAACCACATAAATGCCTGGAGTGTGGAAAGAGCTTCAATCGGAGGGGAAGCCTTTATATACATCAAAGAATTCACTCAGGAGAGAAACCACATAAATGCCTGGAGTGTGGAAAGAGGTTCAGTTGGAGGGGAAACCTTTATGCACATCAAAGAATTCACTCAGGAGAGAAACCGCATAAATGCCTGGAGTGTGGAAAGAGGTTCAGTTGGAGGGGAAGCCTTTATAGACATCAAAGGATCCACTCAGGAGAGAAACCGCATAAATGCCTGGAGTGTGGAAAGAGCTTCAGTCAGAGGGGAAGCCTTTATGCACATCAAAGGATCCACTCAGGAGAGAAACTGCATGAATGCCTGGAGTGTGGAAAGAGCTTCAATCGGAGGGGGAACCTTTATATACATCAACGGATCCACTCAGGAGAGAAACCGCATGAATGCCTGGAGTGTGGAAAGAGGTTCAGTTGGAGGGGAAGCCTTTATATACATCAACGGATCCACTCAGGAGAGAAACCGCATGAATGTCTGGAGTGTGGAAAGAGCTTCAGTGACAGGGGAAGCCTTTATAGACATCAAAGGATCCACTCAGGAGAGAAACCGCATAAATGCCTGGAGTGTGGAAAGAGCTTCAATCGGAGGGGGAACCTTTATACACATCAAAGGATCCACTCAGGAGAGAAACCGCATAAATGTCTGGAGTGTGGAAAGAGCTTCAATCGGAGGGGAAACCTTTATGCACATCAAAGAATCCACTCAGGAGAGATTGAAACCAAGTCACATGCCTAGACAGACCTTTTTGGTCTGAAACATTATTTGTATATTGCCAGCAACAATCTGGGTCCTTTGGCTGGGGGGCCGATGACTCAGTAACATTTTTAACTCCTTCACATCCAACTGCTCCAGCTATCCCAGCTTCTTTCTCCGCTTGCTGATTCAGATCCAGATCAAAGCCGAGCTTCGCCAACAGTTCTTTTCCTTCATCCAAAGATTTTGCCCGGTACATTTTCCCATCTTTAAAAACAATTATAATCGCCGGATATTGCCAGCTGAACCTAATGCCTCTTTGAAATAAGGCATCCGCAACTGGTCGCATTTTATTTCTGGCTTGTAATGTTTGCCTGGACAAATCTTTCAGAACCCTGATCGGGATCCCCTTACAATTAAGGTTCGTCATTTTCTTTAAATCTTTGTAGACTTCTGTAGCTGTTTTTTCAAAAAGTAATTTAATTATAATATCCCTTTGGATTCCACGTATGCCAAAAGCCCAATGCGCACGCTCAATTTGATCTTCTTCAATTTTAATTTTATTGTCTTTAAACCATTGGCAAACATTCTGAATCATGTTTCTACCGTCAGCGAAATCTTGTTTGAACCCCCTCAAACGTATATTAGCTCTTCTTGATCTGTCCTCCAAAATATTTAACCGAAGACGATCTTGGTCCCTATCATCCTCCAACTTCTTCACCCTAACACCCTATAGTGTTAGGTGGAGAAATTGAAGCGCTGGGAGAAAGACTGGCCTTTTTAAAAGGAAAAGAACTGGAGAGAGCGGAGCTGCCCAAGGAGGCCAGAGTTACGAGACAGAAGAAAAAAATGAACAGTTTGAAATAGTGTGATTCTTAAGGTTTTACCTACTTGTAAGGGGAGTGATAAAGGCTTAGTCCTTAGATTCAACTTTAAATTTTGAATGAAATAAGTAAGGGGGGAGGCTTGGGGAGGGGGAGTGTGGGGTTTTTAATTTTGATGTGACTTTTTTTTTAATTAAAAATGTTTAGGGGGAGCAGCAGATTCGGCAGAACCAAGCCTCCAATGGTGCCTGGCCGTCATAACGGAAATTTTTTCCGCTCTTTTCTCTTGTTGAGAGAAGTGGGGGGGGCACTCTGGTGGGAAGATTTTTTTTATAAACGTGGAAATCTCATTAAAGCTCTGGGTTGCAGGAGGGAAAAATGATAAATGGAAAAGTTATGAGTGATCAAATAATTATGGCAGTGAATATAAATGGTTTGGCATCGTCCTTGAAAAGGTATAGATTAATGAAATTAGCAAAAGAAAATAGTGTGGACTTTTTGTTCCTCGCTGAGACTCATAAGGCAAGGAAAAAGATGGATAAATTGATTAATAATTCTAGTGATTGGAAATGGATTTTTGAATCTCGGGGAAAAACAAACAGTAAGGGCGTAGCGATATTAATTCATCAACGGAATCAGTTTCAAGTGATACAAACAAAAGGGGATAATGAAGGTAGATTATTATTTGTTAAAGGTAAAGTTAATCAAATGATGATAACTTTAGCAGTAATATATGCTCCAAATGTAAATGCCAAACAATTTATATTGAATGCAAAACGTAAGCTAGATGCTTTCTCAGAAGGGACTGTGGTATTCACAGGGGATTTTAACGTGGAAATAATGGCTAATAAGAAAGAAAAGAAACAATTGAATTTAAATAAATTAAATATGATAGACGCTCATGCTGATAAACTACCGGTAAATAGGGGAACGTTTTACTCTGCAAGACACAACAAGTTTAGTTGTATTGATTATATATTAGTGAACAAATTAGGAAGTATTCAAATTAAAAAAGCAGAAATAAAAGTAATTGGATCTCAGGTCATGCTCCTATAATGGCGGTCTTGAAAATACATTTTATTAGGAAACAGAATTTGGAGATATAATCAGGTTGTCTCAGTGAATGAAAAAAATAAAGAAAAAATACAGAAAGACATTCAGGAATTTTTTAAAATAAATGAGGATGGGGAAATAAAGCAATCAGTAATTTGGGATACTAAAAAGGCAGTTATTAGAGGAAATTGTATTAGCCTGGAGTCTTTTATTTAAAAAAGTTGGGGATGGGAAAAAGAGGAAACGATTAGAGAGATAGAGACAATACGTGAAAGATTAAGGATAACAAGGAATAGGGAATGGAATAATTTATTAAAAATTAAGCAAAGACAATTAAAGGATATAGAAGAACAACAATGGAATAATATGAGGATGGCGGTAAAGCAGAGAATTGAAATATGGGGGGAAAAGTCAGCAAAACAAATGGCAAATTATTTGAAAAGAAGGAAAGAAAAATCAACTATTAATGTTCTAAGAGATAAAAATGGTTTATTAAAATATGATAATAAAGAGTTAGAAGTTGTAATGAAAGAATTTTATGAAAAACTATATGAGAAAGAACATGTCATTGTACAAGATATAGAGGTTAATGAAAAGTTAAATGAACAAGAAAGACGACTGTTGAATGCAAATATAACAAAGGGAGAAATAATTAGAGTTATTAGAAATTTGAAACCTGGGAAGGCCCCAGGCCCTGATGGGTTTACAGGAGAATATTACAAAACGTATATGGAGGTTTTATTACCACATTTGGAGAAATTATATAATAATGTTTTATTAAATATGGATATTCCACAAACGTGGAGAAACTCTGAAATTGTAACAATCCCAAAACCAGAACGAGATTTAAAAGAACCTGGTTCCTACCGCCCAATCAGTTTGCTAAACCAAGATTACAAGATTTTAATGAAAATTTTAGCAAATAGAAAATATATTACCCAGAATAATAGGGAAAGATCAATATGGGTTTATAAAAGGAAGAAGAATTTATGAACCAATTAGAAATATAGTGAATGTGTTACACCATGCTACAAGAACTAAACGGAAATTAGGATTGTTGAAGTTAGACGTTTATAAAGCTTTTGATAAAATAAATCATGATTATTTATTCCGATTATGTAAAACTTTAGATATGGGGAATAGGTTTAGTCATATAATAAAAGAAATATATATAAAAAATACAGCTTATATCAGAGTAAATGGGAATAGAACGGATGAGATAGAAATAAATAATGGAACTAAGCAGGGGTGCCCCCTATCTCCGATGCTCTTCGTAATGGCAATTGAAACATTAGCCAATAAAATTAGAAAAGATAAACAGTGGAAGGGATACCAAATTGGAAATTTAGAATTAAAATTAAATCTCTTTGCCGATGATGCTATAATAGTTACAGAAACACCAATAGATATGTTGAAAAGAATGACTATTTTACTTCAAGAATTTAAAGTGCAATCAGGGTTAAGAGTAAATATGGAAAAATCAGAAATTATTTGTTTAAATACTGGACCCAAAGAACAGATTGAAATACGTAAAGTATCAGGTCTAAAATTGGGAAGTAAAAAGATGAAATACTTAGGAATATGGTTATTAAAAAATCCAGAAAGAATGGCCGAGTTTAATTATAATTTAGTATGGAAAAAGATTCAGAAGCAGATTAAAAGTTGGAAAAATAAAAATTTGAGAAGAATGGCAAAGATTAGGGCATTAAAAATTGCGGAGATTCCGTTGGTCCCGCTGCCGAGGTGCAGCCTGGACAATCCCGCAACCCTGTGGTGGGCTCAGTGTACGGGCCAATTTGTCAGAAGGCATAGAAGAAAGGACTCAGACACAGATTCAGGATACAAAACGCTTCCGGATACAAAGAGCAATTTCTCTATGCCCGGTTGCTTGTTTTATTCAGTATAACCGGCGCAGCACACAGCACGTCATATCGCCTGAACGCAGCAGGCTAATCAGTATAGCACTTCATCTCGCCTGAGCGCAGTATGCCAGTGAAACAGGCGTCGCATATACTACGTCACATCACCAGAGCGCAGCCGGCCATGTGTGCACTGAACAGATCGTATTTCACTTTGCCAATCAGTAAGTTTGTCAGGCTGATTTGCCTTATCTGGGAAACCAAGAGGTTTGTTTAGAAAAGGGGCCTTTTGGTCCGGGGGCTTTCTGTGAGTTGTTTCTTCCCGGAACTTTTATGGCATGTAGGCATGCAGTAATTTTCCATTCCAGACACAATGAATCTTACTTGATCCTATTCTATCCTATGGTATTATTACTTGTCCTATTTGCCACTTATGTAGGGACTTTGGTGGGTTCCTACATCTCCTCCTTTTCTGTTTTTTGAAAATCACGGGGTACCTTCATTTAGGGTGTTTATCAACCATTACTGTTAATTCTGTGTTTCCTCTCTGTACGATGTTTACTGATTGGACAATCCATTATTGCTATAATCAAATACAACAGCATAAGTTTATCATAACAATTACAATCACAAAATTCATAGAAAATTAGAAGAATTCATAGAAAAATAGAAAATTTCATGGAAAAATAAAAAATTTCATAGAAAAGTAGAAAAGTTCATTTTATCATGCAGCATGTGGATCCAATGATCACACAATACTTCACACATACACATACTTCACTCATATTCCTCCTTTTCTGTTTTGTTGGCGTTAAATTCTGGTGGTATCTTTATAGGGTACCCTTCTATGATGGGGTACTCTTCCTTGTTCACCAACATAGCCTGTTTGGAGACCACAGTTTCTGCTATAGAAGTCATGGTATTTTTAAGTAGCGGCAACAAGCAGGGGAGCATGCTGAAAGCTAATAGACCCATACCCAAGAAAAATAAACCCTGCTTCCAATTGCTGAAGATTCCTCCCAAGATCCCACCTTCATCCAGTATGCCAGTCCATTTCTGGACCAGGACATGAATTAGTCGTCTCATTTCGGATGTCAAATCAGCAACCACCTTCCCTACTTGGTTGATCTGCAGGCAACAATTACTAAGATTAAATTTCCCACATACACCTCCCTCTGCAGCTAGTAGGTAGTCTAATGCTAAACGGTTTTGATATACAGCTGTCCTAAGCTTGTCTTGTTCTGTAGCAATGGTGTTTAGTGCGCTATCAATCCTACGTCCAGCCATTTCAAGCACTGCTTGCAAGCGAATTATTCTGTTAATTAGGTAAATGGGGGTCCTATAGCCATAGGAACCGTCCTCAGCCCAGGTGGCGGGATCATAATAAGCAATTATTCGTTCAGGGGGCCAGGAGTCGTCTTGTTGTTGGTACACCGAGAATCCCCCTATGCCAGTGTTGGAGCTCCTTTTTTGTCGTATCCATGCATCATAAACTGGTGAACCTAATTGTTGGGCATTTTTAAGGGGTATAAGGAAGAAAGATGGACGTATCCAGCCTGGAGTGCAGGTGCCAGTCCAGTTTTTATGTAATTGTGAATAAGCTGTACTTCCGCATATCCAATACATCCCTTTAGGGAGAGTCCATGGCTTTCCCTCGGTTGTGTTGGCTAAGGTAGTGAAGTTATGTCTTTCAGGAGCCGATCTATTGGCAGGTGAGTACCATGAGTAGTTTTTCAGAACATCCCAGTACCCAAGACAGTTTAGCTCCCCCACCATAAACCCTCCAGTAACATTCCTTCTATAACATTCTACCCCCACTAGGTTGGTGGTGAGGGCCCATGTAGTGACCTGCTTCTGGCGAACCTCCACCCCTTTAGTTAGATTTCCTTGTCTAGACATATTATTGAAAACTGTTCCTCTAGCTTCCAATGCTTCCCATGGCCACTGGGTTCCCATATTTGTTCCACCACACACAAAACAGTTTTTTACTCCAAGGGTCATGGCAACTTTGTTTGCAAAGTCAATAAATAGGTTTCCGGCTTTATCAGTGACAATTTGTTGTTTCCCTGTTCTCTCTAATGTCTTATACACCGACCAGGTCAGTTCTGATTCCGTTTTTCCAACCTTTTGCAGAATTGTTACATATCCCATCGGGTCTATTCCGGTTCCATCAATTCCTATGCCATAGGATATAATTTTTTCCACTTTACTGGCTGGCCATGTTATTGTTATGTTATTTGAGGTGGTAGATGACCATTTAAATTCATCAATGTCCCCACATTCTGTTTTCCCATTGTACCCTCCTCCTGTGTACCAGCATATGCAACCCCAACCAGCGCAATCAGTGCGTGCTGCGCAAGGGGCCCATTGCTGTGGATTGCCTATACTCCAATCCATATTCTTTTTACATAAATATTTATGATTATTTTTATAAGAATTCCTCCAATTGGTAGATCCACATTTAGTGGCTTGAGTTTGTTCATCCAACAGTGTACAAATATCAAATGTTATTTCCTTTTGGTTGCCAGTATATAAGTATTGGTATTTTACTTGTTGTGTCATTAGGGGTTCTTTATCTGTAGGCAACCCTGCGAAGACAGTCAAGGAGATTTGCAAAGGGGCTGTGGGGGACGAACACCAAAATTTGTCTGTTACTTTGTAAATGTCATATTGTACATTATCATGAATGCACAGACCCTGTTTCTTACCTCCTGTCGGGGGAATGTTTGTATGTAGCAATGTAAATTTTGTCTGGGTCCCTTGTATAGTCTTTGTGATACATTGTGAGCAATTACCTATTATCTGAGACGAGACACTTCTCTTATACGGACCCGTCGCCTGGCCAAGGAGGGGGTTGCTAGCACAGGGGGAGTATTGGTGTTTGTAAGATGGGGTGGTTGAGTGGGGATGAGGGGATATTTTTTACCATCTGGGGAGTATTCATTCTTAATCATCCACATATAAACAATCCCCATGTAAGTAAAACAATAAAAAACCAATGCCATAGGAAGTATTTACATCTCCTCGGGGGGTTCATGTAGTCCCACATCCCCCAGTGTTCTCCAGGTGGTAGGCCTCGCAGGAACGAGCAGCGCGCAGGTGGCTCTCCAGGCTTACAGATGTGACATCCATTCTTGCACACGTTGTACTGGCTTTGCAGTAACTTCATTGTTAATGCCAATCTGAGGGTATAAAAGGGTGTAACTCAGAGTACCTGACTGTGGGTGTAGGTTTAAGGACCGAGGTTCGCTTGCCTGTCTTGTCTGTGACGATGTAGTCTTCTAGATGGTATTCGATCAAGTAGACATCACATGGGATCGGGCAAATAAAGTCGCAACAGCATTCAATACAGGCGAGGCAATGACAGCAACAGCAAGCGTTGCATCCGCAGTCGCAAAACCAGCACATCAAGAAAACAACGATCCAAGGAGTGGTTCTGGATCAGCTTTGGGATCAGGATCTGCAGGTTGGTTTGGGGGATGATATGGTTTTACACATCTACCCGGAACCCAGAGGATAGGTTCATCAAGGGGTTTTATTGCTGCGTAGCCTCGACCCCACGTTATTAACTCCGCTGGACCTCTCCAGGAAGGATCTGGTAGTTGCCTGTATAATACAAGAGGGTTGGGGGTGGAAACTACGCTATGACCAAAATGTTGTTCCGCTCTGGAACGTTCAGGATGGGTACCAATTAAATTTTTAAAATTTAGAGTATACAATGCTTTTGCCAATTGATTCTGGTAGGCTGGGAGGGTAGGGCCTCCTTTCCATTTTTCTCCTTTTAGCTTTTCCAATGCTTGTTTTAATGTTTGATTGGCCCTCTCAACCAATGCCTGACCAGTTGAATTATAAGGGATTCCAAATTTATGTACAATGCCCCATGTTTGGCATAATTTGGCAAAATTTGAGCTACAATATGCGGGGCCATTGTCAGTTTTGAGTTCTTTTGGGGTGCCCAAAACAGCAAAAGCTCTAAAGCAGTGGTTTTGGACATGTTTGAAAGCTTCTCCTCTTTGCAGTGAGGCTATGATGAAGCCTGAAAAGGTGTCAATAATAACATGAATGTATTTCCATGGGGCAAAGGGAGAATATTGAGTGACATCCATTTGCCAGATCTCATTGCGTTTTAGTCCCCTAGGATTAACTCCCATGGGGATGGAGTGGCCCTGGCGGCTGCAATCAGGGCATTGCTGGATTATTGCAGTAGCTTCAGCTCTAGTAAGACCGAATTCCTTTTGCAATGATTTAGCGTTTTGATGGAAAAAAGAGTGGCTTTCCCATGGAGTTGCCAAGTGAAAAACTTCTCTGGCTGCTTCATCTGCTCGAGCATTTCCTTCTGAGAGCATGCCAGGGAGTGGTTGATGGCTTCTAATGTGAGCTACAAAAAATGGATGCACTCTAATTTCTAATATTGTTTTTAGCTGCACAAATTGTTTAAGGAGGTCTTCCTCTCCTGTAGGAGAAATATAGGCATCAAAAATGTGACTCACGGTGTGATAGACATACAGTGAGTCCACTATTAGATTTAGTGGCCTGTCTTGAAGAGTGAGAAGGCAAGGATAGCCGCTGCCAGCTCTGAACGCTGGGTGGATTTTTGAGGGGAGGTTATGTGCCTTTTCCATTGTCCCTCTTCCTCATACACACAAGCTCCCTTTTGTTTATTTCCATCAGTGAAGACAGTGATTGCTTGTGGGATAGGTTTATTGACCTGTGTTTGATTTAGTATAAAAGGGACAGTATTGATCAAAGCTAGTCTGGGATCTGCTGGGAGATGATATTTGATTTCCCCTGTATAATTTGCTAAGGCCATCTGTAAGGCCTGCGAATGTTGTAGATATTGTTCCCATTTGGGCAGTGGGATGGGGGTATAAATTGCTGAGGGTTCTACTCCCATCCTTAAGATGCACCTGCTTCTAAGCTTGATCACAAGTTCTGCCAATAACTCATCTTTTACTGAGATGCTCTTCTTGGGGGTGTTTGGAAGATGTGTCCATTCCGCAATTAATATTTTACCACTAGCTTTCTGAAATAAGATTCCGGTGGGCAGCTGGGCAGTGGCCAGTACTGCTATAAAACAATCCTGACCCTCCATTACCCTATCTACCCACCGAGTCTTAAGAGTTTCATTTATATTTTGTAGGCATTGCAATTGAGCTTCTCCAATGGTTAGGATGTCAGCAGGGTGTTGGCCATTCTGCAATAAGCAGAATAGTGGTTGTAAATCATGAGTGGTTATGGCCAAGAATGGTCTTGCCCAATTGATATGCCCTAAAAATTGTTGCAATGTAACCAGTGTGGGGTGCAAGGGCAGGGTTAGTTCTGGCAGCAGTGGAACACTTCCTGCCTGCATGATTTTATGTCCTAAGTAGATGTAAGGATCGGTCGTTTGAATTTTCTCAGGTGCTATCTTAAACCCTCTTTTCTGTAACATATCCAATAATTTCTTTTTCCAATTTCCTGGGGGATCCTTGGCCCTAGTGGCTATTAATAAATCATCCATATAATGGTACAGTAAAATTTCAGGGTATGTCTGGCGAAATTTCTTTAAAATATCATGTATGTAGTACTGGCACATTGTGGGGCTATTTAACATACCCTGGGGTAGAACTGTCCATTGGAACCTTTCGGTTGGTCTGTCATAGTTGCGGGTAGGAATGGTGAATGCAAAAAGCTTGCGATCACCTTCCCATAGGGGAACTGAGAAAAATGCATCTTTGAGATCTATTATGGTCAAACTCATACCTTGGAGTATTATATTTGGATTTGGTAATCCACATTGTAGCGCCCCCATTGGTTGAATAACCAAATTTACCTTTCGGAGGTCTTGTAGCATACGCCATTTGCCTGATTTTTTCTTTATTACAAAAACTGGGGTGTTATAGGGGCTGTTGGAAGCTTCTACCTTCCCTTCTTTTATTAATTGCGAGACTATTGATGTTAATGCTAATAATTTTTCTTCAGGAAGTGGCCACTGGTCGATCCATACCGGGGTGTCATGTTTGAGTTGCATTTTCATGAGTGGCTTAGCCATTATTCCCAATGTAATAAGGAACCAATTTGAGACAAAAGGTCTCTTCCCCACAGGTTCACATGTAAAGGTAAAATCACTGGTTTTAATGTGGCTGTTTGTTTAGAGTTTGGCAGTTTGACTTGCAGATAATTTTTACTAGCCTGTGCCATTTGAATTCCTCCCACGCCTTTCACGGCGGGGGAGGAAGTCATTGGCCACTCAGGCGGCCATTGAGCTTGGGCAATCACCGAGACATCGGCTCCAGTGTCCACTAATCCTGAGAAGGGGACCCCATTCAGCAGGAGAGTGAGCAGTGGCTTTTCCGCGGTGATCTTGGTGGTGAACCAAGTCTCCTCATGTGGTTCTTCCAGATCAGGTTCAATTAATGCTTTAAAGGGAGAGATAGCCACATGGCGCAGAGGATTTTTTGCATATGGATTGAAGTCAGTGAGCACCGGAATAAGGTTTGCTATTTCAGTGCCTTTTGGGATTTTGGTAGGTTCCGTAGGGCTCACGGCCATAGCTACGGACCCTAGATCAGTGGGATCTAATAGATAGGTGGAAGCAACTATTTTTCTTGTGAGCAATTCCTCTCCCGCATAAAGGATAACAGTAGCAGCGGGGGGGAAGTGCAAAGGGCTAGTGTCTAAAGGTATATAATAAAACTTGCCTGGAGTGGGGAGATCATAATCTTCCTGGGCAGTCAATATGACTGCCTGTAAGATTTCGTCACTATCCTCATCCTCTTTTGATCTAAATTGCACTCCTCTAGGCTCTAAGTTGTCAGCCGGGAGGACCTCACAAGATTTAAGCTTTTTGTTGACAGTGTGTAGCAGTGCATCTTTGGGTAGGGGGCTGATGCCTTGCCCCCCACCTAGTTTCCCTGCTGGGGTGATGGATTATTGGAGCGACATTCCCTTGCCCAATGACCCATCCGGCCACATTTTGGGCATGGGGTAGTTGGGCGTCGCCCTTGTAATTGACCTTCTTGCCCTGTTTTATTTTTCACTGCCCTACATTGGTTGCGAAAGTGACCTGGTTTTCCGCAATTGAAGCAACTTCCTGTTTTCGGTCTATCTGGGCGTTGCTGATTGAAGTTGACACTAATTGCGGAAGCCAGCGCCTCCATCTGGTAGGCTTGAGAGCCCACGATGGATGCTGCTTTTAGAAAATCTATAAGCGTTTTTGAGGCGTCCACATTTAGGGGACCCAGTATCTTTTGGCAATCATGATTGGCATTTTCATAGGCTAGTTTCCGAACTAAAAATTTGTTAGCTTCTGGATTTTTTATATCTCGATCTACTGCTGATTGGATCCTTTCAACAAATTTATCATAGGGTTCCGTATTTCCCTGTATAATTTTTACAAAGGAAGAAGAGGTGGGCATGCCAAATTCGCCTAGGTTTTCAAAGGCTTGAACGGCTGCCAGGCCAGTCAGGACAGCGGCAGGGCGTCCCATTTGCAATTGCTGTGCCCTTGTAGCATAATTTCCTGTGCCTGCAATACGGCCGAGTGCAACATTTAAATTAGCTTGGCGCTGCCGGAGGCATTCTGCTTCAAAACTTTGAGCCCATAATAGATATTGGGTAGTGGACACAAGCATTTTTGCCAGGCTTTTCCATTCATTTGGAGTCAAATGGTGATTATAGTTTATGTTGTTTAATAAGCCTCTAAAGTAGGGACTGCTAACCCCATGTTGAGTGAGGGCCGTTTTAAGTTCTTTTATTTGAGCAAAGGGCAGCTCCTGATATGCCGGAGCCGCTCCGGAAAAATCTATGGGATAGGCAGACACCATATCCCATTCTTCAGGGGTTAGATGTCCTTCCCTTTTTGCCCTTTCAATGCCCCTTTGGAGCGATCCCTCCTCCGCCTCCTCCGAGGCATCGTGCGAGATGGTGGGATATAGGCTCGGAGGGGGGAGAGGAGGGGGAGAAGGAAGGGGGGGCACGAGAGGAGGAGGAGAAGGAGGGGGAGGCGCGAGGGAAGGGGGAGGGGGCGGCGCGAGGGAAGGAGGAGAGGGAGGCGCGATTGGGGGGATTGAATATTCCTCGGGCAGGGAATGAATTTTCCCTGCAAAGGAATCTTCGTAACTGGGGGGAGGGGGGACAGTATTAGTTGTTTGAGAAAGACCCTTGTCGAAATGATTTTGTAGGGCCATCATCACTCCTTTCCACGTAGTAAGAATATTGGGGGGTGCTCTGGGCTCTTTATGGAAATATTCCCCCAATTTAGTCCATGTGGTCAGATCTAATTTTCCTTTAGGAGGATAGGAGGGAACTTCCTGCCATATAAATTTAAAAAGGAGGATTAACTTCTTCCTAGATGGATAATAATTTCTTCTTTGTAAAAAATTTTTGTTAGCCTCAACTATCTGACCTATCTCCGAGATATGAGCCTGCTGCTCTTTTGTCAGATTTCCGCCCATACTTACGAAAACCGGCCGTGGTAAGAGATGGACGGTAGAATGCGCTTCGGACGTGCCTCTCGCGCCGCACCCGCGACGAAACAAAAACCTCTTAAACCTCTTTAGGCTGTTGGTGTTGCGATCGTCCCATCGGGGTCACCACTTGCGGAGATTCCGTTGGTCCCGCTGCCGAGGTGCAGCCTGGACAATCCCGCAACCCTGTGGTGGGCTCAGTGTACGGGCCAATTTGTCAGAAGGCGTAGAAGAAAGGACTCAGACACAGATTCAGGATACAAAACGCTTCCGGATACAAAGAGCAATTTCTCTATGCCCGGTTGCTTGTTTTATTCAGTATAACCGGCGCAGCACACAGCACGTCATATCGCCTGAACGCAGCAGGCTAATCAGTATAGCACTTCATCTCGCCTGAGCGCAGTATGCCAGTGAAACAGGCGTCGCATATACTACGTCACATCACCAGAGCGCAGCCGGCCATGTGTGCACTGAACAGATCGTATTTCACTTTGCCAATCAGTAAGTTTGTCAGGCTGATTTGCCTTATCTGGGAAACCAAGAGGTTTGTTTAGAAAAGGGGCCTTTTGGTCCGGGGGCTTTCTGTGAGTTGTTTCTTCCCGGAACTTTTATGGCATGTAGGCATGCAGTAATTTTCCATTCCAGACACAATGAATCTTACTTGATCCTATTCTATCCTATGGTATTATTACTTGTCCTATTTGCCACTTATGTAGGGACTTTGGTTACAAGTAATGCCGGGGACCTTCCCTAAAGCAAAATTAAAAGAGTGGGATAATAAATTGAATTTTTGGATTGAAGGTAATAAGAGACCAAGAATCAAAAAAAGGTGGTTGGTAGCCATGGAGAACGAAGGGGGGTGGGGAAACCCATGCCTGGAATATTATAGGGATGCTTATCAAATAGACAGACTAATGGATTTACAATTATTTGAAGAGAAATTCTGGGTAAGATTAGAAAAAGAAATTAATGATATAAAGGATGAAGAATTATTATTTAGGAAATGGAATAGGATAGATATAAACAGGTTAATAGATCCTGCTAAGGCAGTTATAGAGAGTTGGATGAAATGGCAAAGTAAATTGAAAATGACGAATTCTAAACTAGCGACGCTGCAGGTAATAAACATAAATAAGGAAGGTAATCTCACAAAGATAATAAGGGAATTAAGGAGTAAAGGAATAATGAGACTTGAGCAATTATATGAAAAAGATGGAAAGATTATTAGAAGTAAATTAGAGCAATGTCTGGGCCAAGAAAGATGGTTATAAGTTAATGCAATATGCACATATTTAAGTAGAAGTGAGAATAAAGAAACATTCCTCAGACATGAAACAATTTTAGAAAAGATATTAAAAGAAAAGAATAAGAGTACAAAAGCGCAAGTAGGAAATATATATAGGGTTTTATTACAAGTGGAGGAGGAAGTGGTAAAAGGATTGACAAGGTATTGGCAGGACGAATTAGAAATTAATGAATGGGAAATGGAAAGTGTAGTAGAAGATATTAGGAAGATTAAAAATACAAGGATAAGAGAGATGAGAAGAAAAATTTTACATAAATGGTATTATACACCATTACAATTAGCGCACTTCCAAAGGGAGAAGAAAGGGAATTGTTGGCATGGATGTAAAGAAAAGGGAGTATTTATGCATATGTTTTGGGAATGTGCTGAAGTTCAAAAATTTTGGAAGCAAATACAAATTGAGGTAAATAAGATGCTATATATTAATTGGAGAATAACTAAAGAGGTGGCACTATTAATAAAAAATAGTGAGGTAAAGGAATATGAAGAAATTAAAACTGCAGCAATAGAAAGTGCCCAAGCAACTATAGTGCTTGGGTGGAAAGATGCGAAGAAATGGAATGTACAAAATTGGTGTAAGTATATGGTAGACCACATTCACTATCAAATAATGGAAATTAGATTACACAATTATAATGAAGGTAAATTGGTAGCAACGATGAAGCGGTGGGAAAAGGTTAAAAATTATATGTTAAATTTAATAGGCGATGTAAAAATAAAGAATAAAATTCAGTCACTCTATAAAGTATGAATAATGTAATCCAGAGTTGAGAAGTATATATGTAAGAGAAATTGAATCTTCCCAATTGGTGGTGGGATTAATGTCTGTATTTTTGTAATTTGTCTGGTGGAGGGCACTATTCACAGTGCACTGTTTTATGTATTAGATTAATAAAAAATAAAAAGATTTTTTTTAAAAAAACAAAACAATCTGGGTCTTTTTACCATCCTCAGAAGGATGGATAACAGTCAAGGCTTGGGGGCTGTCAGAATCAAACTCCGGGGTGTGGACAATCTGCCTGCAATACTGCACTAAGAAGCTACTTGAATGTTTACCACAGACCTAATTACAGCTCATTAAGAAAGGTGCGAACTCTTACCCTTCATTGCCATCTCAATCTTTTGCCAACATGAGTGAATACTATATTCTCAGCCCAAACGTTCAGGAGTAAGTAAACTTATGGACAGCACCATTTTATTATTCACTTTATTGCTCTACTTGGTTTAATGATCGTGCTCTTCTTTAATGCCAAACAGTGGAATTTGAATAATTTTACACACTTTTTCAAGGGCTCTGGGACAGGATAGCAGTCTTCCAGTATCTCAGGGGCTGCCCCAAAGAAGAGGGAGTCAAGCTATTCTCCAAAGCGCCTAAAGGCAGGACAAGAAGCAACGGATGGAAACTCATCAAGGAGAGAAGCAACCTAGAACTAAGGAGGAATTTCCTGACAGTGAAGACAATTAACCAGTGGAACTACCTGCCTCCAGAAGCGGTGAATGTTCCAACACTGGAAGTTTTTAAGAGACTGGACAGCCATTTGTCTGAAATGTTCTAGGATTTCCTGCCTGAGCAGGGGTTGGACTAGAAGACCTCCAAGGTCCCTTCCAGCTCTCTTCTTCCTTCCTTCCTTCCTTCCTTCCTTCCTTCCTTCCTTCCTTCCTTCCTTCCTTCCTCCTCCTCTTATTATTATTATTATTATTATTATTATTATTATTATTATTATTATGTTCATTCTGAAAAGTAATTCTTTCCCCTGCTCTATAAGATAGTTGAAAACTCGGGGTGCTTCAATGCAAGCTACAGAGCTTGGGGGGGCTTCTGGATTTGAGGTCATTTGCATTGCTCTGACATCCAGCACCAACGTCTGCAGGGGGAGAGTGGAGCTAGGCATCCCCATCCAGGCTGAACAGGGAGTCCTCGACGTACGACCACAATGGAGCTCAAAATTTCACTTGCTAAGCGAGACATTTGTGAAGTGAGCTTTGCCCCATTTTATGACCTTTCTTGCCACAGTGGTTAAGCCAGGGGGGTCTTCCAACTTGGCCCTTTTGAAATGACCAAAAGTCATTTCAAAATAAGTGGGCACCTCCCCCCAATTCCCTGCCCTTGGATATCCCAGAGAACCACTCTGAAAAAACCCTGAGTGGACACTGCCTTCTCTTTCAGGGAGGTCGGACACGGTCTGCAAAAACCACTTCCAAGCTGGCTTATCATCATGGAGCCGTGATAGTGAATTGCTCGGGGTGCAACAACCATCGTGTGATTGCTGATAACTTGGGCTGGTTCTCTGACTTGGAGGGGAAAAGGTGGGCGTGACATCCTTTGCCCCCCCCCTTTGTCTTCTTCAGGATTTGATGCTTCAGCTGCTGAAGCTGGAATGAGTTCCTGGGAACAGTTCAGACCTGACATTGGTTGTTAGTGAAGGCAAATTCAAATTTAGAATAGAGCTGGAAGGGACCTTGAAGGTCTCATAGTCCAGCTCCATACTCAAGCAGGAGCCCTGATATACCAGGCATGTCAAAGTGAGGGCCCACGGGCTGGATGTGTCATGCCGAAACCGCTCCCACCCCATTTCCAGCAGTTGGGAAAAGGCACAACACGTCACACGAGATCACAAGTTGGACACCTGTTCTCTACCCAAACCCAAATCTTGCAACCTTTCTTTATATGTTTTAGTCTTCAGGCCTTTAAGTATCTTTGTTGCTCTTCTTTGCATTTTTTCCAAAGTCTGACCAGGTGGGTGATTACAGATGCCCATTGAAATGGATGGGTAAGTTTGGGGGGGGGGAGGGAGTTAATTTGCAAATGTCCTGGCAGATAAACAGGTGTATTGTTTTGCCAGTCAGCTGCAGGAAGGAAATGAGAGAGGTGCCAGCCCAGGGTTGGGGGTCTATGTCTCAGGGCAGGCCGGCCCAGGTAGCAGCTGTAACAGGAGCCCCCTCCAAAGGGGGCATAGGAGGAAAATGTGTGCCTCTGTGGCAGCTTCGGCATCAGGTGCCAAGAGGCCAAAGGAGGTTTTAAAAACCGTGTATTAAGGGGAGAGGCGTGGGAGGGGGTTTCTCCCTCTGCTGCAGTTTTGCAATGGGGTCCTTGGGAGAGAAGGGGCCACAGAGGAGAAGCGGGGTCTGGGGAGGGAGGGGCTGGTGATGCAGCCAGAGGGGAGGGGGCTGACTGAGCCAACCCTGTTTGCAGCCCCTGTGGTGTTTTTTGCAGTTATCCTTCCTGACTGCTGGACTGCCTCCCAGGAAAATTATGGGAATAGAAAGGTTTAAAGTCAAACAATAGATATAATTGCATAGCCTCCTTTTCCCCCACATGCACGAAAAGGTTCCGGTATGAATGCAGAGCGAGTGAAGGGAGTCTCTTCTTAAAAGCTTCTAGTGTTGGAGCATTCACAGCTTCTGGAGGCGGGTAGTTCCACCGGTTAACAGTTCTCCCTGTCAGGAGATTCCTCCTTCCTTCCCGGGTCAGTCTCCCTCCGTCGCCGCTTCTCCCGCCTTCAGGGGGGGCTTCGGGGAAGAGCGGGGCCCCCTCCTCTTCGGGGCGCCCCCCAGATAGGGGAAGGCTGCTCTCACCTCCCCCCCGCCCTTCTCCCTCCCTGCTCCGACCCCCCCCGCTCGGGAGAGGGGCTGCCTGGGGGCCGCGGGGGGAGCCTGGCCGGAGCCCCCCAGGGGGAAGGAGGCAGGAAGCCCCCCCAGAGCCCCCCCGCCCTGCCTAGGGAGACCCCCAGTGGGGGGAGGGGCGAGGGGGGAGAAGACTTCAAGGGGAGCCCCTCGCCCCACCCCCTGGCCGAAGAGAAGCTTCGCTACTGCGCAGGCGCCATGTGGCTGATGGTTGGGAGGAAGGAGGACGCCGATTGGTCGCTCTGGGGAGGGCAGCGATTGGCAGGAGGAATCCTCGGGGCGGTCCATTCAAAGGAAAGAGGAAGAGCAACCAGGAAGAGGCCTCGCAGCAAAGTCCCGCCTCCACTTCCGGGAACGAATAGAACTGAGGCGCCTGAATGGCTCTGCCGCGGGCTGGCTCGCAATCCAGGTAGGGCGCAGGGGATGCTGGGAATCACAGACCGAGAGGCGCTCTGGGGGAGGGAGGGGGAAGACCTTGCCTGGCTGGACGGGCGCTGCGAGGGAGGCCTGCCCGGAAAGTCTCGCTGAGAGGCGCCATATGATGATGGATCCGGGGAAGCGCGACGTAGATTGGGCGCTTTGGGGAGGGCAGCGATTGGCAGGAGGCCTCCTCGGGGCGGTCCATTCAAAGGAAAGAGGAAGAGCAACCAGGAAAAGACCTCGCGGCAAAGTCCCGCCTCCACTTCCGGGAACGAATAGCACTGAAGCGCCCTAATTGGTTCTCCTGCATGGGTGGATTCCGAATCCACCAATGGTTAACACTGTCCTCTGCCCAATGGGAGACTAGGTCCGAACTTTAGCTCCGCCTCCGGCTTCCTTCTTCCCCAGTTTTTACCTAGTCTAAGCCCAAGGAACAGCTCTTTGCGTAGCTCCGCGAAAAGAGTACCTTTCTTTTCGGTTAGGACTGGTAGAGTAAGGTTTTTGTTGGTTGTTTTTTTGAGTTAAGTTTAGTTTCGAACTTTAGTTTGATTTGTTTTTAACTTTAGAGATTTTTTTCTGGTTTTTTTCTTCGGGGACCTTCGGTCGATCCTCCCCCCCCACGCATTGGGAGCGCGGCTGCGAGTCCGCCCGGGCCTAGGGCCTGGGAATAGCGGAGAAAAAGGGGGAAATTTCCCTGGACTCCGCTATTCGACTCGCAGCGCCCCAGGAAGCTCCGAGGGACCAGGCGTCGAGGGAAGCTTCGAGGAGCTCGACGCAGATCGTCGCCAAAAAACCGCAAGTGGGGCAAGGGGGCGCGGGGAGGAGTCCAGCCAGTCAGCCGGGAGGCGGACAGAGGCCGGGACCGTCGGTACCGGAGGGGTAGGCCGGGGCCAGCTTCCCTTAAGGCACCGCGTGGCCGGGAGCACAGAGCTCCGACCGAAAATTCGGCGTGGCGGCCATTTTTAAAAAGGGGCGGCCTCGCCTACTGGCGCGAAGCGCCATTTTGGAAAGGGGGCGTATCAGAGCGCCTCAGACCTCTGATTGGGACCTCGCTTTTCTGGCGCGAAAGCCTTTAATCTCTGGCGTGAAAGTCTTTGTTTCTGGCGCGAATCTCCCTTCTTCACCCGGTCGAGTTGCCTGCGGGCCCAGGGGGAAGGGAAGGGACTGCCGGTGAGGCGGAGGCCTAGCTCCGGCTGCCAGACCAGGGAAACTGAGGCCGAGCACCCAGGGGGGTCCAGTTGGAGGCGTGTGTGTGTGTGTTCTCGGTGTTTTGGCTCCTAGCAGATTCCCCAGCGGAGTCAAGGCGGTCTGGACGGGCATAGGGACAAAACTCCCTGGCTAGGTATCCTCGTGACCGCAGGAGCTCTTCGACCAGGCACGTTAGGGGCATTCCCTGTAGCGCTGCCGACATCGGTCTGTGCCTACTAGATACCCGGAAAGGGTGCTTCTTGGCACATGGCAATGGCAGAAGGAACGCCGGCCCAGGGCTCAGCGCCCCCTCCGTCGCCGACTAGACGCAGAACGGAGGAAGCGGGGGGGGGCAAGAAGAAGGCCAAAACAAAGCATCTGTCTGAGCCATCAAGGGCGGACGAGCGCCAGGCCGCAAGGAGACACCAAGCCTTGGAGAGGGAGTTTGCCAAGGCGCAGAGACTGAGGGACAGCGGGATGGAAAGTCCGGCCTTGTCCCTCGGGGAGACACCAACCTCCTTCGAGCCTGCAGAGGCGGTTGAACAGGAGTGGTCCCCCAGGGGGGAGACAGAAAGGGAGGTGTCCCCCATTTCGGTGCCATCTTCACCAGAGCATTCAGAGCCTTCCACAAGCCAGGAGGATCCTGAGCACAGAGGTAGGAAAAGAAGGAGATCTGGTAAGTGGCCTTCACGACTTCATTCCCTCTTAGAGGAAACATTAGTGCACCTCAGGGCCTCTAGGAGGAGTTCCCCTCCCAAGAGAGCTCACAAAACACGCACACCATCTTCCCGTGGGGAAAAGATATTGTTTCAGGATTCTGATGAGTCTGAGAACTCTCCACAGGTGGCAGACGAGGAGCAGGAGGACTGGGACGATGAGGATGCCCCGTTGTCAGAAAATGAGGATGCAGAGCCACAGGCGGCCCCAGTGTCAGGTTTATTTGACCATAATCTGTTTTATTCCCTCATGATTAAGACATGCTCTGTTCTAGAACTGCCAGCTAAGACCAAGGAGGCCAGACCGCCGTCCTCAGAGGAGGAGGACGCAAAGGATCCCTTGCTTCACGCACCGGTGTCAGAGGTGATCCAGGTACCATGCACTAAGGTGTTCAGGTCAACGGTAAGGACCCAGTGGTCTAATCTAGGCACCATCCCAACGCCTAATGGCGTGGAAAAGAAAATGTATAATGTTTGCAGTCCATTAGCGACTTTAATAGAGGTGCCACAGGTGGACGCTCCACTAAGCTCTCTTCTTCCTTCCTCAGCCATCCCAGGAGACCTAGCAGAATCAATGAAGGCGGAGGATAGGAAGGTAGAACTTTCCCTCCGCAGGGCTCACCATTCATCTGCCTGGGCCATCAGAGCCGCATCTACGAACTCATTAGTCGCCAGAGCTGCGATCAGGTGGCTGCGGGAGATCCAGGCAAGTGTCCCACCTGAGCAGGTACGTGTAAGACAAACACTAACCAAACTGCGGAGGGCAACGGAATTCATGGCAGATTCCGCACTGGCCGCGTCCAGATACTCAGCTAGATCCATTGCAGGGACAGTGGCAGCTAGGAGGTTGGTATGGCTCAAGAACTGGAAGGCGGACCTTAAGTCAAAATGGCGACTCGCCACAGCTAAGTATGCAGGATCAAAGCTCTTCGGGGCAATCCTGGATCCTTACCTGATAGAAGACAAAAACAAAAGTGCTAGCTCACCCTTCCAAAAGAACGGACAAGGGAACCCAGGAGTTCCGTAGGCAGGCTCCCCGTCAGAATGGGGCCGGAGAATGGAGGCAGCCCTTTCAAGGGGGACGGTCCTGGGAAGGGCCCAGAAATCCGCGCACCTTCTCATACAGGCAGGAGCGCGGTCAGGACCGTCCAGCCGCGGGCAGGGGCCAACCGTCCAAACGCCCTTTTAAAGGGGGGGGAGGACGACCCTACAGACGTTCCAAGTGACTCCTGGAACAGCCCCATCGGGGGTCGCCTGGCACGGTTCAGCGAGGCATGGCAGGCGACCACGACGGATGCCTGGGTCAGGGAAACAGTGACCCAGGGCCTAGCAATAGAATTCTACTCCACACCACCAGATCACTTCATAAGTTGCCCACTATCACGCAACAGGACCAAGGCGGGCCTCATAGTTCAGGCCATTGGACACCTGGAGGAGATAAGGGCCATAGAGCCGGTTCCTCCAGGACAGGAGGGGCAAGGTTTCTACTCCATCCTCTTCCTGGTGCCAAAGACATCAGGGGACTGGAGAGCAATCCTGGACCTCAAGCGGTTAAATCGCTATGTAGTATACAGGAAGTTCAAGATGCAGTCCCTCAGATCCATACTGGCCAGCATCCGGAAAGGGGACCTGCTGTCCTCAATAGACCTCACAGAGGCCTACCTTCATATCCCAATAAGACCGGGGTACAGAAAGTACCTGAGGTTCTGCCACAAGGGGCGACACTACCAATACAGGGCACTCCCGTTCGGGCTGTCTTCAGCGCCCAGAGTGTTCACAAAGGTGCTGGCGGCATTGGGAGCGCACCTGCGCATGAGACCGGTGCGGGTCCAGTGCTACCTGGACGATATCCTGATACTCTCAGCGTCCCACCAGGCAGCCCTAAGGGACATCCAGACCACCATAGCCGTACTCCAGAGGCACGGCTTCTCGATCAATCACAAGAAAAGTCAGCTCACACCCTCAAGGAGGCTCCAGCATCTGGGAGCGATCATAGATTCGGACCAGGGCATGGTGTACCTCTCCCAGGAGCGCCGGGAGAGCTTACAGAAACTAGCGTTTCTGGTAATGCAGAGGAAAGTGGCCACAGTGGTGCAACTCTCCCAGCTCCTGGGAAAGATGATATCATGCCTGGGAATTGTCCCGTGGGCCAGACTGCACTCCAGAGGTCTGCAGTGGCTACTGCTCCCCTTCCAAAGACAGAATCAGAGCGCTTCACCCAGGAAAATCAGAGTGCCTCCACAAGTCCTAGCCTCCCTGAGGTGGTGGAGGTCGGGGGCCCTGGACAGGGGCACCCCACTCAGGGAACCCAACAGGGTAACCGTCACAACCGATGCAAGCCTGTTCGGCTGGGGGGCTCACTCAGGGGATCAGATGGCCCAGGGAAGGTGGAGTCCAGGGGACCTAAAGCACAGAATCAATTGGCTCGAACTGAGAGCCATCCACCTGGCCCTACTTCAGTTTGTACCCCTGTTGGCAGGGAAGCACGTGCTAGTCCTGACGGACAACGTAACAGCAAAGGCGCACGTAAACAAGCCGGGCGGGACCAGGTCAGTGGCTCTCATGCAGGAGGCCAGGGCGCTGGGCCTGTGGGCAGAGCGACACCTGGCATCAATAAAGGCAGAACACATCTCGGGGGAGGCAAACCACCAGGCAGACTCCCTCAGCAGGGTCACCATAGACCATGCGGAGTGGAGGCTGGCACCGGAGCTGTTCGAGGCGATCTCGAACAGGTTCGGCCGGCCGTGCCTAGACCTCTTCGCAACACCAGAGAACACTCAAACCCACCGCTTCTTCTCCAGGTTCCAGACCAGGGAAGCGGAGGGGACGGACGCACTAAGATGCAGGTGGCCCCAGGGGCTACTGTACGCCTTCCCTCCTCCGCCCCTGATCCAAGCAACGGTTCGCAAGCTCATCCTGGAGCAGGCGGAGGTGGTACTGGTTGCGCCATACTGGCCGAGGCGTCCGTGGTTTGCGGACCTGGTAGACCTATCGCTTTCGCCTGTATGGAAACTGCCGCCGAACCAGGTGTCCCTGAGCCAGGGGAAACTCTTGCACCCAGACCTGCAGTGGCTACAACTAGCCGCCTGGCACTTGAGCGGGAGGGTCTGAGTAGGCAGGCCTTCTCCCAACATGTCATCTCGGTCATACAGGACGCCCGACGTCCTTCTACAAACAGGATCTATGATGCAACATGGAGGAATTTTTCTTCCTGGTGCAGCAGACAGGACATAAACCCCCTGACCGCCAACATCCCTACCATCCTGGAGTATCTTTGGGACGGCATGGTCAGGGGACTAGCGTTCAACACCATCCGCAGGCAGGTTGCGGCATTACAGACGGTCCTCGTCTGCGAGGACCGGGGACCTCTGTCACAACATCCAGCGGTGAGCGCATTCCTAAAGGGGGCAGCCACTAGGCGACCCCCTGTAGTTCACCGTTTTCCATCCTGGGACCTACACAGGGTCCTACAGGCATTAACCGAAGGTCCTTTTGAACCACTGGGGACTTGCCCACTCCGTTTCCTGACGCTGAAGGTGGCCTTTTTGGTGGCCATCACATCGGCAAGAAGGGTATCGGAGTTGGGGGCCCTCTCGGTCCGACCGGATCTGATCACCTTCGCAGAAGGCAGGGTAATCCTACGCCTGGACCCATCCTTTGTGCCGAAGGTCAACACATGGTTTCACAGGTCCCAGGACCTAGTACTACCGGATTTCTGTCCGAATCCCACTCATCGTCTGGAAAGACGATGGCACACACTGGACGTGCGCAGGGCTCTGCGCCATTATGTCACCAGAACAGAGGCCTACAGAAGGTCCGAGGCCCTCTTTGTGTCATATCACCCAACATCTAAGGGCCTGAAGGTATCAACCTCGACCATTAGTAGATGGATTAGGACATGCATAGCCAAGGCCTATGAGGCGCTGGATCAGCCAGTACCAGACAACATCACGGCGCATTCCACAAGGAGTGCGTCCACATCGGCTGCCTGGCGCACCCAGGCATCACTAGAGGAGATTTGTAGAGCAGCCACATGGGCTTCTCCGTCCTCGTTCATAAGAAATTACAAGATAGACCAATTTGCTGCAGCAGGGGCTTCATTTGGAAGGAGGTCTTTGCAGCAGATAGTTCAGGACTAGTAAGAGACATCCTAGACCCCCACCCGAAGGGACTTATGAGGGCTTCGGTACGTCCCATTGGTGGATTCGGAATCCACCCATGCAGGAGAAGAAGCGTTGTCTTACCTGAACGTTCTTTCTCTGCATGGGGGGATGGAGAATCCACACCCTCCTCTAACCGGTCTAGGCAGGAGTTCTCTTACAGGTCATTGAGAAGGAGCTACACGGTCCGACCTGATGGAGTGCTTCGCCTGGCAAAAACTGGGGAAGAAGGAAGCCGGAGGCGGAGCTAAAGTTCGGACCTAGTCTCCCATTGGGCAGAGGACAGTGTTAACCATTGGTGGATTCTCCATCCCCCCATGCAGAGAAAGAACGTTCAGGTAAGACAACGCTTCTTCATCCACGGAGGGGCTCGGAGCCAGGGAGGGCGCAAGGGATGCTGGGAGACGCAGTCCGAGAGGCTTTCTGGCGAGGGAGGGAGGGAGGGAGGGGGTCGGCCGAGGCCTGGTCTGGCGGGACGGGCGCTGCGAGGGAGGCCTGCCCGGAAAGTCTCGCTGAGAGGCGCCATATGATGATGGACCCGGGGAAGCGCGACGTAGATTGGTCGCTCTGGGGAGGGCAGCGATTGGCAGGAGGACTCCTCGGGGCGGTCCATTCAAAGGAAAGAGGAAGAGCAACTAGGAAAAGACCTCGCAGCAAAGTCCCGCCTCCACTTCCGGGAACGAATAGCACTGAAGCGCCCTAATTGGTTCATCCACGGAGGGGCTCGGAGCCAGGGAGGGCGCAAGGGATGCTGGGAGACGCAGTCCGAGAGGCTCTCTGGCGGAGGAGGGAGGGAGGGAGGGGGAAGGCCGAGGCCTGGTCTGGTCTGGCTGGACGGGCGCTTGGAGGGAGGCCTGCCCGGAAAGTCTCGCTGAGAGGCGGAGGCTTCGGCCTTCCTCCCCGGGCGGGCCTGGGACTCCCCTCCGGGAAGGGACGAAGCCGTGACCCGCCTCTCCTCCTCTCCCTTCTTCCCTGCAGGAGGACGCGCGAACCCGGCGGAGGAAGGAAGGAAGGACGGAGGCGCCGCCCGAGAGGAGAGGAGGCCCCGCGGAGCAGCCCCGGGAGGAGACGGCGGGGGAGGCCCGGCAGGGATGAGCCGAAGGGGACTCCGGGAAAGGAGGCCGCCTGGAGGGAGAAGCGGGGAGCAGGAAACGGGCGGAGGCCCCGAGACGGGCCTGGAGGGCGGAGGGTCCTTCGGAAGAGGCGGAAGACTCGGGAGTCCCCAGAGAATCCAGGAGGGAGGAAAGAAATATGAATGTGCAGAATGTGGAAAATCCTTCAAAACAAATACAGTTCTTGTAAACCATCTAAGAATCCACACAGGAGAAAAACCATTTAAATGCCTGGAGTGTGGAAAGAGGTTCAGTTGGAGGGGAAGCCTTTATGCACATCAAAGGATCCACTCAGGAGAGAAAGCACATAAATGCCTGGAGTGTGGAAAGAGCTTCAGTCAGAGGGGACACCTTTATAGACATCAACGGATCCACTCAGGAGAGAAACCCCATGAATGCCTGGAGTGTGGAAAGAGCTTCAGTGAGAGGGGAAGCCTTTATATACATCAACGGATCCACTCAGGAGAGAAACCCCATGAATGCCTGGAGTGTGGAAAGAGCTTCAGTCAGAGGGGAAGCCTTTATATACATCAACGGATCCACTCAGGAGAGAAACCGCATGAATGCCCAGAGTGTGGAAAGAGGTTCAATCGGAGGGGAAATCTTTATACACATCAAAGGATCCACTCAGGAGAGAAAACAAATAAATGCCTGGAGTGTGGAAATAGGTTCAGTTGGAGGGGACACCTTTATGCACATCAAAGAATTCACTCAGGAGAGAAACCGCATAAATGTCTGGAGTGTGGAAAGAGCTTCAATCAGAGGGGACACCTTTATACACATCAAAGGATCCACTCAGGAGAGAAACCGCATAAATGTCTGGAGTGTGGAAAGAGCTTCAGTGAGAGGGGAAGCCTTTATATACATCAACGGATCCACTCAGGAGAGAAACCCCATGAATGCCTGGAGTGTGGAAAGAGCTTCAGTCAGAGGGGAAGCCTTTATATACATCAACGGATCCACTCAGGAGAGAAACCGCATGAATGCCCAGAGTGTGGAAAGAGGTTCAATCGGAGGGGAAATCTTTATACACATCAAAGGATCCACTCAGGAGAGAAAACAAATAAATGCCTGGAGTGTGGAAATAGGTTCAGTTGGAGGGGACACCTTTATGCACATCAAAGAATTCACTCAGGAGAGAAACCGCATAAATGTCTGGAGTGTGGAAAGAGCTTCAATCAGAGGGGACACCTTTATATACATCAAAGGATCCACTCAGGAGAGAAACCGCATAAATGTCTGGAGTGTGGAAAGAGCTTCAATCAGAGGGGACACCTTTATACACATCAAAGGATCCACTCAGGAGAGAAACCGCATAAATGTCTGGAGTGTGGAAAGAGCTTCAGTGAGAGGGGAAGCCTTTATACACATCAAAGGATCCACTCAGGAGAGAAACCGCATAAATGCCTGGAGTGTGGAAAGAGCTTCAGTCAGAGGGGACACCTTTATACACATCAAAGGATCCACTCAGGAGAGAAACCGCATAAATGCCTGGAGTGTGGAAAGAGCTTCAGTCAGAGGGGACACCTTTATGCACATCAAAGGATCCACTCAGGAGAGAAACCGCATAAATGTCTGGAGTGTGGAAAGAGCTTCAGTGAGAGGGGAAGCCTTTATATACATCAAAGGATCCACTCAGGAGAGAAACCGCATAAATGTCTGGAGTGTGGAAAGAGCTTCAGTGAGAGGGGAAGCCTTTATAGACATCAAAGGATCCACTCAGGAGAGAAACCGCATAAATGTCTGGAGTGTGGAAAGAGCTTCAGTGAGAGGGGAAGCCTTTATACACATCAAAGGATCCACTCAGGAGAGAAACCGCATAAATGTCTGGAGTGTGGAAAGAGCTTCAATCAGAGGGGACACCTTTATACACATCAAAGGATCCACTCAGGAGAGAAACCGCATACATGTCTGGAGTGTGGAAAGAGCTTCAGTGAGAGGGGAAGCCTTTATACACATCAAAGGATCCACTCAGGAGAGAAACCGCATAAATGTCTGGAGTGTGGAAAGAGCTTCAATCAGAGGGGACACCTTTATACACATCAAAGGATCCACTCAGGAGAGAAACCGCATACATGTCTGGAGTGTGGAAAGAGCTTCAGTGAGAGGGGAAGCCTTTATACACATCAAAGGATCCACTCAGGAGAGAAACCGCATAAATGTCTGGAGTGTGGAAAGAGCTTCAGTCAGAGGGGAAGCCTTTATAGACATCAAAGAATCCACTCAGGAGAGAAACCGCATAAATGTCTGGAGTGTGGAAAGAGCTTCAGTCAGAGGGGAAACCTTTATGCACATCAAAGAATTCACTCAGGAGAGATTGAAACCAAGTCACATGCCTAGACAGACCTTTTTGGTCTGAAACATTATTTGTATATTGCCAGCAACAATCTGGGTCCTTTGGCTGGGGGGCCGATGACTCAGTAACATTTTTAACTCCTTCACATCCAACTGCTCCAGCTATCCCAGCTTCTTTCTCCACTTGCTGATTCAGATCCAGATCAAAGCCGAGCTTCGCCAACAGTTCTTTTCCTTCATCCAAAGATTTTGCCCGGTACATTTTCCCATCTTTAAAAACAATTATAATCGCCGGATATTGCCAGCTGAACCTAATGCCTCTTTGAAATAAGGCATCCGCAACTGGTCGCATTTTATTTCTGGCTTGTAATGTTTGCCTGGACAAATCTTTCAGAACCCTGATCGGGATCCCCTTACAATTAAGGTTGGTAATTTTCTTTAAATCTTTGTAGACTTCTGTAGCTGTTTTTTCAAAAAGAAATTTAATTATAATATCCCTTTGGATTCCACGTATGCCAAAAGCCCAATGCGCACGCACAATTTGATCTTCTTCAATTTTAATTTTATTGTCTTTAAACCATTGGCAAACATTCTGAATCATGTTTCTACCGTCAGCGAAATCTTGTTTGAACCCCCTCAAACGTATATTAGCTTTTCTTGATCTGTCCTCCAAAATATTTAACCGAAGACGATCTTGGTCCCTATCATCCTCCAACTTCTTCACCCTAACACCCTGTAGTGAAAGATTAAGGATAACAAGGAATAGGGAATGGAATAATTTATTAAAAATTAAGCAAAGACAATTAAAGGATATAGAAGAACAACAATGGAATAATATGAGGATGGCGGTAAAGCAGAGAATTGAAATATGGGGGGAAAAGTCAGCAAAACAAATGGCAAATTATTTGAAAGGAAGGAAAGAAAAATCAACTATTAATGTTCTAAGAGATAAAAATGGTTTATTAAAATATGATAATAGAGAGTTAGAAGTTGTAATGAAAGAATTTTATGAAAAACTATATGAGAAAGAACATGTCATTGTACAAGATATAGAGGTTAATGAAAAGCTAAATGAAGAAGAAAGACAACTGTTGAATGCAAATATAACAAAGGGAGAAATAATTAGAGTTATTAGAAATTTGAAACCTGGGAAGGCCCCAGGCCCTGATGGGTTTACAGGAGAATATTACAAAACGTATATCGAGGTTTTATTACCACATTTGGAGAAATTATATAATAATGTTTTATTAAATATGGATATTCCACAAACGTGGAGAAACTCTGAAATTGTAACAATCCCAAAACCAGAACGAGATTTAAAAGAACCTGGTTCCTACCGCCCAATCAGTTTGCTAAACCAAGATTACAAGATTTTTATGAAAATTTTAGCAAATAGATTAGAAAATATATTACCCAGAATAATAGGGAAAGATCAATATGGGTTTATAAAAGGAAGAAGAATTTATGAACCAATTAGAAATATAGTGAATGTGTTACACCATGCTACAAGAACTAAACGGAAATTAGGATTGTTGAAGTTAGACGTTTATAAAGCTTTTGATAAAATAAATCATGATTATTTATTCCGATTATGTAAAACTTTAGATATGGGGAATAGGTTTAGTCATATAATAAAAGAAATATATATAAAAAAATACAGCTTATATCAGAGTAAATGGGAATAGAACGGATGAGATAGAAATAAATAATGGAACTAAGCAGGGGTGCCCCCTATCTCCGATGCTCTTCGTAATGGCAATTGAAACATTAGCCAATAAAATTAGAAAAGATAAACAGTGGAAGGGATACCAAATTGGAAATTTAGAATTAAAATTAAATCTCTTTGCCGATGATGCTATAATAGTTACAGAAACACCAATAGATATGTTGAAAAGAATGACTATTTTACTTCAAGAATTTAAAGAGCAATCAGGGTTAAGAGTAAATATGGAAAAATCAGAAATTATTTGTTTAAATACTGGACCCAGAGAACAGATTGAAATACGTAAAGTATCAGGTCTAAAATTGGGAAGTAAAAAGATGAAATACTTAGGAATATGGTTATTTAAAAATCCAGAAAGAATGGCCGAGTTTAATTATAATTTAGTATGGAAAAAGATTCAGAAGCAGATTAAAAGTTGGAAAAATAAAAATTTGAGAAGAATGGCAAAGATTAGGGCATTAAAAATGATGATAATTCCAAAAATGTTATATATATATTACAAGTAATGCCGGGGACCTTCCCTAAAGCAAAATTAAAAGAGTGGGATAATAAATTGAATTTTTGGATTGAAGGTAATAAGAGACCAAGAATCAAAAAAAGGTGGTTGGTAGCCACGGAGAACGAAGGGGGGTGGGGAAACCCATGCCTGGAATATTATAGGGATGCTTATCAAATAGATAGACTAATGGATTTACAATTATTTGAAGAGAAATTCTGGGTAAGATTAGAAAAAGAAATTAATGATATAAAGGACGAAGAATTATTATTTAGGAAATGGAATAGGATAGATATAAACAGGTTAATAGATCCTGCTAAGGCAGTTATAGAGAGTTGGATGAAATGGCAAAGTAAATTGAAAATGACGAATTCTAAACTAGCGACGCTGCAGGTAATAAACATAAATAAGGAAGGTAATCTCACAAAGATAATAAGGGAATTAAGGAGTAAAGGAATAATGAGACTTGAGCAATTATATGAAAAAGATGGAAAGATTATTAGAAGTAAATTAGAGCAATGTCTGGGCCAGGAAAGATGGTTATAAGTTAATGCAATATGCACATATTTAAGTAGAAGTGAGAATAAAGAAACATTCCTCAGACATGAAACAATTTTAGAAAAGATATTAAAAGAAAAGAATAAGAGTACAAAAGCGCAAGTAGGAAATATATATAGGGTTTTATTACAAGTGGAGGAGGAAGTGGTAAAAGGATTGACAAGGTATTGGCAGGACGAATTAGAAATTAATGAATGGGAAATGGAAAGTGTAGTAGAAGATATTAGGAAGATTAAAAATACAAGGATAAGAGAGATGAGAAGAAAAATTTTACATAAATGGTATTATACACCATTACAATTAGCGCACTTCCAAAGGGAGAAGAAAGGGAATTGTTGGCATGGATGTAAAGAAAAGGGAGTATTTATGCATATGTTTTGGGAATGTGCTGAAGTTCAAAAATTTTGGAAGCAAATACAAATTGAGGTAAATAAGATGCTAAATATTAATTGGAGAATAACTAAGGAGGTGGCGCTATTAATAAAAAAATAGTGAGGTAAAGGAATATGAAGAAATTAAAACTGCAGCAATAGAAAGTGCCCAAGCAACTATAGTGCTTGGGTGGAAAGATGCGAAGAAATGGAACATACAAAATTGGTGTAAGTATATGGTAGACCACATTCACTATCAAATAATGGAAATTAGATTACACAATTATAATGAAGTTAAATTGGTAGCAACGATGAAGCGGTGGGAAAAGGTTAAAAATTATATGTTAAATTTAATAGGCGATGTAAAAATAAAGAATAAAATTCAGTCACTCTATAAAGTATGAATAATGTAATCCAGAGTTGAGAAGTATATATGTAATAGAAATTGAATCTTCCCAATTGGTGGTGGGATTAATGTTTGTATTTTTGTAATTTGTCTGGTGGAGGGCACTATTCACAGTGCAGTGTTTTATGTATTAGATTAATAAAAAATAAAAAGATTGTTAAAAAAACAAAACAATCTGGGTCCTTTTACCATCCTCAGAAGGATGGATAACAGTCAAGGCTTGAGGGCTGTCAGAATCAAACTCCGGGGTGTGGACAATCTGCCTGCAATACTGCACTAAGAAGCTACTTGAATGTTTATCACAGACCTAATTACAGCTCATTAAGAAAGGTGCGAACTCTTACCCTTCATTGCCATCTCAATCTTTTGCCAACATGAGTGAATACTATATTCTCAGCCCAAACATTCAGGAGTAAGTAAACTTATGGACAGCACCATTTTATTATTCACTTTATTGCTCTACTTGGTTTAATGATCGTGCTCTTCTTTAATGCCAAACAGTGGAATTTGAATAATTTTACACACTTTTTCAAGGCCTCTGGGACAGGATAGCAGTCTTCCAGTATCTCAGGGGCTGCCCCAAAGAAGAGGGAGTCAAGCTATTCTCCAAAGCGCCTAAAGGCAGCACAAGAAGCAACGGATGGAAACTCATCAAGGAGAGAAGCAACCTAGAACTAAGGAGGAATTTCCTGACAGTGAAGACAATTAACCAGTGGAACTACCTGCCTCCAGAAGCGGTGAATGCTCCGACACTGGAAGTTTTTAAGAAGAGACTGGACAGCCATTTGTCTGAAATGTTCTAGGGTTTCCTGCCTGAGCAGGGGTTGGACTAGAAGACCTCCAAGGTCCCTTCCAGCTCTCTTCTCCTTCCTTCCTTCCTTCCTTCCTTCCTTCCTTCCTTCCTTCCTTCCTTCCTTCCTCCTATTATTATTATTATTATTATTATTATTATTATTATTATTATGTTCATTCTGAAAAAGTAATTCTTTCCCCTGCTCTATAAGATAGTTGAAAACTCGGGGTGCTTCAATGCAAGCTAGAGCTTGGGGGGCTTCTGGATTTGAGGTCATTTGCATTGCTCTGACATCCAGCACCAACGTCTGCAGGGGGAGAGTGGAGCCAGGCATCCCCATCCAGGCTGAACAGGGAGTCCTCGACGTACGACCACAATGGAGCTCAAAATTTCACTTGCTAAGCGAGACATTTGTGTTTTTTTTTCCCCTTTGGTGGCTCAGATATAGTGTCTCTTCATCTGCATCAGCAGTCTAACACGCAGAAAAATATCATCACAGCAGCCAGCATAGTGTTCCCAATTTAGATCACCCAGCAGCAAGATTTAAAAGGTTTATTTTGATGTGCTCACAAGGAGATGCAGACATATCCCTCCCCTACTGCAGTTCTTTGGAGACATGATGCTAACAATGTAGGGGAAACCTTTTGAGTCTTTTAAGACTAAACATATCAGACATGTCACCCATGAATTTCACTCCTCTTTTAACGACATCCATAGTAGTCATCCCTGTGTGCTCATAAATTCCACCGTGTGGAAAACGTTTGTTTGCTCTAAGCACCTTCCAATCAGCTTCACTGCAGGACTGCTGGCACTTGCACATTTGAGGGGGGGAAGCATACACTGTCATCATAATCTAGAATAAAGTTCTATTTTTTTTATATGGCAAGTGAATAATCCCCTATACACCAATTCCAACTTCTGTTTCAAATATGCAAACTAAAGCATTACAGAAGTAAGGAGTACAACACATCTGAAAGCATTAAGTGGGGGGGGAGGAGCTTTAGTCATAGTCCAAAGCTCACAAACCTACCTCTGAAATCAAGAGCTATACCGGACCTCTCCTTAGTTCTTGTAAAAGCGAACTATAACCTAATGCCCAATTATTACCCTGGTAAAGGCTTGACCACAAGGACGGAGTTTCTCAGCACTGAGGACAATACATTCAAGGGCACTTAGCACATCCAACTCAACCGCGAGTCGTTGTCAAAAACATTTCTCAAAACTACTGTATAACGCAATGCATTACCCCCGCCCATCTTCTCAGTTCACCAGTTCCGTGTTTCGTAAAACTGGCGCTAAAAGCCAATTAACTGCCGTTGGGAGAGAGCTTGAACCCCCTTAGGCAAGGTGCACGAGTGCAGTTAGCAAGCCAGCCCCCAAAATCAGAGCAGCGAGGCACGTGATTCCTCCTATACCGGGCCACAACCATGACCAACGCGTCTGCTCAAATTCCATGAGTTTTGACCCGAAAATAAGTCCTGGGTCAAAACCATCTGCCAGGCTCCAATCGCAATCGGGACCACTGCACATCTGTAGGCTGCAAAAAAACCCCAACGACCGCTAGATGACATCGAAGGGATGTACTGTAAAAAGCTGCAAACGTTCGTCACTTAACGATCGTTCAGATTACTGTAGTACAGGTATAACCACAGGGAATTCTATCCTAGCAACTACACCACCGAAAAACAAAAGGCGCGGCAAGAACGAACCTCCCACACCGTCGATCCCACGACGAAAAGCGAGACATTTGTGAAGTGAGTTTTGCCCCATTTTACGACCTTTCTTGCCAGAGTGGTTAAGCCAGGGGGGGGTCTTCCAACTTGGCCCTTTTGAAATGACCAAAAGTCAGTTCAAAATAAGTGGGCACCTCCCCCCAATTCCCTGCCCTTGGATATCCCAGAGAACCACTCTGAAAAAACCCTGAGTGGACACTGCCTTCTCTTTCAGGGAGGTCGGACACGGTCTGCAAAAACCACTTCCAAGCTGGCTTATCATCATGGAGCCGTGATAGTGAATTGCTCGGGGTGCAACAACCATCGTGTGATTGCTGATAACTTGGGCTGCTTCTCTGACTTGGAGGGGAAAAGGTGGGCGTGACATCCTTTGCCCCCCCCCTTTGTCTTCTTCAGGATTTGATGCTTCAGCTGCTGAAGCTGGAATGAGTTCCTGGGAACAGTTCAGACCTGACATTGGTTGTTAGTGAAGGCAAATTCAAATTTAGAATAGAGCTGGAAGGGAGCTTGAAGGTCTCATAGTCCAGCTCCATACTCAAGCAGGAGCCCTGATATACCAGGCATGTCAAAGTGATGGCCCACGGGCTGGATGTGTCACGCCGAAACTGCTCCCACCCCATTGCCAGCAGTTGGGAAAAGGCACAACACGTCACACGAGATCACAAGTTGGACACCTGTTCTCTACCCAAACCCAAATCTTGCAACCTTTCTTTATATGTTTTAGTCTTCAGGCCTTTAAGTATCTTTGTTGCTCTTCTTTGCATTTTTTCCAAAGTCTGACCAGGTGGGTGATTACAGATGCCCGTTGAAATGGATGGGTAAGTTTGGGGGGGGAGGGAGTTAATTTGCAAATGTCCTGGCAGATAAACAGGTGTATTGTTTTGCCAGCCAGCTGCAGGAAGGAAATGAGAGAGGGGCCAGCCCAGGGTTGGGGGTCTATGTCTCAGGGCAGGCCGGCCCAGGTAGCAGCTGTAACAGGAGCCCCCTCCAAAGGGGGCATAGAAGGAAAATGTGTGCCTTTGTGGCAGCTTCGGCATCAGGTGCCAAGAGGCCAAAGGAGGTTTGAAAAACCGTGTATTAAGGGGAGAGGCGTGGGAGGGGGTTTCTCCCTCTGCTGCAGTTTTGCAACGGGGTCCTTGGGAGAGAAGGGGCCACAGAGGAGAAGCGGGGTCTGGGGAGGGAGGGGCTGGTGATGCAGCCAGAGGGGAGGGGGCTGACTGAGCCAACCCTGTTTGCAGCCCCTGTGGTGTTTTTTGCAGTTATCCTTCCTGACTGCTGGACTGCCTCCCAAGACAATTATGGGAATAGAGAGGTTTAAAGTCAAACAATAGATATAATTGCATAGCCTCCTTTTCCCCCACATGCACGAAAAGGTTCCGGTGTGAATGCAGAGCGAGTGAAGGGAGTCGCTTCTTAAAAGCTTCTAGTGTTGGAGCATTCACAGCTTCTGGAGGCGGGTAGTTCCACCGGTTAACACTTCTCCCTGTCAGGAGATTCCTCCTTCCTTCCCGGGTCAGTCTCCCTCCGTCGCCGCTTCTCCCGCCTTCAGGGGGGGCTTCGGGGAAGAGCGGGGCCCCCTCCTCTTCGGGGCGCCCCCCAGATAGGGGAAGGCTGCTCTCACCTCCCCCCCGCCCTTCTCACCCCCTGCTCCGACCCCCCCCCGCCCGGGAGAGGGGCTGCCTGGGGGCCGCGGGGGGGGCCTGGCCGGAGCCCCCCAGGGGGAAGGAGGCAGGAAGCCCCCCCAGATGCCCCCCGCCCTGCCTAGGGAGACCCCCAGTGGGGGGAGGGGGAGGGGGGAGAAGACTTCAAGGGGAGCCCCTCGCCCCACCCCCTGGACGAAGAGAAGCTTCGCTACTGCGCAGGCGCCATGTGGCTGATGGTTGGGAGGAAGGAGGACGCCGATTGGTCGCTCTGGGGAGGGCAGCGATTGGCAGGAGGCCTCCTCGGGGCGGTCCATTCAAAGAAAAGAGGAAGAGCAACCAGGAAGAGCCCTCGCGGCAAAGTCCCGCCTCCACTTCCGGGAACGGATAGCACTGAAGCGCCCTAATTGGTTCATCCACGGAGGGGCTCGGAGCAAGGGAGGGCGCAAGGGATGCTGGGAGACGCAGTCCGAGAGGCTCTCTGGCGGATGAGGGAGGGAGGGAGGGGGGGTTGGCCGAGGCCTGGTCTGGCTGGACGGGCGCTGCGAGGGAGGCCTGCCCGGAAAGTCTCGCTGACAGGCGCCATATGATGATGGATCCGGGGAAGCGCGACGTAGATTGGTCGCTCTGGGGAGGGCAGCGATTGGCAGGAGGACTCCTCGGGGCGGTCCATTCAAAGGAAAGAGGAAGAGCAACCAGGAAGAGGCCTCGCGGCAAAGTCCCGCCTCCACTTCCGGGAAGGAATAGAACTGAGGCGCCTGAATGGCTCTGCCGCGGGCTGGCTCGCAATCCAGGTAGGGCGCAGGGGATGCTGGGAGTCACAGACCGAGAGGCGCTCTGGGGGAGGGAGGGAGGGGGGAGACCTTGCCTGGCGGGACGGGCGCTGCGAGGGAGGCCTGCCCGGAAAGTCTCGCTGAGAGGCGCCACATGATGATGGATCCGGGGAAGCGCGACGTAGATTGGTCGCTTTTGGGAGGGCAGCGATTGGCAGGAGGACTCCTCGGGGCGGTCCATTCAAAGGAAAGAGGAAGAGAAACCAGGAAGAGGCCTCGCGGCAAAGTCCCGCCTCCACTTCCGGGAACGAATAGCACTGGGAGGGCGCAAGGGATGCTGGGAGACGCAGTCCGAGAGGCTCTCTGGCGGAGGGAGGGAGGAAGGGGGTCGGCCGAGGCCTGGTCTGGCTGGACGGGCGCTTGGAGGTAGGCCTGCCCGGAAAGTCTCGCTGAGAGGCGGAGGCTTCGGCCTTCCTCCCCGGGCGGGCCTGGGACTCCCCTCCGGGAAGGGACGAAGCCGTGACCTGCCTCTCCTCCTCTCCCTTCGCCCCTGCAGGAGGACGCGCGAACCCGGCGGAGGAAGGAAGGAAGGACGGAGGCGCCGCCCGAGAGGAGAGGAAGCCCCGCGGAGCAGCCCCTGGAGGAGACGGCGGGGGAGGCCCGGCAGGGATGAGCCGAAGGGGACTCCGGGAAAGGAGGCCGCCTGGAGGGAGAAGCGGGGAGCAGGAAACGGGCGGAGGCCCCGAGACGGGCCTGGAGGGCGGAGGGTCCTTCAGAAGAGGCGGAAGACTCGGGAGTCCCCAGAGAATCCAGGAGGGAGGAAAGAAATATGAATGTGCAGAATGTGGAAAATCCTTCAAAAGAAATAGAGATCTTGTAAACCATCTAAGAATCCACACAGGAGAAAAACCATTTAAATGCCTGGAGTGTGGAAAGAGCTTCAGTCAGAGGGGAAACCTTTATAAACATCAAAGGATCCACTCAGGAGAGAAACCACATGAATGCCTGGAGTGTGGAAAGAGCTTCAGTCAGAAAGGACACCTTTATAGACATCAAAGGATCCACTCAGGAGAGAAACCGCATAAATGTCTGGCGTGTGGAAAGAGCTTCAGTCAGAAAGGACACCTTTATAGACATCAAAGGATCCACTCAGGAGAGAAACCGCATAAATGCCTGGAGTGTGGAAAGAGCTTCAATCGAAGAGGAAGCCTTTATACACATCAAAGAATCCACTCAGGAGAGAAACCGCATAAATGCCTGGAGTGTGGAAAGAGCTTCAATCGGAGGGGAAGCCTTTATACACATCAAAGAATCCACACAGGAGAAAAACCATTTAAATGCCTGGAGTGTGGAAAGAGGTTCAATCGGAGGGGACACCTTTATGCACATCAAAGAATTCACTCAGGAGAGAAACCACATGAATGCCTGGAGTGTGGAAAGAGGTTCAGTTGGAGGGGAGACCTTTATAGACATCAACGGATCCACTCAGGAGAGAAACCACATGAATGCCTGGAGTGTGGAAAGAGCTTCAATCGGAGAGGAAGCCTTTATACACATCAAAGAATCCACTCAGGAGAGAAACCGCATAAATGTCTGGCGTGTGGAAAGAGCTTCAGTCAGAAAGGACACCTTTATAGACATCAAAGGATCCACTCAGGAGAGAAACCGCATAAATGCCTGGAGTGTGGAAAGAGCTTCAATCGGAGAGGAAGCCTTTATACACATCAAAGAATCCACTCAGGAGAGAAACCGCATAAATGCCTGGAGTGTGGAAAGAGCTTCAATCGGAGGGGAAGCCTTTATACACATCAAAGAATCCACACAGGAGAAAAACCATTTAAATGCCTGGAGTGTGGAAAGAGGTTCAATCGGAGGGGACACCTTTATGCACATCAAAGAATTCACTCAGGAGAGAAACCACATGAATGCCTGGAGTGTGGAAAGAGGTTCAGTTGGAGGGGAGACCTTTATAGACATCAAAGGATCCACTCAGGAGAGAAACCGCATAAATGCCTGGAGTGTGGAAAGAGCTTCAATCGGAGAGGAAGCCTTTATACACATCAAAGAATCCACTCAGGAGAAAAACCATTTAAATGCCTGGAGTGTGGAAAGAGCTTCAATCGGAGGGGACACCTTTATGCACATCAAAGAATTCACTCAGGAGAGAAACCACATGAATGCCTGGAGTGTGGAAAGAGGTTCAGTTGGAGGGGAGACCTTTATAGACATCAACGGATCCACTCAGGAGAGAAACCGCATGAATGCCCGGAGTGTGGAAAGAGCTTCAGTCGGAGGGGAAGCCTTTATATACATCAACGGATCCACTCAGGAGAGAAACCACATGAATGCCTGGAGTGTGGAAATAGGTTCAGTTGGAGGGGACACCTTTATACACATCAAAGGATCCACTCAGGAGTGAAACCGCATAAATGTCTGGAATGTGGAAAGAGCTTCAATCAGAGGGGACACCTTTATACACATCAAAGGATCCACTCAGGAGAGAAACTGCATAAATGTCTGGAATGTGGAAAGAGCTTCAATCAGAGGGGACACCTTTATACACATCAAAGGATCCACTCAGGAGAGAAACCGCATAAATGCCTGGAGTGTGGAAAGAGCTTCAGTCAGAGGGGACACCTTTATAGACATCAAAGGATCCACTCAGGAGAGAAACCGCATAAATGTCTAGAGTGTGGAAAGAGCTTCAGTCAGATGGGACACCTTTATGCACATCAAAGAATCCACTCAGGAGAGATTGAAACCAAGTCACATGCCTAGACAGACCTTTTTGGTCTGAAACATTATTTGTATATTGCCAGCAACAATCTGGGTCCTTTGGCTGGGGGGCCGATGACTCAGTAACATTTTTAACTCCTTCACATCCAACTGCTCCAGCTATCCCAGCTTCTTTCTCCGCTTGCTGATTCAGATCCAGATCAAAGCCGAGCTTCGCCAACAGTTCTTTTCCTTCATCCAAAGATTTTGCCCGGTACATTTTCCCATCTTTAAAAACAATTATAATCGCCAGATATTACCAGCTGAACCTAATGCCTCTTTGAAATAAGGCATCCGCAACTGGTCGCATTTTATTTCTGGCTTGTAATGTTTGCCTGGACAAATCTTTCAGAACCCTGATCGGGATCCCCTTACAATTAAGGTTGGTAATTTTCTTTAAATCTTTGTAGACTTCTGTAGCTGTTTTTTCAAAAAGAAATTTAATTATAATATCCCTTTGGATTCCACGTATGCCAAAAGCCCAATGCGCACGCACAATTTGATCTTCTTCAATTTTAATTTTATTGTCTTTAAACCATTGGCAAACATTCTGAATCATGTTTCTACCGTCAGCGAAATCTTGTTTGAACCCCCTCAAACGTATATTAGCTCTTCTTGATCTGTCCTCCAAAATATTTAACCGAAGACGATCTTGGTCCCTATCATCCTCCAACTTCTTCACCCTAACACCCTGTAGTGTTAGGTGGAGGAATTGACTGGCCTTTTTAAAAGGAAAAGAACTGGAGAGAGCGGAGCTGCCCAAGGAGGCCAGAGTTACGAGACAGAAGAAAAAAATGAACAGTTTGAAATAGTGTGATTCTTAAGGTTTTACCTACTTGTAAGGGGAGTGGTAAAGGCTTAGTCCTTAGATTCAACTTTAAATTTTGAATGAAATAAGTAAGGGGGGAGGCTTGGGGAGGGGGAGTGTGGGGTTTTTAATTTTGATGTGACTTTTTTTTTATTAAAAATGTTTAGGGGGAGCAGCAGATTCGGCAGAACCGAGCCTCCAATGGTGCCTGGCCGTCATAGCGGAAATTTTTTCCGCTCTTTTCTCTTGTTGAGAGAAGTGGGGGGGGCACTCTGGTGGGAAGATTTTTTTATAAACGTGGAAATCTCATTAAAGCTCTGGGTTGCAGGAGGGAAAAATGATAAATGGAAAAGTTATGAGTGATCAAATAATTATGGCAGTGAATATAAATGGTTTGGCATCGTCCTTGAAAAGGTATAGGTTAATGAAATTAGCAAAAGAAAATAGTGTGGACTTTTTGTTCCTCACTGAGACTCATAAGGCAAGGAAAAAGATGGATAAATTGATTAATAATTCTAGTGATTGGAAATGGATTTTTGAATCTCGGGGAAAAACAAACAGTAAGGGCGTAGCGATATTAATTCATCAACGGAATCAGTTTCAAGTGATACAAACAAAAGGGGATAATGAAGGTAGATTATTATTTGTTAAAGGTAAAGTTAATCAAATGATGATAACTTTAGCAGTAATATATGCTCCAAATGTAAATGCCAAACAATTTATATTGAATGCAAAACGTAAGCTAGATGCTTTCTCAGAAGGGACTGTGGTATTCGCAGGGGATTTTAACGTGGAAATAATGGCTAATAAGAAAGAAAAGAAACAATTGAATTTAAATAAATTAAATATGATAGACGCTCATGCTGATAAACTAAATAGGGGAACGTTTTACTCTGCAAGACACAACAAGTTTAGTTGTATTGATTATATATTAGTGAACAAATTAGGAAGTATTCAAATTAAAAAAGCAGAAATAAAAGGTAATTGGATCTCAGATCATGCTCCTATAATGGCGGTCTTGAAAATACATTTTATTAGGAAACAAAGAATTTGGAGATATAATCAGGTTGTCTCAGTGAATGAAAAAAATAAAGAAAAAAATACAGAAAGACATTCAGGAATTTTTTAAAATAAATGAGGATGGGGAAATAAAGCAATCAGTAATTTGGGATACTAAAAAGGCAGTTATTAGAGGAAATTGTATTAGCCTGGAGTCTTTTATTAAAAAAAAGTTGGGGATGGGAAAAAGAGGAAAAGATTAGAGAGATAGAGACAATACGTGAAAGATTAAAAATAACAAGGAATAGGGAATGGAATAATTTATTAAAAATTAAGCAAAGACAATTAAAGGATATAGAAGAACAACAATGGAATAATATGAGGATGGCGGTAAAGCAGAGAATTGAAATATGGGGGGGAAAGTCAGCAAAACAAATGGCAAATTATTTGAAAAGAAGGAAAGAAAAATCAACTATTAATGTTCTAAGAGATAAAAATGGTTTATTAAAATATGATAATAGAGAGTTAGAAGTTGCAATGAAAAAATTTTATGAAAAACTATATGAGAAAGAACATGTCATTGTACAAGATATAGAGGTTAATGAAAAGTTAAATGAAGAAGAAAGACAACTGTTGAATGCAAATATAACAAAGGGAGAAATAATTAGAGTTATTAGAAATTTGAAACCTGGGAAGGCCCCAGGACCTGATGGGTTTACAGGAGAATATTACAAAACGGATATGGAGGTTTTATTACCACATTTGGAGAAATTATATAATAATGTTTTATTAAATATGGATATTCCACAAACGTGGAGAAACTCTGAAATTGTAACAATCCCAAAACCAGAACGAGATTTAAAAGAACCTGGTTCCTACCGCCCAATCAGTTTGCTAAACCAAGATTACAAGATTTTTATGAAACTTTTAGCAAATAGATTAGAAAATATATTACCCAGAATAATAGGGAAAGATCAATATGGGTTTATAAAAGGAAGAAGAATTTATGAACCAATTAGAAATATAGTGAATGTGTTACACCATGCTACAAGAACTAAACGGAAATTAGGATTGTTTATAAAGCTTTTGATAAAATAAATCATGATTATTTATTCCGATTATGTAAAACTTTAGATATGGGGAATAGGTTTAGTCATATAATAAAAGAAATATATAAAAAAAATACAGCTTATATCAGAGTAAATGGGAATAGAACGGATGAGATAGAAATAAATAATGGAACTAATCAGGGGTGCCCCCTATCTCCGATGCTCTTCGTAATGGCAATTGAAACATTAGCCAATAAAATTAGAAAAGATAAACAGTGGAAGGGATACCAAATTGGAAATTTAGAATTAAAATTAAATCTCTTTGCCGATGATGCTATCATAGTTACAGAAACACCAATAGATATGTTGAAAAGAATGACTATTTTACTTCAAGAATTTAAAGAGCAATCAGGGTTAAGAGTAAATATGGAAAAATCAGAAATTATTTGTTTAAATACTGGACCCAAAGAACAGATTGAAATACGTAAAGTATCAGGTCTAAAATTGGGAAGTAAAAAGATGAAATACTTAGGAATATGGTTATTAAAACATCCAGAAAGAATGGCCGAGTTTAATTATAATTTAGTATGGAAAAAGATTCAGAAGCAGATTAGAAGTTGGAAAAATAAAAATTTGAGAAGAATGGCAAAGATTAGGGCATTAAAAATGATGATAATTCCAAAAATGTTATATATATTACAAGTAATGCCGGGGACCTTCCCTAAAGCAAAATTAAAAGAGTGGGATAATAAATTGAATTTTTGGATTGAAGGTAATAAGAGACCAAGAATTAAAAAAAGGTGGTTGGTAGCCACGGAGAACGAAGGGGGGTGGGGAAACCCATGCCTGGAATATTATAGGGATGCTTATCAAATAGATAGACTAATGGATTGACAATTATTTGAAGAGAAATTCTGGGTAAGATTAGAAAAAGAAATTAATGATATAAAGGATGAAGAATTATTATTTAGGAAATGGAATAGGATAGATATAAACAGGTTAATAGATCCTGCTAAGGCAGTTATAGAGAGTTGGATGAAATGGCAAAGTAAATCGAAAATGACGAATTCTAAACTAGCGATGCTGCAGGTAATAAACATAAATAAGGAAGGTAATCTCACAAAGATAATAAGGGAATTAAGGAGTAAAGGAATAATGAGAATTGAGCAATTATATGAAAAAGATGGAAAGATTATTAGAAGTAAATTAGAGCAATGTCTGGGCCAAGAAAGATGGTTATAAGTTAATGCAATATGCACATATTTAAGTAGAAGTGAGAATAAAGAAACATTCCTCAGACATGAAACAATTTTAGAAAAGATATTAAAAGAAAAGAATAAGAGTACAAAAGCGCAAGTAGGAAATATATATAGGGTTTTATTACAAGTGGAGGAGGAAGTGGTAAAAGGATTGACAAGGTATTGGCAGGACGAATTAGAAATTAATGAATGGGAAATGGAAAGTGTAGTAGAAGATATTAGGAAGATTAAAAATACAAGGATAAGAGAGATGAGAAGAAAAATTTTACATAAATGGTATTATACACCATTACAATTAGCGCACTTCCAAAGGGAGAAGAAAGGGAATTGTTGGCATGGATGTAAAGAAAAGGGAGTATTTATGCATAGGTATGTTTTGGGAATGTGCTGAAGTTCAAAAATTTTGGAAGCAAATACAAATTGAGGTAAATAAGATGCTAAATATTAATTGGAGAATAACTAAGGAGGTGGCGCTATTAATAAAAAATAGTGAGGTAAAGGAATATGAAGAAATTAAAACTGCAGCAATAGAAAGTGCCCAAGCAACTATAGTGCTTGGGTGGAAAGATGCGAAGAAATGGAATATACAAAATTGGTGTAAGTATATGGTAGACCACATTCACTATCAAATAATGGAAATTAGATTACACAATTATAATGAAGGTAAATTGGTAGCAACGATGAAGCGGTGGGAAAAGGTTAAAAATTATATGTTAAATTTAATAGGCGATGTAAAAATAAAGAATAAAATTCAGTCACTCTATAAAGTATGAATAATGTAATCCAGAGTTGAGAAGTATATATGTAATAGAAATTGAATCTTCCCAATTGGTGGTGGGATTAATGTTTGTATTTTTGTAATTTGTCTGGTGGAGGGCACTATTCACAGTGCACTGTTTTATGTATTAGATTAATAAAAAATAAAAAGATTTTTTTTAAAAAAACAAAACAATCTGGGTCCTTTTACCATCCTCAGAAGGATGGATAACAGTCAAGGCTTGAGGGCTGTCAGAATCAAACTCCGGGGTGTGGACAATCTGCCTGCAATACTGCACTAAGAAGCTACTTGAATGTTTATCACAGACCTAATTACAGCTCATTAAGAAAGGTGCGAACTCTTACCCTTCATTGCCATCTCAATCTTTTGCCAACATGAGTGAATACTATATTCTCAGCCCAAACATTCAGGAGTAAGTAAACTTATGGACAGCACCATTTTATTATTCACTTTATTGCTCTACTTGGTTTAATGCTCGTGCTCTTCTTTAATGCCAAACAGTGGAATTTGAATAATTTTACACACTTTTTCAAGGCCTCTGGGACAGGATAGCAGTCTTCCAGTATCTCAGGGGCTGCCCCAAAGAAGAGGGAGTCAAGCTATTCTCCAAAGCGCCTAAAGGCAGGACAAGAAGCAACGGATGGAAACTCATCAAGGAGAGAAGCAACCTAGAACTAAGGAGGAATTTCCTGACAGTGAAGACAATTAACCAGTGGAACTACCTGCCTCCAGAAGCGGTGAATGTTCCAACACTGGAAGTTTTTAAGAGACTGGACAGCCATTTGTCTGAAATGTTCTAGGGTTTCCTGCCTGAGCAGGGGTTGGACTAGAAGACCTCCAAGGTCCCTTCCAGCTCTCTTCTTCCTTCCTTCCTTCCTTCCTTCCTTCCTCCTCCTCCTATTATTATTATTATTATTATTATTATTATTATTATTATTATTATTATGTTCATTCTGAAAAAGTAATTCTTTCCCCTGCTCTATAAGATAGTTGAAAACTCGGGGTGCTTCAATGCAAGCTACAGAGCTTGGGGGGCTTCTGGATTTGAGGTCATTTGCATTGCTCTGACATCTAGCACCAACGTCTGCAGGGGGAGAGTGGAGCCAGGCATCCCCATCCAGGCTGAACAGGGAGTCCTCGACGTATGACCACAATGGAGCTCAAAATTTAACTTGCTAAGCGAGACATTTGTGAAGTGAGTTTTGCCCCATTTTATGACCTTTCTTGCCACAGTGGTTAAGCCAGGGGGGTCTTCCAACTTGGCCCTTTTGAAATGACCAAAAGTCATTTCAAAATAAGTGGGCCCCTCCCCCCAATTCCCTGCCCTTGGATATCCCAGAGAACCACTCTGAAAAAACCCTGAGTGGACACTGCCTTCTCTTTCAGGGAGCTCGGACACGGTCTGCAAAAACCACTTCCAAGCTGGCTTATCATCATGGAGCCGTGATAGTGAATTGCTCGGGGTGCAACAACCATCGTGTGATTGCTGATAACTTGGGCTGGTTCTCTGACTTGGAGGGGAAAAGGTGGGCATGACATCCTTTGTCTTCAGGATTTGATGCTTCAGCTGCTGAAGCTGGATTGAGTTCCTGGGAACAGTTCAGACCTGACATTGGTTGTTAGTGAAGGCAAATTCAAATTTAGAATAGAGCTGGAAGGGACCTTGAAGGTCTCATAGTCCAGCTCCATACTCAAGCAGGAGCCCTAATATACCAGGCATGTCAAAGTGATGGCCCACGGGCTGGATGTGTCATGCCGAAACCGCTCCCACCCCATTGCCAGCAGTTGGGAAAAGGCACAACACGTCACACGAGATCACAAGTTGGACACCTGTTCTCTACCCAAACCCAAATCTTGCAACCTTTCTTTATGTTTTAGTCTTCAGGCCTTTAAGTATCTTTGTTGCTCTTCTTTGCATTTTTTCCAAAGTCTGACCAGGTGGGTGATTACAGATGCCCATTGAAATGGATGGGTAAGTTTGGGGGGGGAGTTAATTTGCAAATGTCCTGGCAGATAAACAGGTGTATTGTTTTGCCAGTCAGCTGCAGGAAGGAAATGAGAGAGGGGCCAGCCCAGGGTTGGGGGTCTATGTCTCAGGGCAGGCCGGCCCAGGTAGCAGCTGTAACAGGAGCCCCCTCCAAAGGGGGCATAGGAGGAAAATGTGTGCCTCTGTGGCAGCTTCGGCATCAGGTGCCAAGAGGCCAAAGGAGATTTTAAAAACCATGTATTAAGGGGAGAGGCATGGGAGGGGGTTTCTCCCTCTGCTGCAGTTTTGCAATGGGGTCCTTGGGAGAGAAGGGGCCACAGAGGAGAAGCGGGGTCTGGGGAGGGAGGGGCTGGTGATGCAGCCAGAGGGGAGGGGGCTGACTGAGCCAACCCTGTTTGCAGCCCCTGTGGTGTTTTTTGCAGTTATCCTTCCTGACTGCTGGACGGCCTCCCAGGAAAATTATGGGAATAGAAAGGTTTAAAGTCAAACAATAGATATAATTGCATAGCCGCCTTTTCCCCCACATGCACGAAAAGGTTCCGGTGTGAATGCAGAGCGAGTGAAGGGAGTCTCTTCTTAAAAGCTTCTAGTGTTGGAGCATTCACAGCTTCTGGAGGCGGGTAGTTCCACCGGCTAACAGTTCTCCCTGTCAGGAGATTCCTCCTTCCTTCCCGGGTCGGTCTCCCTCCGTCGCCGCTTCTCCCGCCTTCAGGGGGGGGCTTCGGGGAAGAGCGGGGCCCCCTCCTCTTCGGGGCGCCCCCCAGATAGGGGAAGGCTGCTCTCACCTCCCCCCCGCCCTTCTCCCCCCCTGCTCCGACCCCCCCCGCCCGGGAGAGGGGCTGCCTGGGGGCCGCGGGGGGAGCCTGGCCGGAGCCCCCCAGGGGGAAGGAGGCAGGAAGCCCCCCCAGATGCCCCCCAGCCCTGCCTAGGGAGACCCCCAGTGGGGGGAGGGGGAGGGGGGAGGAGACTTCAAGGGGATCCCCTTGCCCCACCCCCTTGCCGAAGAGAAGCTTCGCTACTGCGCAGGCGCCATGTGGCTGATGGTTGGGAGGAAGGAGGACGCCGATTGGTCGCTCTGGGGAGGGCAGCGATTGGCAGGAGGACTCCTCGGGGCGGTCCATTCAAAGGAAAAAGGAAGAGCAACCAGGAAGAGGCCTCGCAGCAAAGTCCCGCCTCCACTTCCGGGAATGAATAGAACTGAGGCGCCTGAATGGCTCTGCCGCGGGCTGGCTCGTAATCCAGGGAGGGCGCAGGGGATGCTGGGAGTCGCAGACCGAGAGGCGCTCTGGGGGAGGGAGGGAGGGAGGGGGGAGACCTTGCCTGGCGGGACGGGCGCTGCGAGGGAGGCCTGCCCGGAAAGTCTCGCTGAGAGGCGCCACATGATGATGGATGCGGGGAAGCGCGACGTAGATTGGGCGCTCTGGAGAGGGCAGCGATTGGCAGGAGGACTCCTCGGGGCGGTCCATTCAAAGGAAAGAGGAAGAGCAACCAGGAAGAGGCCTCGCGGCAAAGTCCCGCCTCCACTTCCGGGAACGAATAGCACTGAAGCGCCCTAATTGGTTCATCCACGGAGGGGCTCGGAGCCAGGGAGGGCGCAAGGGATGTTGGGAGACGCAGTCCGAGAGGCTCTCTGGCGGAGGAGGGAGGGAGGGAGGGAGGGGGAGGCCGAGGCCTGGTCTGGCGGGACCGGCGCTTGGAGGGAGGCCTGCCCGGAAAGTCTCGCTGAGAGGCGGAGGCTTCGGCCTTCCTCCCCGGGCGGGCCTGGGACTGCCCTCCGGGAAGGGACGAAGCCGTGACCTGCCTCTCCCTTCGCCCCTGCAGGAGGACGCGCGAACCCGGCGGAGGAAGGACGGACGGAGGCGCCGCCCGAGAGGAGAGGAGGCCCCGCGGAGCAGCCCCGGGAGGAGACGGCGGGGGAGGCCCGGCAGGGATGAGCCGAAGGGGACTCCGGGAAAGGAGGCCGCCTGGAGGGAGAAGCGGGGAGCAGGAAACGGGCGGAGTCCCCGAGACGGGCCTGGAGGGCGGAGGGTCCTTCAGAAGAGGCGGAAGACTCGGGAGTCCCCAGAGAATCCAGGAGGGAGGAAAGAAATATGAATGTGCAGAATGTGGAAAATCCTTCAAAAGAAATACAGTTCTTGTAAACCATCTAAGAATCCACACAGGAGAAAAACCATTTAAATGTCTGGAGTGTGGAAAGAGCTTCAGTCAGAGGGGAAGCCTTTATAGACATCAAAGGATCCACTCAGGAGAGAAACCCCATGAATGCCTGGAGTGTGGAAAGAGCTTCAGTGTGAGGGGAAACCTTTATGCACATCAAAGAATTCACTCAGGAGAGAAACCACATAAATGCCTGGAGTGTAGAAAGAGCTTCAGTCAGAGGGGACACCTTTATGCACATCAAAGAATTCACTCAGGAGAGAAACCGCATCAATGCCTGGAGTGTGGAAAGAGCTTCAGTGAGAGGGGAAGCCTTTATAGACATCAAAGGATCCACTCAGGAGAGAAACCCCATGAATGCCTGGAGTGTGGAAAGAGCTTCAGTGTGAGGGGAAACCTTTATGCACATCAAAGAATTCACTCAGGAGAGAAAACAAATAAATGCCTGGAGTGTGGAAAGAGCTTCAGTCAGAGGGGAAGCCTTTATGCACATCAAAGAATTCACTCAGGAGAGAAAACAAATAAATGCCTGGAGTGTGGAAAGAGCTTCAGTCAGAGGGGAAGCCTTTATACACATCAAAGGATCCACTCAGGAGAAAAACCGCATAAATGCCTGGAGTGTGGAAAGAGCTTCAATCGGAGGGGACACCTTTATGCACATCAAAGGATCCACTCAGGGGAGAAACCACATAAATGCCTGGAGTGTGGAAAGAGCTTCAATCGGAGGGGGAACCTTTATACACATCAACGGATCCACTCAGGAGAGAAACCGCATAAATGTCTGGAGTGTGGAAAGAGCTTCAGTCGGAGGGGACACCTTTATGCACATCAAAGAATCCACTCAGGAGAGATTGAAACCAAGTCACACGCCTAGACAGACCTTTTTGGTCTGAAACATTATTTGTATATTGCCAGCAACAATCTGGGTCCTTTGGCTGGGGGGCCGATGACTCAGTAACATTTTTACAACTTTAAATTTTGAATGAAATAAGTAAGGGGGGAGGCTTGGGGAGGGGGAGTGTGGGGTTTTTAATTTTGATGTGACTTTTTTTTATTAAAAATGTTTAGGGGGAGTAGCAGATTCGGCAGAACCGAGCCTGCAATGGTGCCTGGCCGTCATAGCGGAAATTTTTTCCGCTCTTTTCTCTTGTTGAGAGAAGTGGGGGGGCACTCTGGTGGGAAGATTTTTTTATAAACGTGGAAATCTCATTAAAGCTCTGGGTTGCAGGAGTGAAAAATGATAAATGGAAAAGTTATGAGTGATCAAATAATTATGGCAGTGACTATAAATGGTTTGGCATCGTCCTTGAAAAAGTATGGATTAATGAAATTAGCAAAAGAAAATAGTGTGGACTTTTTGTTCCTCGCTGAGACTCATAAGGCAAGGAAAAAGATGGATAAATTGATTAATAATTCTAGTGATTGGAAATGGATTTTTGAATCTCGGGGAAAAACAAACAGTAAGGGCGTAGCGATATTAATTCATCAACGGAATCAGTTTCAAGTGATACAAACAAAAGGGGATAATGAAGGTAGATTATTATTTGTTAAAGGTAAAGTTAATCAAATGATGATAACTTTAGCAGTAATATATGCTCCAAATGTAAATGCCAAACAATTTATATTGAATGCAAAACGTAAGCTAGATGCTTTCTCAGAAGGGACTGTGGTATTCGCAGGGGATTTTAACGTGGAAATAATGGCTAATAAGAAAGAAAAGAAACAATTGAATTTAAATAAATTAAATATGATAGACGCTCATGCTGATAAACTAAATAGGGGAACGTTTTACTCTGCAAGACACAACAAGTTTAGTTGTATTGATTATATATTAGTGAACAAATTAGGAAGTATTCAAATTAAAAAAGCAGAAATAAAAGGTAATTGGATCTCAGATCATGCTCCTATAATGGCGGTCTTGAAAATACATTTTATTAGGAAACAAAGAATTTGGAGATATAATCAGGTTGTCTCAGTGAATGAAAAAAAATAAAGAAAAAATACAGAAAGACATTCAGGAATTTTTAAAAATAAATGAGGATGGGGAAATAAAGCAATCAGTAATTTGGGATACTAAAAAGGCAGTTATTAGAGGAAATTGTATTAGCCTGGAGTCTTTTATTAAAAAAAGTTGGGGATGGGAAAAAGAGGAAACGATTAGAGAGATAGAGACAATACGTGAAAGATTAAGGATAACAAGGAATAGGGAATGGAATAATTTATTAAAAATTAAGCAAAGACAATTAAAGGATATAGAAGAACAACAATGGAATAATATGAGGATGGCGGTAAAGCAGAGAATTGAAATATGGGGGAAAAAGTCAGCAAAACAAATGGCAAATTATTTGAAAAGAAGGAAAGAAAAATCAACTATTAATGTTCTAAGAGATAAAAATGGTTTATTAAAATATGATAATAGAGAGTTAGAAGTTGTAATGAAAGAATTTTATGAAAAACTATATGAGAAAGAACATGTCATTGTACAAGATATAGAGGTTAATGAAAAGTTAAATGAAGAAGAAAGACAACTGTTGAATGCAAATATAACAAAGGGAGAAATAATTAGAGTTATTAGAAATTTGAAACCTGGGAAGGCCCCAGGCCCTGATGGGTTTACAGGAGAATATTACAAAACGTATATGGAGGTTTTATTACCACATTTGGAGAAATTATATAATAATGTTTTATTAAATATGGATATTCCACAAACGTGGAGAAATCCCAAAACCAGAACGAGATTTAAAAGAACCTGGTTCCTACCGCCCAATCAGTTTGCTAAACCAAGATTACAAGATTTTTATGAAAATTTTAGCAAATAGATTAGAAAATATATTACCCAGAATAATAGGGAAAGATCAATATGGGTTTATAAAAGGAAGAAGAATTTATGAACCAATTAGAAATATAGTGAATGTGTTACACCATGCTACAAGAACTAAACGGAAATTAGGATTGTTGAAGTTAGACGTTTATAAAGCTTTTGATAAAATAAATCATGATTATTTATTCCGATTATGTAAAACTTTAGATATGGGGAATAGGTTTAGTCATATAATAAAAGAAATATATATAAAAAAATACAGCTTATATCAGAGTAAATGGGAATAGAACGGATGAGATAGAAATAAATAATGGAACTAAGCAGGGGTGCCCCCTATCTCCGATGCTCTTCGTAATGGCAATTGAAACATTAGCCAATAAAATTAGAAAAGATAAACAGTGGAAGGGATACCAAATTGGAAATTTAGAATTAAAATTAAATCTCTTTGCCGATGATGCTATAATAGTTACAGAAACACCAATAGATATGTTGAAAAGAATGACTATTTTACCTCAAGAATTTAAAGAGCAATCAGGGTTAAGAGTAAATATGGAAAAATCAGAAATTATTTGTTTAAATACTGGACCCAAAGAACAGATTGAAATACGTAAAGTATCAGGTCTAAAATTGGGAAGTAAAAAGATGAAATACTTAGGAATATGGTTATTAAAAAATCCAGAAAGAATGGCCGAGTTTAATTATAATTTAGTATGGAAAAAGATTCAGAAGCAGATTAAAAGTTGGAAAAATAAAAATTTGACAAGAATGGCAAAGATTAGGGCATCATTAAAAATGATGATAATTCCAAAAATGTTATATATATTACAAGTAATGCCGGGGACCTTCCCTAAAGCAAAATTAAAAGAGTGGGATAATAAATTGAATTTTTGGATTGAAGGTAATAAGAGACCAAGAATCAAAAAAAGGTGGTTAGTAGCCACAGAGAACGAAGGGGGGGTGGGGAAACCCATGCCTGGAATATTATAGGGATGCTTATCAAATAGATAGACTAATGGATTTACAATTATTTGAAGAGAAATTCTGGGTAAGATTAGAAAAAGAAATTAATGATATAAAGGATGAAAAATTATTATTTAGGAAATGGAATAGGATAGATATAAACAGGTTAATAGATCCTGCTAAGGCAGTTATAGAGAGTTGGACGAAATGGCAAAGTAAATTGAAAATGACGAATTCTAAACTAGCGACGCTGCAGGTAATAAACATAAATAAGGAAGGTAATCTCACAAAGACAATAAGGGAATTAAGGAGTAAAGGAATAATGAGAATTGAGCAATTATATGAAAAAGATGGAAAGATTATTAGAAGTAAATTAGAGCAATGTCTGGGCCAAGAAAGATGGTTATAAGTTAATGCAATATGCACATATTTAAGTAGAAGTGAGAATAAAGAAACATTCCTCAGACATGAAACAATTTTAGACAAGATATTAAAAGAAAAGAATAAGAGTACAAAAGCGCAAGTAGGAAATATATATAGGGTTTTATTACAAGTGGAGGAGGAAGTGGTAAAAGGATTGACAAGGTATTGGCAGGACGAATTAGCAATTAATGAATGGGAAATGGAAAGTGTAGTAGAAGATATTAGGAAGATTAAAAATACAAGGATAAGAGAGATGAGAAGAAAAATTTTACATGAATGGTATTATACACCATTACAATTAGCGCACTTCCAAAGGGAGAAGAAAGGGAATTGTTGGCATGGATGTAAAGAAAAGGGAGTATTTATGCATATGTTTTGGGAATGTGCTGAAGTTCAAAAATTTTGGAAGCAAATACAAATTGAGGTAAATAAGATGCTAAATATTAATTGTAGAATAACTAAGGAGGTGGCACTATTAATAAAAAATAGTGAGGTAAAGGAATATGAAGAAATTAAAACTGCAGCAATAGAAAGTGCCCAAGCAACTATAGTGCTTGGGTGGAAAGATGCGAAGAAATGGAATATACAAAATTGGTGTAAGTATATGGTAGACCACATTCACTATCAAATAATGGAAATTAGATTACACAATTATAATGAAGTTAAATTGGTAGCAACGATGAAGCGGTGGGAAAAGGTTAAAAATTATATGTTAAATTTAATAGGCGATGTAAAAATAAAGAATAAAATTCAGTCACTCTATAAAGTATGAATAATGTAATCCAGAGTTGAGAAGTATATATGTAAGAGAAATTGAATCTTCCCAATTGGTGGTGGGATTAATGTTTGTATTTTTGTAATTTGTCTGGTGGAGGGCACTATTCACAGTGCACTGTTTTATGTATTAGATTAATAAAAAATAAAAAGATTTTTTTTAAAAAAAACAAAACAATCTGGGTCCTTTTACCGTCCTCAGAAGGATGGATAACAGTCAAGGCTTGAGGGCTGTCAGAATCAAACTCCGGGGTGTGGACAATCTGCCTGCAATACTGCACTAAGAAGCTACTTGAATGTTTATCACAGACCTAATTACAGCTCATTAAGAAAGGTGCGAACTCTTACCCTTCATTGCCATCTCAATCTTTTGCCAACATGAGTGAATACTATATTCTCAGCCCAAACATTCAGGAGTAAGTAAACTTATGGACAGCACCATTTTATTATTCACTTTATTGCTCTACTTGGTTTAATGATCGTGCTCTTCTTTAATGCCAAACAGTGGAATTTGAATAATTTTACACACTTTTTCAAGGGCTCTGGGACAGGATAGCAGTCTTCCAGTATCTCAGGGGCTGCCCCAAAGAAGAGGGAGTCAAGCTATTCTCCAAAGCGCCTAAAGGCAGGACAAGAAGCAACGGATGGAAACTCATCAAGGAGAGAAGCAACCTAGAACTAAGGAGGAATTTCCTGATAGTGAAGACAATTAACCAGTGGAACTACCTGCCTCCAGAAGCGGTGAATGTTCCAGCACTGGAAGTTTTTAAGAGACTGGACAGCCATTTGTCTGAAATGTTCTAGGGTTTCCTGCCTGAGCAGGGGTTGGACTAGAAGACCTCCAAGGTCCCTTCCAGCTCTCTTCTCCTTCCTTCCTTCCTTCCTTCCTTCCTTCCTTCCTTCCTTCCTTCCTTCCTCCTCCTCCTCCTCCTATTATTATTATTATGTTCATTCTGAAAAAGTAATACTTTCCCCTGCTCTATAAGATAGTTGAAAACTCGGGGTGCTTCAATGCAAGCTACAGAGCTTGGGGGGCTTCTGGATTTGAGGTCAGTTGCATTGCTCTGACATCCAGCACCAACATCTGCAGGGGGAGAGTGGAGCCAGGCATCCCCATCCAGGCTGAACAGGGAGTCCTCGACGTACGACCACAATGGAGCTCAAAATTTCACTTGCTAAGCGAGACATTTGTGAAGTGAGTTTTGCCCCATTTTATGACCTTTCTTGCCACAGTGGTTAAGCTAGGGGGGTCTTCCAACTTGGCCCTTTTGAAATGACCAAAAGTCAGTTCAAAATAAGTGGGCACCTCCCCCCAATTCCCTGCCCTTGGATATCCCAGAGAACCACTCTGAAAAAACCCTGAGTGGACACTGCCTTCTCTTTCAGGGAGGTCGGACACGGTCTGCAAAAACCACTTCCAAGCTGGCTTATCATCATGGAGCCGTGATAGTGAATTGCTCGGGGTGCAACAACCATCGTGTGATTGCTGATAACTTGGGCTGGTTCTCTGACTTGGAGGGGAAAAGGTGGGCGTGACATCCTTTCCCCCCCCCCTTGTCTTCTTCAGGATTTGATGCTTCAGCTGCTGAAGCTGGAATGAGTTCCTGGGAACCGTTCAGACCTGACATTGGTTGTCAGTGAAGGCAAATTCAAATTTAGAATAGAGCTGGAAGGGACCTTGAAGGTCTCATAGTCCAGCTCCATACTCAAGCAGGAGCCCTAATATATCAGGCATGTCAAAGTGATGGCCCATGGGCTGGATGTGTCATGCCGAAACCGCTCCCACCCCATTGCCAGCAGTTGGAAAAAGGCACAACACGTCACACGAGATCACAAGTTGGACACCTGTTCTCTACCCAAACCCAAATCTTGCAACCTTTCTTTCTATGTTTTAGTCTTCAGGCCTTTAAGTATCTTTGTTGCTCTTCTTTGCATTTTTTCCAAAGTCTGACCAGGTGGGTGATTACAGATGCCCATTGAAATGGATGGGTAAGTTTGGGGGGGGAGGGAGTTAATTTGCAAATGTCCTGGCAGATAAACAGGTGTATTGTTTTGCCAGTCAGCTGCAGGAAGGAAATGAGAGAGGGGCCAGCCCAGGGTTCGGGGTCTATGTCTCAGGGCAGGCCGGCCCAGGTAGCAGCTGTAACAGGAGCCCCCTCCAAAGGGGGCATAGGAGGAAAATGCGTGCCTCTGTGGCAGCTTCGGCATCAGGTGCCAAGAGGCCAAAGGAGGTTTAAAAAGCCGTGTATTAAGGGGAGAGGCGTGGGAGGGGGTTTCTCCCTCTGCTGCAGTTTTGCAATGGGGTCCTTGGGAGAGAAGGGGCCACAGAGGAGAAGCGGGGTCTGGGGAGGGAGGGGCTGGTGATGCAGCCAGAGGGGAGGGGGCTGACTGACCCAACCCTGTTTGCAGCCCCTGTGGTGTTTTTTGCAGTTATCCTTCCTGACTGCTGGACTGCCTCCCGAGACAATTATGGGAATAGAAAGGTTTAAAGTCAAACAATAGATATAATTGCATAGCCTCCTTTTCCCCCCCATGCACGAAAAGGTTCCGGTGTGAATGCAGAGCGAGTGAAGGGAGTCTCTTCTTAAAAGCTTCTAGTGTTGGAGCATTCACAGCTTCTGGAGGCGGGTAGTTCCACCGGCTAACAGTTCTCCCTGTCAGGAGATTCCTCCTTCCTTCCCGGGTCAGTCTCCCTCCGTCGCCGCTTTTCCCGCCTTCAGGGGGGGCTTCGGGGAAGAGCGGGGCCCCCTCCTCTTCGGGGCGCCCCCCAGATAGGGGAAGGCTGCTCTCACCTCCCCCCCGCCCTTCTCCCCCCCTGCTCCGACCCCCCCCGCCCGGGAGAGGGGCTGCCTGGGGGCCGCGGGGGGAGCCTGGCCGGAGCCCCCCAGGGGGAAGGAGGGAGGAAGCCCCCCCAGATGCCCCCCCGCCCTGCCTAGGGAGACCCCCAGTGGGGGGGAGGGGCGAGGGGGAGGAGACTTCAAGGGGAGCCCCTCGCCCCACCCCCTTGCCGAAGAGAAGCTTCGCTACTGCGCAGGCGCCATGTGGCTGATCTTTGGAAGGCAGGAGGACGCCGATTGGTCGCTCTGGGGAGGGCAGCGATTGGCAGGAGGCCTCCTCGGGGCGGTCCATTCAAAGGAAAGAGGAAGAGCAACCAGGAAGAGGCCTCGCGGCAAAGTCCCGCCTCCACTTCCGTGAACGAATAGAACTGAGGCGCCTGAATGGCTCTGCCGCGGGCTGGCTCGCAATCCAGGTAGGGCGCAGGGGATGCTGGGAGTCGCAGACCGAGAGGTGCTCTGGTGGAGGGAGGGAGGGAGGGAGGGGGGAGACCTTGCCTGGCGGGACGGGCGCTGCGAGGGAGGCCTGCCCGGAAAGTCTCGCTGAGAGGCGCCACATGATGACGGACCCGGGGAAGCGCGACGTAGATTGGGCGCTCTGGGGAGGGCAGCGATTGGCAGGAGGACTCCTCGGGGCGGTCCATTCAAAGGAAAGAGGAAGAGCAGCAAAGTCCCGCCTCCACTTCCGGGAACGAAAAGCACTGAAGCGCCCTAATTGGTTCATCCACGGAGGGGCTCGGAGCCAGGGAGGGCGCAAGGGATGCTGGGAGACGCAGTCCGAGAGGCTCTCTGGCGGAGGAGGGAGGGAGGGAGGGAGGGGGCGGCCGAGGCCTGGTCTGGCTGGACGGGCGCTGGGAGGGAGGCCTGCCCGGAAAGTCTCGCTGAGAGGCGGAGGCTTCGGCCTTCCTCCCCGGGCGGGCCTGGGACTCCCCTCCGGGAAGGGACCAAGCCGTGACCTGCCTCTCCTCCTCTCCCTTCGCCCCTGCAGGAGGACGCGCGAACCCGGCGGAGGAAGGAAGGAAGGAAGGACGGAGGCGCCGCCCGAGAGGAGAGGAGGCCCCGCGGAGCAGCCCCGGGAGGAGACGGCGGGGGAGGCCCGGCAGGGATGAGCCGAAGGGGACTCCGGGAAAGGAGGCCGCCTGGAGGGAGAAGCGGGGAGCAGGAAACGGGCGGAGGCCCCGAGACGGGCCTGGAGGGCGGAGGGTCCTTCAGAAGAGAAGGAAGACTCGGGAGTCCCCAGAGAATCCAGGAGGGAGGAAAGAAATATGAATGTGCAGAATGTGGAAAATCCTTCAAAAGAAATACAGTTCTTGTAAACCATCTAAGAATCCACACAGGAGAAAAACCATTTAAATGCCTGGAGTGTGGAAAGAGCTTCAGTCGGAGGGGACGCCTTTATGCACATCAAAGGATCCACTCAGGAGAGAAATCGCATAAATGTCTGGAGTGTGGAAAGAGCTTCAATCAGAGGGGAAGCCTTTATACACATCAAAGGATCCACTCAGGAGAGAAACCGCATAAATGCCTGGAGTGTGAAAAGAGCTTCAGTCAGAGGGGAGGCCTTTATATACATCAACGGATCCACTCAGGAGAGAAACCGCATAAATGCCTGGAGTGTGGAAAGAGGTTCAGTCAGAGGGGAAGCCTTTATACACATCAAAGGATCCACTCAGGAGAGAAACCGCATGAATGCCTGGAGTGTGGAAAGAGGTTCAGTTGGAGGGGAAGCCTTTATACACATCAAAGGATCCACTCAGGAGAGAAACCGCATAAATGCCTAGAGTGTGGAAAGAGGTTCAGTTGGAGGGGACACCTTTATACACATCAAAGGATCCACTCAGGAGAGAAACTGCATGAATGCCTGGAGTGTGGAAAGAGCTTCAATCGGAGGGGGAACCTTTATACACATCAACGGATCCACTCAGGAGAGAAACCGCATGAATGCCTGGAGTGTGGAAAGAGGTTCAGTTGGAGGGGAAGCCTTTATATACATCAACGGATCCACTCAGGAGAGAAACCGCATGAATGTCTGGAGTGTGGAAAGAGCTTCAGTGAGAGGGGAAGCCTTTATAGACACCAAAGGATCCACTCAGGAGAGAAACCGCATAAATGCCTGGAGTGTGGAAAGAGCTTCAATCGGAGGGAGAACCTTTATACACATCAAAGGATCCACTCAGGAGAGAAACCGCATAAATGCCTGGAGTGTGGAAAGAGCTTCAATCGGAGGGGGAACCTTTATACACATCAAAGGATCCACTCAGGAGAGAAACCGCATATATGCCTGGAGTGTGGAAAGAGCTTCAATCAGAGGGGAAGCCTTTATACACATCAAAGAATCCACTCAGGAGAGAAACCGCATAAATGCCTGGAGTGTGGAAAGAGCTTCAGTCAGAGGGGACACTTTTATGCACATCAAAGAATTCACTCAGGAGAGAAAACAAATAAATGTCTGGAGTGTGGAAAAAGCTTCAGTGAGAGGGGAAGCCTTTATATACATCAAAGAATTCACTCAGGAGAGAAACCACATAAATGCCTGGAGTGTGGAAAGAGCTTCAGTTGCAGCAGCATCCTTTATATACATCAACGGATCCACTCAGGAGAGAAAACAAATAAATGTCTGGAGTGTGGAAAGAGCTTCAATCGGAGGGGAAACCTTTATGCACATCAAAGAATCCACTCAGGAGAGATTGAAACCAAGTCACATGCCTAGACAGACCTTTTTGGTCTGAAACATTATTTGTATATTGCCAGCAACAATCTGGGTCCTTTGGCTGGGGGGCCGATGACTCAGTAACATTTTTAACTCCTTCACATCCAACTGCTCCAGCTATCCCAGCTTCTTTCTCCGCTTGCTGATTCAGATCCAGATCAAAGCCGAGCTTCGCCAACAGTTCTTTTCCTTCATCCAAAGATTTTGCCCGGTACATTTTCCCATCTTTAAAAACAATTATAATCGCCGGATATTGCCAGCTGAACCTAATGCCTCTTTGAAATAAGGCATCCGCAACTGGTCGCATTTTATTTCTGGCTTGTAATGTTTGCCTGGACAAATCTTTCAGAACCCTGATCGGGATCCTCTTACAATTAAGGTTGGTAATTTTCTTTAAATCTTTGTAGACTTCTGTAGCTGTTTTTTCAAAAAGAAATTTAATTATAATATCCCTTTGGATTCCACGTATGCCAAAAGCCCAATGCGCACGCACAATTTGATCTTCTTCAATTTTAATTTTATTGTCTTTAAACCATTGGCAAACATTCTGAATCATGTTTCTACCGTCAGCGAAATCTTGTTTGAACCCCCTCAAACGTATATTAGCTCTTCTTGATCTGTCCTCCAAAATATTTAACCGAAGACGATCTTGGTCCCTATCATCCTCCAACTTCTTCACCCTAACACCCTGTAGTGTTAGGTGGAGAAATTGAAGCGCTGGAAGAAAGACTGGCCTTTTTAAAAGGAAAAGAACTGGAGAGAGCGGAGCTGCCCAAGGAGGCCAGAGTTACGAGACAGAAGAAAAAAATGAACAGTTTGAAATAGTGTGATTCTTAAGGTTTTACCTACTTGTAAGGGGAGTGATAAAGGCTTAGTCCTTAGATTCAACTTTAAATTTTGAATGAAATAAGTAAGGGGGGAGGCATGGGGAGGGGGAGTGTGGGGTTTTTAATTTTGATGTGACTTTTTTAATTAAAAATGTTTAGGGGGAGCAGCAGATTCGGCAGAACCGAGCCTCCAATGGTGCCTGGCCGTCATAGCGGAAATTTTTTCCGCTCTTTTCTCTTGTTGAGAGAAGTGGGGGGGCACTCTGGTGGGACGATTTTTTTATAAACGTGGAAATCTCATTAAAGCTCTGGGTTGCAGGAGGGAAAAATGATAAATGGAAAAGTTATGAGTGATCAAATAATTATGGCAGTGAATATAAATGGTTTGGCATCGTCCTTGAAAAGGTATAGATTAATGAAATTAGCAAAAGAAAATAGTGTGGACTTTTTGTTCCTCGCTGAGACTCATAAGGCAAGGAAAAAGATGGATAAATTGATTAATAATTCTAGTGATTGGAAATGGATTTTTGAATCTCGGGGAAAAACAAACAGTAAGGGCGTAGCGATATTAATTCATCAACGGAATCAGTTTCAAGTGATACAAACAAAAGGGGATAATGAAGGTAGATTATTATTTGTTAAAGGTAAAGTTAATCAAATGATGATAACTTTAGCAGTAATATATGCTCCAAATGTAAATGCCAAACAATTTATATTGAATGCAAAACGTAAGCTAGATGCTTTCTCAGAAGGGACTGTGGTATTCGCAGGGGATTTTAACGTGGAAATAATGGCTAATAAGAAAGAAAAGAAACAATTGAATTTAAATAAATTAAATATGATAGACGCTCATGCCGATAAACTAAATAGGGGAACGTTTTACTCTGCAAGACACAACAAGTTTAGTTGTATTGATTATATATTAGTGAACAAATTAGGAAGTATTCAAATTAAAAAAGCAGAAATAAAAGGTAATTGGATCTCAGATCATGCTCCTATAATGGCGGTCTTGAAAATACATTTTATTAGGAAATAAATAATTTTTGGAGATATAATCAGGTTGTCTCAGTGAATGAAATAAAGAAAAAATACAGAAAGACATTCAGGAATTTTTTAAAATAAATGAGGATGGGGAAATAAAGCAATCAGTAATTTGGGATACTAAAAAGGCAGTTATTAGAGGAAATTGTATTAGCCTGGAGTCTTTTATTAAAAAAAGTTGGGGATGGGAAAAAGAGGAAAAGATTAGAGAGATAGAGACAATACGTGAAAGATTAAGGATAACAAGGAATAGGGAATGGAATAATTTATTAAAAATTAAGCAAAGACAATTAAAGGATATAGAAGAACAACAATGGAATAATATGAGGATGGCGGTAAAGCAGAGAATTGAAATATGGGGGGAAAGTCAGCAAAAGAAATGGCAAATTATTTGAAAAGAAGGAAAGAAAAATCAACTATTAATGTTCTAAGAGATAAAAATGGTTTATTAAAATATGATAATAGAGAGTAGAATTTTATGAAAAACTATATGAGAAAGAACATGTCATTGTACAAGATATAGAGGTTAATGAAAAGTTAAATGAAGAAGAAAGACAACTGTTGAATGCAAATATAACAAAGGGAGAAATAATTAAGAGTTATTAGAAATTTGAAACCTGGGAAGGCCCCAGGCCCTGATGTGTTTATAGGAGAATATTACAAAACGTATATGGAGGTTTTATTACCACATTTGGAGAAATTATATAATAATGTTTTATTAAATATGGATATTCCACAAACGTGGAGAAACTCTGAAATTGTAACAATCCCAAAACCAGAACGAGATTTAAAAGAACCTGGTTCCTACCACCCAATCAGTTTGCTAAACCAAGATTACAAGATTTTTATGAAAATTTTAGCAAATAGATTAGAAAATATATTACCCAGAATAATAGGGAAAGATCAATATGGGTTTATAAAAGGAAGAAGAATTTATGAACCAATTAGAAATATAGTGAATGTGTTACACCATGCTACAAGAACTAAACGGAAATTAGGATTGTTGAAGTTAGACGTTTATAAAGCTTTTGATAAAATAAATCATGATTATTTATTCCGATTATGTAAAACTTTAGATATGGGGAATAGGTTTAGTCATATAATAAAAGAAATATATATAAAAAAATACAGCTTATATCAGAGTAAATGGGAATAGAACGGATGAGATAGAAATAAATAATGGAACTAAGCAGGGGTGCCCCCTATCTCCGATGCTCTTCGTAATGGTAATTGAAACATTAGCCAATAAAATTAGAAAAGATAAACAGTGGACGGGATACCAAATTGGAAATTTAGAATTAAAATTAAATCTCTTTGCCGATGATGCTATCATAGTTACAGAAACACCAATAGATATGTTGAAATGAATGACTATTTTACTTCAAGAATTTAAAGAGCAATCAGGGTTAAGAGTAAATATGGAAAAATCAGAAATTATTTGTTTAAATACTGGACCCAAAGAACAGATTGAAATACGTAAAGTATCAGGTCTAAAATTGGGAAGTAAAAAGATGAAATACTTAGGAATATGGTTATTAAAACATCCAGAAAGAATGGCCGAGTTTAATTATAATTTAGTATGGAAAAAGATTCAGAAGCAGATTAGAAGTTGGAAAAATAAAAATTTGAGAAGAATGGCAAAGATTAGGGCATTAAAAATGATGATAATTCCAAAAATGTTATATATATTACAAGTAATGCCGGGGACCTTCCCTAAAGCAAAATTAAAAGAGTGGGATAATAAATTGAATTTTTGGATTGAAGGTAATAAGAGACCAAGAATTAAAAAAAGGTGGTTGGTAGCCACGGAGAACGAAGGGGGGTGGGGAAACCCATGCCTGGAATATTATAGGGATGCTTATCAAATAGATAGACTAATGGATTTACAATTATTTGAAGAGAAATTCTGGGTAAGATTAGAAAAAGAAATTAATGATATAAAGGATGAAGAATTATTATTTAGGAAATGGAATAGGATAGATATAAACAGGTTAATAGATCCTGCTAAGGCAGTTATAGAGAGTTGGACGAAATGGCAAAGTAAATTGAAAATGACGAATTCTAAACTAGCGACGCTGCAGGTAATAAACATAAATAAGGAAGGTAATCTCACAAAGATAATAAGGGAATTAAGGAGTAAAGGAATAATGAGAATTGAGCAATTATATGAAAAAGATGGAAAGATTATTAGAAGTAAATTAGAGCAATGTCTGGGCCAAGAAAGATGGTTATAAGTTAATGCAATATGCACATATTTAAGTAGAAGTGAGAATAAAGAAACATTCCTCAGACATGAAACAATTTTAGAAAAGATATTAAAAGAAAAGAATAAGATTACAAAAGCGCAAGTAGGAAATATATATAGGGTTTTATTACAAGTGGAGGAGGAAGTGGTAAAAGGATTGACAAGGTATTGGCAGGACGAATTAGAAATTAATGAATGGGAAATGGAAGTGTAGTAGAAGATATTAGGAAGATTAAAAATACAAGGATAAGAGAGATGAGAAGAAAAATTTTACATAAATGGTATTATACACCATTACAATTAGCGCACTTCCAAAGGGAGAAGAAAGGGAATTGTTGGCATGGATGTAAAGAAAAGGGAGTATTTATGCATATGTTTTGGGAATGTGCTGAAGTTCAAAAATTTTGGAAGCAAATACAAATTGAGGTAAATAAGATGCTAAATATTAATTGGAGAATAACTAAGGAGGTGGCGCTATTAATAAAAAATAGTGAGGTAAAGGAATATGAAGAAATTAAAACTGCAGCAATAGAAAGTGCCCAAGCAACTATAGTGCTTGGGTGGAAAGATGCGAAGAAATGGAATATACAAAATTGGTGTAAGTATATGGTAGACCACATTCACTATCAAATAATGGAAATTAGATTACACAATTATAATGAAGGTAAATTGGTAGCAACGATGAAGCGGTGGGAAAAGGTTAAAAATTATATGTTAAATTTAATAGGCGATGTAAAAATAAAGAATAAAATTCAGTCACTCTATAAAGTATGAATAATGTAATCCAGAGTTGAGAAGTATATATGTAATAGAAATTGAATCTTCCCAATTGGCGGTGGGATTAATGTTTGTATTTTTGTAATTTGTCTGGTGGAGGGCACTATTCACAGTGCACTGTTTTATGTATTAGATTAATAAAAAATAAAAAGATTGTTAAAAAAAACCAAAACAATCTGGGTCCTTTTACCATCCTCAGAAGGATGGATAACAGTCAAGGCTTGAGGGCTGTCAGAATCAAACTCCGGGGTGTGGACAATCTGCCTGCAATACTGCACTAAGAAGCTACTTGAATGTTTATCACAGACCTAATTACAGCTCATTAAGAAAGGTGCGAACTCTTACCCTTCATTGCCATCTCAATCTTTTGCCAACATGAGTGAATACTATATTCTCAGCCCAAACATTCAGGAGTAAGTAAACTTATGGACAGCACCATTTTATTATTCACTTTATTGCTCTACTTGGTTTAATGATCGTGCTCTTCTTTAATGCCAAACAGTGGAATTTGAATAATTTTACACACTTTTTCAAGGGCTCTGGGACAGGATAGCAGTCTTCCAGTATCTCAGGGGCTGCCCCAAAGAAGAGGGAGTCAAGCTATTCTCCAAAGCGCCTAAAGGCAGGACAAGAAGCAACGGATGGAAACTCATCAAGGAGAGAAGCAACCTAGAACTAAGGAGGAATTTCCTGACAGTGAAGACAATTAACCAGTGGAACTACCTGCCTCCATAAGCGGTGAATGTTCGAACACTGGAAGTTTTTAAGAGACTGGACAGCCATTTGTCTGAAATGTTCTAGGGTTTCCTGCCTGAGCAGGGGTTGGACTAGAAGACCTCCAAGGTCCCTTCCAGCTCTCTTCTCCTTCCTTCCTTCCTTCCTTCCTTCCTTCCTTCCTTCCTTCCTTCCTTCCTTCCTTCCTTCCTCCTCCTATTATTATTATTATTATTATTATTATTATTATGTTCATTCTGAAAAAGTAATTCTTTCCCCTGCTCTATAAGATAGTTGAAAACTCGGGGTGCTTCAATGCAAGCTACAGAGCTTGGGGGGCTTCTGGATTTGAGGTCATTTGCATTGCTCTGACATCCAGCACCAACGTCTGCAGGGGGAGAGTGGAGCCAGGCATCCCCATCCAGGCTGAACAGGGAGTCCTCGACGTACGACCACAATGGAGCTCAAAATTTCACTTGCTAAGCGAGACATTTGTGAAGTGAGTTTTGTCCCATTTTATGACCTTTCTTGCCACAGTGGTTAAGCCAGGGGGGTCTTCCAACTTGGCCCTTTTAGGACTCTTGGACTTCAACTCCCAGAATTCCTCAGGCAGCATGCCTGGCTAAGGAATTCTGGGAGGGGTCTTCCAACTTGGCCCTTTTAGGACTCTTGGACTTCAACTCCCAGAATTCCTCAGGCAGCATGCCAGGCTGAGGAATTCTGGGATGGGTCTTCAAACTTGGCCCTTTTAGGACTCTTGGACTTCCACTCCCAGAATTCCTCAGCCAGCATGCCTGGCTGAGGAATTCTGGGAGTTGAAGTCCACTAGTCCTAAAAGGGCCAAGTTGGAAGACCCCCGGGTTAAATGAATCTCTGCAAAAAAAACAAATTATAAATGAGATGTGAAGATTTCCCTAGAAGAAATTAGGCGGGAGAAAAAAGGGGGCGGGGCTGAGGGGAAATCAAGCGGGGGGGAAGGGCGGGGCCGAGGGGAAATCAAACCGAAAAGGGGGCGTGGCTGAGGAAAATGAAGCGGGGGAGGAAGGGGCGGGGCCCAGGGGCAATCAAACTGAAAAGGGCGCGGCTGAGGAAAATGAAGCGGGGGAGGAAGGGGCGGGGCCCAGGGGCAATCAAACTGAAAAGGGCGCGGCTGAGGAAAATGAAGCGGGGGAGGAAGGGGCGGGGCCGAGGGGCAATCAAACTGAAAAGGGGGCGCGGCTGAGGAAAACGAAGCGGGGGAGGAAGGGGCGGGGCCGAGAGCGAAATCAAACTGAAAAAGCGGGCGGGGCCGAAGGGAAATCAAGTGGGCGTGAAGAGGCGGGGCCGAGGAGAGTGACGTAACCAGACCCAGCGCCTGGTGGATTCCCCCGCCCGCTCTCCGTAGCCGGAAGTACTGGTGGAAGTCCTACCCTCTACTTCCGTTTCCGCCGGTGCTGGCGATGGCGCGAAGGTGGGCTCCGCGAGGAAACGGGCGGGAGGAGGGAGGGCGGGTTAATGGCCGGGGGCGGGAAGCGGCCTGCCCAGGCCTGCTCTGACCGCTGCGCTTCCTCGGCAGGAGCGGCCGGAGCGGGAGGGCGGCCGCCGCGGGCCCGTTCCAGGAGAGCGACGAGGGTGAGTCGGGGGGCGCAGGACCGGGGGGGCGGGGGTCTCGGCTGCGGCCTGACGGGACCCTCCCAACCGCCCACCTCTCTCCGCAGACGAGGACTTTGCCGCGCCGCCGAAGAGGGCCCGCCCCGCCGGGAGGAGGTGAGGGAGAGAAGGGCGGCGGGCCTGGGAGGAGGGGGGTTGCCTATGGAGATATACGCATGCGTGGATATAGGGGGGTCTGTGTGTGTGTGTGTGAATGTACACATATATGTGTCTGTGTATTGTAGGTGAATATATATGTGTACATCAATAAACATAAGTGCATATACGTATATATAAATATAAATAGGTTCGTATGGTTTATATATAAATATATGTGTGTGTATTGTATGATGTTATCCAGTCATATTTTATATATATACATATACACACACACACATACATACATACATGTTGAGAAAAGTAGTCAAACACCGGGATAAATATAAAAACAACTTTTTAATAAACTAACAACGTTTACATATATATACATACATACATATATAAAATAAAATAGCCCGAGCACCAGGATAATATTAAAACAAAAACTGTTTAATATTAAAACAAAAACTGTTTAATACTAAAGCTAAGCTTTCGTATTTTATTTCTGTTATATGGATTTATCCAGGATTCACATTTTTAGTATTAGAGACTGTGTGTGTGTGTGTGTGTGTGTGTGTGTGTATTTCTTTGGTTGTTCGGGTTTTCTCCCACGTAGAATCTGAGGTGTCTTGGACGAACTCCCATTCGTCATCTTCAGGCTGGTGCTTTCGGCTTCGTGCTTCTAGGAAACCCAAACAACCAAAGACCTACATACAAACACCTGCGAAAACCTCAGAAAACATATGTGTGTGTGTGTGTGTACGTATGTACACACATATATATACATACACACACACATATATATACACACACATACATATATATATGTTGAGAAAAGTAGTTAAACACTGGGATAAATATAAAAACAACTTTTTAATAAACTAACAACGTTTGTCGGCTAACTGCCAGCGTCGTCATGCCGGAGGTTTGAAAGCCTGCTCGTAAGACTGGCAGTTTGTGCGCTCTGCTCATAGAATGCTTCACCGGTCTACCCCCCCCCAGCTGACAGTATTGCTTCTAGTGCGTGTGTGTGTGTCTAAATATCCAATACAGAAATATATATGCGTGTTTGCTTGTGTGTGTGTGTGTGAGCAAACACGCAAACACATATTTCTGTATTGGATATTCAGACAGACAGATATACGTGCATGACTGAATGGATAACATCATACAATACACATTTATATATAAACCATACAACAGACATTTGTTTGTGTGTGTGTGTGTATATATATATATGTTCATTTACATGTAAGTATGTGTGTAGATAGATATAGATAGATATAAATAGATATAGATAGACATAGATATATATATAGAGAGATAGATATACATAGATAGACAGACATTTTTGTATTGGATATAAATGTATGTAAATATATACATGTATGCATTTATATCCCCAAACTACATTGTTTGTGATAATGTTATTGGTGGATTGCAAATTTGCCTTGAGCAGCAAACACCAGTTGTAAAGGAGTTGCAGTTTTAGGATACATCAACAGAATTGTTACATTGTCTGCCCTCCCAAAGTGTGAAAAAAATACTGCAAAAATTCTGTCTGTAGCAGTCTTCCCTTTTATTTCCAGCTAAAAGATTATTCGCTCTGTTAACAAAGATTTAGGATGCCGAAGATTTGCCGTTTATTGGACCAGCTGGTTTAGTAAAAGTTATTCTGTTGTTGTGCCTGAACTTGAATGACATCTGTTGTTTCCAGTTGTCGGTCTGTAGAATTTGGGGATGGCCAGTGGCTGGACGATGGAGAGTCACATGCCCAACCTTGTTTTTGGGTTTCAGACTTCCCCTGAATGAGAAAGTTTTCCAGAGAGACTTGGAAGTTACCTTAGCCCTGTCACTGAACGAATATGTGGGAAACAAAGATAAAACACAGGAAAAAGGTGATTCTTAAACTCTCAAGCTAAAAATGCCGGTTTTATTTACCTTTGGGGGAGCAGCCATACGTCATTTCTTGAAATGGTTTATTTTCTCGCCTTACTTTGAGTTGATAGAACAGTCAAGCTATACAAAATGTAGCATGTTTCCCTACTGCTACTTTGGCCAGTCAGGGGCTGTCTTTGGCATTTGTCTGAAATGGTACAGGGTTTCCTGCCTGAGCAGGGGGTTGGACTAGAAGACCTCCAAGGTCCCTTCCAACTTTATTATTATTATTATTATTCATTGGTCAACTTCTATACGAGCTAATTTCATTTTGAGTGGCCCACAGCTCTAGTGTCTGGTGTGCCTGTAAACCCTACAGTTTATTTCTTTTACCTAAATTCCCAGTGACGTTTAAGCAAAGACAGGTGCAATTCGGATTGCTGTCAGAGTGATAGTGGCTTTTTCAGTGAATGGAAAGTGGGTGAGACAGTCTGAGCCCTTGTATGGGGTGTAGGTGCCCTCTCCAGAATGCAAGACAAGCGCAGCAGAAGCCACAAGGAGTCTTCCTCATGAGACAACATAGCCCATGATTCTCTTGTTTTTCTTCTGAAGCATCGTCCTCACCGTTTGATTTCAATTCCAGATCGCCTTGCTGAACCAAAGGCAGCCTCTCAGGATTTCAAACAGGAAGCTGTGATATCCACGCCGGAGACGGACAATGATGAAAACCTCCGGGCCAGTAAGATTGACCTAATCCTTTCCCTAATATCGTGCCCTAAGTTTGTCTTTTGGGTCCCCCCTCTCTCTTTTCTCTTAAATTGCATTTGCTCATTTTACTTGAGAATACCTGACTGTAACTATCCACGTGACCCTTTTAGTTCACCGCATTTTGAAACTCAAGTGATTTCACACACAGCATCCACACTCGGAATAATTGTGAGCCAGCACAGTGAATAGAATTCTATTCTAGAAGAAGATTTTTCTGCAGGCCAGAATGAAACAAGCATACATTCCCTTTTTGCGGCCTTGTCATCCCTTAATTCGTTCATTCCACGTGGCGCCAGGAAGGGCATCCAGCGGGCAACTGAATTTCATTTTTGATGTGTGCTGTTGTGTCCACAGTAAAAAAAAAGAAATGACAATAAAGCTTATCTAATAAACCGTGTGTGGTATCGTTAAAATATTTACTACGCTGCTGTGAATCTTTCTGTTAAAAGTTCTCTGGAGTTTCCTGTCATCAATACAGTCGTGCAGTCTGGGCAAGGGTAGTGTGCAATTAATCTGCATGTCTTAAAAGGAAGGATTTATTTGGTAACCGTCCGTCCATTCATTGCTTTTCTGTTTTTCCTGTGATTAGATCAGGAAAACGCTCAGCCACATTTGGAAATGGAATTCGGTTCTTCGGAATCCGTTGGGAAACCTTTGAAGACTTCGAGCCCTTCAGTGGCCAAGAAGCCCAGCTGGACACCCCCAGGTATGTTAACACTGGTTTGGGATGACCCAGCCTCTTGTCTGCCTGGGCATCTCAGTTCAGGAAGAAAGCATCCTGGGACATGGGAAGGAATTTATATGAGGCATTTTTCCACTTCAGAGGATGGAGCACAGCTGGCCCAGAAACCAAGACTGTTGCCTCCCCGGATCAGATAACAGCTGTGGGACAACACACTGTTTATTAAGCGCTTATGAACTGTAAACGTTAAAAAAAACCCAATAAAAAATTTAAAAAAAAAAGAACTTACAGTGGTTTCCCCACCCGGGAAAAAAATACAAGCCAGATTTGACATTCTGACAGCTTTGGAGGGTGCCCCCACACCCAGTCATGTGATCAGATTTTGGGTGTGCTCATCAGCTGCTCTTATTTATGGCTGTTTGCAGCGTCCCAGTGACCACGATGGACCATGTTTTTGTTTCCAGAAACTCTCACTTGCTTGTGGTTTCTGGCAAAAAGACATCCGCTGCAGCCAACACATTTGCTTAACAGAAATGGCTTGTCAGAAATGGCATAGGGTTCCCTGCCTGAGCAGGGGGTTGGACTAGATGACCTCCAAGGTCCCTTCCAACTTTATTACTATTATTATCATCATTATCATCATCACCGTGGTGTGCGCTTTGTGTTTCTCACACTTGATGAACGGCTGCTGCAAAAAAGGGTTGGTAAAATCGGGCGGGGTCACGTTATGACCCCCGCTTAATAACCACAATTCCAGGTGCAGTTTGGACTGTAAGTCAAGGACTACCACCCGGGATCTGGGTGTCTTACGAAAGCCCCCCCCCCCAGAATCTGTTGTGACGTAGTGTTTTTGCAATTTGTTTTTTCAGGTGCATCTGGAAGCAAGACCACCTTGGTGGGAAGAGCTCCGGTTAAATCACCGGTTCAGGGTGTCTGTCTCGGCCTCTCCAGACATGCCAAAGTGAAGCCCTTGCACCCACATTGTGCTGGGACTTAAGAGCGCTTAGGCTGGCACGAGAAGGCTGCAGATGGAGGTGGGAACGGAGGGAAGATCTTGGTTTTAAAAATAGGGAACCTGGTGCAAGCAATAAAGGCATTCCAGTCTGGAAAAGGTTTTGCCTTCTAAAACTGAGTTTTGTAAAACGGGACTATTGTTCCTTAAAATATCCAGTTATAATGCCATGGGTTTATTTACTGTCCCTTGAAATATCCAGTCATAATGCCATGGGTTCATTTACTGTCCCTTAAAATATCCAGTCATAATGCCATGGGTTCATTTACTGTCCTTTAAAATATCCAGTCATAATACCATGGGTTCATTTACTGTCCTTTAAAATATCCAGTTATAATGCCATGGGTTTATATACTGTCCTTTAAAATATCCAATCATAATGCCATGGGTTTATTTACTGTCCCTTAAAATATCCAGTCATAATGCCATGGGTTTATATACTGTCCTTTAAAATATCCAGTCATAATGCCATGGGTTTATATACTGTCCTTTAAAATATCCAGTCATAATGCCATGGGTTTATTTACTGTCCCTTTAAATATTCAGTCATAATGCCATGGGTTTATTTACTGTCCCTTGAAATATCCAGTCATAATGCCATGGGTTCATTTATTCTCCCTTAAAATATCCAATCATAATACTATGGGTTCATTTATTGTCCCTTAAAATATCCAATCATAATGCCATGGGTTCATTTACTGAACCTTGAAATATCCAGTCATAATGCCATGGTTCCATCTTCTTCCCCTGAAATGCTCCAAAGATTTGACCCAGTCTTCTAGTTTTATCCCTGTTTGGCCAATTCTGGCTTATGAGGATTGCGTAACCAGCCACATAGGACAATTGACGTATGACAATCCGGTCATATATTGTCCATCTAGAGCAGTGTTGTTGTTGTTTTCCCAACCTTGGCAACTTTGAGATGTGTGGACTTCAACTCCCAGAATTCCCTGCAGGCTGGGCTGGGGAATTATAGGAGCTGAAGTCCACACATCTCAAAGTTGAGAAACACCAGTCTAGAAAATGTGTTTTAAAATCACTCTAAAGATAGTGTACCAGGAGGTAGGTGTTGTTCCTCCTTAATTTTACTTATAATAAAAAAAGTCATTGCTCTCAGCCCAAACATTCAGGAGTAAGTAAACTTATGGACAGCACCATTTTATTATTCACTTTATTGCTCTACTTGGTTTAATGATCGTGCTCTTCTTTAATGCCAAACAGTGGAATTTGAATAATTTTACACACTTTTTCAAGGCCTCTGGGACAGGATAGCAGTCTTCCAGTATCTCAGGGGCTGCCCCAAAGAAGAGGGAGTCAAGCTATTCTCCAAAGCGCCTAAAGGCAGGACAAGAAGCAACGGATGGAAACTCATCAAGGAGAGAAGCAACCTAGAACTAAGGAGGAATTTCCTGACAGTGAAGACAATTAACCAGTGGAACTACCTGCCTCCAGAAGCGGTGAATGTTCCAACACTGGAAGTTTTTAAGAGACTGGACAGCCATTTGTCTGAAATGTTCTAGGGTTTCCTCCCTGAGCAGGGGTTGGACTAGAAGACCTCCAAGGTCCCTTCCAGCTCTCTTCTTCCTTCCTTCCTTCCTTCCTTCCTTCCTTCCTTCCTTCCTTCCTTCCTTCCTTCCTTCCTTCCTTCCTTCCTTCCTTCCTTCCTCCTCCTCCTCCTATTATTATTATTATTATTATTATTATTATTATGTTCATTCTGAAAAAGTAATTCTTTCCCCTGCTCTATAAGATAGTTGAAAACTCGGGGTGCTTCAATGCAAGCTACAGAGCTTGGGGGGCTTCTGGATTTGAGGTCAGTTGCATTGCTCTGACATCCAGCACCAATGTCTGCAGGGGGAGAGTGGAGCCAGGCATCCCCATCCAGGCTGAACAGGGAGTCCTCGACGTACGACCACAATGGAGCTCAAAATTTCACTTGCTAAGCAAGACATTTGTGAAGTGAGTTTTGCCCCATTTTATGACCTTTCTTGCCACAGTGGTTAAGCCAGGGGGGTCTTCCAACTTGGCCCTTTTGAAATGACCAAAAGTCAGTTCAAAATAAGTGGGCACCTCCCCCCAATTCCCTGCCCTTGGATATCCCAGAGAACCACTCTGAAAAAACCCTGAGTGGACACTGCCTTCTTTCAGGGAGGTCGGACACGGTCTGCAAAAGCCACTTCCAAGCTGGCTTATCATCATGGAGCCGTGATAGTGAATTGCTCGGGGTGCAACAACCATCGTGTGATTGCTGATAACTTGGGCTGTTTCTCTGACTTGGAGGGGAAAAGGTGGGCGTGACATCCTTAGCCCCCCCCCCTTTGTCTTCTTCAGGATTTGATGCTTCAGCTGCTGAAGCTGGAATGAGTTCCTGGGAACAGTTCAGACCTGACATTGGTTGTTAGTGAAGGCAAATTCAAATTTAGAATAGAGCTGGAAGGGACCTTGAAGGTCTCATAGTCCAGCTCCATACTCAAGCAGGAGCCCTAATATACCAGGCATGTCAAAGTGATGGCCCACGGGCTGGATGTGTCATGCCGAAACCGCTCCCACCCCATTGCCAGCAGTTGGGAAAAGGCACAACAGGTCACATTAGATCACAAGTTGGACACCTGTTCTCTACCCAAACCCAAATCTTGCAACCTTTCTTTATATGTTTTAGTCTTCAGCCCTTTAAGTATCTTTGTTGCTCTTCTTTGCATTTTTTCCAAAGTCTGACCAGGTGGGTGATTACAGATGCCCATTGAAATGGATGGGTAAGTTTGGGGGGGGGAGGGAGTTAATTTGCAAATGTCCTGGCAGATAAACAGGTGTATTGTTTTGCCAGTCAGCTGCAGGAAGGAAATGAGAGAGGTGCCAGCCCAGGGTTGGGGGTCTATGTCTCAGGGCAGGCCGGCCCAGGTAGCAGCTGTAACAGGAGCCCCCTCCAAAGGGGGCATAGGAGGAAAATGTGTGCCTCTGTGGCAGCTTCGGCATCAGGTGCCAAGAGGCCAAAGGAGGTTTTAAAAACCGTGTATTAAGGGGAGAGGCGTGGGAGGGGGTTTCTCCCTCTGCTGCAGTTTTGCAATGGGGTCCTTGGGAGAGAAGGGGCCACAGAGGAGAAGCGGGGTCTGGGGAGGGAGGGGCTGGTGATGCAGCCAGAGGGGAGGGGGCTGACTGAGCCAACCCTGTTTGCAGCCCCTGTGGTGTTTTTTGCAGTTATCCTTCCTGACTGCTGGACTGCCTCCCAGGAAAATTATGGGAATAGAAAGGTTTAAAGTCAAACAATAGATATAATTGCATAGCCTCCTTTTCCCCCCCATGCACGAAAAGGTTCCGGTGTGAATGCAGAGCGAGTGAAGGGAGTCTCTTCTTAAAAGCTTCTAGTGTTGGAGCATTCACAGCTTCTGGAGGCGGGTAGTTCCACCGGTTAACAGTTCTCCCTGTCAGGAGATTCCTCCTTCCTTCCCGGGTCAGTCTCCCTCCGTCGCCGCTTCTCCCGCCTTCAGGGGGGGCTTCGGGGAAGAGCGGGGCCCCCTCCTCTTCGGGGCGCCCCCCAGATAGGGGAAGGCTGCTCTCACCTCCCCCCCGCCCTTCTCCCTCCCTGCTCCGACCCCCCCCCCCACCCGGGAGAGGGGCTGCCTGGGGGCCGCGGGGGGAGCCTGGCCGGAGCCCCCCAGGGGGAAGGAGGCAGGAAGCCCCCCCAGAGCCCCCCCGCCCTGCCTAGGGAGACCCCCAGTGGGGGGAGGGGCGAGGGGGGAGAAGACTTCAAGGGGAGCCCCTCGCCCCACCCCCTGGCCGAAGAGAAGCTTCGCTACTGCGCAGGCGCCATGTGGCTGATGGTTGGGAGGAAGGAGGACGCCGATTGGTCGCTCTGGGGAGGGCAGCGATTGGCAGGAGGAATCCTCGGGGCGGTCCATTCAAAGGAAAGAGGAAGAGCAACCAGGAAGAGGCCTCGCAGCAAAGTCCCGCCTCCACTTCCGGGAACGAATAGAACTGAGGCGCCTGAATGGCTCTGCCGCGGGCTGGCTCGCAATCCAGGTAGGGCGCAGGGGATGCTGGGAATCACAGACTGAGAGGCGCTCTGGGGGAGGGAGGGGGAAGACCTTGCCTGGCGGGACGGGCGCTGCGAGGGAGGCCTGCCCGGAAAGTCTCGCTGAGAGGCGCCATATGATGATGGATCCGGGGAAGCGCGACGTAGATTGGGCGCTTTGGGGAGGGCAGCGATTGGCAGGAGGCCTCCTCGGGGCGGTCCATTCAAAGGAAAGAGGAAGAGCAACCAGGAAAAGACCTCGCGGCAAAGTCCCGCCTCCACTTCCGGGAACGAATAGCACTGAAGCGCCCTAATTGGTTCATCCACGGAGGGGCTCGGAGCCAGGGAGGGCGCAAGGGATGCTGGGAGAGGCAGTCCGAGAGGCTTTCTGGCGAGGGAGGGAGGGAGGGAGGGGGTCGGCCGAGGCCTGGTCTGGCGGGACGGGCGCTGCGAGGGAGGCCTGCCCGGAAAGTCTCGCTGAGAGGCGCCATATGATGATGGACCCGGGGAAGCGCGACGTAGATTGGTCGCTCTGGGGAGGGCAGCGATTGGCAGGAGGACTCCTCGGGGCGGTCCATTCAAAGGAAAGAGGAAGAGCAACTAGGAAAAGACCTCGCAGCAAAGTCCCGCCTCCACTTCCGGGAACGAATAGCACTGAAGCGCCCTAATTGGTTCATCCACGGAGGGGCTCGGAGCCAGGGAGGGCGCAAGGGATGCTGGGAGACGCAGTCCGAGAGGCTCTCTGGCGGAGGAGGGAGGGAGGGAGGGGGAAGGCCGAGGCCTGGTCTGGTCTGGCTGGACGGGCGCTTGGAGGGAGGCCTGCCCGGAAAGTCTCGCTGAGAGGCGGAGGCTTCGGCCTTCCTCCCCGGGCGGGCCTGGGACTCCCCTCCGGGAAGGGACGAAGCTGTGACCCGCCTCTCCTCCTCTCCCTTCTTCCCTGCAGGAGGACGCGCGAACCCGGCGGAGGAAGGAAGGAAGGACGGAGGCGCCGCCCGAGAGGAGAGGAGGCCCCGCGGAGCAGCCCCGGGAGGAGACGGCGGGGGAGGCCCGGCAGGGATGAGCCGAAGGGGACTCCGGGAAAGGAGGCCGCCTGGAGGGAGAAGCGGGGAGCAGGAAACGGGCGGAGGCCCCGAGACGGGCCTGGAGGGCGGAGGGTCCTTCGGAAGAGGCGGAAGACTCGGGAGTCCCCAGAGAATCCAGGAGGGAGGAAAGAAATATGAATGTGCAGAATGTGGAAAATCCTTCAAAACAAATACAGTTCTTGTAAACCATCTAAGAATCCACACAGGAGAAAAACCATTTAAATGCCTGGAGTGTGGAAAGAGGTTCAGTTGGAGGGGAAGCCTTTATGCACATCAAAGGATCCACTCAGGAGAGAAAGCACATAAATGCCTGGAGTGTGGAAAGAGCTTCAGTCAGAGGGGACACCTTTATAGACATCAACGGATCCACTCAGGAGAGAAACCCCATGAATGCCTGGAGTGTGGAAAGAGCTTCAGTCAGAGGGGAAGCCTTTATATACATCAACGGATCCACTCAGGAGAGAAACCCCATGAATGCCTGGAGTGTGGAAAGAGCTTCAGTCAGAGGGGAAGCCTTTATATACATCAACGGATCCACTCAGGAGAGAAACCGCATGAATGCCCAGAGTGTGGAAAGAGGTTCAATCGGAGGGGAAATCTTTATACACATCAAAGGATCCACTCAGGAGAGAAAACAAATAAATGCCTGGAGTGTGGAAATAGGTTCAGTTGGAGGGGACACCTTTATGCACATCAAAGAATTCACTCAGGAGAGAAACCGCATAAATGTCTGGAGTGTGGAAAGAGCTTCAATCAGAGGGGACACCTTTATATACATCAAAGGATCCACTCAGGAGAGAAACCGCATAAATGTCTGGAGTGTGGAAAGAGCTTCAATCAGAGGGGACACCTTTATACACATCAAAGGATCCACTCAGGAGAGAAACCGCATAAATGTCTGGAGTGTGGAAAGAGCTTCAGTGAGAGGGGAAGCCTTTATACACATCAAAGGATCCACTCAGGAGAGAAACCGCATAAATGCCTGGAGTGTGGAAAGAGCTTCAGTCAGAGGGGACACCTTTATACACATCAAAGGATCCACTCAGGAGAGAAACCGCATAAATGCCTGGAGTGTGGAAAGAGCTTCAGTCAGAGGGGACACCTTTATGCACATCAAAGGATCCACTCAGGAGAGAAACCGCATAAATGTCTGGAGTGTGGAAAGAGCTTCAGTGAGAGGGGAAGCCTTTATAGACATCAAAGGATCCACTCAGGAGAGAAACCGCATAAATGTCTGGAGTGTGGAAAGAGCTTCAGTGAGAGGGGAAGCCTTTATACACATCAAAGGATCCACTCAGGAGAGAAACCGCATAAATGTCTGGAGTGTGGAAAGAGCTTCAATCAGAGGGGACACCTTTATACACATCAAAGGATCCACTCAGGAGAGAAACCGCATACATGTCTGGAGTGTGGAAAGAGCTTCAGTGAGAGGGGAAGCCTTTATACACATCAAAGGATCCACTCAGGAGAGAAACCGCATAAATGTCTGGAGTGTGGAAAGAGCTTCAATCAGAGGGGACACCTTTATACACATCAAAGGATCCACTCAGGAGAGAAACCGCATACATGTCTGGAGTGTGGAAAGAGCTTCAGTCAGAGGGGAAGCCTTTATAGACATCAAAGAATCCACTCAGGAGAGAAACCGCATAAATGTCTGGAGTGTGGAAAGAGCTTCAGTCAGAGGGGAAACCTTTATGCACATCAAAGAATTCACTCAGGAGAGATTGAAACCAAGTCACATGCCTAGACAGACCTTTTTGGTCTGAAACATTATTTGTATATTGCCAGCAACAATCTGGGTCCTTTGGCTGGGGGGCCGATGACTCAGTAACATTTTTAACTCCTTCACATCCAACTGCTCCAGCTATCCCAGCTTCTTTCTCCGCTTGCTGATTCAGATCCAGATCAAAGCCGAGCTTCGCCAACAGTTCTTTTCCTTCATCCAAAGATTTTGCCCGGTACATTTTCCCATCTTTAAAAACAATTATAATCGCCGGATATTGCCAGCTGAACCTAATGCCTCTTTGAAATAAGGCATCCGCAACTGGTCGCATTTTATTTCTGGCTTGTAATGTTTGCCTGGACAAATCTTTCAGAACCCTGATCGGGATCCCCTTACAATTAAGGTTGGTAATTTTCTTTAAATCTTTGTAGACTTCTGTAGCTGTTTTTTCAAAAAGAAATTTAATTATAATATCCCTTTGGATTCCACGTATGCCAAAAGCCCAATGCGCACGCACAATTTGATCTTCTTCAATTTTAATTTTATTGTCTTTAAACCATTGGCAAACATTCTGAATCATGTTTCTACCGTCAGCGAAATCTTGTTTGAACCCCCTCAAACGTATATTAGCTCTTCTTGATCTGTCCTCCAAAATATTTAACCGAAGACGATCTTGGTCCCTATCATCCTCCAACTTCTTCACCCTAACACCCTGTAGTGTTAGGTGGAGAAATTGACTGGCCTTTTTAAAAGGAAAAGAACTGGAGAGAGCGGAGCTGCCCAAGGAGGCCAGAGTTACGAGACAGAAGAAAAAAATGAACAGTTTGAAATAGTGTGATTCTTAAGGTTTTACCTACTTGTAAGGGGAGTGATAAAGGCTTAGTCCTTAGATTCAACTTTAAATTTTGAATGAAATAAGTAAGGGGGGAGGCATGGGGAGGGGGAGTGTGGGGTTTTTAATTTTGATGTGACTTTTTTTTAATTAAAAATGTTTAGGGGGAGCAGCAGATTCGGCAGAACCGAGCCTCCAATGGTGCCTGGCCGTCATAGCGGAAATTTTTTCCGCTCTTTTCTCTTGTTGAGAGAAGTGGGGGGGGCACTCTGGTGGGACGATTTTTTTATAAACGTGGAAATCTCATTAAAGCTCTGGGTTGCAGGAGGGAAAAATGATAAATGGAAAAGTTATGAGTGATCAAATAATTATGGCAGTGAATATAAATGGTTTGGCATCGTCCTTGAAAAGGTATAGATTAATGAAATCAGCAAAAGAAAATAGTGTGGACTTTTTGTTCCTCACTGAGACTCATAAGGCAAGGAAAAAGATGGATAAATTGATTAATAATTCTAGTGATTGGAAATGGATTTTTGAATCTCGGGGAAAAACAAACAGTAAGGGCGTAGCGATATTAATTCATCAACGGAATCAGTTTCAAGTGATACAAACAAAAGGGGATAATGGCCATAACTGTTTTTAGGGGATTGTGTTTTTAGCTGGGTTTTTAAATATTCGGCCAAATTGTTTAATTTATTTTTAATAATTTTAATTTTTGTGTGTTGTTGTTTTAATTGGGCTGTACACCGCCCCGAGTCCTTCGGGAGGGGGGCGGTATAAAAATTGTAAATAATAATAATAATAATAATAAAATAATAATGAAGGTAGATTATTATTTGTTAAAGGTAAAGTTAATCAAATGATGATAACTTTAGCAGTAATATATGCTCCAAATGTAAATGCCAAACAATTTATATTGAATGCAAAACGTAAGCTAGATGCTTTCTCAGAAGGGACTGTGGTATTCGCAGGGGATTTTAACGTGGAAATAATGGCTAATAAGAAAGAAAAGAAACAATTGAATTTAAATAAATTAAATATGATAGACGCTCATGCTGATAAACTAAATAGGGGAACGTTTTACTCTGCAAAACACAACAAGTTTAGTTGTATTGATTATATATTAGTGAACAAATTAGGAAGTATTCAAATTAAAAAAGCAGAAATAAAAGGTAATTGGATCTCAGATCATGCTCCTATAATGGCGGTCTTGAAAATACATTTTATTAGGAAACAAAGAATTTGGAGATATAATCAGGTTGTCTCAGTGAATGAAAAAAATAAAGAAAAAATACAGAAAGACATTCAGGAATTTTTTAAAATAAATGAGGATGGGGAAATAAAGCAATCAGTAATTTGGGATACTAAAAAGGCAGTTATTAGAGGAAATTGTATTTAGCCTGGAGTCTTATTAAAAAAAGTTGGGGATGGGAAAAAGAGGAAAAGATTAGAGAGATAGAGACAATACGTGAAAGATTAAGGATAACAAGGAATAGGGAATGGAATAATTTATTAAAAATTAAGCAAAGACAATTAAAGGATATAGAAGAACAACAATGGAATAATATGAGGATGGCGGTAAAGCAGAGAATTGAAATATGGGGGGGAAAGTCAGCAAAACAAATGGCAAATTATTTGAAAAGAAGGAAAGAAAAATCAACTATTAATGTTCTAAGAGATAAAAATGGTTTATTAAAATATGATAATAGAGAGTTAGAAGTTGTAATGAAAGAATTTTATGAAAAACTATATGAGAAAGAATATGTCATTGTACAAGATATAGAGGTTAATGAAAAGCTAAATGAAGAAGAAAGACAACTGTTGAATGCAAATATAACAAAGGGAGAAATAATTAGAGTTATTAGAAATTTGAAACCTGGGAAGGCCCCAGGCCCTGATGGGTTTACAGGAGAATATTACAAAACGTATATGGATGTTTTATTACCACATTTGGAGAAATTATATAATAATGTTTTATTAAATATGGATATTCCACAAACGTGGAGAAACTCTGAAATTGTAACAATCCCAAAACCAGAACGAGATTTAAAAGAACCTGGTTCCTACCGCCCAATCAGTTTGCTAAACCAAGATTACAAGATTTTTATGAAAATTTTAGCAAGTAGATTAGAAAATATATTACCCAGAATAATAGGGAAAGATCAATATGGGTTTATAAAAGGAAGAAGAATTTATGAACCAATTAGAAATATAGTGAATGTGTTACACCATGCTACAAGAACTAAACGGAAATTAGGATTGTTGAAGTTAGACGTTTATAAAGCTTTTGATAAAATAAATCATGATTATTTATTCCGATTATGTAAAACTTTAGATATGGGGAATAGGTTTAGTCATATAATAAAAGAAATATATATAAAAAAATACAGCTTATATCAGAGTAAATGGGAATAGAACGGATGAGATAGAAATAAATAATGGAACTAAGCAGGGGTGCCCCCTATCTCCGATGCTCTTCGTAATGGCAATTGAAACATTAGCCAATAAAATTAGAAAAGATAAACAGTGGAAGGGATACCAAATTGGAAATTTAGAATTAAAATTAAATCTCTTTGCCGATGATGCTATAATAGTTACAGAAACACCAATAGATATGTTGAAAAGAATGACTATTTTACTTCAAGAATTTAAAGAGCAATCAGGGTTAAGAGTAAATATGGAAAAATCAGAAATTATTTGTTTAAATACTGGACCCAGAGAACAGATTGAAATACGTAAAGTATCAGGTCTAAAATTGGGAAGTAAAAAGATGAAATACTTAGGAATATGGTTATTTAAAAATCCAGAAAGAATGGCCGAGTTTAATTATAATTTAGTATGGAAAAAGATTCAGAAGCAGATTAGAAGTTGGAAAAATAAAAATTTGAGAAGAATGGCAAAGATTAGGGCATTAAAAATGATGATAATTCCAAAAATGTTATATATATTACAAGTAATGCTGGGGACCTTCCCTAAAGCAAAATTAAAAGAGTGGGATAATAAATTGAATTTTAGAAAAGATATTAAAAGAAAAGAATAAGAGTACAAAAGCGCAAGTAGGAAATATATATAGGGTTTTATTACAAGTGGAGGAGGAAGTGGTAAAAGGATTGACAAGGTATTGGCAGGACGAATTAGAAATTAATGAATGGGAAATGGAAAGTGTAGTAGAAGATATTAGGAAGATTAAAAATACAAGGATAAGAGAGATGAGAAGAAAAATTTTACATAAATGGTATTATACACCATTACAATTAGCGCACTTCCAAAGGGAGAAGAAAGGGAATTGTTGGCATGGATGTAAAGAAAAGGGAGTATTTATGCATATGTTTTGGGAATGTGCTGAAGTTCAAAAATTTTGGAAGCAAATACAAATTGAGGTAAATAAGATGCTAAATATTAATTGGAGAATAACTAAGGAGGTGGCGCTATTAATAAAAAATAGTGAGGTAAAGGAATATGAAGAAATTAAAACTGCAGCAATAGAAAGTGCCCAAGCAACTATAGTGCTTGGGTGGAAAGATGCGAAGAAATGGAACATACAAAATTGGTGTAAGTATATGGTAGACCACATTCACTATCAAATAATGGAAATTAGATTACACAATTATAATGAAGTTAAATTGGTAGCAACGATGAAGCGGTGGGAAAAGGTTAAAAATTATATGTTAAATTTAATAGGCGATGTAAAAATAAAGAATAAAATTCAGTCACTCTATAAAGTATGAATAATGTAATCCAGAGTTGAGAAGTATATATGTAAGAGAAATTGAATCTTCCCAATTGGTGGTGGGATTAATGTTTGTATTTTTGTAATTTGTCTGGTGGAGGGCACTATTCACAGTGCAATGTTTTATGTATTAGATTAATAAAAAATAAAAAGATTTTTTTTAAAAAAACAAAACAATCTGGGTCCTTTTACCATCCTCAGAAGGATGGATAACAGTCAAGGCTTGGGGGCTGTCAGAATCAAACTCCGGGGTGTGGACAATCTGCCTGCAATACTGCACTAAGAAGCTACTTGAATGTTTATCACAGACCTAATTACAGCTCATTAAGAAAGGTGCGAACTCTTACCCTTCATTGCCATCTCAATCTTTTGCCAACATGAGTGAATACTATATTCTCAGCCCAAACATTCAGGAGTAAGTAAACTTATGGACAGCACCATTTTATTATTCACTTTATTGCTCTACTTGGTTTAATGATCGTGCTCTTCTTTAATGCCAAACAGTGGAATTTGAATAATTTTACACACTTTTTCAAGGCCTCTGGGACAGGATAGCAGTCTTCCAGTATCTCAGGGGCTGCCCCAAAGAAGAGGGAGTCAAGCTATTCTCCAAAGCGCCTAAAGGCAGGACAAGAAGCAACGGATGGAAACTCATCAAGGAGAGAAGCAACCTAGAACTAAGGAGGAATTTCCTGACAGTGAAGACAATTAACCAGTGGAACTACCTGCCTCCAGAAGCGGTGAATGTTCCAACACTGGAAGTTTTTAAGAGACTGGACAGCCATTTGTCTGAAATGTTCTAGGGTTTCCTGCCTGAGCAGGGGTTGGACTAGAAGACCTCCAAGGTCCCTTCCAGCTCTCTTCTTCCTTCCTTCCTTCCTTCCTTCCTTCCTTCCTTCCTTCCTTCCTTTTTTCCTTCCTTCCTTCCTTCCTTCCTTCCTTCCTTCCTTCCTTCCTTCCTTCCTCCTCCTCCTCCTCCTATTATTATTATTATGTTCATTCTGAAAAAGTAATTCTTTCCCCTGCTCTATAAGATAGTTGAAAACTCGGGGTGCTTCAATGCAAGCTACAGAGCTTGGGGGGCTTCTGGATTTGAGGTCAGTTGCATTGCTCTGACATCCAGCACCAACATCTGCAGGGGGAGAGTGGAGCCAGGCATCCCCATCCAGGCTGAACAGGGAGTCCTCGACGTACGACCACAATGGAGCTCAAAATTTCACTTGCTAAGCGAGACATTTGTGAAGTGAGTTTTGCCCCATTTTATGACCTTTCTTGCCACAGTGGTTAAGCCAGGGGGGTCTTCCAACTTGGCCCTTTTGAAATGACCAAAAGTCAGTTCAAAATAAGTGGGCACCTCCCCCCAATTCCCTGCCCTTGGATATCCCAGAGAACCACTATGAAAAAACCCTGAGTGGACACTGCCTTCTCTTTCAGGGAGGTCGGACACGGTCTGCAAAAACCACTTCCAAGCTGGCTTATCATCATGGAGCCGTGATAGTGAATTGCTCGGGGTGCAACAACCATCGTGTGATTGCTGATAACTTGGGCTGGTTCTCTGACTTGGAGGGGAAAAGATGGGCGTGACATCCTTCCCCCCCCCTTGTCTTCTTCAGGATTTGATGCTTCAGCTGCTGAAGCTGGAATGAGTTCCTGGGAACAGTTCAGACCTGACATTGGTTGTTAGTGAAGGCAAATTCAAATTTAGAATAGAGCTGGAAGGGACCTTGAAGGTCTCATAGTCCAGCTCCATACTCAAGCAGGAGCCCTAATATACCAGGCATGTCAAAGTGAGGGCCCATGGGCTGGATGTGTCATGCCGAAACCGCTCCCACCCCATTGCCAGCAGTTGGAAAAAGGCACAACACGTCACACGAGATCACAAGTTGGACACCTGTTCTCTACCCAAACCCAAATCTTGCAACCTTTCTTTATATGTTTTAGTCTTCAGGCCTTTAAGTATCTTTGTTGCTCTTCTTTGCATTTTTTCCAAAGTCTGACCAGGTGGGTGATTACAGATGCCCATTGAAATGGATGGGTAAGTTTGGGGGGGGAGGGAGTTAATTTGCAAATGTCCTGGCAGATAAACAGGTGTATTGTTTTGCCAGTCAGCTGCAGGAAGGAAATGAGAGAGGGGCCAGCCCAGGGTTGGGGGTCTATGTCTCAGGGCAGGCCGGCCCAGGTAGCAGCTGTAACAGGAGCCCCCTCCAAAGGGGGCATAGGAGGAAAATGTGTGCCTCTGTGGCAGCTTCGGCATCAGGTGCCAAGAGGCCCAAGGAGGTTTGAAAAACCGTGTATTAAGGGGAGAGGCGTGGGAGGGGGTTTCTCCCTCTGCTGCAGTTTTGCAATGGGGTCCTTGGGAGAGAAGGGGCCACAGAGGAGAAGCGGGGTCTGGGGAGGGAGGGGCTGGTGATGCAGCCAGAGGGGAGGGGGCTGACTGAGCCAACCCTGTTTGCAGCCCCTGTGGTGTTTTTTGCACTTATCCTTCCTGACTGCTGGACTGCCTCCCAAGACAATTATGGCAATAGAGAGGTTTAAAGTCAAACAATAGATATAATTGCATAGCCTCCTTTTCCCCCACATGCACGAAAAGGTTCCGGTGTGAATGCAGAGCGAGTCAAGGGAGTCTCTTCTTAAAAGCTTCTAGTGTTGGAGCATTCACAGCTTCTGGAGGCGGGTAGTTCCACCGGCTAACACTTCTCCCTGTCAGGAGATTCCTCCTTCCTTCCCGGGTCAGTCTCCCTCCGTCGCCGCTTCTCCCGCCTTCAGGGGGGGCTTCGGGGAAGAGCGGGGCCCCCTCCTCTTCGGGGCGCCCCCCAGATAGGGGAAGGCTGCTCTCACCTCCCCCCCGCCCTTCTCCCCCCCTGCTCCGACCCCCCCCCCGCCCGGGAGAGGGGCTGCCTGGGGGCTGCGGGGGGAGCCTGGCCGAAGCCCCCCAGGGGGAAGGAGGGAGGAAGCCCCCCCAGATGCCCCCCCGCCCTGCCTAGGGAGACCCCCAGTGGGGGGAGGGGCGAGGGGGAGGAGACTTCAAGGGGAGCCCCTCGCCCCACCCCCTTGCCGAAGAGAAGCTTCGCTACTGCGCAGGCGCCATGTGGCTGATCTTTGGAAGGCAGGAGGACGCCGATTGGTCGCTCTGGGGAGGGCAGCGATTGGCAGGAGGCCTCCTCGGGGCGGTCCATTCAAAGGAAAGAGGAAGAGCAACCAGGAAAAGGCCTCGCGGCAAAGTCCCGCCTCCACTTCCGGGAACGAATAGAACTGAGGCGCCTGAATGGCTCTGCCGCGGGCTGGCTCGCAATCCAGGTAGGGCGCAGGGGATGCTGGGAGTCGCATACCGAGAGGCGCTCTGGGGGAGGGAGGGAGGGGGGAGACCTTGCCTGGCGGGACGGGCGCTGCGAGGGAGGCCTGCCCGGAAAGTCTCGCTGAGAGGCGCCACATGATGACGGACCCGGGGAAGCGCGACGTAGATTGGGCGCTCTGGGGAGGGCAGCGATTGGCAGGAGGACTCCTCGGGGCGGTCCATTCAAAGGAAAGAGGAAGAGCAGCAAAGTCCCGCCTCCACTTCCGGGAACGAAAAGCACTGAAGCGCCCTAATTGGTTCATCCACGGAGGGGCTCGGAGCCAGGGAGGGCGCAAGGGATGCTGGGAGACGCAGTCCGAGAGGCTCTCTGGCGAGGGAGGGAGGGAGGGAGGGGGTCGGCCGAGGCCTGGTCTGGCTGGACGGGCGCTGCGAGGGAGGCCTGCCCGGAAAGTCTCGCTGAGAGGCGGAGGCTTTGGCCTTCCTCCCCGGGCGGGCCTGGGACTCCCCTCCGGGAAGGGACGAATTCGTGACCTGCCTCTCCTCCTCTCCCTTCGCCCCTGCAGGAGGACACGCGAAGCCGGCGGAGGAAGGAAGGAAGGAAGGACGGAGGCGCCGCCCGAGAGGAGAGGAGGCCCCGCGGAGCAGCCCCGGGAGGAGACGGCGGGGGAGGCCCGGCAGGGATGAGCCGAAGGGGACTCCGGGAAAGGAGGCCGCCTGGAGGGAGAAGCGGGGAGCAGGAAACGGGCGGAGGCCCCGAGACGGGCCTGGAGGGCGGAGGGTCCTTCAGAAGAGGCGGAAGACTCGGGAGTCCCCAGAGAATCCAGGAGGGAGGAAAGAAATATGAATGTGCAGAATGTGGAAAATCCTTCAAAAGAAATACAGTTCTTGTAAACCATCTAAGAATCCACTCAGGAGAAAAACCATTTAAATGCCTGGAGTGTGGAAAGAACTTCAGTCAGAGGGGAGGCCTTTATATACATCAACGGATCCACTCAGGAGAGAAATCGCATAAATGCCTGGAGTGTGGAAAGAGCTTCAGTCGGAGGGGACACCTTTATGCACATCAAAGAATTCACTCAGGAGAGAAATCGCATAAATGTCTGGAGTGTGGAAAGAGCTTCAGTCAGAGGGGAAGCCTTTATATACATCAAAGGATCCACTCAGGAGAGAAACCGCATGAATGCCTGGAGTGTGGAAAGAGCTTCAGTTGCAGCAGCAGCCTTTATAGACATCAAAGGATCCACTCAGGAGAGAAACCCCATGAATGCCTGGAGTGTGGAAAGAGCTTCAGTGGGAGGGGACACTTTTATGCACATCAAAGGATCCACTCAGGAGAGAAACCACATAAATGCCTGGAGTGTGGAAAGAGCTTCAGTCGGAGGGGAAGCCTTTATATACATCAAAGGATCCACTCAGGAGAGAAACCGCATGAATGCCTGGAGTGTGGAAAGAGCTTCAGTCAGAGGGGAAGCCTTTATGCACATCAAAGAATTCACTCAGGAGAGAAACCGCATAAATGCCTGGAGTGTGGAAAGAGCTTCAGTGAGAGGGGAACCGTTTATAGACATCAAAGGATCCACTCAGGAGAGAAACCGCATAAATGTCTGGACTGTGGAAAGAGCTTCAGTGGGAGGGGAAGCCTTTATAGACATCAAAGGATCCACTCAGGAGAGAAACTGCATGAATGCCTGGAGTGTGGAAAGAGCTTCAGTGGGAGGGGAAGCCTTTATATACATCAAAGGATCCACTCAGGAGAGAAACCCCATGAATGCCTGGAGTGTGGAAAGAGCTTCAGTGGGAGGGGACACTTTTATGCACATCAAAGGATCCACTCAGGAGAGAAACCGCATGAATGCCTGGAGTGTGGAAAGAGCTTCAGTCAGAGGGGAAGCCTTTATGCACATCAAAGAATTCACTCAGGAGAGAAACCGCATAAATGCCTGGAGTGTGGAAAGAGCTTCAGTGAGAGGGGAAGCCTTTATAGACATCAAAGGATCCACTCAGGAGAGAAACCGCATAAATGTCTGGACTGTGGAAAGAACTTCAGTCAGAGGGGAAGCCTTTATAGACATCAAAGGATCCACTCAGGAGAGAAACCGCATAAATGCCTGGAGTGTGGAAAGAGCTTCAATCGGAGGGGAAACCTTTATACACATCAAAGAATCCACTCAGGAGAGATTGAAACCAAGTCACATGCCTAGACAGACCTTTTTGGTCTGAAACATTATTTGTATATTGCCGGCAACAATCTGGGTCCTTTTACCATCCTCAGAAAGATGGATAACAGTCAAGGCTTGAGGGCTGTCAGAATCAAACTCCGGGGTGTGGACAATCTGCCTGCAATACTGCACTAAGAGCTACTTGAATGTTTATCACAGACCTAATTACAGCTCATTAAGATCATAGAGAATAAAAAATGTAACAGGTGTATAATAGAGGATTGAAGTGAGGAGTGAAAAATGTTTACCAAACCGACGTTTACAAAGAATAATACGTAGTGTTGTATATCAGATGCTATGATGTTTGATGCATACAAAGATTTTATGTACAATGTTGATTGTTTTAATAAAGGAATTTTTATACAAAAAAAAAAGAAAGAAAGGTGCGAGCTCTTACCCTTCATTGCCATCTCAATCTTTTGCCAACATGAGTGAATACTATATTCTCAGCCCAAACATTCAGGAGTAAGTAAACTTATGGACAGCACCATTTTATTATTCACTTTATTGCTCTACTTGGTTTAATGATCGTGCTCTTCTTCAATGCCAAACAGTGGAATTTGAATAATTTTACACACTTTTTCAAGGGCTCTGGGACAGGATAGCAGTCTTCCAGTATCTCAGGGGCTGCCCCAAAGAAGAGGGAGTCAAGCTATTCTCCAAAGCGCCTAAAGCAGGGGTTCTCAACCTTGGCAACTTTAAGACTTGTGTGCTGGCTGAGGAATTCTGGGAGTTGAAGTCCACAAGTCTTAAAGTTGCCAAGGTTGAGAACCCCTAGCCTAAAGGCAGGACAAGAAGCAACGGATGGAAACTCATCAAGGAGAGAAGCAACCTAGAACTAAGGAGGAATTTCCTGACAGTGAAGACAATTAACCAGTGGAACTACCTGCCTCCAGAAGCGGTGAATGTTCCAACACTGGAAGTTTTTAAGAGACTGGACAGCCATTTGTCTGAAATGTTCTAGAGTTTCCTGCCTGAGCAGGGGTTGGACTAGAAGACCTCCAAGGTCCCTTCCAACTTTATTATTATTATTATTATTCATTGGTCAACTTCTATACGAGCTAATTTCATTTTGAGTGGCCCACAGCTCTAGTGTCTGGTGTGCCTGTAAACCCTACAGTTTATTTCTTTTACCTAAATTCCCAGTGAAGTTTAAGCAAAGACAGGTGCAATTCGGATTGCTGTCAGAGTGATAGTGGTTTTTTTCAGTGAATGGAAAGTGGGTGAGACAGTTTGAGCCCTTGTATGGGGTATAGGTGCCCTCTCCAGAATGCAAGACAAGCGCAGCAGAAGCCCCAAGGAGTCTTCCTCATGAGACAACATAGCCCATGATTCTCTTGTTTTTCTTCTGAAGCATCGTCCTCACCGTTTGATTTCAATTCCAGATCGCCTTGCTGAACCAAAGGCAGCCTCTCAGGATTTCAAACAGGAAGCTGTGATATCCACGCCGGAGACGGACAATGATGAAAACCTCCAGGCCAGTAAGATTGACCTAATCCTTTCCCTAATATCATGCCCTAAGTTTGTCTTTTGGGTCCCCCCTCTCTCTTTTCTCTTAAATTGCATTTGCTCATTTTACTTGGGAATACCTGACTGTAACTATCCACGTGACCCTTTTAGTTCACCGCATTTTGAAACTCAAGTGATTTCACACACAGCATCCCGCCTCGGAATAATTGTGAGCCAGCACAGTGAATAGAATTCTATTCTAGAAGAAGATTTTTCTGCAGGCCAGAATGAAACAAGCATACATTCCCTTTTTACGGCCTTGTCATCCCTTAATTCGTTCATTCTACGTGGCGCCAGGAAGGGCATCCAGCGGGCAACTGAATTTCATTTTTGATGTGTGCTGTTGTGCCCACAGTAAAAAAAAAGAAATGACAATAAAGCTTATCTAATAAACCGTGTGTGGTATCGTTAAAATATTTACTACGCTGCTGTGAATCTTTCTGTGAAAAGTTCTCTGGAGTTTCCTGTCATCGATATAGTCGTGCAGTCTGGGCAAGGGTAGTGTGCAATTAATCTGCATGTCTTAAAAGGAAGGATTTATTTGGTAACCGTCCGTCCATTCGTTGCTTTTCTGTTTTTCCTGTGATTAGATCAGGAAAACGCTCAGCCACATTTGGAAATGGAATTCGGTTCTTCGGAATCCGTTGGGAAACCTTTGAAGACTTCAAGCCCTTCAGTGGCCAAGAAGCCCAGCTGGACACCCCCAGGTATGCTAACACTGGTTTGGGATGACCCAGCCTCTTGTCTGCCTGGGCATCTCAGTTCAGGAAGAAAGCATCCTGGGACATGGGAAGGAATTTATATGAGGCATTTTTCCACTTCAGAGGATGGAGCACAGCTGGCCCAGAAACCAAGACTGTTGCCTCCCCGGATCAGATAACAGCTGTGGGACAACACATTGTTTATTAAGCGCTTATGAACTGTAAACGTTAAAAAAAACCCAATAAAAAATTTAAAAAAAAAAGAACTTACAGTGCTTTCCCCTGTAAGTATTTTTTTTCCCTGGGAAAAAAATACAAGCCAGATTTGACATTCTGACAGCTTTGGAGGGTGCCCCCACACCCAGTCATGTGATCAGATTTTGGGTGTGCTCATCAGCTGCTCTTATTTATGGCTGTTTGCAGCGTCCCAGTGACCACGATGGACCATGTTTTTGTTTCCAGAAACTCTCACTTGCTTGTGGTTTCTGGCAAAAAGACATCCGCTGCAGCCAACACATTTGCTTAACAGAAATGGCTTGTCAGAAATAGCATAGGGTTCCCTGCCTGAGCAGGGGGTTGGACTAGATGACCTCCAAGGTCCCTTCCAACTTTATTACTATTATTATTATCGTCATCATCATCATCACCGTGGTGTGCGCTTTGTGTTTCTCACGCTTGATGAACAGCTGCTGCAAAAAAGGGTTGGTAAAATCGGGCGGGGTCACGTGATGACCCCCGCTTAATAACCACAATTCCAGGTGCAGTTTGGACTGTAAGTCAAGGACTACCACCCGGGATCTGGGTGTCTTACGAAAGCCCCCCCCTCCCAGAATCTGTTGTGACGTAGTGTTTTTGCAATTTGTTTTTTCAGGTGCATCTGGAAGCAAGACCATCTTGTTGGGAAGAGCTCCGGTTAAATCACCGGTTCAGGGTCTCCGTCTCGGCCTCTCCAGACATGCCAAAGTGAAGCCCTTGCACCCACATTGTGCTGGGACTTAAGAGCGCTTAGGCTGGCACGAGAAGGCTGCAGATGGAGGTGGGAACGGAGGGAAGATCTTGTTTTTAAAAATAGGGAACCTGGTGCAAGCAATAAAGGCATTCCAGTCTGGAAAAGGTTTTGCCTTCTAAAACTGAGTTTTGTAAAACGGGACTATTGTTCCTTAAAATATCCAGTTATAATGCCATGGGTTTATTTACTGTCCCTTGAAATATCCAGTCATAATGCCATGGGTTCATTTACTGTCCCTTGAAATATCCAGTCATAATGCCATGGTTCCATCTTCTTCCCCTGAAATGTTCCAAAGATTTGACCCAGTCTTCTAGTTTTATCCCTGTTTGGCCAATTCTGGCTTAGAGCTAGAATAGAGCTGGAAGGGACCTTGAAGGTCTCATAGTCCAGCTCCATACTCAAGCAGGAGCCCTAATATACCAGGCATGTCAAAGTGATGGCCCACGGGCTGGATGTGTCACGCCGAAACCGCTCCCACCCCATTGCCAGCAGTTGGAAAAAGGCACAACACGTCACACGAGATCACAAGTTGGACACCTGTTCTCTACCCAAACCCAAATCTTGCAACCTTTCTTTATATGTTTTAGTCTTCAGCCCTTTAAGTATCTTTGTTGCTCTTCTTTGCATTGTTTCCAAAGTCTGACCAGGTGGGTGATTACAGATGCCCATTGAAATGGATGGGTAAGTTTGGGGGGGGAGGGAGTTAATTTGCAAATGTCCTGGCAGATAAACAGGTGTATTGTTTTGCCAGTCAGCTGCAGGAAGGAAATGAGAGAGGTGCCAGCCCAGGGTTGGGGGTCTATGTCTCAGGGCAGGCCGGCCCAGGTAGCAGCTGTAACAGGAGCCCCCTCCAAAGGGGGCATAGGAGGAAAATGTGTGCCTCTGTGGCAGCTTCGGCATCAGGTGCCAAGAGGCCAAAGGAGGTTTGAAAAACCATGTATTAAGGGGGGAGGCGTGGGAGGGGGTTTCTCCCTCTGCTGCAGTTTTGCAATGGGGTCCTTGGGAGAGAAGGGGCCACAGAGGAGAAGCGGGGTCTGGGGAGGGAGGGGCTGGTGATGCAGCCAGAGGGGAGGGGGCTGACTGAGCCAACCCTGTTTGCAGCCCCTGTGGTGTTTTTTGCACTTATCCTTCCTGACTGCTGGACTGCCTCCCAAGACAATTATGGGAATAGAAAGGTTTAAAGTCAAACAATAGATATAATTGCATAGCCTCCTTTTCCCCCACATGTACGAAAAGGTTCCGGTGTGAATGCAGAGCGAGTGAAGGGAGTCTCTTCTTAAAAGCTTCTAGTGTTGGAGCATTCACAGCTTCTGGAGGCGGGTAGTTCCACCGGCTAACAGTTCTCCCTGTCAGGAGATTCCTCCTTCCTTCCCGGGTCAGTCTCCCTCCGTCGCCGCTTCTCCCGCCTTCAGGGGGGGCTTCGGGGAAGAGCGGGGCCCCCTCCTCTTCGGGGCGCCCCCCAGATAGGGGAAGGCTGCTCTCACCTCCCCCCCGCCCTTCTCCCCCCCTGCTCCGACCCCCCCCCCGCCCGAGAGAGGGGCTGCCTGGGGGCCGCGGGGGGAGCCTGGCCGGAGCCCCCCAGGGGTAAGGAGGCATGAAGCCCCCCCAGAGCCCCCCCGCCCTGCCTAGAGACCCCCAGTGGGGGGAGGGGCGAGGGGGAGGAGACTTCAAGGGGAGCCCCTCGCCCCACCCCCTGGCCGAAGAGAAGCTTCGCTACTGCGCAGGCGCCATGTGGCTGATGGTTGGGAGGAAGGAGGACGCCGATTGGTCGCTCTGGGGAGGGCAGCGATTGGCAGGAGGACTCCTCGGGGTGGTCCATTCAAAGGAAAGAGGAAGAGCAACCAGGAAGAGGCCTCGCGGCAAAGTCCCGCCTCCACTTCCGGGAACGAATAGCACTGAGGCGCCTGAATGGCTCTGCCGCGGGCTGGCTCGCAATCCAGGTAGGGCGCAGGGGATGCTGGGAGTCGCAGACCGAGAGGCGCTCTGGGGGAGGGAGGGAGGGAGGGGGGAGACCTTGCCTGGCGGGACGGGCGCTGCGAGGGAGGCCTGCCCGGAAAGTCTCGCTGAGAGGCGCCACATGATGATGGATCCGGGGAAGCGCGACGTAGATTGGTCGCTCTGGGGAGGGCAGCGATTGGCAGGAGGCCTCCTCGGGGCGGTCCATTCAAAGGAAAGAGGAAGAGCAACCAGGAAGAGGCCTCGCGGCAAAGTCCCGCCTCCACTTCCGGGAACGAATAGCACTGAAGCGCCTTAATTGGTTCATCCACGGAGGGGCTCGGAGCCAGGGAGGGCGCAAGGGATGCTGGGAGACGCACTCCGAGAGGCTCTCTGGCGGAGGAGGGAGGGAGGGGGAGGCCGAGGCGTGGTCTGGCGGGACCGGCGCTTGGAAAGTCTCGCTGAGAGGCGGAGGCTTCGGCCTTCCTCCCCGGGCGGGCCTGGGACTCCCCTCCGGGAAGGGACGAAGCCGTGACCTGCCTCTCCTCCTCTCCCTTCGCCCCTGCAGGAGGACACGCGAACCCGGCGGAGGAAGGAAGGATGAGCCGAAGGGGACTCCGGGAAAGGAGGCCGCCTGGAGGGAGAAGCGGGGAGCAGGAAACGGGCGGAGGCCCCGAGACGGGCCTGGAGGGCGGAGGGTCCTTCGGAAGAGGCGGAAGACTCGGGAGTCCCCAGAGAATCCAGGAGGGAGGAAAGAAATATGAATGTGCAGAATGTGGAAAATCCTTCAAAAGAAATACAGTTCTTGTAAACCATCTAAGAATCCACTCAGGAGAAAAACCATTTAAATGCCTGGAGTGTGGAAAGAGCTTCAGTTGGAGGGGAAGCCTTTATATACATCAAAGGATCCACTCAGGAGAGAAACCACATAAATGTCTGGAGTGTGGAAAGAGCTTCAGTGAGAGGGGAAACCTTTATATACATCAAAGAATTCACTCAGGAGAGAAACCGCATAAATGCCTGGAGTGTGGAAAGAGCTTCAGTCAGAGGGGACACCTTTATGCACATCAAAGAATTCACTCAGGAGAGAAACCGCATCAATGCCTGGAGTGTGGAAAGAGCTTCAGTGAGAGGGGAAGCCTTTATAGACATCAAAGGATCCACTCAGGAGAGAAACCCCATGAATGCCTGGAGTGTGGAAAGAGCTTCAATCGGAGGGGACACCTTTATGCACATCAAAGAATTCACTCAGGAGAGAAAACAAATAAATGCCTGGAGTGTGGAAAGAGCTTCAGTCAGAGGGGAAGCCTTTATGCACATCAAAGAATTCACTCAGGAGAGAAAACAAATAAATGCCTGGAGTGTGGAAAGAGCTTCAGTCAGAGGGGAAGCCTTTATACACATCAAAGGATCCACTCAGGAGAAAAACCGCATAAATGTCTGGAGTGTGGAAAGAGCTTCAGTGAGAGAGGAAGCCTTTATAGACATCAAAGGATCCACTCAGGAGAGAAACCGCATAAATGCCTGGAGTGTGGAAAGAGCTTCAATCGGAGGGGACACCTTTATGCACATCAAAGGATCCACTCAGGGGAGAAACCACATAAATGCCTGGAGTGTGGAAAGAGCTTCAATCGGAGGGGGAACCTTTATACACATCAACGGATCCACTCAGGAGAGAAACCGCATAAATGTCTGGAGTGTGGAAAGAGCTTCAGTCGGAGGGGACACCTTTATGCACATCAAAGAATCCACTCAGGAGAGATTGAAACCAAGTCACACGCCTAGACAGACCTTTTTGGTCTGAAACATTATTTGTATATTGCCAGCAACAATCTGGGTCCTTTGGCTGGGGGGCCGATGACTCAGTAACATTTTTACAACTTTAAATTTTGAATGAAATAAGTAAGGGGGGAGGCTTGGGGAGGGGGAGTGTGGGGTTTTTAATTTTGATGTGACTTTTTTTTATTAAAAATGTTTAGGGGGAGTAGCAGATTCGGCAGAACCGAGCCTGCAATGGTGCCTGGCCGTCATAGCGGAAATTTTTTCCGCTCTTTTCTCTTGTTGAGAGAAGTGGGGGGGGCACTCTGGTGGGAAGATTTTTTTATAAACGTGGAAATCTCATTAAAGCTCTGGGTTGCAGGAGTGAAAAATGATAAATGGAAAAGTTATGAGTGATCAAATAATTATGGCAGTGAATATAAATGGTTTGGCATCGTCCTTGAAAAAGTATGGATTAATGAAATTAGCAAAAGAAAATAGTGTGGACTTTTTGTTCCTCACTGAGACTCATAAGGCAAGGAAAAAGATGGATAAATTGATTAATAATTCTAGTGATTGGAAATGGATTTTTGAATCTCGGGGAAAAACAAACAGTAAGGGCGTAGCGATATTAATTCATCAACGGAATCAGTTTCAAGTGATACAAACAAAAGGGGATAATGAAGGTAGATTATTATTTGTTAAAGGTAAAGTTAATCAAATGATGATAACTTTAGCAGTAATATATGCTCCAAATGTAAATGCCAAACAATTTATATTGAATGCAAAACGTAAGCTAGATGCTTTCTCAGAAGGGACTGTGGTATTCGCAGGGGATTTTAACGTGGAAATAATGGCTAATAAGAAAGAAAAGAAACAATTGAATTTAAATAAATTAAATATGATAGACGCTCATGCTGATAAACTAAATAGGGGAACGTTTTACTCTGCAAGACACAACAAGTTTAGTTGTATTGATTATATATTAGTGAACAAATTAGGAAGTATTCAAATTAAAAAAGCAGAAATAAAAGGTAATTGGATCTCAGATCATGCTCCTATAATGGCGGTCTTGAAAATACATTTTATTAGGAAACAAAGAATTTGGAGATATAATCAGGTTGTCTCAGTGAATGAAAAAAATAAAGAAAAAATACAGAAAGACATTCAGGAATTTTTTAAAATAAATGAGGATGGGGAAATAAAGCAATCAGTAATTTGGGATACTAAAAAGGCAGTTATTAGAGGAAATTGTATTAGCCTGGAGTCTTATTAAAAAAAGTTGGGGATGGGAAAAAGAGGAAAAGATTAGAGAGATAGAGACAATACGTGAAAGATTAAGGATAACAAGGAATAGGGAATGTAATAATTTATTAAAAATTAAGCAAAGACAATTAAAGGATATAGAAGAACAACAATGGAATAATATGAGGATGGCGGTAAAGCAGAGAATTGAAATATGGGGGGAAAAGTCAGCAAAACAAATGGCAAATTATTTGAAAAGAAGGAAAGAAAAATCAACTATTAATGTTCTAAGAGATAAAAATGGTTTATTAAAATATGATAATAGAGAGTTAGAAGTTGTAATGAAAGAATTTTATGAAAAACTATATGAGAAAGAACATGTCATTGTACAAGATATAGAGGTTAATGAAAAGCTAAATGAAGAAGAAAGACAACTGTTGAATGCAAATATAACAAAGGGAGAAATAATTAGAGTTATTAGAAATTTGAAACCTGGGAAGGCCCCAGGCCCTGATGGGTTTACAGGAGAATATTACAAAACGTATATGGAGGTTTTATTACCACATTTGGAGAAATTATATAATAATGTTTTATTAAATATGGATATTCCACAAACGTGGAGAAATCCCAAAACCAGAACGAGATTTAAAAGAACCTGGTTCCTACCGCCCAATCAGTTTGCTAAACCAAGATTACAAGATTTTTATGAAAATTTTAGCAAATAGATTAGAAAATATATTACCCAGAATAATAGGGAAAGATCAATATGGGTTTATAAAAGGAAGAAGAATTTATGAACCAATTAGAAATATAGTGAATGTGTTACACCATGCTACAAGAACTAAACGGAAATTAGGATTGTTGAAGTTAGACGTTTATAAAGCTTTTGATAAAATAAATCATGATTATTTATTCCGATTATGTAAAACTTTAGATATGGGGAATAGGTTTAGTCATATAATAAAAGAAATATATATAAAAAAATACAGCTTATATCAGAGTAAATGGGAATAGAACGGATGAGATAGAAATAAATAATGGAACTAAGCAGGGGTGCCCCCTATCTCCGATGCTCTTCGTAATGGCAATTGAAACATTAGCCAATAAAATTAGAAAAGATAAACAGTGGAAGGGATACCAAATTGGAAATTTAGAATTAAAATTAAATCTCTTTGCCGATGATGCTATAATAGTTACAGAAACACCAATAGATATGTTGAAAAGAATGACTATTTTACCTCAAGAATTTAAAGAGCAATCAGGGTTAAGAGTAAATATGGAAAAATCAGAAATTATTTGTTTAAATACTGGACCCAAAGAACAGATTGAAATACGTAAAGTATCAGGTCTAAAATTGGGAAGTAAAAAGATGAAATACTTAGGAATATGGTTATTAAAAAATCCAGAAAGAATGGCCGAGTTTAATTATAATTTAGTATGGAAAAAGATTCAGAAGCAGATTAAAAGTTGGAAAAATAAAAATTTGACAAGAATGGCAAAGATTAGGGCATCATTAAAAATGATGATAATTCCAAAAATGTTATATATATTACAAGTAATGCCGGGGACCTTCCCTAAAGCAAAATTAAAAGAGTGGGATAATAAATTGAATTTTTGGATTGAAGGTAATAAGAGACCAAGAATCAAAAAAAGGTGGTTAGTAGCCACAGAGAACGAAGGGGGGGTGGGGAAACCCATGCCTGGAATATTATAGGGATGCTTATCAAATAGATAGACTAATGGATTTACAATTATTTGAAGAGAAATTCTGGGTAAGATTAGAAAAAGAAATTAATGATATAAAGGATGAAGAATTATTATTTAGGAAATGGAATAGGATAGATATAAACAGGTTAATAGATCCTGCTAAGGCAGTTATAGAGAGTTGGACGAAATGGCAAAGTAAATTGAAAATGACGAATTCTAAACTAGCGACGCTGCAGGTAATAAACATAAATAAGGAAGGTAATCTCACAAAGATAATAAGGGAATTAAGGAGTAAAGGAATAATGAGAATTGAGCAATTATATGAAAAAGATGGAAAGATTATTAGAAGTAAATTAGAGCAATGTCTGGGCCAAGAAAGATGGTTATAAGTTAATGCAATATGCACATATTTAAGTAGAAGTGAGAATAAAGAAACATTCCTCAGACATGAAACAATTTTAGAAAAGATATTAAAAGAAAAGAATAAGAGTACAAAAGCGCAAGTAGGAAATATATATAGGGTTTTATTACAAGTGGAGGAGGAAGTGGTAAAAGGATTGACAAGGTATTGGCAGGACGAATTAGAAATTAATGAATGGGAAATGGAAAGTGTAGTAGAAGATATTAGAAAGATTAAAAATACAAGGATAAGAGAGATGAGAAGAAAAATTTTACATAAATGGTATTATACACCATTACAATTAGCGCACTTCCAAAGGGAGAAGAAAGGGAATTGTTGGCATGGATGTAAAGAAAAGGGAGTATTTATGCATATGTTTTGGAAGCAAATACAAATTGAGGTAAATAAGATGCTAAATATTAATTGGAGAATAACTAAGGAGGTGGCGCTATTAATAAAAAATAGTGAGGTAAAGGAATATGAAGAAATTAAAACTGCAGCAATAGAAAGTGCCCAAGCAACTATAGTGCTTGGGTGGAAAGATGCGAAGAAATGGAATATACAAAATTGGTGTAAGTATATGGTAGACCACATTCACTATCAAATAATGGAAATTAGATTACACAATTATAATGAAGGTAAATTGGTAGCAACGATGAAGCGGTGGGAAAAGGTTAAAAATTATATGTTAAATTTAATAGGCGATGTAAAAATAAAGAATAAAATTCAGTCACTCTATAAAGTATGAATAATGTAATCCAGAGTTGAGAAGTATATATGTAATAGAAATTGAATCTTCCCAATTGGTAGTGGGATTAATGTTTGTATTTTTGTAATTTGTCTGGTGGAGGGCACTATTCACAGTGCACTGTTTTATGTATTAGATTAATAAAAAATAAAAAGATTGTTAAAAAAACAAAACAATCTGGGTCCTTTTACCATCCTCAGAAGGATGGATAACAGTCAAGGCTTGAGGGCTGTCAGAATCAAACTCCGGGGTGTGGACAATCTGCCTGCAATACTGCACTAAGAAGCTACTTGAATGTTTATCACAGACCTAATTACAGCTCATTAAGAAAGGTGCGAACTCTTACCCTTCATTGCCATCTCAATCTTTTGCCAACATGAGTGAATACTATATTCTCAGCCCAAACATTCAGGAGTAAGTAAACTTATGGACAGCACCATTTTATTATTCACTTTATTGCTCTACTTGGTTTAATGATCGTGCTCTTCTTCAATGCCAAACAGTGGGATTTGAATAATTTTACACACTTTTTCAAGGCCTCTGGGACAGGATAGCAGTCTTCCAGTATCTCAGGGGCTGCCCCAAAGAAGAGGGAGTCAAGCTATTCTCCAAAGCGCCTAAAGGCAGGACAAGAAGCAACGGATGGAAACTCATCAAGGAGAGAAGCAACCTAGAACTAAGGAGGAATTTCCTGATAGTGAAGACAATTAACCAGTGGAACTACCTGCCTCCAGAAGCGGTGAATGTTCCAACACTGGAAGTTTTTAAGAGACTGGACAGCCATTTGTCTGAAATGTTCTAGGGTTTCCTGCCTGAGCAGGGGTTGGACTAGAAGACCTCCAAGGTCCCTTCCAGCTCTCTTCTCCTTCCTTCCTTCCTTCCTTCCTTCCTTCCTTCCTCCCTCCCTCCCTCCCTCCTCCTCCTCCTCCTCCTCCTTCTATTATTATTATTATTATTATTATTATTATTATTATGTTCATTCTGAAAAAGTAATTCTTTCCGCTGCTCTATAAGATAGTTGAAAACTCGGGGTGCTTCAATGCAAGCTACAGAGCTTGGGGGGCTTCTGGATTTGAGGTCATTTGCATTGCTCTGACATCCAGCACCAACGTCTGCAGGGGGAGAGTGGAGCCAGGCATCCCCATCCAGGCTGAACAGGGAGTCCTCGACGTACGACCACAATGGAGCTCAAAATGTCACTTGCTAAGCAAGACATTTGTGAAGTGAGTTTTGCCCCACTTTATGACCTTTCTTGCCACAGTGGTTAAGCCAGGGGGGTCTTCCAACTTGGCCCTTTTAGGACTCTTGGACTTCAACTCCCAGAATTCCTCAGGCAGCATGCCTGGCTAAGGAATTCTGGGAGGGGTCGTCAAACTTGGCCCTTTGGTGACTTGTGGACTTCAACTCCCAGAATTCCTCAGCTAGCATGCCAGGCTGAGGAATTCTGGGAGGGGTCTTCAAACTTGGCCCTTTTAGGACTCTTGGACTTCCACTCCCAGAATTCCTCAGCCAGCATGCCTGGCTGAGGAATTCTGGGAGTTGAAGTCCACTAGTCCTAAAAGGGCCAAGTTGGAAGACCCCCGGGTTAAATGAATCTCTGCAAAAAAAACAAATTATAAATGAGATGTGAAGATTTCCCCAGAAGAAATTAGGCGGGAGAAAAAAGGGGGCGGGGCTGAGGGAAAATCAAGCGGGGGGGAAGGGGCGGGGCCGAGGGGGCAATCAAACTAAAAAGGGGGCGCGGCTGAGGAAAATGAAGCGGGGGAGGAAGGGGCGGGGCCGAGAGCGAAATCAAACTGAAAAAGCGGGCGGTGCCGAAGGGAAATCAAGTGGGCGTGAAGAGGCGGGGCCGAGGAGAGTGATGTAACCAGACCCAGCGCCTGGTGGATTCCCTGCCCGCTCTCCGTAGCGGGAAGTACTGGCGGAAGTCCTACCCCCTACTTCCGTTTCCGCCGGTGGTGGTGAAGGTGGGCTCCGGGAGGAAACGGAGGAGGGAGGGCGGGTTAATGGCCGGGGGGGGGGGAAGCGGCCGGCCCAGGCCTGCTCTGACCGCTGCGCTTCCTCGGCAGGAGCGGCCGGAGCGGGAGGGCGGCCGCCGCGGGCCCGTTCCAGGAGAGCGACGAGGGTGAGTCGGGGGGCGCAGGACCGGGGGGGGTGGGGGTCTCGGCTGCGGCCTGACGGGACCCTCCCAACCGCCCACCTCTCTCCGCAGACGAGGACTTCGCCGCGCCGCCGAAGAGGGCCCGCCCCGCCGGGAGGAGGTGACGGAGAGAAGGGCGGCGGGCCTGGGAGGAGGGGGGTTGCCTATGGAGATACACGCATGCGTGGATATAGGGGGGTCTCTGTGTGTGTGTGTGTGTGTGTGTGTGTGAATGTACACATATATATGTCTGTGTATTGTAGGAGAATATATATGTGTACATCAATAAACATATAAGTGCATATACGTATATATAAATATAAATAGGTTCGTATGGTTTATATATAAATGTATGTGTGTGTTTTGTATGATGTTATCCATTCAGTCATATTTTATATATATATACACACATACACACACACATACATACATACATGTTGAGAAAAGTAGTCAAACACCGGGATAAATATAAAAACAACTTTTTAATAAATAACAACGTTTACATATATATATATATACATACATACATATATAAAATAAAATAGCCCGAGCACCAGGATAATATTAAAACAAAAACTGTTTAATATTAAAACAAAAACTGTTTAATACAAAAGCTAAAGCTAAGCTTTCGTATTTTATTTCTGTTATATGGATTTATCCAGGATTCACATTTTTAGTATAATTAGGGTGTGTGTGTGTGTGTGTGTGTGTATTTCTTTGGTTGTTTGGGTTTTCTCCCACGTAGAATCTGAGGTGTCTTGGAGGAACTCCCATTCGTCATCTTCAGGCTGGTGCTTTCGGCTTCGTGCTTCTAGGAAACCCAAACAACCAAAGACCTACATACAAACACCTGCGAAAACCTCAGAAAACATATGTGTGTGTGTGTGTGTGTGTGTGTGTGTACGTACGTACGTACACACATATATATACATACACACACATATATACATACACACACACATACATACATACATACATACATGTTGAGAAAAGTAGTCAAACACTGGGATAAATATAAAAACAACTTTTTAATAAACTAACAACGTTTGTCGGCTAACTGCCAGCGTCGTCAGAGTGGAATGCCGGAGGTTTGAAAGCCTGCTCGTAAGACTGGCAGTTTGTGCGCTCTGCTCATAGAATGCTTCACCGGTCTTACCCCCCCCCCAGTTGACAGTATTGCTTCTAATGTGTGCGTGTGTGTGTGTCTAAATATCCAATACAGAAATATATATGCTTGTTTGCTTGTGTGTGTGTGTGTGTGTGTGAGAAAACACGTAAACACATATTTCTGTATTGGATATTCAGAGAGACAGATATACGTACATGACTGAATGGATAACATACAATACACATTTATATATAAACCATACAACAGACATTTTTGTGTGTGTGTCTATATATGTATGTATATATATATATGTTCATTTACATGTAAGTGTATGTGTGTAGATAGATATAGATATAAATAGATATAGATAGACATAGATATATAGAGAGATATAGAGATAGATAGATAGATATACATAGATAGACAGACAGACAGACATTTTTGTATTGGATATAAATGTATGTAAATATATACATGTATGCATTTATATCCCCAAACTACATTGTTTGTGATAATGTTATTGGTGGATTGCAAATTTGCCTTGAGCAGCAAACACCAGTTGTAAAGGAGTTGCAGTTTTAGGATACATCAACAGAATTGTTACATTGTCTGCCCTCCCAAAGTGTGAAAAAAATACTGCAAAAATTCTGTCTGTAGCAGTCTTCCCTTTTATTTCCAGCTAAAAGATTATTCGCTCTGTTAACAAAGATTTAGGATGCCGAAGATTTGCCGTTTATTGGACCAGCTGGTTTAGTAAAAGTTATTCTGTTGTTGTGCCTGAACTTGAATGACATCTGTTGTTTCCAGTTGTCGGTCTGTAGAATTTGGGGATGGCCAGTGGCTGGACGATGGAGAGTCACATGCCCAACCTTGTTTTTGGGTTTCAGACTTCCCCTGAATGAGAAAGTTTTCCAGAGAGACTTGGAAGTTACCTTAGCCCTGTCACTGAACGAATATGTGGGAAACTAAGATAAAACACAGGAAAAAGGTGATTCTTAAACTCTCAAGCTAAAAATGCCGGTTTTATTTACCTTTGGGGGAGCAGCCATACGTCATTTCTTGAAATGGTTTATTTTCTCGCCTTACTTTGAGTTGATAGAACAGTCAAGCTATACAAAATGTAGCATGTTTCCCTACTGCTACTTTGGCCAGTCAGGGGCTGTCTTTGGCATTTGTCTGAAATGGTACAGGGTTTCCTGCCTGGGCAGGGGGTTGGACTAGAAGACTTCCAAGGTCCCTTCCAACTTTATTATTATTATTATTATTCATTGGTCAACTTCTATACGAGCTAATTTCATTTTGAGTGGCCCACAGCTCTAGTGTCTGGTGTGCCTGTAAACCCTACAGTTTATTTCTTTTACCTAAATTCCCAGTGACGTTTAAGCAAAGACAGGTGCAATTCGGATTGCTGTCAGAGTGATAGTGGCTTTTTTCAGTGAATGGAAAGTGGGTGAGACAGTCTGAGCCCTTGTATGGGGTGTAGGTGCCCTCTCCAGAATGCAAGACAAGCGCAGCAGAAGCCACAAGGAGCCTTCCTCATGAGACAACATAGCCCATGATTCTCTTGTTTTTCTTCTGAAGCATCGTCCTCACCGTTTGATTTCAATTCCAGATCGCCTTGCTGAACCAAAGGCAGCCTCTCAGGATTTCAAACAGGAAGCTGTGATATCCACGCCGGAGACGGACAATGATGAAAACCTCCGGGCCAGTAAGATTGACCTAATCCTTTCCCTAATATCGTGCCCTAAGTTTGTCTTTTGGGTCCCCCCTCTCTCTTTTCTCTTAAATTGCATTTGCTCATTTTACTTGAGAATACCTGACTGTAACTATCCACGTGACCCTTTTAGTTCACCGCATTTTGAAACTCAAGTGATTTCACACACAGCATCCCGCCTCGGAATAATTGTGAGCCAGCACAGTGAATAGAATTCTATTCTAGAAGAAGATTTTTCTGCAGGCCAGAATGAAACAAGCATACATTCCCTTTTTACGGCCTTGTCATCCCTTAATTCGTTCATTCTACGTGGCGCCAGGAAGGGCATCCAGCGGGCAACTGAATTTCATTTTTGATGTGTGCTGTTGTGCCCACAGTAAAAAAAAAGAAATGACAATAAAGCTTATCTAATAAACCGTGTGTGGTATCGTTAAAATATTTACTACGCTGCTGTGAATCTTTCTGTGAAAAGTTCTCTGGAGTTTCCTGTCATCGATACAGTCGTGCAGTCTGGGCAAGGGTAGTGTGCAATTAATCTGCATGTCTTAAAAGGAAGGATTTATTTGGTAACCGTCCGTCCATTCATTGCTTTTCTGTTTTTCCTGTGATTAGATCAGGAAAACGCTCAGCCACATTTGGAAATGGAATTCGGTTCTTCGGAATCCGTTGGGAAACCTTTGAAGACTTCAAGCCCTTCAGTGGCCAAGAAGCCCAGCTGGACACCCCCAGGTATGTTAACACTGGTTTGGGATGACCCAGCCTCTTGTCTGCCTGGGCATCTCAGTTCAGGAAGAAAGCATCCTGGGACATGGGAAGGAATTTATATGAGGCATTTTTCCACTTCAGAGGATGGAGCACAGCTGGCCCAGAAACCAAGACTGTTGCCTCCCCGGATCAGATAACAGCTGTGGGACAACACACTGTTCATTAAGCGCTTATGAACTGTAAACGTTAAAAAAAAAACCAATAAAAAATTAAAAAAAAAGAAGAACTTACAGTGCTTTCCCCACCTGGGAAAAAAATACAAGCCAGATTTGACATTCTGACAGCTTTGGAGGGTGCCCACACACCCAGTCATGTGATCAGATTTTGGGTGTGCTCATCAGCTGCTCTTATTTATGGCTGTTTGCAGCGTCCCAGTGACCACGATGGACCATGTTTTTGTTTCCAGAAACTCTCACTTGCTTGTGGTTTCTGGCAAAAAGACATCCGTTGCAGCCAACACATTTGCTTAACAGAAATGGCTTGTCAGAAATGGTATAGGGTTCCCTGCCTGAGCAGGGGGTTGGACTAGATGACCTCCAAGGTCCCTTCCAACTTTATTACTATTATCATTATCATCATCATCACCGTGGTGTGCGCTTTGTGTTTCTCACACTTGATGAACGGCTGCTGCAAAAAAGGGTTGGTAAAATCGGGCGGGGTCACGTGATGACCCCCGCTTAATAACCACAATTCCAGGTGCAGTTTGGACTGTAAGTCAAGGACTACCACCCGGGATCTGGGTGTCTTACGAAAGCCCCCCCCCAGAATCTGTTGTGACGTAGTGTTTTTGCAATTTGTTTTTTCAGGTGCATCTGGAAGCAAGACCACCTTGTTGGGAAGAGCCATGGGTTTATTTACTGTCCCTTAAAATATCCAGTTATAATGCCATGGGTTTATATACTATCCCTTAAAATATCCAGTCATAATGCTATGGGTTCATTTATTGTCCCTTAAAATATCCAGTTATAATGCCATGGGTTTATATACTGTCCCTTGAAATATCCAGTCATAATGCCATGGGTTTATTTACTGTCCCTTAAAATATCCAGTCATAATGCCATGGCTTTATATACTGAGGGGAAGCCTTTATACACATCAAAGAATCCACTCAGGAGAGATTGAAACCAAGTCACATGCCTAGACAGACCTTTTTGGTCTGAAACATTATTTGTATATTGCTGGCAACACTCTGGGTCCTTTTACCATCCTCAGAAGGATGGATAACAGTCAAGGCTTGACTGTCAGAATCAAACTCCGGGGTGTGGACAATCTGCCTGCAATACTGCACTAAGAAGCTACTTGAATGTTTATCACAGACCTAATTACAGCTCATTAAGAAAGGTGCGAACTCTTACCCTTCATTGCCATCTCAATCTTTTGCCAACATGAGTGAATACTATATTCTCAGCCCAAACATTCAGGAGTAAGTAAACTTATGGACAGCACCATTTTATTATTCACTTTATTGCTCTACTTGGTTTAATGATTGTGCTCTTCTTTAATGCCAAACAGTGGAATTTGAATAATTTTACACACTTTTTCAAGGGCTCTGGGACAGGATAGCAGTCTTCCAGTATCTCAGGGGCTGCCCCAAAGAAGAGGGAGTCAAGCTATTCTCCAAAGCGCCTAAAGGCAGGACAAGAAGCAACAGATGGAAACTCATCAAGGAGAGAAGCATTCATTGCTTTTTTGTTTTTCCTGTGATTAGATCAGGAAAACGCTCAGCCACATTTGGAAATTGAATTCGGTTCTTCGGAATCCGTTGGGAAACCTTTGAAGACTTCGAGCCCTTCAGTGGCCAAGAAGCCCAGCTGGACACCCCCAGGTATGTTAACACTGGTTTGGGATGACCCAGCCTCTTGTCTACTATTATTATTATCATCATCATCACCGTGGTGTGCGCTTTGTGTTTCTCACGCTTGATGAACGGCTGCTGCAAAAAAGGGTTGGTAAAATCGGGCAGGGTCACGTGATGACCCCTGCTTAATAACCACAATTCCAGGTGCAGTTTCAACTGTAAGTCAAGGACTACCACCCGGGATCTGGGTGTCTTACGAAAGCCCCCCCCCCAGAATCTGTTGTGACGTAGTGTTTTTGCAATTTGTTTTTTCAGGTGCATCTGGAAGCAAGACCACCTTGTTGGGAAGAGCTCCGGTTAAATCACCGGTTCAGGGTCTCCGTCTCGGCCTCTCCAGACATGCCAAAGTGAAGCCCTTGCACCCACATTGTGCTGGGACTTAAGAGCGCTTAGGCTGGCATGAGAAGGCTGCAGATGGAGGTGGGAACGGAGGGAAGATCTTGTTTTTAAAAATAGGGAACCTGGTGCAAGCAATAAAGGCATTCCAGTCTGGAAAAGGTTTTGCCTTCTAAGGCAAATAAGTGCCCACTTATTTTGAAATGACTTTTGGTCATTTCAAAAGGGCCAAGTTGGAAGACCCCCCTGGCTTAACCACTGTGGCAAGAAAGGTCATAAAATGGGGCAAAGCTCACTTCACAAATGTCTCGCTTAGCAAGTGAAATTTTGAGCTCCATTGTGGTCGTACGTCGACGACTCCCTGTTCAGCCTGGATGGGGATGCCTGGCTCCACTCTCCCCCTGCAGACGTTGGTGCTGGATGTCAGAGCAATGCAAATGACCTCAAATCCAGAAGCCCCCCAAGCTCTGTAGCTTGCATTGAAGCACCCCGAGTTTTCAACTATCTTATAGAGCAGGAGAATTACTTTTTCAGAATGAACATCATCATCATCATAATAGAAGGAGGAGGAGAAGGAAAGAAGGAAGGAAGGAAGGAAGGAAGGAAGGAAGGAAGGAAGGAAGGAAGGAAGGAAGGAAGGAAGGAAGGAAGGAAGGAAGGAAGGAAGGAAGGAAGGAGAGAGCTGGAAGGGACCTTGGAGGGCTTCTAGTCCAACCCCTGCTCAGGCAGGAAACCCTAGAACATTTCAGACAAATGGCTGTCCAGTCTCTTAAAAACTTCCAGTGTTGGAACATTCACCGCTTCTGGAGGCAGGTAGTTCCACTGGTTAATTGTCTTCACTGTCAGGAAATTCCTCCTTAGTTCTAGGTTGCTTCTCTCCTTGATGAGTTTCCATCCGTTGCTTCTTGTCCTGCCTTTAGGCGCTTTGGAGAATAGCTTGACTCCCTCTTCTTTGGGGCAGCCCCTGAGATACTGGAAGACTGCTATCCTGTCCCAGAGCCCTTGAAAAAGTGTGTAAAATTATTCAAATTCCACTGTTTGGCATTAAAGAAGAGCACGATCATTAAACCAAGTAGAGCAATAAAGTGAATAATAAAATGGTGCTGTCCATAAGTTTACTTACTCCTGAATGTTTGGGCTGAGAATATAGTATTCACTCATGTTGGCAAAAGATTGAGATGGCAATGAAGGGTAAGAGTTCGCACCTTTCTTAATGAGCTGTAATTAGGTCTGTGATAAACATTCAAGTAGCTTCTTAGTGCAGTATTGCAGGCAGATTGTCCACACCCCGGAGTTTGATTCTGACAGCCCTCAAGCCTTGACTGTTATCCATCCTTCTGAGGAGGGTAAAAGGACCCAGATTGTTGCCGGCAATATACAAATAATGTTTCAGACCAAAAAGGTCTGTCTAGGCATGTGACTTGGTTTCAATCTCTCCTGAGTGGATCCTTTGATGTGTATAAAGGTGTCCCCTCTGACTGAAGCTCTTTCCACACTCCAGGCATTTATGCGGTTTCTCTCCTGAGTGAATTCTTTGATGTGCATAAAGGTTCCCCCTCCGACTGAAGCTCTTTCCACACTCCAGGCATTTATGCGGTTTCTCTCCTGAGTGAATTCTTTGATGTGCATAAAGGTGTCCCCTCTGACTGAAGCTCTTTCCACACTCCAGACATTTATGCGGTTTCTCTCCTGAGTGGATCCTTTGATGTGTATAAAGGTTCCCCCTCCGACTGAAGCTCTTTCCACACTCCAGGCATTTATGCGGTTTCTCTCCTGAGTGGATCCTTTGATGTCTATAAAGGCTGCTGCTGCAACTGAAGCTCTTTCCACACTCCAAACATTTATGTGGTTTCTCTCCTGAGTGAATTCTTTGATGTGCATAAAGGTGTTCCCTCTGACTGAATCTCTTTCCACACTCCAGGCATTTATGTGGTTTCTCTCCTGAGTGGATTCTTTGATGTGTATAAAGGTTTCCCCTCTGACTGAAGCTCTTTCCACACTCCAGGCATTTAAATGGTTTTTCTCCTGTGTGGATTCTTAGATGGTTTACAAGATCTCTATTTCTTTTGAAGGATTTTCCACATTCTGCACATTCATATTTCTTTCCTCCCTCCTGGATTCTCTGGGGACTCCCGAGTCTTCCGCCTCTTCCGAAGGACCCTCCGCCCTCCAGGCCCGTCTCGGGGCCTCCGCCCGTTTCTTGCTCCCCGCTTCTCCCTCCAGGCGGCCTCCTTTCCCGGAGTCCCCTTCGGCTCATCCCTGCCGGGCCTCCCCCGCCGTCTCCTCCCGGGGCTGCTCCGCGGGGCCTCCTCTCCTCTCGGGCGGCGCCTCCGTCCTTCCTTCCTCCGCCGGGTTCGCGCGTCCTCCTGCAGGGAAGGAGAGGAGGAGAGGCGGGTCACGGCTTCGTCCCTTCCCGGAGGGGAGTCCCAGGCCCGCCCGGGGAGGAAGGCCGAAGCCTCCGCCTCTCAGCGAGACTTTCCGGGCAGGCCTCCCTCCAAGCGCCCGTCCCGCCAGACCAGGCCTCGGCCTCCCCCCCCTCCCTCCCCCGCCAGAGAGCCTCTCGGACTGCGTCTCCCAGCATCCCTTGCGCCCTCCCTGGCTCCGAGCCCCTCCGTGGATGAACCAATTAGGGCGCTTCAGTTCTATTCGTTCCCGGAAGTGGAGGCGGGACTTTGCTGTGAGGCCTCTTCCTGGTTGCTCTTCCTCTTTCCTTTGAATGGACCGCCCCGAGGAGTCCTCCTGCCAATCGCTGCCCTCCCCAGAGCGCCCAATCTACGTCGCGCTTCCCCGGGTCCGTCATCATATGGCGCCTCTCAGCGAGACTTTCCGGGCAGGCCTCCCTCGCAGCGCCCGTCCCGCCAGGCAAGGTCTCCCCCCTCCCTCCCCCAGAGCGCCTCTCGGACTGCGACTCCCAGCATCCCCTGCGCCCTACCTGGATTGCGAGCCAGCCCGCGGCAGAGCCATTCAGGCGCCTCAGTTCTATTCGTTCCCGGAAGTGGAGGCGGGACTTTGCCGCGAGGCCTTTTCCTGGTTTCTCTTCCTCTTTCCTTTGAATGGACCGCCCCGAGGAGGCCTCCTGCCAATCGCTGCCCTCCCCGGAGCGACCAATCGGCGTCCTCCTTCCTCCCAACCATCAGCCACATGGCGCCTGCGCAGTAGCGAAGCTTCTCTTCGGCAAGGGGGTGGGGCGAGGGGCTCCCCTTGAAGTCTCCTCCCCCTCGCCCCTCCCCCCACTGGGGGTCTCCCTAGGCAGGGCGGGGGGGCATCTGGGGGGGCTTCCTCCCTCCTTCCCCCTGGGGGGCTCCGGCCCGGCTCCCCCCACGGCCCCCAGGCAGCCCCTCTCCCGGGCGGGGGGGGGTCGGAGCAGGGAGGGAGAAGGGCGGGGGGGAGGTGAGAGCAGCCTTCCCCTATCTGGGGGGCGCCCCGAAGAGGAGGGGGCCCCGCTCTTCCCCGAAGCCCCCCCTGAAGGCGGGAGAAGCGGCGACGGAGGGAGACTGACCCGGGAAGGAAGGAGGAATCTCCTGACAGGGAGAACTGTTAACCGGTGGAACTACCCGCCTCTAGAAGCTGTGAATGGCTTTTAAGAAGAGACTCCCTTCACTCGCTCTGCATTCACACCGGAACCTTTTCGTGCATGTGGGGGAAAAGGAGGCTATGCAATTACATCTATTGTTTGACTTTAAACCTTTCTATTCCCATAATTTTCTTGGGAGGCAGTCCAGCAGTCAGGAAGGATAACTGCAAAAAACACCACAGGGGCTGCAAACAGGGTTGGGTCAGTCAGCCCCCTCCCCTCTGGCTGCATCACCAGCCCCTCCCTCCCCAGACCCCGCTTCTCCTCTGTGGCCCCTTCTCTCCCAAGGACCCCATTGCAAAACTGCAGCAGAGGGAGAAACCCCCTCCCACGCCTCTCCCCTTAATACACGGTTTTTTAAACCTCCTTTGGCCTCTTGGCACCTGATGCCGAAGCTGCCACAGAGGCACGCATTTTCCTCCTATGCCCCCTTTGGAGGGGGCTCCTGTTACAGCTGCTACCTGGGCCGGCCTGCCCTGAGACATAGACCCCCAACCCTGGGCTGGCCCCTCTCTCATTTCCTTCCTGCAGCTGACTGGCAAAACAATACACCTGTTTATCTGCCAGGACATTTGCAAATTAACTCCCTCCCCCCCCAAACTTACCCATCCATTTCAATGGGCATCTGTAATCACCCACCTGGTCAGACTTTGGAAAAAATGCAAAGAAGAGCAACAAAGATACTTAAAGGCCTGAAGACTAAAACATATAAAGAAAGGTTGCAAGATTTGGGTTTGGGTAGAGAACAGGTGTCCAACTTGTGATCTCGTGTGACGTGTTGTGCCTTTTTCCAACTGCTGGCAATGGGGTGGGAGCGGTTTCGGCATGACACATCCAGCCCGTGGGCCATCACTTTGACATGCCTGGTATATTAGGGCTCCTGCTTTGAGTATGGAGCTGGACTATGAGACCTTCAAGGTCCCTTCCCATACTTGCTGCCATTGATCCATATTTATATTATATATTATATATATTATTAACCTGCTTCCGGTGGCTCCGCGGCCCCTGCTGGGTCTCCTTTGTGAGACTCCGCTCTCTGGATTTGTAAAGCCGCGAAAAACAGCGCTCATCAGCTGTTTTTTCGCGGTGGAAAATCCCCTCTCCGGGCAAAGGAGAGGTGTAGAGCATCGGGAGTAAGGTTGAGCCTTCTTAGATCCCTGGAAAATAAGTTTTCAGGGATTAAGAGTGAGCTCCCTATAGCTCCGGAGAACGCTCCTTTCCAGAGACGCTTCTGTCTTTTGACAGACAAAGACGCCGCGACCACCTCTGCTTCTTTTAAGTTCAACACTGGAGAGACTGCAAGCAGGCTGAATGAATACAGGAGTTTTAAATGGATTGCAAGTATTTTTATTGTTTTTTTTTGGCTATGCATTTCTAACGTTCACAATCAACATAATGCTTTAAGATGGCGCTTAACTTTCACTGCTTTCATTGTTAGGGAAAGTGCTGGATAGTGAAACTGGATTTGTTATTTCTCACTTCCTGCTTCTTTAAGTGCAGCTAGAGAGATGGCTGTGACTATTTGAAATTTAAAATGGAGTGGAATCTACAGTCATATGCTAAACCTATGTTGGATTGTACTGATGAATTTTATGAAAGAAGACCTGATACACAGAAGACTTTTACGCAAGAGTTTAAAGAGATTAAAGCACTTTTGAAAGAGTTTTTTACAGAAATATTTACTATATGTGCTGGATACCTTCCTTTGAGTGAAGCTGAACAACTTACTGCTGAACAATTTATATCACAATTTGAATTTGGAGAAGAGTTGGAACATTTAACTGGAATCTCCCCTTCAAATGAATTACAATCCTCTGTTGAGTATTATACAATACAAGAGAAATTAGGGGATCAACAGGGAAAGGAAGAGGATACTTCTGAGAATGGGGACTATAATTGGATTTTGCTTGATGAAAAGTTTATTTATGGACAGGAAGAGGTTTTGTTTCAAGAAAAGGAATTCTATCCAGTTAAGCACCAAGAAGAGGATTTAATTCACAAAAGAGAGACATTGTTTCACCTCAAGAAGCACTTAGGCTACAAAGTGAAATGGACTTTGTTTGATGAGCAGTTTATTTATGGAAAGCAAGAGGAATTGATTCAAGAAAGGAAGATTCAGTTTCAGAAGCAATTTATTTACGGGGCTGAAGAAATAATGAAGAGAGACTTATTATTTGAAAGGGTGGCCCTGTTATGGCGGCTTGTTTGGTTAAGAAAAAAACCTAGAGTTCGTTTGAAGCAATGAAATTTAAACTTGTATGTAAGGAATTATTGGCAATTTAAAATTATGGACTGAATTCAGGACCAAGATTAGGAGTAAGATGCAAGAGAAGATGTTTAATGGTTGACATAATTAAATTGATGAAGGATGTATTTGTTTTGATGATCTGGGTTTGACATTAGATTGATTTAATGATGAGATAGATAGACTGGATAAAATTGAAGGAATGTAAGTTAGAAATGCTATAAATAGTTTGTTAGATGAGAGAGCCCAGAAGCCGATTGACTAAATGAAATTTATAGATGACAAATATTATTTTTAACAAGATGAGTTAATTGTTTAATAAGGAATTAAGCTTAATTTAAGATTAGGGGTTGAATTAAAGATAAATATTATAGCTAAGGTTTTGGTGAGGATGGTTAAATGAAGATATATTAAGATATATTATGAGAAATTAAATTGATTAGAATGTAATTGATATTGCTACTATTATTATTATTATTACTTTTCTTTTTTGAACTGAGGGATTCATTGATATTGTTATCGTTATTAATATTATCTGTTTAACTCTAATAAGATGAGTTTTTTTTTAGAATGTAATTGATATTGCTACTACTATTATTATTACTATTTTTCTTTTTTTGAATTGAAGGATTTATTGATATTGTTATAGTCATTAATATCATCTGTTTAATTCTAATAAGATGAGTTTTTTTTTTAATGGATTGTTTTGATTTAGAGAATGTATATATTACAGAGTTTAAAATTCTTGTTAAGATTATATAATAATTATGTTTGATGTAGTGGGGTTTTCTTTTGTTATACCCTGTAAGCATTCTGGGAAGTCGTGGGTTAGGGAGGGATTATAATTTTAGATGTGATGTTTTCTCAACTGTATTTGGGGTTGGTGGAAGAATAATTAATTATTGTTACTAAAGGGTTGTTTGGGTGGCCTTTGGTGGAATGAAGATTGATTTAAGTGGAAGTTGATAAGAAGGGGGAATAATAGAATGGAGATAGAGAAGGATGAAGGTTATTTGTTTGAGATGTCTATTTTCAGTTGAGTTATTATCATTAGAAGCATTGGAAAATGTATTTATGCTCTGTTTATGGATGATTGTTTATTTTAATACTATGATTTGATATGATTAGTCTCTTTTTTCTGTTAAAATTTTAAAAAAAACCAATAAAAATATTATTAAAAAAAAAAAAACTGAAGTGGGACACTTCAACTTCATGACGGCTGTTACTTCTAACGTATGGGTTTTAGTGAATACAGTCTAAATAATTCTTGTTAATATTACATCAGTGTTTCTCAACCTTGACCATTTTAAGGCATGCTGCCTGTGGAATTCTGGGAGTTGAAGTCCACATGCCTTAAAATGGTCAAGGTTGAGAAACACTGATTTAGAGGCTTACCTGTGTCCTTAGGGTCACCTGAGTAGGTGTGCAAATGGGTGTGGCGCCTCCGTGGAGCTGCTGAAAGGACGGCGTTGTAGACTGGAGATAGATTGGGTCGTATCCCACCCCGTGTTGAGAGAGGGGCTGTTCGTTTACAACATCCTCTGTCTCCAGTCTCCAATACAGTCATTTCCGCAGTTCCAAGAACGAATTAAGAAGAAACTTCCTGACAGTTAGAACAATTAATCAGTGGAACAACCTGCCTCCAGAAGTTGTGAATGCTCCAACACTGGAGATTTTTAAGAAGAGACTGGACAGCCATTTGTCTGGAATAGTATAGTGTAGGGTCTCCTGCCTGAGCAGGGGGTTGGACTAGATGACCTCCAAGATCCCTTCCAACTTCTATTCTATTCCATTCCATTCCATTCTATTCTATGAAGATATTCATGGTCCCTTCCAACTCTAGTATTTTATGTTCTATGTAGTTTGCATTATTTTGTACTCGTGAAGGTTTGTCGAGCATATAGCGGAATAGCTTAAAAAGCACTTAAGATTGGTCAGGCGTTAACTGATAAATTTAATTGCTTACCAAACCTATTTGGGTGAAACTGGTCTCACATAATGTTGGCTCTAACTTGGTTTTGCTTGTTGTATAAGACGTGTCTCCTTTAGGACTCTTTCCTGCTTTTGTTTCAAAAAGAGAGAGATAAAGATAACAGCTGCTCCATTAAAAACGTCAACGTTACGCGTGTTTGCTTGAAAATAAATTCCATATGTTTAGATACGACTGCCACCTTATATAAATATTATATTGTCTCTTGAGTTAGATGACACATCCATTCAGCAGCTAAGTAGTCCTGATGTGACGCTAGGTCCACTGGTGAAAGAGAACTGAGGTTTAATTGGGCAAAGAAAAATACAAGGTCAACATTTTTGAAAAAGGTCCATCGTAATTTGGATAAAAGCCTTCAATATGAATCAGGTTCTAGAAACCAGAGTTAGCTTTTATTCTCCATCTTTATAGACCAATCTGTTGTATCTGTACATATTTTGAAACAGGACCTAATCAGCAGTATGGATTCTATTGGCCTTTTAAATATGCATGCAGCTGCTAGTCACAACATATGGTGGATTATATAAGTGATGTAGGTAGGTTGGTTGGTTGGTAGGTAGGTAGGTAGGTAGATAGATAGATAGATAGATAGATAGATAGATAGATAGATAGATAGATAGATAGATAGATAGATAGATAGATAGATAGAGGATGGGTGGATGGAGAGAGAGAAAGAGTGGATGGATGAATGGATGGATAGATAGATAGATAGATAGATAGATAGATAGATAGATAGATAGATAGATAGATAGATAGATAGATAGAGGATGGATGGATGGATGGATGGATATAGATTTAGATAGAGGATGGATGGATGGATAGATAGATAGATAGAGGATGGATGGATAGATATAGATTTAGATAGAGGATGGATGGATGGATGGATAGATGGATGGATAGATATAGATTTAGATAGAGGATGGATGGATGGATGGATGGATATAGTGGATGGATGGATGGATGGATGGATAGATAGATAATGGATGGATAGATAGATATAGATTTAGATAGAGGATGGATGGATGGATGGATAGATAGAGGATGGATGGATATAGATTTAGATAGAGGATGGATGGATGGATGGATAGATATAGTGGATGGATGGATGGATGGATGGATAGATAGATAGATAGAGGATGGATGGATGGATAGATAGATATTGATTTAGATAGTGGATGGATGGATGGATGGATGGATACATAGATATAGTGGATGGATGGATGGATGATGGATAGATAGATAAGAGGATGGATGGATCGATGGATGGATAGATAGATATAGTGGATGGATGGATGGATGGTTGGTGGACGGATGGACAGACAGATAGATATAGATTTAGATAGAGGATGGATGGATGGATACATAGATAATAGATATGATAGATGATGGATAGGTATAGATGAGAGAGAGAGAGAAATATATGTATCTGCTTACCACAAGGATCAAGGCGTCCTGATCCGATTCTACCTCTTCCTCCATCTTGCTTTGAATTGTGAAGAGTGTCACTTAAGTCCCTTTCCTAGAAGAAAGGAAACTGCAACGCATTAAAATGACCGACCGGTAACATTTTCAGAAGTTTTGTTCCCAGGTGCTGTTGGAGGAACTTGTGTCCCATGGTCGCCTTGCCCCCTTCGAGGTGTCTTTCCATCGCAAACCTTCCATGGGCCTTCCCCCATTTTCCCCACCTGTCACAAGTATGCTCTGCCATTTTGTCCTCTGTCCTCGGTAGCTTGAGCCAAGAATCCCTTTTCTCAAATCTGACAAAGTAACCTGCAGGCCTGCCAAACACTCTGGCCATATTCTGCCCTGAATTAAGAAGGGTATGTTTCTATTGTATAGGTATCAAGACTGGCCCATATGGTTCCAGCTTTCTTGTTTCTGCATTCTGCAATTTTCTTTCCTGGACCTGTGAAGGATGTGTGTGTATGTAAGGTATGCTCTTACTTGTGGTTTTTACTTGTGTGTAGTGTGCGTTGTGGACAGCACTTAAATTCCATCGTGAGTTACAGAATGACAATAAAGATGTTCTATATTCTAGGGCAGAGCTAGGCAACCTTGGCTCTTTTATGACTCGTGGACTTCAACTTCCAGAATTCCTGAGCCAGCATGGGGGGAAATATGGCCCCTTCATGACTCGCGGACTTCAACGCCCAGAATTCCTCAGCCAGCATGAGGGAACTATGGTCCCTTCATGACTTGTGGACTTCAACTCCCAGAATTCCTGAGCCAGCATGGGGGAACCATGGCCCTTTCATGACTCGTGGACTTCAACTCCCAGAATTCCTCAGCCAGCATGGGGGAACTATGCCCCTTCATGACTTGTGGACTTCAACTCCCAGAATTCCTCAGCCAGCATGAGGGAACTATGGCCCCTTCATGACTGGTGGACTTCAACTCCCAGAATCCCTCAGCCAGCCTGGCTCAGCTTGGAAACCTCCCCCTTTCCCCTCAGCGTGGCTGGCTCAGGAATTCTGGGAGTTAAAGTCCACGAGTCCTAAAAGAGCCAAGGTTGCCTACCCCTAATCTAGGGAGAAAGCTACTTAAAACTACCTTTTGGATGAGAAGGCTGGGTTTTTCACCCGGTTTCAGTATAACTGGGAGAGCGCTTGACCGTCCTTTCCTAATTTTTTCAGACTTGTTACTAATCTTCTTTCTGGAGAAAGACCACAACAGAGGGGAAATATGTTACAAACATTGAAGAAAATCTTAATTTTTTTTTCAAAATGCAGGGTTAGAGTATTAGTTCCTCTAGCTGTAGCAGATGAGATGTCATGTCATGTAAAAAAAAAAAATCAAATGAATCAAGGAGCAACATTAAAGCATCATGAATAGAATAGAACAGAACAGAAAAGAAAATGGAATAGAATAGAAAAGAAAATGGAATAGAATAGAAATACAGAATAGAAATACAGAATAGAATCTTTATTTAGAATAGAATAGAAATACAGAATAGAATAGAAATACAGAATAGAACAGAATAGAAATACAGAATAGAATAGAATAGAAATACAGAATAGAAATACAGAATAGAATAGAAATACAGAATAGAATAGAAATACAGAATAGAATACAAATATAGAATAGAATAGAATCTTTATTTAGAATAGAATAGAAATACAGAATAGAATAGAAAGAATAGAATAGAATAGAATAGAATAGAATAGAATAGAATAGAATAGAATAGAATAGAATAGAATAGAATAGAATAGAATAGAATAGAATAGAATAAGGGCTTGGGAATTGTGAGATGTGTTTGCCACGTGAACACATTAAACACACTGGCAACTTTAAGTCTTGTGGACTTCAACTCCCAGAATTCCTCAGCCAACATGCCTGGCTGAGGAATTCTGGGAGTTGAAGTCCACAAGTCATAAAAGGGCCGAGTTTGAAGACCCCTGCTTTAGAACATGGGATACTTTTTACCAATGGCTAGAAAAACGAGGTAGAGAGAAAGGAACTTAATAAGGACTTAATGCCTTGGCTGCCCTAAGAAAGGGGTCAAATAATCTGAAATGAATATTAAAACTTGGCCCTTGGATGACTTGTGGACTTCAGCTCCCAGAATTCCTCAGCCAGGCACGCTGGCTGAGGAATTCTGGGAGTTGAAGTCCACAAGTCTTAAAGTGGCCAGGTTTGACGATCCCTGTCCTAAACTATCCACCCTCGTTTGAATTCCACTCCTGCCTTGTCAGGACTCGGCTCTCCCCACTCCTACACCTCGCCAGCTATGGGATGCATCTCATAAAAGACAATATTAAATATTATGCATCTCATAAAAGACAATATTAAACCCCCAACGGGAAGCTCTTCCTTGAAGAAGGCTAGAACCCACCCCATGGCCAACCACGGTGACCTTAAAGCCCAGACCTTAGCGGCCAAAGGTCCCCTCGGTGGTTCCTATACTTTGGTTGACCTCTACGAAGGTGGAAGACTTCCCCACCTGGGCAGGACCGGCTGAGAAGGGATGAAGGGCGGCACCATAGACTTCCTCATATTTTCCGAGCATTCTTCCATTGACCGCAGGACCGAGAGAAAAGTCTTCCACGAAATTTCCAAGGGGTCACCAACTTCCGCGGGGGGAGGCCCGGAAGGACTAGGACAAGCCACAGCACCGGGCTCCCGGTGGTCCCCCGTTTCCAACTTGTGCTCCGCGGCAGATCCCTGGATATTTTGCTCGGCGAGGGGCAATTTCTTTTTTTGTGGCTTTCCCATGGGTATTCCCCGAGACCTCCAGCTCCGCGGGTTGGCTACCACTGGCGCCAGTCAAAACCGGTTGCCTCCCATTGCAGCCTCTCCCTCTTGTGAACTCCCCCCTCCCCTAATATTTGCAGCATTCTGAGATAACAATGGCAGACAATGGGAGATGGCCAATGGAGTTTTGTAGGTGGCAAGGTCTGTGATGTAACCCTCCCGGCTAGGAATGCCTGGCTGTGGACGATGCGGCTGCTGTAAAAGGCTGTGTTGTCCCAGAAGTTAGCCCCGCTGAGCCTTTTGCCATCGGCTAATCGGCAAGAGCTACCGTTTCCCTGGCGTGCCTGAGCGGTAGGCCTTCCCCAGAGGGTGTTCTGTCCCAGCCCACGTTGAGTCCTTGCTACGCTCGCAAGGAGAAACCCCTCTTCCAATCAAGCAGGCAGAAACATCAGGAAAACCCCAACCCCCTTCTTTAATTCACAGACCTGAATCAAACACAGTTCACAGCAACTCAATTCTTACGCAAACAGTTGCCTTTGGCAACCAGCACCTCCCACACCTTCCCTTTTATTATGCAGCCAAGGTGTGGCTTTCCTAACGCCTGCTCCTTTGCCTTTGGAGCCGCCCCGTTGCATTCCTTTGTCCTGCTCTCTTTTCTTGCCGGCGTTTTCGTGCATCCGGGATTTGTCCCAGCTGTTCTTCATCACTGTCCACCTCCCAGCCCAGCTGTGTCTCAGCCTGAGCGTGAGTAGAGGGGCCAGGCTCCTCATCAGACTGTAAGTCCTGGAGCTTCTCAGAGCCTTCTTCTGATTCCAATGTCATTCCAGGTCCTTCCTCCTCCTCCTCTGAGTCTTCAGACTCAGCTGCCGGATCCACGGGCTGGCGAGGAATCACAACAGAGGGATCCAGCCCCTGTAATGGACGAAGGGACAAAGCTTCGGTGCGATTTGGAGCGATAGCGTCAAGATCACGCGAAGCGTAGCACCGCTTTATACCGCACGGGTAAGGCCACACTTGGAATATTGCGTCTCGTTCTGGTCACTACGATACAAAGAAAGATGCTGAGGTTCTAGAAAGAGTGCCGAGGAGAGCAACTAAGATAATTCAGGACTCTGGGAGATCATCCATATGATGAACGCTGCCAGAACTGGGTATGTCTCGTCTAACGAAGAGAAGGACGAGGGTGACCTGAGAGCAGTCTTCCAATATTTGGGGCACTGTCATGAAAAAGAGAGGGTTGATCTATTCTCTAAAGCACCTGAGGGCGAGACAAGAAGTAGCAGGTGGAAACTGGAGAAATTTCATGCCTGTGAGAAGAATTAACAGGGAGTTAGTTGACAGCTGGCCTCCAAAAATTGTGGCTGCTCCATCACTGGAGGTTTTTAAGAAGAGATTGTCTGGAATAGTATAGGGTCTCCTGCTTGAGTAGGGGGTTGGACTAGAAGACCTCTGAGGTCCCTTCCCACCCTGGTATTCTGTGTTCTTTACACCTGACTAGGAACTTTCTTTCTAGCTTAGCAGTTTGCCTAGCGGGCAAATCTGTCAACTAAACTGATGGAAAGAATTGTATTTAGACAGCATAACATGTCTGAAGAATTCCTCCTGTTTGTTCCCTTAAAAAAAAAATCACCTGATCAGGTAGATCAGGTTTATAGCAGCCTAGGGAAGGATGGGGATGAAACAAAGGCAGCTTTCTAGCACCCCTTTCTTTATATGTTTGGATTGAAAGACTTGGAGAATCTTTTGTTCTATGAGGGAAAAAGGGAGCATATGATCTCACAATAGAAAGACAAGACAGAATTCTCTGAATGAAGGCTGCATCTCTGGGATGCAGAGCCCTGGGAAACCACCAGATGGCAGCAAGGAGAAAAATAGTAAGATGTTGCTGCCCTCTGCTGGCGATCTGGATGCTGCAACCTAATACACCAGCCTTCCTTGAAGCTGCAGAACAGGAATAATTTATTCTAGGGCAGCGGTTCTCAACCTTTTTCAGGTTGCGGCCCCAACCTGCGCCGCGCATGCGTGGCGCGACCCCGACCTGCACCGCGCATGTGCGGCGCGACGGCCTGCATGGCGCATGTGCGGCGTGCATGCGACGGCCCGCATCGCGCATGTGCGGTGCTACCCTGCGCATGTGCGGTGCTGCCCCCTGTGCCAGCCGAGGGGAAAAGGGGAAAAAATGGTGGACTGTGTTGTTTGGCGACCCCCATGAAATGGTTGTTCGACCCCAAATGGGTTCGCGACCCACAGGTTGAGAACCGCTGTTCTAGGGGCTGTAGGGCTTTTGAAGGAAAGGGGTGTGAGGACTTAACTCACTGAGTTGGAAGGATCTTGGCAACGGATCTTGTATATACCCTTTTCTGGTCAATTATCTTTTCTGGTGCAGAAAGATATTGTGGCAGAAATAAATATGATTGTCTACACCAGGGGTGTCAAACTGCCGGCCTATGGGCAGCATGTGTTATGCTGAAACCGCCCCTCACCCCATTGCTGGCAATGGGAAAAAAAGTTGTGATACGTCGTGACACGTCACGTGACATTGCGAGTTTGACAACTCTGGTCTACACCGAAAGCTTAACCTCCCTCCATCCCACAACTTCACCATATTGGGGTGGGTTTTTTTGGTTGTGCATGTGTGTCTTTTGTCTGCTGTCGAAAATGAATCAAACAGAACGAATTGCAGTTTCGGTCTGAGGGAAGCAGGGAAGTGCTATGAACAGCTGGCCTTTTGTTATTGTTATGGATCGCCACACAATCAGCCAGATGTTTAGACTGGGCTTAGCATTTTTATCCCCCTATATGGAGTCCTTCCTTAGCACCTTGGATAGGCAGATGTGAATTTTTTTTTTGATGGGCTTAAAGGTACCATCTCAGGATGTAAGCAGTTCTGAGTAAGGCTGCCTTTTGCAATTGACTGCTGGGTGAACTTGTCAATGCCGAAGGTGTTCAAGTGATGCTCCAGATGTTTTGGGAGGTGCCTATTACTATGGTTACTACCTTATTATAAAATTTACTCGCCACCCATCCTGCAGTTCAAGTCTGAATTAGTGCCTAATTTTGATTCCTCACTTTCTCCGTCTCAGGAGATCGGTCCCGGGACATTACCCCAGGCCAGGCCAAGCCTGGGAAGGGGGCAAAACAAAGGCAGGGCAAACCTCACTCCAGAACAAGGAGCAGGAAGCTGTTGTATCTAAGGAGGAAAGGTGATGGGGCCTTCTGTGAAAAATGGCTGGAATTCCCCCAGCAGGCATTTTGCTCCAGAAAGTCAGGGCATTCCTAAGGAAAAAAGGGCATTGTTTTATTCAGGATTTTGCCTTTAAGCAGGAGCTATTTTTCTCACTATTTGTTATTTTTTTTAAAAAACTAGGTTTCTAGTCCTTTTCGATACAGGAGCTTGAGAAGCATTCACACACCTGGGATGTGGGCCGGGCTGAGAGTGAGGGTCCAGTCCCAAACTCCTGGTCCAGTATTTTCACCATGTGCACATCACACAACTATACACACTACACATACTATCTCTCATGAAGACTTACTACCTCTAGCCTTCATTCTCTGCCCACGCAGTCTGTTTGCCAAAGATTCTCTCTCTTCAATTTCTGGAGTCCAATTTGTAAAGCTTACTAATTACAGTATGGCCGAGCACTACCGCCACCCTGTGGTCTGCTGGAGGCATTGCATTTTTTTTTGCAACTTAGGTTTTAGTTTCTCTCTCATCTATATCTATCCTTCATGTCATATCTATCCATCATCTATCATATCTATCCATGCATCCATCTTCTATCTAGCTATCATGTACCTATCACCTGTCTGTCTGTCTAATCTATCTATCTATCTCTTATTTATCACCTATCTACCTAATCAATCAATCAATCTTCTAGCTAGGTATCATGTATCTATCACCTATTTATCACCTATCTATCATCTACCGGTATCAGTCTATCTATCTAATCTATCTTCTAGCTAGCTATCATGTATTTATCATCTATCACTTGTCTATCTAATCAATCTATCTTCTAGCTATCAGGTATCTATCACCTATCTATCTATCTATCTATCTATCTATGTCTGTCTGTGTCTATCTCTATTGTCTGTCTGTCTGTCTGTCTGTCTGTCTGTCTATCTATCTATCTATCTATCTATCTATCTATCTATCTATCTATCTATCTATCTATCTATCTTCTACCTAGCTAGCTATCATGTATCTATCATCTATCACCTCTCTCTCTCTCCCTCGCTCCCGATCTATTTATCTATCTGATTAGCACTGGTGATGTTACCTAGCTGGGTAATGAAATGTCTGCAAGAAAACAACCACGCTCAGATTTCAACTCTGAGCTGCAAATATTCTCCTTGATTGGCGTCTTGTCATCATCTTTATTATTTTACAAACAACTCAAGGTGGCAAACATATTTAACACAACTTCTTCCTCCTATTTTCCCCACAACAATCCTGTGAGTCTAGCTGGGCTGAGAGTGACTCAAGACGGAAAGAAAAGCTAAACATCCAGTCATACTTATGCACTACAGTGCTACAGTGTTCGTCCAGACGTTGCTGTAGAATTTGATGACTGAATCTGATATGATTGTAGAAACATTGTGTATTTTTATTCTTGCTATTAGGTATATGTGCACTGTGTATTCTTTTACGTTTGTTTAAACAGAAAGTGGTCACTTTCTTATATAATTGTTATTCCGCCTGATTAGAAAAATATTCACGTGTATATTTTTTTATGTTTGGTTTGATTTTTAAGAGGCCACTTGAGACTATGTTTGTATTTGTCCAAACGTTTTAAGTCGATTTTTAAAAATGTTTTTCCCCGTCCCTTTTTAACGTTTCCCCGTTTCTGAGTCCCACCCCCTCAATTTTTATTTTTCTATTAGTTTGTGTTTTCGCTCTCTTTATAATAAAGTTGACCAGAAAAAAAAAAGGATGGAAATCACCTAGCACAAGCAGCTTGGTTTTTTTCTAAATTTTTTTTATTTCATTGTCTAAAAAAGTCACAATGATAAAATATATTTTATCACTATATCCAGTATCTCATTCAAACAGAGAGTGATGCTTGCAAGGATTAGAACAGGGGTCTAGAAGCTGAACGTGTATTGATGGATCAGGAAAACAACAGTTGTAAGCTGATAACAATGACTTTTTTTATTATAAGTAAAATTAAGGAGGAACAACACCTACCTCCTGGTACACTATCTTTAGAGTGATTTTAAAACACATTTTCTAGACTGGTGTTTCTCAACTTTGAGATGTGTGGACTTCAGCGCCTATAATTCCCCAGCCCAGCCTGCAGGGAATTCTGGGAGTTGAAGTCCACACATCTCAAAGTTGCCAAGGTTGGGAAAACAACAACAACACTGCTCTAGATGGACAATATATGACCGGATTGTCATACGTCAATTGTCCTATGTGGCTGGTTACGCAATCCTCATAAGCCAGAATTGGCCAAACAGGGATAAAACTAGAAGACTGGGTCAAATCTTTGGAGCATTTCACGGGAAGAAGATGGAACCATGGCATTATGATTGGATATTTCAAGGGACAGTAAATGAACCCATGGCATTATGATTGGATATTTTAAGGAACAATAGTCCCATTTTACAAAACTGAGTTTTAGAAGGCAAAACTTTTTCCAGACTGGAATGCCTTTATTGCTTGCACCAGGTTCCCTATTTTTAAAAACAAGATCTTCCCTCCGTTCCCACCTCCATCTGCAGCCTTCTCGTGCCAGCCTAAGCGCTCTTAAGTCCCAGCACAATGTGGGTGCAAGGGCTTCACTTTGGCATGTCTGGAGAGGCCGAGACGGAGACCCTGAACCGGTGATTTAACCGGAGCTCTTCCCAACAAGGTGGTCTTGCTTCCAGATGCACCTGAAAAAAACAAATTGCAAAAACACGTCACAACAGATTCTGGGGGGGGGGCTTTCGTAAGACACCCAGATCCCGGGTGGTAGTCCTTGACTTACAGTCCAAACTGCACCTGGAATTGTGGTTATTAAGCGGGGGTCATCACGTGACCCCGCCCGATTTTACCAACCCTTTTTTGCAGCAGCCGTTCATCAAGTGTGAGAAACACAAAGCGCACACCACGGTGATGATGATGATGATAATAATAATAATAGTAATAAAGTTGGAAGGGACCTTGGAGGTCATCTAGTCCAACCCCCTGCTCAGGCAGGAAACCCTATGCCATTTCTGACAAGCCATTTCTGTTAAGCAAATGTGTTGGCTGCAACGGATGTCTTTTTGCCAGAAACCACAAGCAAGTGAGAGTTTCTGGAAACAAAAACATGGTCCATCGTGGTCACTGGGACGCTGCAAACAGCCATAAATAAGAGCAGCTGATGAGCACACCCAAAATCTGATCACATGACTGGGTGTGGGGGCACCCTCCAAAGCTGTCAGAATGTCAAATCTGGCTTGTATTTTTTTCCCAGGGAAAAAAAAATACTTACAGGGGAAAGCACTGTAAGTTGTTTTTTTTAATTTTTTATTGGGTTTTTTTTTAACGTTTACAGTTCATAAGCGCTTAATAAACAGTGTGTTGTCCCACAGCTGTTATCTGATCCGGGGAGGCAACAGTCTTGGTTTCTGGGCCAGCTGTGCTCCATCCTCTGAAGTGGAAAAATGCCTCATATAAATTCCTTCCCATGTCCCAGGATGCTTTCTTCCTGAACTGAGATGCCCAGGCAGACAAGAGGCTGGGTCATCCCAAACCAGTGTTAACATACCTGGGGGTGTCCAGCTGGGCTTCTTGGCCACTGAAGGGCTCGAAGTCTTCAAAGGTTTCCCAACGGATTCCGAAGAACCGAATTCCATTTCCAAATGTGGCTGAGCGTTTTCCTGATCTAATCACAGGAAAAACAGAAAAGCAATGAATGGACGGACGGTTACCAAATAAATCCTTCCTTTTAAGACATGCAGATTAATTGCACACTACCCTTGCCCAGACTGCACGACTATATCGATGACAGGAAACTCCAGAGAACTTTTCACAGAAAGATTCACAGCAACGTAGTAAATATTTTAACGATACCACACACGGTTTATTAGATAAGCTTTATTGTCATTTCTTTTTTTTACTGTGGGCACAACAGCACACATCAAAAATGAAATTCAGTTGCCCGCTGGATGCCCTTCCTGGCGCCACGTGGAATGAACGAATTAAGGGATGACAAGGCCGCAAAAAGGGAATGTATGCTTGTTTCATTCTGGCCTGCAGAAAAATCTTCTTCTAGAATAGAATTCTATTCACTGTGCTGGCTCACAATTATTCCGAGTGTGGATGCTGTGTGTGAAATCACTTGAGTTTCAAAATGCGGTGAACTAAAAGGGTCACGTGGATAGTTACAGTCAGGTATTCTCAAGTAAAATGAGCAAATGCAATTTAAGAGAAAAGAGAGAGGGGGGACCCAAAAGACAAACTTAGGGCACGATATTAGGGAAAGGATTAGGTCAATCTTACTGGCCTGGAGGTTTTCATCATTGTCCGTCTCCGGCGTGGATATCACAGCTTCCTGTTTGAAATCCTGAGAGGCTGCCTTTGGTTCAGCAAGGCGATCTGGAATTGAAATCAAACGGTGAGGACGATGTTTCAGAAGAAAAACAAGAGAATCATGGGCTATGTTGTCTCATGAGGAAGGCTCCTTGTGGCTTCTGCTGCGCTTGTCTTGCATTCTGGAGAGGGCACCTACACCCCATACAAGGGCTCAAACTGTCTCACCCACTTTCCATTCACTGAAAAAAACCACTATCACTCTGACAGCAATCCGAATTGAACCTGTCTTTGCTTAAACGTCACTGGGAATTTAGGTAAAAGAAATAAACTGTAGGGTTTACAGGCACACCAGACACTAGAGCTGTGGGCCACTCAAAATGAAATTAGCTCGTATAGAAGTTGACCAATGAATAATAATAATAATAATAAAGTTGGAAGGGATCTTGGAGGTCTTCTAGTCCAACCCCCTGCCCAGGCAGGAAACCCTGTACCATTTCAGACAAATGCCAAAGACAGCCCCTGACTGGCCAAAGTAGCAGTAGGGAAACATGCTACATTTTGTATAGCTTGACTGTTCTATCAACTCAAAGTAAGGCGAGAAAATAAACCATTTCAAGAAATGACGTATGGCTGCTCCCCCAAAGGTAAATAAAACCGGTATTTTTAGCTTGAGAGTTTAAGAATCACCTTTTTCCTGTGTTTTATCTTTGTTTCCCACATATTTGTTCAGTGACAGGGCTAAGGTAACTTCCAAGTCTCTCTGGAAAACTTTCTCATCCAGGGGAAGTCTGAAACCCAAAAACAAGGTTGGGCATGTGACTCTCCATCGTCCAGCCACTGGCCATCCCCAAATTCTACAGACCGACAACTGGAAACAACAGATGTCATTCAAGTTCAGGCACAACAACAGAATAACTTTTACTAAACCAGCTGGTCCAATAAACGGCAAATCTTCGGCATCCTAAATCTTTGTTAACAGAGTGAATAATCTTTTAGCTGGAAATAAAAGGGAAGACTGCTACAGACAGAATTTTTGCAGTATTTTTTTCACACTTTGGGAGGGCAGACAATGTAACAATTCTGTTGATGTATCCTAAAACTGCAACTCCTTTACAACTGGTGTTTGCTGCTCAAGGCAAATTTGCAATCCACCAATAACATTATTGTCAGCGAAAGTGGGTGTTCGTGGCGTCCCGGCAACCATGATTAATGACAGAGACCTGAGTTTCTGTCAGGATGGAAGCCTTGGCCGAAGCCAGCCATTCCCTTTTATTCCACATCAAAGGTCTCTACCCACAAATTGTCATCCTACTGATTTACAGCCAATTACATTACACAGATAGTTAAAACATACACTTTGAAAGCATGACGTATTTTTCAAGAAACGAAACTTTCCCTGCTTTCTCCTCCACCCCCTTAGTACAGCTATCAGCTGACAGCCTGTAAGGGAGGGAGAGAGAAGCCCATCCAGGCAGAGAAGGATTTCTTAAAGGAGAAATGGACATTTATCACAACATCTCATCCTTTTTTGTTTTTGTTTAGAAGCAAAGGCTTTCAGTCCATGTATTTGATTTCATCCAACTGAGGTGGCTGTTTATCCATTGGCATCCGCTCGAATCCTTGTTGACTAATGTTCACTTGTTGAGACAATTTTTTCTTTGGTATAAAAGATTTCATCATAGCAAAAATATCAGGCAAACATTGTATATAAAAGCATCCACAATGGAATAATATAACAATACAAAATAATACTTATCCAATTTCTTAACCATTGAAAATTTGGTAACCAAAACCAGAATGCATTCCAAATATCCCCAATGCTTATGATCTCCGGATATTGGTGGAGGGATTTGTCCTTGTTCTTCATTAAGCATTTCAACGGCCATCACTGTCATTGGCTGCAGTCCAATTCCGTGCGCCATTAAAATAGCTACAAACCCAATACACTTGCATTGTACTCTCCATCCTCACATTTTGCATACACTTTGTTATTACTTTGATCACAATGATCAGGCATATTAAAGGTGATATTACAAGATATATATATATACTTAAAAGAATAATTCCCTTAGAAAAATTAAAACACACTAATACAAAATCTACATAATAAAACCTAAGTGGCAGCATATAATGTCCTGCCTCATTAATATGTACAAAACTTTCGCTAGCTCCAGTGTTGTTCAAAGGAAGTCCAACTAAAGAAAAAGTCCTTGACTGGCATCCGATGGTGACATCATACACATCCAGCAGTCAGTATGGTTTGTTAAGGCACTAACTTTTTATTGTCCTTCCAAAATTCATTGTCCATCCACTTTGGGCTCACCAGAGTCTTTGCAATCTTTTGGCTGTACACTGTAAGGGCGAATATTGCGGCCAGGAACCCATATCGTATTGCCTTCATGTTGCACCGCAGCATATCCACGACCCCAGGTAATAAGTTCAGCTGGTCCTTTCCACTGGGGGTCTGGTAGTTTACGATACCAAACTAGCGGTCAAACCGTGGTTGCTGCATCTGGAAGGGGAGAAAAATGCCTGCTCGCAGCTGTATTAGGTGGCGTGCCAGGTGATTTAGAAAATTGAGAGTATATAAAGCCAAATTAAGATGATTTTGCACTCCAGGTAGTCTGGGGGTATTTTTCCCCATTTTTCATTTTTAATTTGTCAAGCATGTGCTTAAGAGTGGAGTTGGCCCGTTCCACTACTGTTTGCCCCTGTGAATTGTAAGGAATGCCGAATTTATGAATAATGTCCCACCGATTGCAGAACTGAGCAAAGCCATGACTACAATATGTGGTCCATTATCAGTTTTTAATTCTTTAGGAGTACCCAGAGTGCTAAAAGTTCGAATACAATGATTGATGACATGTTTAGTTGCCTCTCCACGCTGTGGAGTAGCAAGGATGAACCCAGAATATGTATCAATAGTCACATGTATATATTTCCACGGACTAAAAGATGCATATTGAGTAACGTCCATTTGCCAAATTTGACATGCCTCAAGTCCACGGGGATTCACACCCATTGGAATAGACAGTCCTTGTGAACAGTTGGGGCACTGTTGAATGATAGCTGTTGCCTCCCTGGGGGTTATGCCAAATTGTTTAGCCAAAGCCTTGGCGTTTTGATGAAAAGAGCAATGACTATCCCAGGGAGTAAGTTGTTGCATAGTCATAACTTGCGTGTTGCCATATCCGTCTGGGAATTCCCTTCACTGAGAATTCCTGGAAAATTTTGATGACTTCGGATATGTGTAATAAAATAAGGACAATATCTTGTCTCAATAGATTTTTGCAATGTCAAAAATAGTGTCAACAAAGTCTCATCCAAACTAGGAGAGATATAAGCAAAATGTAAATTTTTTATGGCCAAAAATCATGGATCTACTGAAAAATGACAAAAAAAACAAAACAAAACAAAACTGACCAGGCCAATCACCAATCAATAATTGCAAAACCAAATTATTTTTAATCAAAGTTTCCCACAATTTTAAGGAAAATGGGAGAAAAATAATTGCAAATTTAATTCCAAAAATCTGGTGCCATCGTGTGGCCACGATGTGTAATTTCAGCCAAAATCATAGCTGGAGTGAAAACAATTTCTTGAAGGCATATTAGATTGAGTAATTGCCACTGTGGGTGGTCGATCAAAAATCACATTCAAATGCACAGGGTGATTGTCAACACACCAATCAGTCCACTGGGTGTTGAGGGCTGTTTGGACTTTCTCAACGACCAATAGCTGGTCGGAGGTCAATGTCACAACGTCTGTGGGATTTTTGAGGCCTTTTAATGCCATAAATAAGGGAGAAAGAGTCAAGGTAGAAAGACCTATATATGGCCTTAACCAATTAATATTTCCTAAATATTTTGTAGTTGAACCAATGTAGGTGCAAGTGGCAAATCAAATTGCACCACTTGTGGCGATGAATGGGCCTGTTGCAATTTGTGTCCCAAATATAAATATGGCGCTGTATTTTGTATTTTTTCAGGGCTAATAACCAATCCTGCCCTGGCCAGTGTGATTTCCAATTCTTTATATGAAGCCATAATCGTGCCTTTTGGCTCTGGGCCGGCAACGAGAATGTCATCCATATAGTGATAAATTTTCCAATTAATATGTAATTTACGAAATGGTTGTAATGCAAGATCCACATACATTTGACACATGGTTGGACTGTTCAGCACAGTCCTTTGATATCTAGTGGCAGAAGCACTATTATTAATTGATGGCAGGGTAAAGGCAAATAACTTTCTGTCTTCTGGGAATAAAGGAATACTAAAAAAGCAATCCTTTAAGTCTATGATAACAAGGTCCCATGTTTGAGGAATCAAATTTGGATTTGGCAGGCCACACTGTAGAGGCCCCATGGGAACAATAATTTTATTGACTTCTCTAGCTGGTTCCATTTGTGCATCCACACCTATAGTTACAGGGTATAAACTTGCCATTTCCTCAGCTTTTAATTCTCCTTTTTTATAATCATTCTGTAAGGTCTCCTGAATAAGATTGCTGGTTTTTGCTAGAGAGGGAGCTGTGGCATTTAAAATAGGAGCACACGGCTCAACATTGCTGGGAGAAACCCTGCTGTGATCTTGAACTGTTACTGGAGTTTCACTGGCAGGGGGAAGAAGTTGAACTTCATTATAATTCAATGGATTCAGTAATATTTTTAGTAGGAGATGCTCCTGTGTCTCCAAAGCTTTTAACACTATTCTGCAAGATGTTAAAATAGAAGCAGGGGCCCTAGAATTTGCATGTAACAACTGCTCCACTCTTTTCCAAGTTTCAACTTTAAGGCAGCCTGCCTCTGGGTAGAAAGGAATGTGTTTCCAAATAAATTCAAGGAGAGATCTTAAATCTCCTTCTGTCAGCTTCTGAGCTGTAAAATAAACATAATTCTTCCTGGTTATCTCTGTGAGTTCAGTCAAAAGTGTTTCTTGCACTTTTGAGAGATCCCCACCCATACTTACGAGGGATCAGTCCTCGTCCAGCGATGAACTGATGAAGCGCGCTTGGCCACGTCCGGGCGGTAAGTATGAGGGTCCAGGGACGTATAACCTCTCAGGGTTATCACGTCGAGGGTCACCACTTGTCAGCGAAAGTGGGTGTTCGTGGCGTCCCGGCAACCATGATTAATGACAGAGACCTGAGTTTCTGTCGGGATGGAAGCCTTGGCCGAAGCCAGCCATTCCCTTTTATTCCACATCAAAGGTCTCTACCCACAAATTGTCATCCTACTGATTTACAGCCAATTACATTACACAGATAGTTAAAACATACACTTTGAAAGCATGACGTATTTTTCAAGAAACGAAACTTTCCCTGCTTTCTCCTCCACCCCCTTAGTACAGCTATCAGCTGACAGCCTGTAAGGGAGGGAGAAGCCCATCCAGGCAGAGAAGGATTTCTTAAAGGAGAAATGGACATTTATCACAACACATTATCACAAACAATGTAGTTTGGGGATATAAATGCATACATGTATATATTTACATACATTTATATCCAATACAAATATGTCTGTCTGTCTGTCTATCTATGTATATCTATCTATCTATCTCTATATCTCTCTATATATCTATATCTATTTATATCTATCTATATCTATCTACACACATACACTTACATGTAAATGAACATATATATACATATACATATATACACACACACACACAAATGTCTGTTGTATGGTTTATATATAAATGTGTATTGTATGATGTTATCCATTCAGTCATGTACGTATATCTGTCTGTCTGAATATCCAATACAGAAATATGTGTTTACGTGTTTGCTCTCACACACACACACAAGCAAACACGCATATATATTTCTGTATTGGATATTTACGGTAGACACACACACACGCACTAGAAGCAATACTGTCAGCTGGGGGGGGGGGTAGACCGGTGAAGCATTCTATGAGCAGAGCGCACAAACTGCCAGTCTTACGAGCAGGCTTTCAAACCTCCGGCATTCCACTCTGACGACGCTGGCAGTTAGCCGACAAACGTTGTTAGTTTATTAAAAAGTTGTTTTTATATTTATCCCAGTGTTTGACTACTTTTCTCAACATATATATATATATATGTATGTGTGTGTGTGTATATATATGTGTGTGTGTGTATGTATATATATGTGTGTACATACGTACACACACACACATATGTTTTCTGAGGTTTTCGCAGGTGTTTGTATGTAGGTCTTTGGTTGTTCGGGTTTCCTAGAAGCACGAAGCCGAAAGCACCAGCCTGAAGATGACGAATGGGAGTTCGTCGAAACGTCGCCAAGACACCTCAGATTCTACGTGGGAGAAAACCCAAACAACCAAAGAAATACACACACACACACCCTAATTATACTAAAAATGTGAATCCTGGATAAATCTATATAACAGAAATAAAATACGAAAGCTTAGCTTTAGCTTTTGTATTAAACAGTTTTTGTTTTAATATTATCCTGGTGCTCGGGCTATTTTATTTTATATATGTATGTATGTATGTATATGTAAACATTGTTAGTTTATTAAAAAGTTGTTTTTATATTTATCCCGGTGTTTGACTACTTTTCTCAACATGTATGTATGTATGTATGTATGTATGTGTGTGTATATATATATTTGTCTGTATATATATATATGTCTGTATATATATATATATATATATATATATATATATATATATATATATATATATATATGTCTGTATATATATATATATATATATATATATGTATGTATGTATGTATGTATGTGTGTGTGTGTATGTATGTGTGTATATATATAAAATATGACTGGATAACATCATACAATACACACACATACCGGTATATTTATATATAAACCATACGAACCTATTTATATTTATATATACGTATATGCACTTATATGTTTATTGATGTACACATATATATTCACCTACAATACACAGACACATATGTGTACATTCACACACACACACACAGACACCCCTATATCCACGCATGCGTATATCTCCATAGGCAACCCCCCTCCTCCCAGGCCCGCCGCCCTTCTCTCCCTCACCTCCTCCCGGCGGGGCGGGCCCTCTTCGGCGGCGCGGCGAAGTCCTCGTCTGCGGAGAGAGGTGGGTCCCACGCCCCCAGACTCACCCTCGTTGCTCTCCTGGAACGGGCCCGCGGCGGCCGCCCTCCCGCTCCTGCCGAGGAAGCGCAGCGGTCAGAGCAGGCCTGGGCCGGCCGCTCCCCCCCCAGCCATTAACCCGCCCCCTCCTCCCGCCCGTTTCCCCCCGGAGCCTACCTTCGCACCATCGCCACAACCGGCGGAAACGGAAGTAGGGGGTAGGACTTCCGCCAGTACTTCCGGCTACGGAGAGCGGGCGGGGGAATCCACCAGGCGCTGCGTCTGGTTACGTCACTCTCCTCGGCCCCGCCTCTTCATGCCCACTTGATTTCCCTTCGGCCCCGCCCGCTTTTTCAGTTTGATTTCGCTCTCGGCCACGCCCCTTCCTCCCCCGCTTCATTTTCCTCAACCGCGCCCCCTTTTCAGTTTGATTGCCCCTCGGCCCCGCCCTCTTTTTTCTCCCGCCTAATTTCTTCTGGGGAAATCTTCACATCTCATTTATAATTTGTTTTTTTTGCAGAGATTCATTTAACCCGGGGGTCTTCCAACTTCGCCCTTTTAGGACTGGTGGACTTCAACACCCAGAATTCCTCAGCCAGCCATGCTGCCTGAGGAATTCTGGGAGTTGAAGTCCAAGAGTCCTAAAAGGGCCAAGTTGGAAGACCCCCCTGGCTTAACCACTGTGGCAAGAAAGGTCATAAAATGGGACAAAACTCACTTCACAAATGTCTCGCTTAGCAAGTGAAATTTTGAGCTCCATTGTGGTCGTACGTCGAGGACTCCCTGTTCAGCCTGGATGGGGATGCCTGGCTCCACTCTCCCCCTGCAGACGTTGGTGCTGGATGTCAGAGCAATGCAAATGACTTCAAATCCAGAAGCCCCCCAAGCTCTGTAGCTTGCATTGAAGCACCCCGAGTTTTCAACCATCTTATAGAGCAGGGGAAAGAATTACTTTTTCAGAATGAACATCATCATCATCATCATCATCATCATCATCATCATAATAGAAGGAGGAAGGAAGGAAGGAAGGAGAAGAGAGCTGGAAGGGACCTTGGAGGTCTTCTAGTCCAACCCCTGCTCAGGCAGGAAACCCTACAACATTTCAGACAAATGGCTGTCCAGTCTCTTAAAAACTTCCAGTGCTGGAACATTCACCGCTTCTGGAGGCAGGTAGTTCCACTGGTTAACTGTCTTCACTGTCAGGAAATTCCTCCTTAGTTCTAGGTTGCTTCTCTCCTTGATGAGTTTCCATCCGTTGCTTCTTGTCCTGCCTTTAGGCGCTTTGGAGAATAGCTTGACTCCCTCTTCTTTGGGGCAGCCCCTGAGATACTGGAAGACTGCTATCCTGTCCCAGAGCCCTTGAAAAAGTGTGTAAAATTATTCAAATTCCACTGTTTGGCATTAAAGAAGAGCACGATCATTAAACCAAGTAGAGCAATAAAATGAATAATAAAATGGTGCTGTCCATAAGTTTACTTACTCCTGAATGTTTGGGCTGAGAGTATAGTATTCACTCATGTTGGCAAAAGATTGAGATGGCAATGAAGGGTAAGAGTTCGCACCTTTCTTAATGAGCTGTAATTAGGTCTGTGATAAACATTCAAGTAGCTTCTTAGTGCAGTATTGCAGGCAGATTGTCCACACCCCGGAGTTTGATTCTGACAGCCCTCAAGCCTTGACTGTTATCCATCCTTCTGAGGATGGTAAAAGGACCCAGATTGTTGCCGGCAATATACAAATAATGTTTCAGACCAAAAAGGTCTGTCTAGGCATGTGACTTGGTTTCAATCTCTCCTGAGTGGATTCTTTGATGTGTATAAAGGTGTCCCCTCTGACTGAAGCTCTTTCCACACTCCAGGCATTTATGCGGTTTCTCTCCTGAGTGGATCCTTTGATGTCTATAAAGGCTGCTGCTGCAACTGAAGCTCTTTCCACACTCCAGGCATTTATGCGGTTTCTCTCCTGAGTGGATCCTTTGATGTCTATAAAGGCTGCTGCTGCAACTGAAGCTCTTTCCACACTCCGGGCATTCATGCAGTTTCTCTCCTGAGTGGATCCTTTGATGTCTATAAAGGCTGCTGCTGCAACTGAAGCTCTTTCCACACTCTGGGCATTCATGCGGTTTCTCTCCTGAGTGGATCCTTTGATGTCTATAAAGGCTTCCCCTCTGACTGAAGCTCTTTCCACAGTCCAGGCATTCATGCGGTTTCTCTCCTGAGTGAATTCTTTGATGTGCATAAAGGCTGCTGCTGCAAGTGAAGCTCTTTCCACACTCCAGGCATTCATGCGGTTTCTCTCCTGAGTGGATCCTTTGATGTCTATAAAGGCTTCCCCTCTCACTGAACCTCTTTCCACACTCTGGGCATTCATGCGGTTTCTCTCCTGAGTGGATCCTTTGATGTGTATAAAGGCTTCCCCTCCGACTGAACCTATTTCCACACTCCAGGCATTTATGCGGTTTCTCTCCTGAGTGAATTCTTTGATGTGTATAAAGGCTTCCCCTCTGACTGAAGCTCTTTCCACACTCCAGGCATTCATGCGGTTTCTCTCCTGAGTGGATCCTTTGATGTCTATAAAGGCTTCCCCTCTCACTGAACCTCTTTCCACACTCCAGACATTTATGCGGTTTCTCTCCTGAGTGGATCCTTTGATGTGTATAAAGGTGTCCCCTCTGACTGAAGCTCTTTCCACACTCCAGGCATTTATGCGGTTTCTCTCCTGAGTGGATCCTTTGATGTGTATAAAGGTGTCCCCTCCAACTGAACCTCTTTCCACACTCCAGGCATTTATGCGGTTTCTCTCCTGAGTGAATTCTTTGATGTGCATAAAGGCTTCCCCTCCAACTGAACCTCTTTCCACACTCCAGACATTTATGCGGTTTCTTTCCTGAGTGGATCCTTTGATGTGTATAAAGGTTTCCCCTCCGATTGAAGCTCTTTCCACACTCCAGGCATTTATGCGGTTTCTCTCCTGAGTGGATCCTTTGATGTGCATAAAGGTGTCCCCTCTGACTGAAGCTCTTTCCACACTCCAGGCATTCATGCGGTTTCTCTCCTGAGTGGCTCCTTTGATGTGTATAAAGGCTTCCCCTCCAACTGAACCTCTTTCCACACTCCAGACATTTAAATGGTTTCTCTCCTGAGTGGATTCTTAGATGGTTTACAAGAACTGAATTTCTTTTGAAGGATTTTCCACATTCTGCACATTCATATTTCTTTCCTCCCTCCTGGATTCTCTGGGGACTCCCGAGTCTTCCGCCTCTTCCGAAGGACCCTCCGCCCTCCAGGCCCGTCTCGGGGCCTCCGCCCGTTTCCTGCTCCCCGCTTCTCCCTCCAGGCGGCCTCCTTTCCCGGAGTCCCCTTCGGCTCATCCCTGCCGGGCCTCCCCCGCCGTCTCCTCCCGGGGCTGCTCCGCGGGGCCTCCTCTCCTCTCGGGCGGCGCCTCCGTCCTTCCTTCCTCCGCCGGGTTCGCGCGTCCTCCTGCAGGGAAGGAGAGGAGGAGAGGCGGGTCACGGCTTCGTCCCTTCCCGGAGGGGAGTCCCAGGCCCGCCCGGGGAGGAAGGCCGAAGCCTCCGCCTCTCAGCGAGACTTTCCGGGCAGGCCTCCCTCCAAGCGCCCGTCCCGCCAGACCAGGCCTCGGCCTCCCCCCCCTCCCTCCCCCGCCAGAGAGCCTCTCGGACTGCGTCTCCCAGCATCCCTTGCGCCCTCCCTGGCTCCGAGCCCCTCCGTGGATGAACCAATTAGGGCGCTTCAGTGCTATTCGTTCCCGGAAGTGGAGGCGGGACTTTGCTGCGAGGCCTCTTCCTGATTTCTCTTCCTCTTTCCTTTGAATGGACCGCCCCGAGGAGTCCTCCTGCCAATCGCTGCCCTCCCCGGAGCGACCAATCTACGTCGCGCTTCCCCGGATCCGTCATCATGTGGCGCCTCTCAGCGAGACTTTCCGGGCAGGCCTCCCTTGCAGCGCCCGTCCCGCCAGGCAAGGTCTCCCCCCTCCCTCCCTCCCTCCCCCAGAGCGCCTCTCGGTATGCGACTCCCAGCATCCCCTGCGCCCTACCTGGATTGCGAGCCACCCCGCGGCAGAGCCATTCAGGCGCCTCAGTTCTATTCGTTCCCGGAAGTGGAGGCGGGACTTTGCTGCGAGGCCTCTTCCTGGTTTCTCTTCCTCTTTCCTTTAAATGGACCGCCCCGAGGAGTCCTCCTGCCAATCGCTGCCCTCCCCAGAGCGACCAATCGGCGTCCTCCTTCCTCCCAACCATCAGCCACATGGCGCCTGCGCAGTAGCGAAGCTTCTCTTCGGCCAGGGGGTGGGGCGAGGGGCTCCCCTTGAAGTCTCCTCCCCCTCCCCCTCCCCCACTGGGGGTCTCCCTAGGCAGGGCGGGGGGGGGCATCTGGGGGGGCTTCCTGCCTCCTTCCCCCTGGGGGGCTCCGGCCAGGCTCCCCCCGCGGCCCCCAGGCAGCCCCTCTCCCGGGCGGGGGGGTCGGAGCAGGGGGGGAGAAGGGCGGGGGGGAGGTGAGAGCAGCCTTCCCCTATCTGGGGGGCGCCCCGAAGAGGAGGGGGCCCCGCTCTTCCCCGAAGCCCCCCCTGAAGGCGGGAGAAGCGGCGACGGAGGGAGACTGACCCGGGAAGGAAGGAGGAATCTCCTGACAGGGAGAAGTGTTAGCCGGTGGAACTACCCGCCTCTAGAAGCTGTGAATGCTCCCACACTAGAAGCTTTTAAGAAGAGACTCCCTTCACTCGCTCTGCATTCACACCGGAACCTTTTCGTGCATGGGGGGGAAAAGGAGGCTATGCAATTATATCTATTGTTTGACTTTAAACCTCTCTATTCCCATAATTTTCCTGGGAGGCAGTCCAGCAGTCAGGAAGGATAACTGCAAAAAACACCACAGGGGCTGCAAACAGGGTTGGCTCAGTCAGCCCCCTCCCCTCTGGCTGCATCACCAGCCCCTCCCTCCCCAGACCCCGCTTCTCCTCTGTGGCCCCTTCTCTCCCAAGGACCCCGTTGCAAAACTGCAGCAGAGGGAGAAACCCCCTCCCACGCCTCTCCCCTTAATACACGGTTTTTCAAACCTCCTTGGGCCTCTTGGCACCTGATGCCGAAGCTGCCACAGAGGCACACATTTTCCTCCTATGCCCCCTTTGGAGGGGGCTCCTGTTACAGCTGCTACCTGGGCCGGCCTGCCCTGAGACATAGACCCCCAACCCTGGGCTGGCCCCTCTCTCATTTCCTTCCTGCAGCTGGCTGGCAAAACAATACACCTGTTCATCTGCCAGGACATTTGCAAATTAACTCCCTTCCCCCCCCCAAACTTACCCATCCATTTCAATGGGCATCTGTAATCACCCACCTGGTCAGACTTTGGAAAAAATGCAAAGAAGAGCAACAAAGATACTTAAAGGCCTGAAGACTAAAACATATAAAGAAAGGTTGCAAGATTTGGGTTTGGGTAGAGAACAGGTGTCCAACTTGTGATCTCGTGTGACGTGTTGTGCCTTTTTCCAACTGCTGGCAATGGGGTGGGAGCGGTTTCGGCATGACACATCCAGCCTGTGGGCCATCACTTTGACATACCTGGTATATTAGGGCTCCTGCTTGAGTATGGAGCTGGACTATGAGACCTTCAAGGTCCCTTCCCATACTTGCTGCCATTGATCCATATTTATATTATATATTATATATATTATTAACCTGCTAAGCACAAGTTTCCAATCTTTAAACCTGCTTCGACAGACTTTCAAAACTGAAGTGGGACACTTCAACTTCATGACGGCTGTTACTTCTAACGTATGGGTTTTAGTGAATACAGTCTAAATAATTCTTGTTAATATTACATCAGTGTTTCTCAACCTTGACCATTTTAAGGCATGCTGGCTGTGGAATTCTGGGAGTTGAAGTCCACATGCCTTAAAATGGTCAAGGTTGAGAAACACTGATTTAGAGGCTTACCTGTGTCCTCAGGGTCACCTGAGTAGGTGTGCAAATGGGTGTGGCACCTTCGTGGAACTGCTGAAAGGACGGCGTTGTAGACTGGAGATAGATTGGGTCGTATCCCACCCCCTGTGTTGAGAGAGGGGCTGTTCGTTTATGACATCTTCTGTCTCCAGTCTCCAATACAGTCCTTACCGCAGTTCCAAGAACGAATTAAGAAGAAACTTCCTGACAGTTAGAACAATTAATCAGTGGAACAACCTGCCTCCAGAAGTTGTGAATCCTCCAACACTGGAGATTTTTAAGAAGAGATTGGACAACCATTTGTCTGGAATAGTATAGTGTAGGGTCTCCTGCCTGAACAGGGGGTTGGACTAGAAGACCTCCAAGATCCCTTCCAACTTCTATTCTATTCTATTCTATTCTATTCCATTCCATTTCATTCCATTCCATCCTTCATTCCTATATTCTATTCTATGCTATGCTATGCTATGCTATGCTATTCTACTCTACTCTACTCTATTCTATTCCGTAATTCTATTCTATTCCACAATTCTATTCTATTCTATTCTATTCTATTCTATTCTAATTTTATATTCCATTCCATTCGATTATTCTATTCTATTCTATTCTATTCCATTCCATTCCATTCCATTCCATTATTCTATTCTATTCTATTCTATTCTATTCTATTCTATTCTATTCTATTCTATTCTATTCTATTCTATTCTATTCTATTCTATTCTATTCTATTCTATTCTCACCTTCCCTTTTATTATGCAGCCAAGGTGTGGCTTTCCTAACGCCTGCTCCTTTGCCTTTGGAGCCGCCCCATTGCATTCCTTTGTCCTGCTCTCTTTTCTTGCCGGCGTTTTCGTGCATCCGGGATTTGTCCCAGCTGTTCTTCATCACTGTCCACCTCCCAGCCCAGCTGTGCCTCAGCCTGAGTGTGAGTAGAGGGGCCAGGCTCCTCATCAGACTGTAAGTCCTGGAGCTTCTCAGAGCCTTCTTCTGATTCCAATGTCATTCCAGGTCCTTCCTCCTCCTCCTCTGAGTCTTCAGACTCAGCTGCCGGATCCACGGGCTGGCGAGGAATCACAACAGAGGGATCCATCCCCTGTAATGGACGAAGGGACAAAGCTTTGGCGCGATTTGGAGCGATAACGTCAAGATCACGCGAAGCGTAGCACCGCTTTATACCGCACGGGTAAGGCCACACTTGGAATATTGCGTCTCGTTCTGGTCACTACGATACAAAGAAAGATGCTGAGATTCTAGAAAGAGTGCCGAGGAGAGCAACTAAGATAATTCAGGACTCTGGGAGATCATCCATATGATGAACGCTGCCAGAACTGGGTATGTCTCGTCTAACGAAGAGAAGGACGAGGGTGACCTGAGAGCAGTCTTCCAATATTTGGGGCACTGTCATGAAAAAGAGAGGGTTGATCTATTCTCTAAAGCACCTGAGGGCGAGACAAGAAGTAGCAGGTGGAAACTGGAGAAATTTCATGCCTGTGAGAAGAATTAACAGGGAGTTAGTTGACAGCTGGCCTCCCAAAATTGTGGCTGCTCCATCAACTGGAGGTTTTTAAGAAGAGATTGTCTGGAATAGTATAGGGTCTCCTGCTTGAGTAGGGGGTTAGACTAGAAGACCTCTGAGGTCCCTTCCCACCCTGTTATTCTGTGTTCTTTACACCTGACTAGGAACTTTCTTTCTAGCTTAGCAGTTTGCCTAGCGGGCAAATCTGTCAACTAAACTGATGGAAAGAATTGTATTTAGACAGCATAACATGTCTGAAGAATTCCTCCTATGTTTGTTCCCTTAAAAAAAAAAATCACCTGATCAGGTAGATCAGGTTTATAGCAGCCTAGGGAAGGATGGGGATGAAACAAAGGCACCCCTTTATTTATATGTTTGGATTGAAAGACTGGAGAATCTTTTGTTCTATAAGGGAAAAAGGGAGCATATGATCTCACAATAGAAAGACAAGACAGAATTCTCTGAATGAAGGCTGCATCTCTGGGATGCAGAGCCCTAGAGAACCACCAGATGGCAGCAAGGAGAAAGGGTAAGATGTTGCTGCCCTCCGCTGGCAATCTGGATGCTGCAACCTAATACACCAGCCTTCCTTGAAGCTGCAGAACAGGAATAATTTATTCTAGGGGCTGTAGGGCTTCTGAAGGAAAGGGTGTGAGGACTTAACTCACTGAGTTGGAAGGATCTTGGCAACGGATCTTGTATATATATACGTTGCGACACATCACATGACATTGCGAGTTTGACAACTCTGGTCTACACCGAAAGCTTAACCTCCCTCCATCCCACAACTTCACCATATTGGGGTGGGTTTTTTTGGCTGTGCGTGTGTGTCTTTTGTCTGCTGTCGAAAACGAATCAAACAGAACGAATTGCAGTTTTGGTCTGAGGGAAGCAGGGAAGCGCTACGAACAGCTGGCCTTCTGTTATTGTTATGGATCGCCACACAATCAGCCAGATGTTTAGACTGGGCTTAGCATTTTTATCCCCCTATATGGAGTCCTTCCTTAGGACCTTGGATAGGCAGATGTGAATTTTTTTTTTGATGGGCTTAAAGGTACCATCTCAAGATGTAAGCAGTTCTGAGTAAGGTTGCCTTTTGCAATTGACTGCTGGTGAACTTGTCAATGCCGAAGGTGTTCAAGTGATGCTCCAGATGTTTTGGGAGGTGCCTATTACTATGGTTACTACCTTATTATAAAATTTACTCACCACCCATCCTGCAGTTCAAGTCTAAATTAGTGCCTAATTTTGATTCCTCACTTTCTCCGTCTCAGGAGATCGGTCCCGGGACGTTACCCCAGGCCAGGCCAAGCCTGGGAAGGGGGCAAAACAAAGGCAGGGCAAACCTCACTCCAGAACAAGGAGCAGGAAGCTGTTGTATCTAAGGAGGAAAGGTGATGGGGCCTTCTGTGAAAAATGGCTGGAATTCCCCCAGCAGGCATTTTGCTCCAGAAAGTCAGGGCATTCCTAAGAAAAAAGGGCATTGTTTTATTCAGGATTTTGCCTTTAAGCAGGAGCTATTTTTCTCACTATTTGTTATTTTTTTTTAAAAACTAGGTTTCTAGTCCTTTTCGATACAGGAGCTTGAGAAGCATTCACACACCTGGGATGTGGGCCAGGCTGAGAGTGAGGGTCCAGTCCCAAACTCCTGGTCCAGTATTTTCACCATGTGCACCGCACACAACTATACACACTACACATACTATCTCTCATGAAGACTTACTACCTCTAGCCTTCATTCTCTGCCCACGCAGTCTGTTTGCCAAAGATTCTCTCTCTTCAATTTCTGGAGTCCAATTTGTAAAGCTTACTAATTACACTATGGCCGAGCACTACCGCCACCCTGTGGTCTGCTGGAGACATTGCATTTTTTTTGCAACTTAGGTTTTAGTTTCTCTCTCTCATCTATATCTATCCTTCATGTCATATCTATCCATCATCTATCATATCTATCCATCCATCCATCTTCTATCTAGCTATCATGTATCTATCACCTGTCTGTCTGTCTGTCTAATCTATCTATCTATCTATCTATCTATCTATCTATCTATCTATCTATCTATCTATCTATCTATCTATCACTTATTTATCACCTATCTAATAAATCAATCTTCTAGCTAGGTATCATGTACCTATCACCTATTTATCACCTATCTATCATCTATCTATCTATCTAATCTATCTTCTAGCTAGCTATCATGTATCTATCATCTATCCATCCATCCATCTATCTATCACTTATTTATCACCTATCTATCTAATCAATCAATCTTCTAGCTAGGTATCATGTATCTATCACCTATTTATCACTTATCTATCATCTATCATCTGTCTGTCTGTCTATCTATCTATCTATCTAATCTATCTTCTAGCTAGCTAGCTATCATGTATCTATCATCTATCACTTGTCTATCTAATCAATCTATCTTCTAGCTATCAGGTATCTATCACCTATCTATCTATCTATCTATCTATCTATCTATCTATCTATCTATCTATCTATCTATCTAATCTATCTTCTACCTAGCTAGCTATCATGTATCTATCATCTATCCATCCATCCATCTATCTATCACTTATTTATCACCTATCTATCTAATCAATCAATCTTCTAGCTAGGTATCATGTATCTATCACCTATTTATCACTTATCTATCATCTATCATCTGTCTGTCTGTCTATCTATCTATCTAATCTATCTTCTAGCTAGCTAGCTATCATGTATCTATCATCTATCACTTGTCTATCTAATCAATCTATCTTCTAGCTATCAGGTATCTATCACCTATCTATCTATCTATCTATCTATCTATCTATCTATCTATCTATCTATCTATCTATCTATCTATCTATCTTCTACCTAGCTAGCTATCATGTATCTATCCTCTATCACCTCTCTCTCTCTCTCTCTCCCTCCCTCCCTATTTATCTATCTGATTAGCACTGGTGATGTTACCTAGCTGGGTAATGAAATGTCTGCAAGAAAACAACCACGCTCGGAGAGCACCAAGGACCCCTGATTTCAACTCTGAGCTACAAATATCCTCGATTGGCGTCTGTCATCATCTTTATTATTTTACAAGCAACTCAAGGTGGCAAACGTATTTAACACAACTTCCTCCTCCTGTTTTCCCCACAACAATCCTGTGAGTCTAGCTGGGCTGAGAGTGACTCAAGACGGAAAGAAAAGCTAAACATCCAGTCCTACTTATGCACTACAGTGCTACAGCGTTCGTCCAGACCAGGGGTTCTCAACCTTGGCAACTTTAAGACTTTGCTGGCTGAGGAATTCTGGGAGTTGAAGTCCACAAGTCATAAAAGGGGCCAAGTTGGAAGACCTCTGGACTAGAAGCTGAACGTGTATTCATGGATCAGGAAAACAACAGTTGTAAGCTGATAACAATGACTTTTTCTATTATAAGTAAAATTAAGGAGGAACAACACCTACCTCCTGGTACACTATCTTTAGAGTGATTTTAAAACACATTTTCTAGACTGGTGTTTCTCAACTTTGAGATGTGTGGACTTCAGCTCCTATCATTCCCCAGCCCAGCCTGCAGGGAATTCTGGGAGTTGAAGTCCACACATCTCAAAGTTGCCAAGGTTGGGAAAACAACAACAACACTGCTCTAGATGGACAATATATGACCGTATTGTCATACGTCAATTGTCCTATGTGGCTGGTTACGCAATCCTCATAAGCCAGAATTGGCCAAACAGGGATAAAACTAGAAGACTGGGTCAAATCTTTGGAGCATTTCAGGGGAAGAAGATGGAACCATGGCATTATGATTGGATATTTCAAGGGATAGTAAATAAACCCATGGCATTATGACTGGATATTTTAAGGGACAGTAAATAAACCCATGGCATTATGACTGGATATTTTAAAGGACAGTAAATGAACCCATGGCATTATGACTGGATATTTTAAAGGACAGTATATAAACCCATGGCATTATGTCTGGATATTTTAAGGGACAGTAAATGAACCCATGGCATTATGACTGGATATTTTAAGGGACAGTATATAAACCCATGGCATTATGACTGGATATTTTAAAGGACAGTATATAAACCCATGGCATTATGACTGGATATTTCAAGGGACAGTAAATAAACCCATGGCATTATGACTGGATACTTTAAGGGACAATAGTCCCGTTTTACAAAACTCAGTTTTAGAAGGCAAAACCTTTTCCAGACTGGAATGCCTTTATTGCTTGCACCAGGTTCCCTATTTTTAAAAACAAGATCTTCCCTCCGTTCCCACCTCCATCTGCAGCCTTCTCGTGCCAGCCTAAGCGCTCTTAAGTCCCAGCACAATGTGGGTGCAAGGGCTTCACTTTGGCATGTCTGGAGAGGCCGAGACGGAGACCCTGAACCGGTGATTTAACCGGCGCTCTTCCCACCAAGGTGGTCTTGCTTCCAGATGCACCTGAAAAAACAAATTGCAAAAACACTACGTCACAACAGATTCTGGGGGGGGGGGCTTTCGTAAGACACCCAGATCCCGGGTGGTAGTCCTTGACTTACAGTCCAAACTGCACCTGGAATTGTGGTTATTAAGCGGGGGTCATCACGTGACCCCGCCCGATTTTACCAACCCTTTTTTGCAGCAGCTGTTCATCAAGCGTGAGAAACACAAAGCGCACACCACGGTGATGATGATGATGATAATAATAATAATAGTAATAAAGTTGGAAGGGACCTTGGAGGTCATCTAGTCCAACCCCCTGCTCAGGCAGGAAACCCTATGCCATTTCTGACAAGCCATTTCTGTTAAGCAAATGTGTTGGCTGCAGCGGATGTCTTTTTGCCAGAAACCACAAGCAAGTGAGAGTTTCTGGAAACAAAAACATGGTCCATCGTGGTCACTGGGACGCTGCAAACAGCCATAAATAAGAGCAGCTGATGAGTACACCCAAAATCTGATCACATGACTGGGTGTGTGGGCACCCTCCAAAGCTGTCAGAATGTCAAATCTGGCTTGTAGGAAACCCAAACAACCAAAGACCTACATACAAACACCTGCGAAAACCTCAGAAAACGTGTGTGCGTGTGTGTGTGTACGTACGTACGTACACACACATATATACATACACACACGCACATATATATATACACACACACACATACATACATATATATATATATGTTGAGAAAAGTAGTCAAACACTGGGATAAATATAAAAACAACTTTTTAATAAACTAACAACGTTTGTCGGCTAACTGCCAGCGTCGTCAGAGTGGAATGCCGGAGGTTTGAAAGCCTGCTCGTAAGACTGGCAGTTTGTGCGCTCTGCTCATAGAATGCTTCACCGGTCTTACCCCCCCCCCAGCTGACAGTATTGCTTCTAATGTGTGCGTGTGTGTGTGTCTAAATATCCAATACAGAAATATATATGCTTGTTTGCTTGTGTGTGTGTGTGTGTGAGAAAACACGTAAACACATATTTCTGTATTGGATATTCAGACAGACAGATATACGTACATGACTGAATGGATAACATCATACAATACACATTTATATATAAACCATACAACAGACATTTGTGTGTGTGTGTGTGTGTGTGTGTGTATATATATGTGTGTGTGTGTGTGTGTGTGTATATATATATATATATATATATATGTATGTTCATTTACATGTAAGTGTATGTGTGTAGATAGATATAGATAGATATAAATAGACATAGATATATAGAGAGATATAGAGATAGATAGATAGATATACATAGATAGACAGACAGACAGACATTTTTGTATTGGATATAAATGTATGTAAATATATACATGTATGCATTTATATCCCCAAACTACATTGTTTGTGATAATGTTATTGGTGGATTGCAAATTTGCCTTGAGCAGCAAACACCAGTTGTAAAGGAGTTGCAGTTTTAGGATACATCAACAGAATTGTTACATTGTCTGCCCTCCCAAAGTGTGAAAAAAATACTGCAAAAATTCTGTCTGTAGCAGTCTTCCCTTTTATTTCCAGCTAAAAGATTATTCGCTCTGTTGACAAAGATTTAGGATGCCGAAGATTTGCCGTTTATTGGACCAGCTGGTTTAGTAAAAGTTATTCCGTTGTTGTGCCTGAACTTGAATGACATCTGTTGTTTCCAGTTGTCGGTCTGTAGAATTTGGGGGTGGCCAGTGGTTGGACGATGGAGAGTCACATGCCCAACCTTGTTTTTGGGTTTCAGACTTCCCCTGGATGAGAAAGTTTTCCAGAGAGACTTGGAAGTTACCTTAGCCCTGTCACTGAACGAATATGCGGGAAACAAAGATAAAACACAGGAAAAAGGTGACTCGTAAACTCTCAAGCTAAAAATGCCGGTTTTATTTACCTTTGGGGGAGCAGCCATACGTCATTTCTTGAAATGGTTTATTTTCTCGCCTTACTTTGAGTTGATAGAACAGTCAAGCTATACAAAATGTAGCATGTTTCCCTACTGCTACTTTGGCCAGTCAGGGGCTGTCTTTGGCATTTGTCTGAAATGGTACAGGATTTCCTGCCTGAGCAGGGGGTTGGACTAGAAGACTTCCAAGGTCCCTTCCAACTTTATTATTATTATTATTATTATTATTATTATTATTATTATTATTATTATTCATTGGTCAACTTCTATACGAGCTAATTTCATTTTGAGTGGCCCACAGCTCTAGTGTCTGGTGTGCCTGTAAACCCTACAGTTTATTTCTTTTACCTAAATTCCCAGTGACGTTTAAGCAAAGACAGGTGCAATTCGGATTGCTGTCAGAGTGATAGTGGCTTTTTCAGTGAATGGAAAGTGGGTGAGACAGTTTGAGCCCTTGTATGGGGTGTAGGTGCCCTCTCCAGAATGCAAGACAAGCGCAGCAGAAGCCACAAGGAGCCTTCCTCATGAGACAACATAGCCCATGATTCTCTTGTTTTTCTTCTGAAGCATCGTCCTCACCGTTTGATTTCAATTCCAGATCGCCTTGCTGAACCAAAGGCAGCCTCTCAGGATTTCAAACAGGAAGCTGTGATATCCACGCCGGAGACGGACAATGATGAAAACCTCCGGGCCAGTAAGATTGACCTAATCCTTTCCCTAATATCGTGCCCTAAGTTTGTCTTTTGGGTCCCCCCTCTCTCTTTTCTCTTAAATTGCATTTGCTCATTTTACTTGAGAATACCTGACTGTAACTATCCACGTGACCCTTTTAGTTCACCGCATTTTGAAACTCAAGTGATTTCACACACAGCATCCACACTCGGAATAATTGTGAGCCAGCACAGTGAATAGAATTCTATTCTAGAAGAAGATTTTTCTGCAGGCCAGAATGAAACAAGCATACATTCCCTTTTTGCGGCCTTGTCATCCCTTAATTCGTTCATTCCACGTGGCGCCAGGAAGGGCATCCAGCGGGCAACTGAATTTCATTTTTGATGTGTGCTGTTGTGCCCACAGTAAAAAAGAAATGACAATAAAGCTTATCTTATCTAATAAAACAAGTGTGGCATCGTTAAAATATTTACTACGTTGCTGTGAATCTTTCTGTTAAAAGTTCTCTGGAGTTTCCTGTCATCAATACAGTCGTGCAGTCTGGGCAAGGGTAGTGTGCAATTAATCTGCATGTCTTAAAAGGAAGGATTTATTTGGTAACCGTCCGTCCATTCATTTCTTTTCTGTTTTTCCTGTGATTAGGTCAGGAAAACGCTCAGCCACATTTGGAAATGGAATTCGGTTCTTCGGAATCCGTTGGGAAACCTTTGAAGACTTCAAGCCCTTCAGTGGCCAAGAAGCCCAGCTGGACACCCCCAGGTATGTTAACACTGGTTTGGGATGACCCAGCCTCTTGTCTGCCTGGGCATCTCAGTTCAGGAAGAAAGCATCCTGGGACATGGGAAGGAATTTATATGAGGCATTTTTCCACTTCAGAGGATGGAGCACAGCTGGCCCAGAAACCAAGACTGTTGCCTCCCCGGATCAGATAACAGCTGTGGGACAATACACTGTTTATTAAGCGCTTATGAACTGTAAACGTTAAAAAAAACCCAATAAAAAATTAAAAAAAAGAAGAACTTACAGTGCTTTCCCCACCTGGGAAAAAAATACAAGCCAGGTTTGACATTCTGACAGCTTTGGAGGGTGCCCCCACACCCAGTCATGTGATCAGATTTTGGGTGTGCTCATCAGCTGCTCTTATTTATGGCTGTTTGCAGCGTCCCAGTGACCACGATGGACCATGTTTTTGTTTCCAGAAACTCTCACTTGCTTGTGGTTTCTGGCAAAAAGACATCCGTTGCAGCCAACACATTTGCTTAACAGAAATGGCTTGTCAGAAATGGTATAGGGTTCCCTGCCTGAGCAGGGGGTTGGACTAGATGACCTCCAAGGTCCCTTCCAACTTTATTATTATTATCATCATCATCATCATCACCGTGGTGTGCGCTTTGTGTTTCTCACACTTGATGAACGGCTGCTGCAAAAAAGGGTTGGTAAAATCGGGCGGGGTCACGTGATGACCCCCGCTTAATAACCACAATTCCAGGTGCAGTTTGGACTGTAAGTCAAGGACTACCACCCGGGATCTGGGTGTCTTACGAAAGCCCCCCCCCCCCAGAATCTGTTGTGACGTAGTGTTTTTGCAATTTGTTTTTTCAGGTGCATCTGGAAGCAAGACCACCTTGCTGGGAAGAGCTCCGGTTAAATCACCGGTTCAGGGTCTCCGTCTCGGCCTCTCCAGACATGCCAAAGTGAAGCCCTTGCACCCACATTGTGCTGGGACTTAAGAGCGCTTAGGCTGGCACGAGAAGGCTGCAGATGGAGGTGGGAACGGAGGGAAGATCTTGTTTTTAAAAATAGGGAACCTGGTGCAAGCAATAAAGGCATTCCAGTCTGGAAAAGGTTTTGCCTTCTAAAACTGAGTTTTGTAAAACGGGACTATTGTTCCTTAAAATATCCAGTTATAATGCCATGGGTTTATTTACTGTCCCTTGAAATATCCAGTCATAATGCCATGGGTTTATATACTGTCCTTTAAAATATCCAGTCATAATGCCATGGGTTTATATACTGTCCTTTAAAATATCCAGTCATAATGCCATGGGTTTATTTACTGTCCCTTGAAATATCCAGTCATAATGCCATGGGTTCATTTACTGTCCCTTAAAATATCCAGTCATAATGCCATGGGTTTATATACTGTCCTTTAAAATATCCAGTCATAATGCCATGGGTTTATATACTGTCCTTTAAAATATCCAGTCATAATGCCATGGGTTTATTTACTGTCCCTTGAAATATCCAGTCATAATGCCATGGGTTTATATACTGTCCTTTAAAATATCCAGTCATAATGCCATGGGTTTATATACTGTCCTTTAAAATATCCAGTTATAATGCCATGGGTTTATTTACTGTCCCTTGAAATATCCAATCATAATGCCATGGGTTTATTTACTGTCCCTTGAAATATCCAGTCATAATGCCATGGGTTTATATACTGTCCTTTAAAATATCCAGTCATAATGCCATGGGTTTATATACTGTCCTTTAAAATATCCAGTCATAATGCCATGGGTTTATTTACTGTCCCTTGAAATATCCAGTCATAATGCCATGGGTTTATATACTGTCCTTTAAAATATCCAGTCATAATGCCATGGGTTTATATACTGTCCTTTAAAATATCCAGTCATAATGCCATGGGTTCATTTATTGTCCCTTAAAATATCCAATCATAATACTATGGGTTCATTTACTGTCCCTTGAAATATCCAGTCATAATGCCATGGGTTTATTTACTGTCCCTTAAAATATCCAGTCATAATGCCATGGGTTCATTTACTGTCCCTTGAAATATCCAGTCATAATGCCATGGTTTCATCTTCTTCCCCTGAAATGCTCCAAAGATTTGACCCAGTCTTCTAGTTTTATCCCTGTTTGGCCAATTCTGGCTTATGAGGATTGCGTAACCAGCCACATAGGACAATTGACGTATGACAATCCGGTCATATATTGTCCATCTAGAGCAGTGTTGTTGTTGTTTTCCCAACCTTGGCAACTTTGAGATGTGTGGACTTCAACTCCCAGAATTCCCTGCAGGCTGGGCTGGGGAATTATAGGCACTGAAGTCCGCACATCTCAAAGTTGAGAAACACCAGTCTAGAAAATGTGTTTTAAACTCACTCTAAAGATAGCGTACCAGGAGGTAGGTGTTGTTCCTCCTTAATTTTACTTATAATAAAAAAAGTCATTGCTCTCAGCCCAAACATTCAGGAGTAAGTAAACTTATGGACAGCACCATTTTATTATTCACTTTATTGCTCTACTTGGTTTAATGATCGTGCTCTTCTTTAATGCCAAACAGTGGAATTTGAATAATTTTACACACTTTTTCAAGGCCTCTGGGACAGGATAGCAGTCTTCCAGTATCTCAGGGACTGCCCCAAAGAAGAGGGAGTCAAGCTATTCTCCAAAGCGCCTAAAGGCAGGACAAGAAGCAACAGATGGAAACTCATCAAGGAGAGAAGCAACCTAGAACTAAGGAGGAATTTCCTGACAGTGAAGACAATTAACCAGTGGAACTACCTGCCTCCAGAAGCGGTGAATGTTCCAACACTGGAAGTTTTTAAGAGACTGGACAGCCATTTGTCTGAAATGTTCTAGGGTTTCCTGCCTGAGCAGGGGTTGGACTAGAAGACCTCCAAGGTCCCTTCCAGCTCTCTTCTTCCTTCCTTCCTTCCTTCCTTCCTTCCTTCCTTCCTTCCTTCCTTCCTTCCTCCTCCTATTATTATTATTATTATTATGTTCATTCTGAAAAAGTAATTCTTTCCCCTGCTCTATAAGATAGTTGAAAACTCGGGGTGCTTCAATGCAAGCTACAGAGCTTGGGGGGCTTCTGGATTTGAGGTCATTTGCATTGCTCTGACATCCAGCACCAACGTCTGCAGGGGGAGAATGGAGCCAGGCATCCCCATCCAGGCTGAACAGGGAGTCCTCGACGTACGACCACAATGGAACTCAAAATGTCACTTGCTAAGCGAGACATTTGTGAAGTGAGTTTTGCCCCATTTTATGACCTTTCTTGCCACAGTGATTAAGCCAGAGGGGTCTTCCAACTTGGCCCTTTTGAAATGACCAAAAGTCAGTTCAAAATAAGTGGGCACCTCCCCCCAATTCCCTGCCCTTGGATATCCCAGAGAACCACTCTGAAAAAACCCTGAGTGGACACTGCCTTCTTTCAGGGATGTCGGACACGGTCTGCAAAAACCACTTCCAAGCTGGCTTATCATCATGGAGCCGTGATAGTGAATTGCTCGGGGTGCAACAACCATCGTGTGATTGCTGATAACTTGGGCTGGTTCTCTGACTTGGAGGGGAAAAGGTGTGGGTGTGACATCCTTTGCCCCCCCCCTTTGTCTTCTTCAGGATTTGATGCTTCAGCTGCTGAAGCTGGAATGAGTTCCTGGGAACAGTTCAGACCTGACATTGGTTGTTAGTGAAGGCAAATTCAAATTTAGAATAGAGCTGGAAGGGACCTTGAAGGTCTCATAGTCCAGCTCCATACTCAAGCAGGAGCCCTGATATACCAGGCATGTCAAAGTGATGGCCCACGGGCTGGATGTGTCATGCCGAAACCGCTCCCACCCCATTGCCAGCAGTTGGGAAAAGGCACAACACGTCACACGAGATCACAAGTTGGACACCTGTTCTCTACCCAAACCCAAATCTTGCAACCTTTCTTTATATGTTTTGGTCTTCAGGCCTTTAAGTATCTTTGTTGCTCTTCTTTGCATTTTTTCCAAAGTCTGACCAGGTGGGTGATTACAGATGCCCATTGAAATGGATGGGTAAGTTTGGGGGGGGGAGGGAGTTAATTTGCAAATGTCCTGGCAGATAAACAGGTGTATTGTTTTGCCAGTCAGCTGCAGGAAGGAAATGAGAGAGGGGCCAGCCCAGGGTTGGGGGTCTATGTCTCAGGGCAGGCCGGCCCAGGTAGCAGCTGTAACAGGAGCCCCCTCCAAAGGGGGCATAGGAGGAAAATGTGTGCCTCTGTGGCAGCTTCGGCATCAGGTGCCAAGAGGCCAAAGGAGGTTTGAAAAACCGTGTATTAAGGGGAGAGGCGTGGGAGGGGGTTTCTCCCTCTGCTGCAGTTTTGCAACGGGGTCCTTGGGAGAGAAGGGGCCACAGAGGAGAAGCGGGGTCTGGGGAGGGAGGGGCTGGTGATGCAGCCAGAGGGGAGGGGGCTGACTGAGCCAACCCTGTTTGCAGCCCCTGTGGTGTTTTTTGCAGTTATCCTTCCTGACTGCTGGACTGCCTCCCAAGACAATTATGGGAATAGAAAGGTTTAAAGTCAAACAATAGATGTAATTGCATAGCCTCCTTTTCCCCCACATGCACGAAAAGGTTCCGGTGTGAATGCAGAGCGAGTCAAGGGAGTCTCTTCTTAAAAGCTTCTAGTGTGGGAGCATTCACAGCTTCTGGAGGCGGGTAGTTCCACCGGTTAACAGTTCTCCCTTTCAGGAGATTCCTCCTTCCTTCCCGGGTCAGTCTCCCTCCGTCGCCGCTTCTCCCGCCTTCAGGGGGGGCTTCGGGGAAGAGCGGGGCCCCCTCCTCTTCGGGGCGCCCCCCAGATAGGGGAAGGCTGCTCTCACCTCCCCCCCGCCCTTCTCCCCCCCTGCTCCGACCCCCCCCGCCCGGGAGAGGGGCTGCCTGGGGGCCGCGGGGGGAGCCTGGCCGGAGCCCCCCAGGGGGAAGGAGGAAGGAAGCCCCCCAGAGCCCCCCCGCCCTGCCTAGGGAGACCCCCAGTGGGGGGAGGGGGAGGGGGGAGAAGACTTCAAGGGGAGCCCCTCGCCCCACCCCCTGGCCGAAGAGAAGCTTCGCTACTGCGCAGGCGCCATGTGGCTGATGGTTGGAAGGCAGGAGGACGCCGATTGGTCGCTCTGGGGAGGGCAGCGATTGGCAGGAGGACTCCTCGGGCGGTCCATTCAAAGGAAAGAGGAAGAGAAATCAGGAAGAGGCCTCGCAGCAAAGTCCCGCCTCCACTTCCGGGAACGAATAGAACTGAGGCGCCTGAATGGCTCTTCCGCGGGCTGGCTCGCAATCCAGGTAGGGCGCAGGGGATGCTGGGAATCACAGACTGAGAGGCGTTCTGGGGGAGGGAGGGGGAAGACCTTGCCTGGCGGGACGGGCGCTGCGAGGGAGGCCTGCCCGGAAAGTCTCGCTGAGAGGCGCCACATGATGATGGATCCGGGGAAGCGCGACGTAGATTGGGCGCTCTGGGGAGGGCAGCGATTGGCAGGAGGACTCCTCGGGGCGGTCCATTCAAAGGAAAGAGGAAGAGCAACCAGGAAGAGGCCTCGCAGCAAAGTCCCGCCTCCACTTCCGGGAACGAATAGCACTGAAGCGCCCTAATTGGTTCATCCACGGAGGGGCTCGGAGCCAGGGAGGGCGCAAGGGATGCTGGGAGACGCAGTCCGAGAGGCTCTCTGGCGGAGGGAGGGGGTCGGCCCTGGTCTGGTGTGGCTGGACGGGCGCTTGGAGGGAGGCCTGCCCGGAAAGTCTCGCTGAGAGGCGGAGGCTTCGGCCTTCCTCCCCGGGCGGGCCTGGGACTCCCCTCCGGGAAGGGACGAAGCCGTGACCTGCCTCTCCTCCTCTCCCTTCGCCCCTGCAGGAGGACGCGCGAACCCGGCGGAGGGAGGAAGGAAGGAAGGAAGGTCGGAGGCGCCGCCCGAGAGGAGAGGAGGCCCCGCGGAGCAGCCCCGGGAGGAGACGGCGCGGGAGGCCCGGCAGGGATGAGCCGAAGGGGACTCCGGGAAAGGAGGCCGCCTGGAGGGAGAAGCGGGGAGCAGGAAACGGGCGGAGGCCCCGAGACGGGCCTGGAGGGCGGAGGGTCCTTCAGAAGAGGCGGAAGACTCGGGAGTCCCCAGAGAATCCAGGAGGGAGGAAAGAAATATGAATGTGCAGAATGTGGAAAATCCTTCAAAACAAATACAGTTCTTGTAAACCATCTAAGAATCCACACAGGAGAAAAACCATTTAAATGCCCAGAGTGTGGAAAGAGGTTCAGTTGGAGGGGAAGCCTTTATGCACATCAAAGGATCCACTCAGGAGAGAAACCACATAAATGCCTGGAGTGTGGAAAGAGCTTCAGTGTGAGGGGAAACCTTTATGCACATCAAAGGATCCACTCAGGAGAGAAACCGCATAAATGTCTGGAGTGTGGAAAGAGCTTCAGTCAGAGGGGAAACCTTTATGCACATCAAAGGATCCACTCAGGAGAGAAACCGCATAAATGTCTGGAGTGTGGAAAGAGCTTCAGTGTGAGGGGAAACCTTTATGCACATCAAAGGATCCACTCAGGAGAGAAACCGCATAAATGTCTGGAGTGTGGAAAGAGCTTCAGTCAGAGGGGAAACCTTTATACACATCAAAGAATACACTCAGGAGAGAAACCGCATAAATGCCTGGAGTGTGGAAAGAGCTTCAGTTGCAGCAGCAGCCTTTATACACATCAAAGTATCCACTCAGGAGAGAAACCGCATGAATGCCTGGAGTGTGGAAAGAGCTTCAGTGAGAGGGGAAACCTTTATATACATCAACGGATCCACTCAGTAGAGAAACCCCATGAATGCCTGGAGTGTGGAAAGAGCTTCAGTCAGAGGGGAAGCCTTTATATACATCAACGGATCCACTCAGGAGAGAAACCGCATAAATGTCTGGAGTGTGGAAAGAGCTTCAGTCAGAGGGGACACCTTTATACACATCAAAGGATCCACTCAGGAGAGAAACCGCATAAATGTCTGGAGTGTGCAAAGAGCTTCAGTCAGAGGGGAAACCTTTATATACATCAATGGATCCACTCAGAAGAGAAACCCCATAAATGCCTGGAGTGTGGAAAGAGCTTCAGTCAGAGGGGAAGCCTTTATATACATCAACGGATCCACTCAGGAGAGAAACCCCATAAATGCCTAGAGTGTGGAAAGAGCTTCAATCGGAGGGGAAACCTTTATACACATCAAAGGATCCACTCAGGAGAGAAACCGCATAAATGTCTGGAGTGTGGAAAGAGCTTCAGTCAGGGGGGACACCTTTATGCACATCAAAGAATTCACTCAGGAGAGAAAACAAATAAATGCCTGGAGTGTGGAAATAGGTTCAGTTGGAGGGGACACCTTTATACACATCAAAGGATCCACTCAGGAGAGAAACCGCATAAATGTCTGGAGTGTGGAAAGAGCTTCAGTCAGAGGGGACACCTTTATACACATCAAAGGATCCACTCAGGAGAGAAACCGCATAAATGTCTGGAGTGTGGAAAGAGCTTCAGTGAGAGGGGAAGCCTTTATAGACATCAAAGGATCCACTCAGGAGAGAAACCGCATAAATGCCTGGAGTGTGGAAAGAGCTTCAATCGGAGGGGAAACCTTTATACACATCAAAGAATCCACTCAGGAGAGAAACCGCATAAATGTCTGGAATGTGGAAAGAGCTTCAGTCAGAGGGGACACCTTTATGCACATCATCCACTCAGGAGAGATTGAAACCAAGTCACATGCCTAGACAGACCTTTTTGGTCTGAAACATTATTTGTATATTGCCAGCAACAATCTGGGTCCTTTGGCTGGGGGGCCGATGACTCAGTAACATTTTTAACTCCTTCACATCCAACTGCTCCAGCTATCCCAGCTTCTTTCTCCGCTTGCTGATTCAGATCCAGATCAAAGCCGAGCTTCGCCAACAGTTCTTTTCCTTCATCCAAAGATTTTGCCCGGTACATTTTCCCATCTTTAAAAACAATTATAATCGCCGGATATTGCCAGCTGAACCTAATGCCTCTTTGAAATAAGGCATCCGCAACTGGTCGCATTTTATTTCTGGCTTGTAATGTTTGCCTGGACAAATCTTTCAGAACCCTGATCGGGATCCCCTTACAATTAAGGTTGGTCATTTTCTTTAAATCTTTGTAGACTTCCGTAGCTGTTTTTTCAAAAAGAAATTTAATTATAATATCCCTTTGGATTCCACGTATGCCAAACGCCCAATGCGCACGCTCAATTTGATCTTCTTCAATTTTAATTTTATTGTCTTTAAACCATTGGCAAACATTCTGAATCATGTTTCTACCGTCAGCGAAATCTTGTTTGAACCCCCTCAAACGTATATTAGCTCTTCTTGATCTGTCCTCCAAAATATTTAACCGAAGACGATCTTGGTCCCTATCATCCTCCAACTTCTTCACCCTAACACCCTGTAGTGTTAGGTGGAGAAATTGAAGCGCTGGGAGAAAGACTGGCCTTTTTAAAAGGAAAAGAACTGGACAGAGCGGAGCTGCGCAAGGAGGCCAGAGTTACGAGACAGAAGAAAAAAATGAACAGTTTGAAATAGTGTGATTCTTAAGGTTTTACCTACTTGTAAGGGGAGTGATAAAGGCTTAGTCCTTAGATTCAACTTTAAATTTTGAACGAAATAAGTAAGGGGGGAGGCATGGGGAGGGGGAGTGTGGGGGTTTTAATTTTGATGTGACTTTTTTTTTATTAAAAATGTTTAGGGGGAGCAGCAGATTCGGCAGAACCGAGCCTCCAATGGTGCCTGGCCGTCATAGCGGAAATTTTTTCCGCTCTTTTCTCTTGTTGAGAGAAGTGGGGGGGGGCACTCTGGTGGGAAGATTTTTTTATAAACGTGGAAATCTCATTAAAGCTCTGGGTTGCAGGAGGGAAAAATGATAAATGGAAAAGTTATGAGTGATCAAATAATTATGGCAGTGAATATAAATGGTTTGGCATCGTCCTTGAAAAAGTATAGATTAATGAAATTAGCAAAAGAAAATAGTGTGGACTTTTTGTTCCTCACTGAGACTCATAAGGCAAGGAAAAAGATGGATAAATTGATTAATAATTCTAGTGATTGGAAATGGATTTTTGAATCTCGGGGAAAAACAAACAGTAAGGGCGTAGCGATATTAATTCATCAACGGAATCAGTTTCAAGTGATACAAACAAAAGGGGATAATGAAGGTAGATTATTATTTGTTAAAGGTAAAGTTAATCAAATGATGATAACTTTAGCAGTAATATATGCTCCAAATATAAATGCCAAACAATTTATATTGAATGCAAAACGTAAGCTAGATGCTTTCTCAGAAGGGACTGTGGTATTCGCAGGGGATTTTAACGTGGAAATAATGGCTAATAAGAAAGAAAAGAAACAATTGAATTTAAATAAATTAAATATGATAGACGCTCTTGCTGATAAACTAAATAGGGGAACGTTTTACTCTGCAAGACACAACAAGTTTAGTTGTATTGATTATATATTAGTGAACAAATTAGGAAGTATTCAAATTAAAAAAGCAGAAATAAAAGGTAATTGGATCTCAGATCATGCTCCTATAATGGCGGTCTTGAAAATACATTTTATTAGGAAACAAAGAATTTGGAGATATAATCAGGTTGTCTCAGTGAATGAAAAAAATAAAGAAAAAATACAGAAAGACATTCAGGAATTTTTTAAAATAAATGAGGATGGGGAAATAAAGCAATCAGTAATTTGGGATACTAAAAAGGCAGTTATTAGAGGAAATTGTATTAGCCTGGAGTCTTTTATTAAAAAAAGTTGGGGATGGGAAAAAGAGGAAAAGATTAGAGAGATAGAGACAATACGTGAAAGATTAAGGATAACAAGGAATAGGGAATGGAATAATTTATTAAAAATTAAGCAAAGACAATTAAAGGATATAGAAGAACAACAATGGAATAATATGAGGATGGCGGTAAAGCAGAGAATTGAAATATGGGGGAAAAAGTCAGCAAAACAAATGGCAAATTATTTGAAAAGAAGGAAAGAAAAATCAACTATTAATGTTCTAAGAGATAAAATGGTTTATTAAAATATGATAATAGAGAGTTAGAAGTTGTAATGAAAGAATTTTATGAAAAACTATATGAGAAAGAACATGTCATTGTACAAGATATAGAGGTTAATGAAAAGTTAAATGAAGAAGAAAGACAACTGTTGAATGCAAATATAACAAAGGGAGAAATAATTAGAGTTATTAGAAATTTGAAACCTGGGAAGGCCCCAGGCCCTGATGGGTTTACAGGAGAATATTACAAAACGTATATCGAGGTTTTATTACCACATTTGGAGAAATTATATAATAATGTTTTATTAAATATGGATATTCCACAAACGTGGAGAAACTTTGAAATTGTAACAATCCCAAAACCAGAACGAGATTTAAAAGAACCTGGTTCCTACCGCCCAATCAGTTTGCTAAACCAAGATTACAAGATTTTTATGAAAATTTTAGCAAATAGATTAGAAAATATATTACCCAGAATAATAGGGAAAGATCAATATGGGTTTATAAAAGGAAGAAGAATTTATGAACCAATTAGAAATATAGTGAATGTGTTACACCATGCTACAAGAACTAAACGGAAATTAGGATTGTTGAAGTTAGACGTTTATAAAGCTTTTGATAAAATAAATCATAATTATTTATTCCGATTATTTTTAACTTTAGATATGGGGAATAGGTTTAGTCGTATAATAAAAGAAATATATATAAAAAAATACAGCTTATATCATAGTAAATGGGAATAGAACGGATGAGATAGAAATAAATAATGGAACTAAGCAGGGGTGCCCCCTATCTCCGATGCTCTTCGTAATGGCAATTGAAACATTAGCCAATAAAATTAGAAAAGATAAACAGTGGAAGGGATACCAAATTGGAAATTTAGAATTAAAATTAAATCTCTTTGCCGATGATGCTATAATAGTTACAGAAACACCAATAGATATGTTGAAAAGAATGACTATTTTACTTCAAGAATTCAAAGAGCAATCAGGGTTAAGAGTAAATATGGAAAAACCAGAAATTATTTGTTTAAATACTGGACCCAAAGAACAGATTGAAATACGTAAAGTATCAGGTCTAAAATTGGGAAGTAAAAAGATGAAATACTTAGGAATATGGTTATTAAAAAATCCAGAAAGAATGGCCGAGTTTAATTATAATTTAGTATGGAAAAAGATTCAGAAGCAGATTAAAAGTTGGAAAAATAAAAATTTGAGAAGAATGGCAAAGATTAGGGCATTAAAAATGATGATAATTCCAAAAATGTTATATATATTACAAGTAATGCCGGGGACCTTCCCTAAAGCAAAATTAAAAGAGTGGGATAATAAATTGAATTTTTGGATTGAAGGTAATAAGAGACCAAGAATCAAAAAAAGGTGGTTAGTAGCCACGGAGAACGAAGGGGGGTGGGGAAACCCATGCCTGGAATATTATAGGGATGCTTATCAAATAGACAGACTAATGGATTTACAATTATTTGAAGAGAAATTCTGGGTAAGATTAGAAAAAGAAATTAATGATATAAAGGATGAAGAATTATTATTTAGGAAATGGAATAGGATAGATATAAACAGGTTAATAGATCCTGCTAAGGCAGTTATAGAGAGTTGGATGAAATGGCAAAGTAAATTGAAAATGACGAATTCTAAACTAGCGACGCTGCAGGTAATAAACATAAATAAGGAAGGTAATCTCACAAAGATAATAAGGGAATTAAGGAGTAAAGGAATAATGAGAATTAAGCAATTATATGAAAAAGATGGAAAGATTATTAGAAGTAAATTAGAGCAATGTCTGGGCCAAGAAAGATGGTTATAAGTTAATGCAATATGCACATATTTAAGTAGAAGTGAGAATAAAGAAACATTCCTCAGACATGAAACAATTTTAGAAAAGATATTAAAAGAAAAGAATAAGAGTACAAAAGCACAAGTAGGAAATATATATAGGGTTTTATTACAAGTGGAGGAGGAAGTGGTAAAAGGATTGACAAGGTATTGGCAGGACGAATTAGAAATTAATGAATGGGAAATGGAAAGTGTAGTAGAAGATATTAGGAAGATTAAAAATACAAGGATAAGAGAGATGAGAAGAAAAATTTTACATAAATGGTATTATACACCATTACAATTAGCGCACTTCCAAAGGGAGAAGAAAGGGAATTGTTGGCGTGGATGTAAAGAAAAGGGAGTATTTATGCATATGTTTTGGGAATGTGCTGAAGTTCAAAAATTTTGGAAGCAAATACAAATTGAGGTAAATAAGATGCTAAATATTAATTGGAGAATAACTAAGGAGGTGGCGCTATTAATAAAAAACAGTGAGGTAAAGGAATATGAAGAAATTAAAACTGCAGCAATAGAAAGTGCCCAAGCAACTATAGTGCTTGGGTGGAAAGATGCGAAGAAATGGAATATACAAAATTGGTGTAAGTATATGGTAGACAACATTCACTATCAAATAATGGAAATTAGATTACACAATTATAATGAAGGTAAATTGGTAGCAACGATGAAGCGGTGGGAAAAGGTTAAAAATTATATGTTAAATTTAATAGGCGATGTAAAAATAAAGAATAAAATTCAGTCACTCTATAAAGTATGAATAATGTAATCCAGAGTTGAGAAGTATATATGTAAGAGAAATTGAATCTTCCCAATTGGTGGTGGGATTAATGTTTGTATTTTTGTAATTTGTCTGGTGGAGGGCACTATTCACAGTGCACTGTTTTATGTATTAGATTAATAAAAAATAAAAAGATTTTTTTTAAAAAAAACAAAACAATCTGGGTCCTTTTACCATCCTCAGAAGGATGGATAACAGTCAAGGCTTGAGGGCTGTCAGAATCAAACTCCGGGGTGTGGACAATCTGCCTGCAATACTGCACTAAGAAGCTACTTGAATGTTTATCACAGACCTAATTACAGCTCATTAAGAAAGGTGCGAACTCTTACCCTTCATTGCCATCTCAATCTTTTGCCAACATGAGTGAATACTATATTCTCAGCCCAAACATTCAGGAGTAAGTAAACTTATGGACAGCACCATTTTATTATTCACTTTATTGCTCTACTTGGTTTAATGCTCGTGCTCTTCTTTAATGCCAAACAGTGGAATTTGAATAATTTTACACACTTTTTCAAGGCCTCTGGGACAGGATAGCAGTCTTCCAGTATCTCAGGGGCTGCCCCAAAGAAGAGGGAGTCAAGCTATTCTCCAAAGCGCCTAAAGGCAGGACAAGAAGCAACGGATGGAAACTCATCAAGGAGAGAAGCAACCTAGAACTAAGGAGGAATTTCCTGACAGTGAAGACAATTAACCAGTGGAACTACCTGCCTCCAGAAGCGGTGAATGCTCCGACACTGGAAGTTTTTAAGAGACTGGACAGCCATTTGTCTGAAATGTTCTAGGGTTTCCTGCCTGAGCAGGGGTTGGACTAGAAGACCTCCAAGGTCCCTTCCAGCTCTCTTCTCCTTCCTTCCTTCCTTCCTTCCTTCCTTCCTTCCTTCCTTCCTTCCTTCCTTCCTTCCTTCCTTCCTTCCTTCCTTCCTCCTCCTCCTCCTCCAATTATTATTATTATTATTATTATTATTATTATTATTATTATTATTATTATTATTATGTTCATTCTGAAAAAGTAATTCTTTCCCCTGCTCTATAAGATAGTTGAAAACTCGGGGTGCTTCAATGCAAGCTACAGAGCTTGGGGGGCTTCTGGATTTGAGGGCATTTGCATTGCTCTGACATCCAGCACCAACGTCTGCAGGGGGAGAGTGGAGCCAGGCATCCCCATCCAGGCTGAACAGGGAGTCCTCGACGTACGACCACAATGGAGCTCAAAATTTCACTTGCTAAGCGAGACATTTGTGTTTTTTTTCCCCCTTTGGTGGCTCAGATATAGTGTCTCTTCATCTGCATCAGCAGTCTAACACGCAGAAAAATATCATCACAGCAGCCAGCATAGTGTTCCCAATTTAGATCACCCAGCAGCAAGATTTAAAAGGTTTATTTTGATGTGCTCACAAGGAGATGCAGACATATCCCTCCCCTACTGCAGTTCTTTGGAGACATGATGCTAACAATGTAGGGGAAACCTTTTGAGTCTTTTAAGACTAAACATATCAGACATTTCACCCATGAATTTCACTCCTCTTTTAACGACATCCATAGTAGTCATCCCTGTGTGCTCATAAATTCCACCGTGTGGAAAACGTTTGTTTGCTCTAAGCACCTTCCAATCAGCTTCACTGCAGGACTGCTGGCACTTGCACATTTGAGGGGGGGGAAGCATACACTGTCATCATAATCTAGAATAAAGTTCTATTTTTTTTATATGGCAAGTGAATAATCCCCTATACACCAATTCCAACTTCTGTTTCAAATATGCAAACTAAAGCATTACAGAAGTAAGGAGCACAACACATCTGAAAGCATTAAGTGGGGGGGGGGAGGAGCTTTAGTCATAGTCCAAAGCTCACAAACCTACCTCTGAAATCAAGAGCTATACCGGACCTCTCCTTAGTTCTTGTAAAAGCGAACTATAACCTAATGCCCAATTATTACCCTGGTAAAGGCTTGACCACAAGCCTATACAATACTGTAAGAAGCCCCAAAGTCTCCCTTTTCACGGACGGAGTTTCTCAGCACTGAGGACAATACATTCAAGGGCACTTAGCACATCCAACTCAACCGCGAGTCGTTGTCAAAAACATTTCTCAAAACTACTGTATAACGCAATGCATTACCCCCGCCCATCTTCTCAGTTCACCAGTTCCGTGTTTCGTAAAACTGGCGCTAAAAGCCAATTAACTGCCGTTGGGAGAGAGCTTGAACCCCCTTAGGCAAGGTGCACGAGTGCAGTTAGCAAGCCAGCCCCCAAAATCAGAGCAGCGAGGCACGTGATTCCTCCTATACCGGGCCACAACCATGACCAACGCGTCTGCTCAAATTCCATGAGTTTTGATCCGAAAATAAGTCCTGGGTCAAAACCATCTGCCAGGCTCCAATCGCAATCGGGACCACTGCACATCTGTAGGCTGCAAAAAAACCCCAACGACCGCTAGATGACATCGAAGGGATGTACTGTAAAAAGCTGCAAACGTTCGTCACTTAACGATCGTTCAGATTACTGTAGTACAGGTATAACCACAGGGAATTCTATCCTAGCAACTACACCACTGAAAAACAAAAGGCGCGGCAAGAACGAACCTCCCACACCGTCGATCCCACGACGAAAAGCGAGACATTTGTGAAGTGAGTTTTGCCCCATTTTATGACCTTTCTTGCCACAGTGGTTAAGCCAGAGGGGTCTTCCAACTTGGCCCTTTTGAAATGACCAAAAGTCAGTTCAAAATAAGTGGGCACCTCCCCCCAATTCCCTGCCCTTGGATATCCCAGAGAACCACTCTGAAAAAACCCTGAGTGGACACTGCCTTCTCTTTCAGGGAGGTCGGACACGGTCTGCAAAAGCCACTTCCAAGCTGGCTTATCATCATGGAGCCGTGATAGTGAATTGCTCGGGGTGCAACAACCATCGTGTGATTGCTGATAACTTGGGCTGGTTCTCTGACTTGGAGGGGAAAAGGTGGGCGTGACATCCTTTGCCCCCCCCCTTTGTCTTCTTCAGGATTTGATGCTTCAGCTGCTGAAGCTGGAATGAGTTCCTGGGAACAGTTCAGACCTGACATTGGTTGTTAGTGAAGGCAAATTCAAATTTAGAATAGAGCTGGAAGGGACCTTGAAGGTCTCATAGTCCAGCTCCATACTCAAGCAGGAGCCCTGATATACCAGGCATGTCAAAGTGATGGCCCACGGGCTGGATGTGTCACGCCGAAACCGCTCCCACCCCATTGCCAGCAGTTGGGAAAAGGCACAACACGTCACACGAGATCACAAGTTGGACACCTGTTCTCTACCCAAACCCAAATCTTGCAACCTTTCTTTATATGTTTTGGTCTTCAGGCCTTTAAGTATCTTTGTTGCTCTTCTTTGCGTTTTTTCCAAAGTCTGACCAGGTGGGTGATTACAGATGCCCATTGAAATGGATGGGTAAGTTTGGGGGGGGGCGAGGGAGTTAATTTGCAAATGTCCTGGCAGATAAACAGGTGTATTGTTTTGCCAGTCAGCTGCAGGAAGGAAATGAGAGAGGGGCCAGCCCAGGGTTGGGGGTCTATGTCTCAGGGCAGGCCGGCCCAGGTAGCAGCTGTAACAGGAGCCCCCTCCAAAGGGGGCATAGGAGGAAAATGTGTGCCTCTGTGGCAGCTTCGGCATCAGGTGCCAAGAGGCCAAAGGAGGTTTTAAAAACCGTGTATTAAGGGGAGAGGCGTGGGAGGGGGTTTCTCCCTCTGCTGCAGTTTTGCAACGGGGTCCTTGGGAGAGAAGGGGCCACAGAGGGGAAGCGGGGTCTGGGGAGGGAGGGGCTGGTGATGCAGCCAGAGGGGAGGGGGCTGACTGAGCCAACCCTGTTTGCAGCCCCTGTGGTGTTTTTTGCACTTATCCTTCCTGACTGCTGGACTGCCTCCCGAGACAATTATGGGAATAGAAAGGTTTAAAGTCAAACAATAGATATAATTGCATAGCCGCCTTTTCCCCCACATGCACGAAAAGGTTCCGGTGTGAATGCAGAGCGAGTGAAGGGAGTCTCTTCTTAAAAGCTTCTAGTGTTGGAGCATTCACAGCTTCTGGAGGCGGGTAGTTCCACCGGTTAACAGTTCTCCCCGTCAGGAGATTCCTCCTTCCTTCCCGGGTCAGTCTCCCTCCGTCGCCGCTTCTCCCGCCTTCAGGGGGGGCTTCGGGGAAGAGCGGGGCCCCCTCCTCTTCGGGGCGCCCCCCAGATAGGGGAAGGCTGCTCTCACCTCCCCCCCGCCCTTCTCCCCCCTGCTCCGACCCCCCCCCCGCCCGGGAGAGGGGCTGCCTGGGGGCCGCGGGGGGAGCCTGGCCGGAGCCCCCCAGGGGGAAGGAGGCATGAAGCCCCCCCAGATGCCCCCCCGCCCTGCCTAGGGAGACCCCCAGTGGGGGGAGGGGCGAGGGGGAGAAGACTTCAAGGAGAGCCCCTCGCCCCACCCCCTGGCCGAAGAGAAGCTTCGCTACTGCGCAGGCGCCATGTGGTTGGTGGTTGGAAGGAAGGAGGACGCCGATTGGTCGCTCTGGGGAGGGCAGCGATTGGCAGGAGGCCTCCTCGGGGCGGTCCATTCAAAGGAAAGAGGAACAGCAACCAGGAAGAGCCCTCGCGGCAAAGTCCCGCCTCCACTTCCGGGAACGGATAGCACTGAAGCGCCCTAATTGGTTCATCCACGGAGGGGCTCGGAGCAAGGGAGGGCGCAAGGAATGCTGGGAGACGCAGTCCGAGAGGCTCTCTGGCGGATGAGGGAGGGAGGGAGGGGGGGGGTCGGCCGAGGCCTGGTCTGGCTGGACGGGCGCTGCGAGGGAGGCCTGCCCGGAAAGTCTCGCTGACAGGCGCCATATGATGATGGATCCGGGGAAGCGCGACGTAGATTGGGCGCTCTGGGGAGGGCAGCGATTGGCAGGAGGACTCCTCGGGGCGGTCCATTCAAAGGAAAGAGGAAGAGCAACCAGGAAGAGGCCTCGCGGCAAAGTCCCGCCTCCACTTCCGGGAACGAATAGAACTGAGGCGCCTGAATGGCTCTGCCGCGGGCTGGCTCGCAATCCAGGTAGGGCGCAGGGGATGCTGGGAGTCACAGACCGAGAGGCGCTCTGGGGGAGGGAGGGAGGGGGGAGACCTTGCCTGGCGGGACGGGCGCTGCGAGGGAGGCCTGCCCGGAAAGTCTCGCTGAGAGGCGCCACATGATGATGGACCCGGGGAAGCGCGACGTAGATTGGTCGCTCTGGGGAGGGCAGCGATTGGCAGGAGGCCTCCTCGGGGCGGTCCATTCAAAGGAAAGAGGAAGAGCAACCAGGAAAAGGCCTCGCAGCAAAGTCCCGCCTCCACTTCCGGGAACGAATAGCACTGGGAGGGCGCAAGGGATGCTGGGAGACGCAGTCCGAGAGGCTCTCTGGCGGAGGGAGGGAGGAAGGGGGTCGGCCGAGGCCTGGTCTGGCGGGACGGGCGCTGCGAGGGAGGCCTGCCCGGAAAGTCTCGCTGAGTGGCGGAGGCTTCGGCCTTCCTCCCCGGACGGGCCTGGGACTCCCCTCCGGGAAGGGACGAAGCCGTGACCTGCCTCTCCTCCTCTCCCTTCGCCCCTGCAGGAGGACGCGCGAACCCGGCGGAGGAAGGAAGGAAGGACGGAGGCGCCGCCCGAGAGGAGAGGAGGCCCCGCGGAGCAGCCCCTGGAGGAGACGGCGGGGGAGGCCCGGCAGGGATGAGCCGAAGGGGACTCTGGGAAAGGAGGCCGCCTGGAGGGAGAAGCGGGGAGCAGGAAACGGGCGGAGGCCCCGAGACGGGCCTGGAGGGCGGAGGGTCCTTCAGAAGAGGCGGAAGACTCGGGAGTCCCCAGAGAATCCAGGAGGGAGGAAAGAAATATGAATGTGCAGAATGTGGAAAATCCTTCAAAAGAAATAGAGATCTTGTAAACCATCTAAGAATCCACACAGGAGAAAAACCATTTAAATGCCTGGAGTGTGGAAAGAGCTTCAGTCAGAGGGGAAACCTTTATAAACATCAAAGGATCCACTCAGGAGAGAAACCACATGAATGCCTGGAGTGTGGAAAGAGCTTCAGTCAGAGGGGAAACTATTATAAACATCAAAGGATCCACTCAGGAGAGAAACCGCATAAATGCCTGGAGTGTGGAAAGAGCTTCAGTCAGAAAGGACACCTTTATAGACATCAAAGGATCCACTCAGGAGAGAAACCGCATAAATGTCTGGCGTGTGGAAAGAGCTTCAGTCAGAAAGGACACCTTTATAGACATCAAAGGATCCACTCAGGAGAGAAACCGCATAAATGCCTGGAGTGTGGAAAGAGCTTCAATCGAAGAGGAAGCCTTTATACACATCAAAGAATCCACTCAGGAGAGAAACCGCATAAATGCCTGGAGTGTGGAAAGAGCTTCAATCGGAGGGGAAGCCTTTATACACATCAAAGAATCCACACAGGAGAAAAACCATTTAAATGCCTGGAGTGTGGAAAGAGGTTCAATCGGAGAGGAAGCCTTTATACACATCAAAGAATCCACTCAGGAGAGAAACCGCATAAATGCCTGGAGTGTGGAAAGAGCTTCAATCGGAGGGGAAGCCTTTATACACATCAAAGAATCCACACAGGAGAAAAACCATTTAAATGCCTGGAGTGTGGAAAGAGGTTCAATCGGAGGGGACACCTTTATGCACATCAAAGAATTCACTCAGGAGAGAAACCACATGAATGCCTGGAGTGTGGAAAGAGGTTCAGTTGGAGGGGAGACCTTTATAGACATCAACGGATCCACTCAGGAGAGAAACCACATGAATGCCTGGAGTGTGGAAAGAGCTTCAATCGGAGAGGAAGCCTTTATACACATCAAAGAATCCACTCAGGAGAGAAACCGCATAAATGTCTGGCGTGTGGAAAGAGCTTCAGTCAGAAAGGACACCTTTATAGACATCAAAGGATCCACTCAGGAGAGAAACCGCATAAATGCCTGGAGTGTGGAAAGAGCTTCAATCGGAGAGGAAGCCTTTATACACATCAAAGAATCCACTCAGGAGAGAAACCGCATAAATGCCTGGAGTGTGGAAAGAGCTTCAATCGGAGGGGAAGCCTTTATACACATCAAAGAATCCACACAGGAGAAAAACCATTTAAATGCCTGGAGTGTGGAAAGAGGTTCAATCGGAGGGGACACCTTTATGCACATCAAAGAATTCACTCAGGATCGAAACCACATGAATGCCTGGAGTGTGGAAAGAGGTTCAGTTGGAGGGGAGACCTTTATAGACATCAAAGGATCCACTCAGGAGAGAAACCGCATAAATGCCTGGAGTGTGGAAAGAGCTTCAATCGGAGAGGAAGCCTTTATACACATCAAAGAATCCACTCAGGAGAAAAACCATTTAAATGCCTGGAGTGTGGAAAGAGCTTCAATCGGAGGGGACACCTTTATGCACATCAAAGAATTCACTCAGGAGAGAAACCACATGAATGCCTGGAGTGTGGAAAGAGGTTCAGTCGGAGGGGAAGCCTTTATATACATCAACGGATCCACTCAGGAGAGAAACCACATGAATGCCTGGAGTGTGGAAATAGGTTCAGTTGGAGGGGACACCTTTATACACATCAAAGGATCCACTCAGGAGTGAAACCGCATAAATGTCTGGAATGTGGAAAGAGCTTCAATCAGAGGGGACACCTTTATACACATCAAAGGATCCACTCAGGAGAGAAACCGCATAAATGTCTGGAGTGTGGAAAGAGCTTCAATCAGAGGGGACACCTTTATACACATCAAAGGATCCACTCAGGAGAGAAACCGCATAAATGCCTGGAGTGTGGAAAGAGCTTCAGTCAGAGGGGACACCTTTATAGACATCAAAGGATCCACTCAGGAGAGAAACCGCATAAATGTCTGGAGTGTGGAAAGAGCTTCAGTCAGATGGGACACCTTTATGCACATCAAAGAATCCACTCAGGAGAGATTGAAACCAAGTCACATGCCTAGAGAGACCTTTTTGGTCTGAAACATTATTTGTATATTGCCAGCAACAATCTGGGTCCTTTGGCTGGGGGGCCGATGACTCAGTAACATTTTTAACTCCTTCACATCCAACTGCTCCAGCTATCCCAGCTTCTTTTTCCGCTTGCTGATTCAGATCCAGATCAAAGCCGAGCTTCGCCAACAGTTCTTTTCCTTCATCCAAAGATTTTGCCCGGTACATTTTCCCATCTTTAAAAACAATTATAATCGCCGGATATTGCCAGCTGAACCTAATGCCTCTTTGAAATAAGGCATCCGCAACTGGTCGCATTTTATTTCTGGCTTGTAATGTTTGCCTGGACAAATCTTTCAGAACCCTGATCGGGATCCCCTTACAATTAAGGTTGGTCATTTTCTTTAAATCTTTGTAGACTTCTGTAGCTGTTTTTTCAAAAAGAAATTTAATTATAATATCCCTTTGGATTCCACGTATGCCAAAAGCCCAATGCGCACGCACAATTTGATCTTCTTCAATTTTAATTTTATTGTCTTTAAACCATTGGCAAACATTCTGAATCATGTTTCTACCGTCAGCGAAATCTTGTTTGAACCCCCTCAAACGTATATTAGCTCTTCTTGATCTGTCCTCCAAAATATTTAACCGAAGACGATCTTGGTCCCTATCATCCTCCAACTTCTTCACCCTAACACCCTGTAGTGTTAGGTGGAGAAATTGACTGGCCTTTTTAAAAGGAAAAGAACTGGAGAGAGCGGAGCTGCCCAAGGAGGCCAGAGTTACGAGACAGAAGAAAAAAATGAACAGTTTGAAATAGTGTGATTCTTAAGGTTTTACCTACTTGTAAGGGGAGTGGTAAAGGCTTAGTCCTTAGATTCAACTTTAAATTTTGAATGAAATAAGTAAGGGGGGAGGCTTGGGGAGGGGGAGTGTGGGGTTTTTAATTTTGATGTGACTTTTTTTTTATTAAAAATGTTTAGGGGGAGCAGCAGATTCGGCAGAACCGAGCCTCCAATGGTGCCTGGCCGTCATAGCGGAAATTTTTTCCGCTCTTTTCTCTTGTTGAGAGAAGTGGGGGGGGCACTCTGGTGGGAAGATTTTTTTATAAACGTGGAAATCTCATTAAAGCTCTGGGTTGCAGGAGGGAAAAATGATAAATGGAAAAGTTATGAGTGATCAAATAATTATGGCAGTGAATATAAATGGTTTGGCATCGTCCTTGAAAAGGTATAGGTTAATGAAATTAGCAAAAGAAAATAGTGTGGACTTTTTGTTCCTCACTGAGACTCATAAGGCAAGGAAAAAGATGGATAAATTGATTAATAATTCTAGTGATTGGAAATGGATTTTTGAATCTCGGGGAAAAACAAACAGTAAGGGCGTAGCGATATCAATTCATCAACGGAATCAGTTTCAAGTGATACAAACAAAAGGGGATAATGAAGGTAGATTATTATTTGTTAAAGGTAAAGTTAATCAAATGATGATAACTTTAGCAGTAATATATGCTCCAAATGTAAATGCCAAACAATTTATATTGAATGCAAAACGTAAGCTAGATGCTTTCTCAGAAGGGACTGTGGTATTCGCAGGGGATTTTAACGTGGAAATAATGGCTAATAAGAAAGAAAAGAAACAATTGAATTTAAATAAATCAAATATGATAGACGCTCATGCTGATAAACTAAATAGGGGAACGTTTTACTCTGCAAGACACAACAAGTTTAGTTGTATTGATTATATATTAGTGAACAAATTAGGAAGTATTCAAATTAAAAAAGCAGAAATAAAAGGTAATTGGATCTCAGATCATGCTCCTATAATGGCGGTCTTGAAAATACATTTTATTAGGAAATGAAGAATTTGGAGATATAATCAGGTTGTCTCAGTGAATGAAATAAAGAAAAAATACAGAAAGACATTCAGGAATTTTTTAAAATAAATGAGGATGGGGAAATAAAGCAATCAGTAATTTGGGATACTAAAAAGGCAGTTATTAGAGGAAATTGTATTTAGCCTGGAGTCTTATTAAAAAAAGTTGGGGATGGGAAAAAGAGGAAAAGATTAGAGAGATAGAGACAATACGTGAAAGATTAAGGATAACAAGGAATAGGGAATGGAATAATTTATTAAAAATTAAGCAAAGACAATTAAAGGATATAGAAGAACAACAATGGAATAATATGAGGATGGCGGTAAAGCAGAGAATTGAAATATGGGGGGGAAAGTCAGCAAAACAAATGGCAAATTATTTGAAAAGAAGGAAAGAAAAATCAACTATTAATGTTCTAAGAGATAAAAATGGTTTATTAAAATATGATAATAGAGAGTTAGAAGTTGTAATGAAAGAATTTTATGAAAAACTATATGAGAAAGAATATGTCATTGTACAAGATATAGAGGTTAATGAAAAGCTAAATGAAGAAGAAAGACAACTGTTGAATGCAAATATAACAAAGGGAGAAATAATTAGAGTTATTAGAAATTTGAAACCTGGGAAGGCCCCAGGCCCTGATGGGTTTACAGGAGAATATTACAAAACGTATATGGATGTTTTATTACCACATTTGGAGAAATTATATAATAATGTTTTATTAAATATGGATATTCCACAAACGTGGAGAAACTCTGAAATTGTAACAATCCCAAAACCAGAACGAGATTTAAAAGAACCTGGTTCCTACCGCCCAATCAGTTTGCTAAACCAAGATTACAAGATTTTTATGAAAATTTTAGCAAATAGAAAATATATTACCCAGAATAATAGGGAAAGATCAATATGGGTTTATAAAAGGAAGAAGAATTTATGAACCAATTAGAAATATAGTGAATGTGTTACACCATGCTACAAGAACTAAACGGAAATTAGGATTGTTGAAGTTAGACGTTTATAAAGCTTTTGATAAAATAAATCATGATTATTTATTCCGATTATGTAAAACTTTAGATATGGGGAATAGGTTTAGTCATATAATAAAAGAAATATATATAAAAAAATACAGCTTATATCAGAGTAAATGGGAATAGAACGGATGAGATAGAAATAAATAATGGAACTAAGCAGGGGTGCCCCCTATCTCCGATGCTCTTCGTAATGGCAATTGAAACATTAGCCAATAAAATTAGAAAAGATAAACAGTGGAAGGGATACCAAATTGGAAATTTAGAATTAAAATTAAATCTCTTTGCCGATGATGCTATAATAGTTACAGAAACACCAATAGATATGTTGAAAAGAATGACTATTTTACCTCAAGAATTTAAAGAGCAATCAGGGTTAAGAGTAAATATGGAAAAATCAGAAATTATTTGTTTAAATACTGGACCCAAAGAACAGATTGAAATACGTAAAGTATCAGGTCTAAAATTGGGAAGTAAAAAGATGAAATACTTAGGAATATGGTTATTAAAAAATCCAGAAAGAATGGCCGAGTTTAATTATAATTTAGTATGGAAAAAGATTCAGAAGCAGATTAGAAGTTGGAAAAATAAAAATTTGAGAAGAATGGCAAAGATTAGGGCATTAAAAATGATGATAATTCCAAAAATGTTATATATATTACAAGTAATGCTGGGGACCTTCCCTAAAGCAAAATTAAAAGAGTGGGATAATAAATTGAATTTTTGGATTGAAGGTAATAAGAGACCAAGAATTAAAAAAAGGTGGTTGGTAGCCACGGAGAACGAAGGGGGGTGGGGAAACCCATGCCTGGAATATTATAGGGATGCTTATCAAATAGACAGACTAATGGATTTACAATTATTTGAAGAGAAATTCTGGGTAAGATTAGAAAAAGAAATTAATGATATAAAGGATGAAGAATTATTATTTAGGAAATGGAATAGGATAGATATAAACAGGTCAATAGATCCTGCTAAGGCAGTTATAGAGAGTTGGACGAAATGGCAAAGTAAATTGAAAATGACGAATTCTTAACTAGCGACGCTGCAGGTAATAAACATAAATAAGGAAGGTAATCTCACAAAGATAATAAGGGAATTAAGGAGTAAAGGAATAATGAGAATTGAGCAATTATATGAAAAAGATGGAAAGATTATTAGAAGTAAATTAGAGCAATGTCTGGGCCAAGAAAGATGGTTATAAGTTAATGCAATATGCACATATTTAAGTAGAAGTGAGAATAAAGAAACATTCCTCAGACATGAAACAATTTTAGAAAAGATATTAAAAGAAAAGAATAAGAGTACAAAAGCGCAAGTAGGAAATATATATAGGGTTTTATTACAAGTGGAGGAGGAAGTGGTAAAAGGATTGACAAGGTATTGGCAGGACGAATTAGAAATTAATGAATGGGAAATGGAAAGTGTAGTAGAAGATATTAGGAAGATTAAAAATACAAGGATAAGAGAGATGAGAAGAAAAATTTTACATAAATGGTATTATACACCATTACAATTAGCGCACTTCCAAAGGGAGAAGAAAGGGAATTGTTGGCATGGATGTAAAGAAAAGGGAGTATTTATGCATATGTTTTGGGAATGTGCTGAAGTTCAAAAATTTTGGAAGCAAATACAAATTGAGGTAAATAAGATGCTAAATATTAATTGGAGAATAACTAAGGAGGTGGCGCTATTAATAAAAAATAGTGAGGTAAAGGAATATGAAGAAATTAAAACTGCAGCAATAGAAAGTGCCCAAGCAACTATAGTGCTTGGGTGGAAAGATGCGAAGAAATGGAACATACAAAATTGGTGTAAGTATATGGTAGACCACATTCACTATCAAATAATGGAAATTAGATTACACAATTATAATGAAGTTAAATTGGTAGCAACGATGAAGCGGTGGGAAAAGGTTAAAAATTATATGTTAAATTTAATAGGCGATGTAAAAATAAAGAATAAAATTCAGTCACTCTATAAAGTATGAATAATGTAATCCAGAGTTGAGAAGTATATATGTAATAGAAATTGAATCTTCCCAATTGGTGGTGGGATTAATGTTTGTATTTTTGTAATTTGTCTGGTGGAGGGCACTATTCACAGTGCACTGTTTTATGTATTAGATTAATAAAAAATAAAAAGATTGTTAAAAATAAACAAAACAATCTGGGTCCTTTTACCATCCTCAGAAGGATGGATAACAGTCAAGGCTTGGGGGCTGTCAGAATCAAACTCCGGGGTGTGGACAATCTGCCTGCAATACTGCACTAAGAAGCTACTTGAATGTTTATCACAGACCTAATTACAGCTCATTAAGAAAGGTGCGAACTCTTACCCTTCATTGCCATCTCAATCTTTTGCCAACATGAGTGAATACTATATTCTCAGCCCAAACATTCAGGAGTAAGTAAACTTATGGACAGCACCATTTTATTATTCACTTTATTGCTCTACTTGGTTTAATGATCGTGCTCTTCTTTAATGCCAAACAGTGGAATTTGAATAATTTTACACACTTTTTCAAGGCCTCTGGGACAGGATAGCAGTCTTCCAGTATCTCAGGGGCTGCCCCAAAGAAGAGGGAGTCAAGCTATTCTCCAAAGCGCCTAAAGGCAGGACAAGAAGCAACGGATGGAAACTCATCAAGGAGAGAAGCAACCTAGAACTAAGGAGGAATTTCCTGACAGTGAAGACAATTAACCAGTGGAACTACCTGCCTCCAGAAGCGGTGAATGTTCCAACACTGGAAGTTTTTAAGAGACTGGACAGCCATTTGTCTGAAATGTTCTAGGGTTTCCTGCCTGAGCAGGGGTTGGACTAGAAGACCTCCAAGGTCCCTTCCAGCTCTCTTCTTCCTTCCTTCCTTCCTTCCTTCCTTCCTTCCTTCCTTCCTTCCTTCCTTCCTTTTTTCCTTCCTTCCTTCCTTCCTTCCTTCCTTCCTTCCTTCCTTCCTTCCTCCTCCTCCTCCTATTATTATTATTATTATTATTATTATTATGTTCATTCTGAAAAAGTAATTCTTTCCCCTGCTCTATAAGATAGTTGAAAACTCGGAGTGCTTCAATGCAAGCTACAGAGCTTGGGGGGCTTCTGGATTTGAGGGCATTTGCATTGCTCTGACATCCAGCACCAACGTCTGCAGGGGGAGAGTGGAGCCAGGCATCCCCATCCAGGCTGAACAGGGAGTCCTCGACGTACGACCACAATGGAGCTCAAAATGTCACTTGCTAAGCGAGACATTTGTGAAGTGAGTTTTGCCCCATTTTATGACCTTTCTTGCCACAGTGGTTAAGCCAGGGGGGTCTTCCAACTTGGCCCTTTTGAAATGACCAAAAGTCAGTTCAAAATAAGTGGGCACCTCCCCCCAATTCCCTGCCCTTGGATATCCCAGAGAACCACTCTGAAAAAACCCTGAGTGGACACTGCCTTCTCTTTCAGGGAGGTCGGACACGGTCTGCAAAAACCACTTCCAAGCTGGCTTATCATCATGGAGCCGTGATAGTGAATTGCTCGGGGTGCAACAACCATCGTGTGATTGCTGATAACTTGGTCTGGTTCTCTGACTTGGAGGGGAAAAGGTGGGCGTGACATCCTTTGCCCCCCCCCCTTTGTCTTCAGGATTTGATGCTTCAGCTGCTGAAGCTGGAATGAGTTCCTGGGAACAGTTCAGACCTGACATTGGTTGTTAGTGAAGGCAAATTCAAATTTAGAATAGAGCTGGAAGGGACCTTGAAGGTCTCATAGTCCAGCTCCATACTCAAGCAGGAGCCCTGATATACCAGGCATGTCAAAGTGATGGCCCACGGGCTGGATGTGTCATGCCGAAACCTCTCCCACCCCATTGCCAGCAGTTGGAAAAAGGCACAAGTTGGACACCTGTTCTCTACCCAAACCCAAATCTTGCAACCTTTCTTTATATGTTTTAGTCTTCAGCCCTTTAAGTATCTTTGTTGCTCTTCTTTGCATTTTTTCCAAAGTCTGACCAGGTGGGTGATTACAGATGCCCATTGAAATGGATGGGTAAGTTTGGGGGGGGAGGGAGTTAATTTGCAAATGTCCTGGCAGATAAACAGGTGTATTGTTTTGCCAGTCAGCTGCAGGAAGGAAATGAGAGAGGTGCCAGCCCAGGGTTGGGGGTCTATGTCTCAGGGCAGGCCGGCCCAGGTAGCAGCTGTAACAGGAGCCCCCTCCAAAGGGGGCATAGGAGGAAAATGTGTGCCTCTGTGGCAGCTTCGGCATCAGGTGCCAAGAGGCCAAAGGAGGTTTGAAAAACCGTGTATTAAGGGGAGAGGCGTGGGAGGGGGTTTCTCCCTCTGCTGCAGTTTTGCAATGGGGTCCTTGGGAGAGAAGGGGCCACAGAGGAGAAGCGGGGTCTGGGGAGGGAGGGGCTGGTGATGCAGCCAGAGGGGAGGGGGCTGACTGAGCCAACCCTGGTGCAGCCCCTGTGGTGTTTTTTGCAGTTATCCTTCCTGACTGCTTGACGGCCTCCCAGGAAAATTATGGGAATAGAAAGGTTTAAAGTCAAACAATAGATATAATTGCATAGCCTCCTTTTCCCCCCCATGCACGAAAAGGTTCCGGTGTGAATGCAGAGCGAGTCAAGGGAGTCTCTTCTTAAAAGCTTCTAGTGTTGGAGCATTCACAGCTTCTGGAGGCGGGTAGTTCCACCGGCTAACACTTCTCCCTGTCAGGAGATTCCTCCTTCCTTCCCGGGTCAGTCTCCCTCCGTCGCCGCTTCTCCCGCCTTCAGGGGGGCTTCGGGGAAGAGCGGGGCCCCCTCCTCTTCGGGGCACCCCCCAGATAGGGGAAGGCTGCTCTCACCTCCCCCCCGCCCTTCTCCCCCCCTGCTCCGACCCCCGCCGCCCGGGAGAGGGGCTGCCTGGGGGCTGCGGGGGGAGCCTGGCCGGAGCCCCCAGGGGGAAGGAGGCAGGAAGCCCCCCCAGATGCCCCCCCGCCCTGCCTAGGGAGACCCCCAGTGGGGGGAGGGGCAAGGGGGGAGAAGACTTCAAGGGGAGCCCCTCGTCCCACCCCCTTGCCGAAGAGAAGCTTCGCTACTGCGCAGGCGCCATGTGGCTGATAGTTGGGAGGAAGGAGGACGCCGATTGGTCGCTCTGGGGAGGGCAGCGATTGGCAGGAGGCCTCCTCGGGGCGGTCCATTCAAAGGAAAGAGGAAAAGCAACCAGGAAGAGGCCTCGCCGCAAAGTCCCGCCTCCACTTCCGGGAACGAATAGAACTGAGGCGCCCGAATGGCTCTCCCGCGGGCTGGCTCGCAATCCAGGTAGGGCGCAGGGGATGCTGGGAATCGCAGACCGAGAGGCGCTCTGGGGGAGGGAGGGGGGAGACCCTGCCTGGCTGGACGGGCGCTGCGAGGGAGGCCTGCCCGGAAAGTCTCGCTGAGAGGCGCCATATGATGATGGACCCGGGGAAGCGCGACGTAGATTGGGCGCTTTGGGGAGGGCAGCGATTGGCAGGAGGACTCCTCGGGGCGGTCCATTCAAAGGAAAGAGGAAGAACAGCAAAGTCCCGCCTCCACTTCCGGGAACGAATAGCACTGAAGCGCCCTAATTGGTTCATCCACGGAGGGGCTCGGAGCCAGGGAGGGCGCAAGGGATGCTGGGAGACGCAGTCCGAGAGGCTCTCTGGCGGAGGAGGGAGGGTGGGGGGAGGCCGAGGCCTGGTCTGGCTGGACGGGCGCTTGGAGGGAGGCCTGCCCGGAAAGTCTCGCTGAGAGGCGGAGGCTTCGGCATTCCTCCCCGGGCGGGCCTGGGACTCCCCTCCGGGAAGGGACGAAGCCGTGACCTGCCTCTCCTCCTCTCCCTTCGCCCCTGCAGGAGGACGCGCGAACCCGGCGGAGGAAGGAAGGAAGGACGGAGGCGCCGCCCGAGAGGAGAGGAGGCCCCGCGGAGCAGCCCCGGGAGGAGACGGCGGGGGAGGCCCGGCAGGGATGAGCCGAAGGGGACTCCGGGAAAGGAGGCCTCCTGGAGGGAGAAGCGGGGAGCAGGAAATGGGCGGAGGCCCCGAGACGGACCTTGAGGGCGGAGGGTCCTTCAGAAGAGGCGGAAGACTTGGGAGTCCCCAGAGAATCCAGGAGGGAGGAAAGAAATATGAATGTGCAGATTGTGGAAAATCCTTCAAAAGAAATTCAGTTCTTGTAAACCATCTAAGAATCCACTCAGGAGAGAAACCACATAAATGCCTGGAGTGTGGAAAGAGCTTCAGTCAGAGGGGACACCTTTATAGACATCAAAGGATCCACTCAGGAGAGAAACCGCATAAATGTCTGGAGTGTGGAAAGAGCTTCAGTTGCAGCAGCAGCCTTTATATACATCAAAGGATCCACTCAGGAGAGAAAACAAATAAATGCCTGGAGTGTGGAAAGAGCTTCAGTCAGAGGGGAAGCCTTTATAGACATCAAAGGATCCACTCAGGAGAGAAACCGCATAAATGTGTGGAGTGTGGAAAGAGCTTCAGTCAGAGGGGAAGCCTTTATAGACATCAAAGGATCCACTCAGGAGAGAAACCCCATGAATGCCTGGAGTGTGGAAAGAGCTTCAGTGAGAGGGGAAGCCTTTATCTACATCAACGGATCCACTCAGGAGAGAAACCCCATGAATGCCTGGAGTGTGGAAAGAGCTTCACTCAGAGGGGAAGCCTTTATATACATCAACGGATCCACTCAGGAGAGAAACCGCATGAATGCCCAGAGTGTGGAAAGAGGTTCAATCGGAGGGGAAGCCTTTATACACATGAAAGGATCCACTCAGGAGAGAAACCGCATAAATGTCTGGAGTGTGGAAAGAGCTTCAGTCAGAGGGGACACTTTTATGCACATCAAAGTATTCACTCAGGAGAGAAACCGCATGAATGCCTGGAGTGTGGAAAGAGGTTCAGTTGGAGGGGAAGCCTTTATACACATCAAAGGATCCACTCAGGAGAGAAACCGCATAAATGCCTGGCGTGTGGAAAGAGCTTCAATCGGAGGGGAAACCTTTATACACATCAAAGGATCCACTCAGGAGAGAAACCGCATAAATGTCTGGAGTGTGGAAAGAGCTTCAATCAGAGGGGACACCTTTATACACATCAAAGGATCCACTCAGGAGAGAAACCGCATAAATGTCTGGAGTGTGGAAAGAGCTTCAGTGAGAGGGGAAGCCTTTATACACATCAAAGGATCCACTCAGGAGAGAAACCGCATAAATGCCTGGAGTGTGGAAAGAGCTTCAATCGGAGGGGGAACCTTTATACACATCAAAGGATCCACTCAGGAGAGAAACCGCATAAATGCCTGGAGTGTGGAAAGAGCTTCAATCTGAGGGGAAGCCTTTATACACATCAAAGAATCCACTCAGGAGAGATTGAAACCAAGTCACATGCCTAGACAGACCTTTTTGGTCTGAAACATTATTTGTATATTGCCAGCAACAATCTGGGTCCTTTGGCTGGGGGGCCGATGACTCAGTAACATTTTTAACTCCTTCACATCCAACTGCTCCAGCTATCCCAGCTTCTTTCTCCGCTTGCTGATTCAGATCCAGATCAAAGCCGAGCTTCGCCAACAGTTCTTTTCCTTCATCCAAAGATTTTGCCCGGTACATTTTCCCATCTTTAAAAACAATTATAATCGCCGGATATTGCCAGCTGAACCTAATGCCTCTTTGAAATAAGGCATCCGCAACTGGTCGCATTTTATTTCTGGCTTGTAATGTTTGCCTGGACAAATCTTTCAGAACCCTGATCGGGATCCCCTTACAATTAAGGTTGGTAATTTTCTTTAAATCTTTGTAGACTTCTGTAGCTGTTTTTTCAAAAAGAAATTTAATTATAATATCCCTTTGGATTCCACGTATGCCAAAAGCCCAATGTGCACGCTCAATTTGATCTTCTTCAATTTTAATTTTATTGTCTTTAAACCATTGGCAAACATTCTGAATCGTGTTTCTACCGTCAGCGAAATCTTGTTTGAACCCCCTCAAACGTATATTAGCTCTTCTTGATCTGTCCTCCAAAATATTTAACCGAAGACGATCTTGGTCCCTATCATCCTCCAACTTCTTCACCCTAACACCCTGTAGTGTTAGGTGGAGAAATTGAAGCGCTGGAAGAAAGACTGGCCTTTTTAAAAGGAAAAGAACTGGAGAGAGCGGAGCTGCCCAAGGAGGCCAGAGTTACGAGACAGAAGAAAAAAATGAACAGTTTGAAATAGTGTGATTCTTAAGGTTTTACCTACTTGTAAGGGGAGTGATAAAGGCTTAGTCCTTAGATTCAACTTTAAATTTTGAACGAAATAAGTAAGGGGGGAGGCATGGGGAGGGGGAGTGTGGGGTTTTTAATTTTGATGTGACTTTTTTAATTAAAAATGTTTAGGGGGAGCAGCAGATTCGGCAGAACCGAGCCTCCAATGGTGCCTGGCCATCATAGCGGAAATTTTTTCCGCTCTTTTCTCTTGTTGAGAGAAGTGGGGGGGCACTCTGGTGGGACGATTTTTTTATAAACGTGGAAATCTCATTAAAGCTCTGGGTTGCAGGAGGGAAAAATGATAAATGGAAAAGTTATGAGTGATCAAATAATTATGGCAGTGAATATAAATGGTTTGGCATCGTCCTTGAAAAGGTATAGATTAATGAAATTAGCAAAAGAAAATAGTGTGGACTTTTTGTTCCTCACTGAGACTCATAAGGCAAGGAAAAAGATGGATAAATTGATTAATAATTCTAGTGATTGGAAATGGATTTTTGAATCTCGGGGAAAAACAAACAGTAAGGGCGTAGCGATATTAATTCATCAACGGAATCAGTTTCAAGTGATACAAACAAAAGGGGATAATGAAGGTAGATTATTATTTGTTAAAGGTAAAGTTAATCAAATGATGATAACTTTAGCAGTAATATATGCTCCAAATGTAAATGCCAAACAATTTATATTGAATGCAAAACGTAAGCTAGATGCTTTCTCAGAAGGGACTGTGGTATTCGCAGGGGATTTTAACGTGGAAATAATGGCTAATAAGAAAGAAAAGAAACAATTGAATTTAAATAAATTAAATATGATAGACGCTCATGCTGATAAACTAAATAGGGGAACGTTTTACTCTGCAAGACACAACAAGTTTAGTTGTATTGATTATATATTAGTGAACAAATTAGGAAGTATTCAAATTAAAAAAGCAGAAATAAAAGGTAATTGGATCTCAGATCATGCTCCTATAATGGCGGTCTTGAAAATACATTTTATTAGGAAACAAAGAATTTGGAGATATAATCAGGTTGTCTCAGTGAATGAAAAAAATAAAGAAAAAATACAGAAAGACATTCAGGAATTTTTTAAAATAAATGAGGATGGGGAAATAAAGCAATCAGTAATTTGGGATACTAAAAAGGCAGTTATTAGAGGAAATTGTATTAGCCTGGAGTCTTTTATTAAAAAAAGTTGGGGATGGGAAAAAGAGGAAAAGATTAGAGAGATAGAGACAATACGTGAAAGATTAAGGATAACAAGGAATAGGGAATGGAATAATTTATTAAAAATTAAGCAAAGACAATTAAAGGATATAGAAGAACAACATTGGAATAATATGAGGATGGCGGTAAAGCAGAGAATTGAAATATGGGGGGAAAAGTCAGCAAAACAAATGGCAAATTATTTGAAAAGAAGGAAAGAAAAATCAACTATTAATGTTCTAAGAGATAAAAATGGTTTATTAAAATATGATAATAGAGAGTTAGAAGTTGTAATGAAAGAATTTTATGAAAAACTATATGAGAAAGAACATGTCATTGTACAAGATATAGAGGTTAATGAAAAGTTAAATGAAGAAGAAAGACAACTGTTGAATGCAAATATAACAAAGGGAGAAATAATTAGAGTTATTAGAAATTTGAAACCTGGGAAGGCCCCAGGCCCTGATGGGTTTACAGGAGAATATTACAAAACGTATATGGAGGTTTTATTACCACATTTGGAGAAATTATATAATAATGTTTTATTAAATATGGATATTCCACAAACGTGGAGAAACTCTGAAATTGTAACAATCCCAAAACCAGAACGAGATTTAAAAGAACCTGGTTCCTACCGCCCAATCAGTTTGCTAAACCAAGATTACAAGATTTTTATGAAAATTTTAGCAAATAGATTAGAAAATATATTACCCAGAATAATAGGGAAAGATCAATATGGGTTTATAAAAGGAAGAAGAATTTATGAACCAATTAGAAATATAGTGAATGTGTTACACCATGCTACAAGAACTAAACGGAAATTAGGATTGTTGAAGTTAGACGTTTATAAAGCTTTTGATAAAATAAATCATGATTATTTATTCCGATTATGTAAAACTTTAGATATGAGGAATAGGTTTAGTCATATAATAAAAGAAATATATAAAAAAAATACAGCTTATATCAGAGTAAATGGGAATAGAACGGATGAGATAGAAATAAATAATGGAACTAAGCAGGGGTGCCCCCTATCTCCGATGCTCTTCGTAATGGCAATTGAAACATTAGCCAATAAAATTAGAAAAGATAAACAGTGGAAGGGATACCAAATTGGAAATTTAGAATTAAAATTAAATCTCTTTGCCGATGATGCTATAATAGTTACAGAAACACCAATAGATATGTTGAAAAGAATGACTATTTTACTTCAAGAATTTAAAGAGCAATCAGGGTTAAGAGTAAATATGGAAAAATCAGAAATTATTTGTTTAAATACTGGACCCAAAGAACAGATTGAAATACGTAAAGTATCAGGTCTAAAATTGGGAAGTAAAAAGATGAAATACTTAGGAATATGGTTATTAAAAAATCCAGAAAGAATGGCCGAGTTTAATTATAATTTAGTATGGAAAAAGATTCAGAAGCAGATTAAAAGTTGGAAAAATAAAAATTTGAGAAGAATGGCAAAGATTAGGGCATTAAAAATGATGATAATTCCAAAAATGTTATATATATTACAAGTAATGCCGGGGACCTTCCCTAAAGCAAAATTAAAAGAGTGGGATAATAAATTGAATTTTTGGATTGAAGGTAATAAGAGACCAAGAATCAAAAAAAGGTGGTTAGTAGCCACGGAGAACGAAGGGGGGTGGGGAAACCCATGCCTGGAATATTATAGGGATGCTTATCAAATAGATAGACTAATGGATTTACAATTATTTGAAGAGAAATTCTGGGTAAGATTAGAAAAAGAAATTAATGATATAAAGGATGAAGAATTATTATTTAGGAAATGGAATAGGATAGATATAAACAGGTTAATAGATCCTGCTAAGGCAGTTATAGAGAGTTGGATGAAATGGCAAAGTAAATTGAAAATGACGAATTCTAAACTAGCGACGCTGCAGGTAATAAACATAAATAAGGAAGGTAATCTCACAAAGATAATAAGGGAATTAAGGAGTAAAGGAATAATGAGACTTGAGCAATTATATGAAAAAGATGGAAAGATTATTAGAAGTAAATTAGAGCAATGTCTGGGCCAAGAAAGATGGTTATAATGCAATATGCACATATTTAAGTAGAAGTGAGAATAAAGAAACATTCCCCAGACATGAAACAATTTTAGAAAAGATATTAAAAGAAAAGAATAAGAGTACAAAAGCGCAAGTAGGAAATATATATAGAAGTATATATGTAATAGAAATTGAATCTTCCCAATTGGCGGTGGGATTAATGTTTGTATTTTTGTAATTTGTCTGGTGGAGGGCACTATTCACAGTGCACTGTTTTATGTATTAGATTAATAAAAAATAAAAAGATTGTTAAAAAAAACCAAAACAATCTGGGTCCTTTTACCATCCTCAGAAGGATGGATAACAGTCAAGGCTTGAGGGCTGTCAGAATCAAACTCCGGGGTGTGGACAATCTGCCTGCAATACTGCACTAAGAAGCTACTTGAATGTTTATCACAGACCTAATTACAGCTCATTAAGAAAGGTGCGAACTCTTACCCTTCATTGCCATCTCAATCTTTTGCCAACATGAGTGAATACTATATTCTCAGCCCAAACATTCAGGAGTAAGTAAACTTATGGACAGCACCATTTTATTATTCACTTTATTGCTCTACTTGGTTTAATGCTCGTGCTCTTCTTTAATGCCAAACAGTGGAATTTGAATAATTTTACACACTTTTTCAAGGCCTCTGGGACAGGATAGCAGTCTTCCAGTATCTCAGGGGCTGCCCCAAAGAATAGGGAGTCAAGCTATTCTCCAAAGCGCCTAAAGGCAGGACAAGAAGCAACGGATGGAAACTCATCAAGGAGAGAAGCAACCTAGAACTAAGGAGGAATTTCCTGACAGTGAAGACAATTAACCAGTGGAACTACCTGCCTCCAGAAGCGGTGAATGTTCCAGCACTGGAAGTTTTTAAGAGACTGGACAGCCATTTGTCTGAAATGTTGTAGGGTTTCCTGCCTGAGCAGGGGTTGGACTAGAAGACCTCCAAGGTCCCTTCCAGCTCTCTTCTCCTTCCTTCCTTCCTTCCTTCCTTCCTTCCTTCCTTCCTTCCTCCTCCTCCTCCTTCTATTATTATTATTATTATTATTATTATTATTATTATTATTATTATTATTATTATGTTCATTCTGAAAAAGTAATTCTTTCCCCTGCTCTATAAGATAGTTGAAAACTCGGGGTGCTTCAATGCAAGCTACAGAGCTTGGGGGGCTTCTGGATTTGAGGGCATTTGCATTGCTCTGACATCCAGCACCAACGTCTGCAGGGGGAGAGTGGAGCCAGGCATCCCCATCCAGGCTGAACAGGGAGTCCTCGACGTACGACCACAATGGAGCTCAAAATTTCACTTGCTAAGCGAGACATTTGTGAAATGAGTTTTGTCCCATTTTATGACCTTTCTTGCCACAGTGGTTAAGCCAGGGGGGTCTTCCAACTTGGCCCTTTTAGGACTCTTGGACTTCAACTCCCAGAATTCCTCAGCTAGCATGCCAGGCTGAGGAATTCTGGGAGGGGTCTTCAAACTTGGCCCTTTTAGGACTCTTGGACTTCCACTCCCAGAATTCCTCAGCCAGCATGCCTGGCTGAGGAATTCTGGGAGTTGAAGTCCACCAGTCCTAAAAGGGCCAAGTTGGAAGACCCCCGGGTTAAATGAATCTCTGCAAAAAAAACAAATTATAAATGAGATGTGAAGATTTCCCCAGAAGAAATTAGGCGGGAGAAAAAAGGGGGCGGGGCTGAGGGGAAATCAAGTGGGGGGGGAAGGGCGGGGCCGAGGGGAAATCAAACTGAAAAGGGGGCGCGGCTGAGGAAAATGAAGCGGGGGGAGGAAGGGGCGGGGCCGAGGGGCAATCAAACTGAAAAGGGGGCGCGGCTGAGGAAAATGAAGCGGGGAGGAAGGGGCGGGGCCGAGGGGCAATCAAACTGAAAAGGGGGCGCGGCTGAGGAAAATGAAGTGGGGGGAGGAAGGGGCGGGGCCGAGGGGCAATCAAACTGAAAAGGGGGCGCGGCTGAGGAAAATGAAGCGGGGGAGGAAGGGGCGGGGCCGAGGGGCAATCAAACTGAAAAGGGGGCGCGGCTGAGGAAAATGAAGCGGGGGAGGAAGGGGCGGGGCCGAGGGGCAATCAAACTGAAAAGGGGGCGCGGCTGAGGAAAATGAAGCGGGGGGAGGAAGGGGCGGGGCCGAGGGGCAATCAAACTGAAAAGGGGGCGCGGCTGAGGAAAATGAAGCGGGGGAGGAAGGGGCGGGGCCGAGGGGCAATCAAACTGAAAAGGGGGCGCGGCTGAGGAAAATGAAGTGGGGGGAGGAAGGGGCGGGGCCGAGGGGCAATCAAACTGAAAAGGGGGCGCGGCTGAGGAAAATGAAGCGGGGGGAGGAAGGGGCGGGGCCGAGGGGCAATCAAACTGAAAAGGGGGCGCGGCTGAGGAAAATGAAGTGGGGGGAGGAAGGGGCGGGGCCGAGGGGCAATCAAACTGAAAAGGGGGCGCGGCTGAGGAAAATGAAGTGGGGGGAGGAAGGGGCGGGGCCGAGGGGCAATCAAACTGAAAAGGGGGCGCGGCTGAGGAAAATGAAGTGGGGGGAGGAAGGGGCGGGGCCGAGGGGCAATCAAACTGAAAAGGGGGCGCGGCTGAGGAAAATGAAGTGGGGGGAGGAAGGGGCGGGGCCGAGGGGCAATCAAACTGAAAAGGGGGCGCGGCTGAGGAAAATGAAGTGGGGGGAGGAAGGGGCGGGGCCGAGGGGCAATCAAACTGAAAAGGGGGCGCGGCTGAGGAAAATGAAGCGGGGGAGGAAGGGGCGGGGCCGAGGGGCAATCAAACTGAAAAGGGGGCGCGGCTGAGGAAAATGAAGCGGGGGAGGAAGGGGCCGGGCCGAGAGCGAAATCAAACTGAAAAAGCGGGCGGGGCCGAAGGGAAATCAAGTGGGCGTGAAGAGGCGGGGCCGAGGAGAGTGACGTAACCAGACCCAGCGCCTGGTGGATTCCCTGCCCGCTCTCCGTAGCCGGAAGTACTGGCGGAAGTCCTACCCCCTACTTCCGTTTCCGCCGGTGGTGGCTATGGTGCGAAGGTAGGCTCCGCTGTGAAACGGGCGGGAAGAGGGAGGGAGGGTTAATGGCCGGGGGGGTGGGAAGTGGCCTGCTCTGACCGCTGCGGTTCCTCGGCAGGAGCGGCCAGAGCGGGAGGGCGGCCGCCGTGGGCCCGTTCCAGGAGAGCGACGAGGGTGAGTCGGGGGGCGCAGGACCGGGGGGGGCAAGGGTCTCGGCTGCGGCCTGACGGGACCCTCCCAACCGCCCACCTCTCTCCGCAGACGAGGACTTCGCCGCGCCGCCGAAGAGGGCCCGCCCCGCCGGGAGGAGGTGAGGGAGAGAAGGGCGGCGGGCCTGGGAGGAGGGGGGTTGCCTATGGAGATACACGCATGCGTGGATATAGGGGGGTCTGTGTGTGTGTGTGTGAATGTACACATATATGTGTCTGTGTATTGTAGGTGAATATATATGTGTACATCAATAAACATATAAGTGCATATACGTATATATAAATATAAATAGGTTCGTATGGTTTATATATAAATATACCGGTATGTGTGTGTATTGTATGATGTTATCCAGTCATATTTTATATATATACACACATACATAGACACACACACAGACATACAGACATATATATATATACACACACATACATACATACATACACACATACATACATATATATATATATATGTTGAGAAAAGTAGTCAAACACTGGGATAAATATAAAAACAACTTTTTAATAAACTAACAACGTTTGTCGGCTAACTGCCAGCGTCGTCAGAGTGGAATGCCGGAGGTTTGAAAGCCTGCTCGTAAGACTGGCAGTTTGTGCGCTCTGCTCATAGAATGCTTCACCGGTCTTACCCCCCCCCCCAGTTGACAGTATTGCTTCTAATGTGTGCGTGTGTGTGTGTCTAAATATCCAATACAGAAATATATATGCGTGTTTGCTTGTATGTGTGTGTGTGAGCAAACACGTAAACACATATTTCTGTATTGGATATTCAGACAGACAGATATACGTACATGACTGAATGGATAACATCATACAATACACATTTATATATAAACCATACAACAGACATTTGTGTGTGTGTGTGTGTGTATATATATGTTCATTTACATGTAAGTGTATGTGTGTAGATAGATATACATAGATATACATAGATAGACAGACAGACAGACATTTTTGTATTGGATATAAATGTATGTAAATATATATATATATATGTTCATTTACATGTAAGTATGTGTGTAGATAGATATAGATAGATATAAATAGATATAGATAGACATAGATATATATAGAGAGAGATAGATATACATAGATAGACAGACATTTTTGTATTGGATATAAATGTATGTAAATATATACATGTATGCATTTATATCCCCAAACTACATTGTTTGTGATAATGTTATTGGTGGATTGCAAATTTGCCTTGAGCAGCAAACACCAGTTGTAAAGGAGTTGCAGTTTTAGGATACATCAACAGAATTGTTACATTGTCTGCCCTCCCAAAGTGTGAAAAAAATACTGCAAAAATTCTGTCTGTAGCAGTCTTCCCTTTTATTTCCAGCTAAAAGATTATTCGCTCTGTTAACAAAGATTTAGGATGCCGAAGATTTGCCGTTTATTGGACCAGCTGGTTTAGTAAAAGTTATTCTGTTGTTGTGCCTGAACTTGAATGACATCTGTTGTTTCCAGTTGTCGGTCTGTAGAATTTGGGGATGGCCAGTGGCTGGACGATGGAGAGTCACATGCCCAACCTTGTTTTTGGGTTTCAGACTTCCCCTGGATGAGAAAGTTTTCCAGAGAGACTTGGAAGTTACCTTAGCCCTGTCACTGAACGAATATGCGGGAAACAAAGATAAAACACAGGAAAAAGGTGACTCTTAAACTCTCAAGCTAAAAATGCCGGTTTTATTTACCTTTGGGGGAGCAGCCATACGTCATTTCTTGAAATGGTTTATTTTCTCGCCTTACTTTGAGTTGATAGAACAGTCAAGCTATACAAAATGTAGCATGTTTCCCTACTGCTACTTTGGCCAGTCAGGGGCTGTCTTTGGCATTTGTCTGAAATGGTACAGGATTTCCTGCCTGAGCAGGGGGTTGGACTAGAAGACCTCCAAGGTCCCTTCCAACTTTATTATTATTATTATTATTATTCATTGGTCAACTTCTATACGAGCTAATTTCATTTTGAGTGGCCCACAGCTCTAGTGTCTGGTGTGCCTGTAAACCCTACAGTTTATTTCTTTTACCTAAATTCCCAGTGACGTTTAAGCAAAGACAGGTGCAATTCGGATTGCTGTCAGAGTGATAGTGGCTTTTTCAGTGAATGGAAAGTGGGTGAGACAGTCTGAGCCCTTGTATGGGGTGTAGGTGCCCTCTCCAGAATGCAAGACAAGCGCAGCAGAAGCCACAAGGAGTCTTCCTCATGAGACAACATAGCCCATGATTCTCTTGTTTTTCTTCTGAAGCATCGTCCTCACCGTTTGATTTCAATTCCAGATCGCCTTGCTGAACCAAAGGCAGCCTCTCAGGATTTCAAACAGGAAGCTGTGATATCCACGCCAGAGACGGACAATGATGAAAACCTCCGGGCCAGTAAGATTGACCTAATCCTTTCCCTAATATCGTGCCCTAAGTTTGTCTTTTGGGTCCCCCCTCTCTCTTTTCTCTTAAATTGCATTTGCTCATTTTACTTGAGAATACCTGACTGTAACTATCCACGTGACCCTTTTAGTTCACCGCATTTTGAAACTCAAGTGATTTCACACACAGCATCCCGCCTCGGAATAATTGTGAGCCAGCACAGTGAATAGAATTCTATTCTAGAAGAAGATTTTTCTGCAGGCCAGAATGAAACAAGCATACATTCCCTTTTTGCGGCCTTGTCATCCCTTAATTCGTTCATTCCACGTGGCACCAGGAAGGGCATCCAGCGGGCAACTGAATTTCATTTTTGATGTGTGCTGTTGTGCCCACAGTAAAAAAGAAATGACAATAAAGCTTATCTTATCTAATAAAACAAGTGTGGCATCGTTAAAATATTTACTACGTTGCTGTGAATCTTTCTGTTAAAAGTTCTCTGGAGTTTCCTGTCATCAATACAGTCGTGCAGTCTGGGCAAGGGTAGTGTGCAATTAATCTGCATGTCTTAAAAGGAAGGATTTATTTGGTAACCGTCCGTCCATTCATTGTTTTTCTGTTTTTCCTGTGATTAGGTCAGGAAAACGCTCAGCCACATTTGGAAATGGAATTCGGTTCTTCGGAATCCGTTGGGAAACCTTTGAAGACTTCGAGCCCTTCAGTGGCCAAGAAGCCCAGCTGGACACCCCCAGGTATGTTAACACTGGTTTGGGATGACCCAGCCTCTTGTCTGCCTGGGCATCTCAGTTCAGGAAGAAAGCATCCTGGGACATGGGAAGGAATTTATATGAGGCATTTTTCCACTTCAGAGGATGGAGCACAGCTGGCCCAGAAACCAAGACTGTTGCCTCCCCGGATCAGATAACAGCTGTGGGACAACACACTGTTTATTAAGCGCTTATGAACTGTAAACGTTAAAAAAAAACCAATAAAAAATTTAAAAAAAAAGAACTTACAGTGCTTTCCCCTGTAAGTATTTTTTTTCCCTGGGAAAAAAATACAAGCCAGATTTGACATTCTGACAGCTTTGGAGGGTGCCCCCACACCCAGTCATGTGATCAGATTTTGGGTGTGCTCATCAGCTGCTCTTATTTATGGCTGTTTGCAGCGTCCCAGTGACCACGATGGACCATGTTTTTGTTTCCAGAAACTCTCACTTGCTTGTGGTTTCTGGCAAAAAGACATCCGTTGCAGCCAACACATTTGCTTAACAGAAATGGCTTGTCAGAAATGGTATAGGGTTCCCTGCCTGAGCAGGGGGTTGGACTAGATGACCTCCAAGGTCCCTTCCAACTTTATTACTATTATTATTATCATCATCATCACCGTGGTGTGCGCTTTGTGTTTCTCACGCTTGATGAACGGCTGCTGCAAAAAAGGGTTGGTAAAATCGGGCGGGGTCACGTGATGACCCCCGCTTAATAACCACAATTCCAGGTGCAGTTTGGACTGTAAGTCAAGGACTACCACCCGGGATCTGGGTGTCTTACGAAAGCCCCCCCCTCCCAGAATCTGTTGTGACGTAGTGTTTTTGCAATTTGTTTTTTCAGGTGCATCTGGAAGCAAGACCATCTTGTTGGGAAGAGCGCCGGTTAAATCACCGGTTCAGGGTCTCCGTCTCGGCCTCTCCAGACATGCCAAAGTGAAGCCCTTGCACCCACATTGTGCTGGGACTTAAGAGCGCTTAGGCTGGCACGAGAAGGCTGCAGATGGAGGTGGGAACGGAGGGAAGATCTTGGTTTTAAAAATAGGGAACCTGGTGCAAGCAATAAAGGCATTCCAGTCTGGAAAAGGTTTTGCCTTCTAAAACTGAGTTTTGTAAAACGGGACTATTGTCCCTTAAAGTATTCAGTCATAATGCCATGGGTTTATTTACTGTCCCTTGAAATATCCAGTCATAATGCCATGGGTTCATTTACTGTCCCTTGAAATATCCAGTCATAATGCCATGGGTTTATTTACTGTCCTTTAAAATATCCAGTCATAATGCCATGGGTTTATTTACTGTCCCTTGAAATATCCAGTCATAATGCCATGGGTTTATTTACTGTCCCTTGAAATATCCAGTCATAATGCCATGGGTTTATTTACCTTCCGTTGAAATATCCAGTCATAATGCCATGGGTTCATTTATTGTCCCTTAAAATATCCAATCATAATGCCATGGTTCCATCTTCTTCCCCTGAAATGCTCCAAAGATTTGACCCAGTCTTCTAGTTTTATCCCTGTTTGGCCAATGAGGATTGCGTAACCAGCCACATAGGACAATTGACGTATGACAATCCGGTCATATATTGTCCATCTAGAGCAGTGTTGTTGTTGTTTTCCCAACCGTGGCAACTTTGAGATGTGTGGACTTCAACTCCCAGAATTCCCTGCAGGCTGGGCTGGGGAATTATAGGAGCTGAAGTCCACACATCTCAAAGTTGAGAAATACCAGTCTAGAAAATGTGTTTTAAACTCACTCTAAAGATAGTGTACCAGGAGGTAGGTGTTGTTCCTCCTTAATTTTACTTATAATAAAAAAAGTCATTGCTATCAGCTTACAACTGTTGTTTTCCTGATCCATGAATACACGTTCAGCTTCTAGTCCAGAGGTCTTCCAACTTGGCCCCTTTTATGACTTGTGGACTTCAACTCCCAGAATTCCTCAGCCAGGCACATGTGCCTGGCTGAGGAATTCTGGGAGTTGAAGTCCACAAGTCATAAAAGGGCCAAGTTGGAAGACCCCTGTTCTAATCCTTGCAAGCATCACTCTCTGTTTGTATGAGATACTGGATTTAGTGATAAAATATATTTTATCGTGACTTTTTTAGACAATGAAATTTAAAAAAAAATAGAAAAAAACCAAGCTGCTTGTGCTAGGTGATTTCCATCCTTTTTTTTCTTTTTCTGGTCAACTTTATTATAAAGAACGAAAACACAAACTAATAGAAAAATAAAAATTGAGGGGGTGGGATTCAAAAATGGGGAAACATTAAAAAGTGACAGGGGAAAAACATTTTTAAAAATTGACTTAAAACGTTTGGACAAATACAAACATAGTCTCAAGTGGCCTCTTAAAAATCAAACCAAACATAAAAAAATATACACGTGAATATTTTTATAACCAGTCGGAATAACAGTTATATAACAAAGTGACCACTTTCTGTTTAAACAAACGTAGGCACATATACCTAATAGCAAGAATAAAAATACACAATGTTTCCACAATCATAATCAGATTCAGTCATCAAATTCTACAGCAACGTCTGGACCAGGAGTTCTCAACCTTGGCAACTTTAAGACTTGTGGACTTCAACTCCCAGAATTCCTCAGCCAGCAAAGCTGGCTGAGGAATTCTGGGAGTTGAAGTCCACAAGTCTTAAAGTTGCCAAGGTTGAGAACCCCTGGTCTGGACGAACGCTGTAGCACTGTAGTGCATAAGTAGGACTGGATGTTTAGCTTTTCTTTCCGTCTTGAGTCACTCTCAGCCCAGCTAGACTCACAGGATTGTTGTGGGGAAAACAGGAGGAGGAAGTTGTGTTAAATATGTTTGCCACCTTGAATTGTTTGTAAAATAATAAAGATGATGACAGACGCCAATCAAGGAGAATATTTGTAGCTCAGAGTTGAAATCGGGTCCTTGGTGCTCTCCGAGCGTGGTTGTTTTCTTGCAGACGTTTTATTACCCAGCTAGGTAACATCACCAGTGCTAATCAGATAGATAAATAGATAGGGAGGGAGGGAGGGAGGGAGAGAGAGGTGATAGAGGATAGATACATGATAGCTAGCTAGGTAGAAGATAGATAGATAGATAGATAGATAGATAGATAGATAGATAGATAGATAGATAGATAGATAGATAGATAGATAGATAGATAGATAGATAGATAGATAGATAGATAGATAGATAGATAGATACCTGATAGCTAGAAGATAGATTGATTAGATAGACAAATGATAGATGATAGATACATGATAGCTAGCTAGAAGATAGATAGATAGACAGACAGACAGACAGACAGGTGATAGGTACATGATAGCTAGATAGAAGATGAATGGATGGATAGATATGATAGATGATGGATAGATATGACATGAAGGATAGATATAGATGAGAGAGAAACTAAAACCTAAGTTGCAAAAAAAAATGCAATGTCTCCAGCAGGCCACAGGGTGGCGGTAGTGCTCGGCCATACTGTAATTAGTAAGCTTTACAAATTGGACTCCAGAAATTGAAGAGAGAGAATCTTTGGCAAACAGACTGCGTGGGCAGAGAATGAAGGCTAGAGGTAGTAAGTCTTCATGAGAGATAGTATGTGTAGTGTGTATAGTTGTGTGATGTGCACATGGTGAAAATACTGGACCAGGAGTTTGGGGCTGGACCCTCACTCTCAGCCCGGCCCACATCCCAGGCATGTGAATGCTTCTCAAGCTCCTGTATCGAAAAGGACTAGAAACCTAGTTTTAAAAAAAAAATAACAAATAGTGAGAAAAATAGCTCCTGCTTAAAGGCAAAATCCTGAATAAAACAATGCCCTTTTTTCTTAGGAATGCCCTGACTTTCTGGAGCAAAATGCCTGCTGGGGGAATTCCAGCCATTTTTCACAGAAGGCCCCATCACCTTTCCTCCTTAGATACAACAGCTTCCTGCTCCTTGTTCTGGAGTGAGGTTTGCCCTGCCTTTGTTTTGCCCTCTTCCCAGGCTTGGCCTGGCCTGGGGTAACGTCCCGGGACCGATCTCCTGAGACGGAGAAAGTGAGGAATCAAAATTAGGCACTAATTTAAACTTGAACTTGATGGGTGGTGAGTAAATTTTATAATAAGGTAGTAACCATAGTAATAGGCACCTCCCAAAACATCTGGAGCATCACTTGAACACCTTCGGCATTGACAAGTTCACCCAGCAGTCATTTGCAAAAGGCAGCCTTACTCAGAACTGCTTACATCCTGAGATGGTACCTTTAAGCCCATCAAAAAAAAAATTCACATCTGCCTATCCAAGGTCCTAAGGAAGGACTCCATATAGGGGGATAAAAATGCTAAGCCCAGTCTAAACATCTGGCTGATTGTGTGGCGATCCATAACAATAACAGAAGGCCAGCTGTTCATAGCACTTCCCTGCTTCCCTCAGACCGAAACTGCAATTCGTTCTGTTTGATTCGTTTTCGACAGCAGACAAAAGACACACACGCACAGCCAAAAAAACCCACCCCAATATGGTGAAGTTGTGGGATGGAGGGAGGTTAAGCTTTCGGTGTAGACCAGAGTTGTCAAACTCGCAATGTCACGTGACGTGTCACGACGTATCACAACTTTTTTTCCCATTGCCAGCAATGGGGTGAGGGGCGGTTTCAGCATAACACATGCTGCCCATAGGCCCGCAGTTTGACACCCCTGGTGTAGACAATCATATTTATTTCTGCCACAATATCTTTCTGCACCAGAAAAGATAATTGACCAGAAAAGGGTATATACAAGATCCGTTGCCAAGATCCTTCCAACTCAGTGAGTTAAGTCCTCACACCCCTTTCCTTCAAAAGCCCTACAGCCCCTAGAATAAATTATTCCTGTTCTGCAGCTTCAAGGAAGGCTGGTGTATTAGGTTGCAGCATCCAGATCGCCAGCGGAGGGCAGCAACATCTTACCCTTTCTCCTTGCTGCCATCTGGTGGTTCTCCAGGGCTCTGCATCCCAGAGATGCAGCCTTCATTCCGAGAATTCTGTCTTGTCTTTCTATTGTGAGATCATATGCTCCCTTTTTCCCTTATAGAACAAAAGATTCTCCAAGTCTTTCAATCCAAACATATAAAGAAAGGGGTGCTAGAAAGCTGCCTTTGTTTCATCCCCATCCTTCCCTAGGCTGCTATAAACCTGATCTACCTGATCAGGTGATTTTTTTTTTTTAAGGGAACAAACAGGAGGAATTCTTCAGACATGTTATGCTGTCTAAATACAATTCTTTCCATCAGTTTAGTTGACAGATTTGCCCGCTAGGCAAACTGCTAAGCTAGAAAGAAAGTTCCTAGTCAGGTGTAAAGAACACAGAATAACAGGGTGGGAAGGGACCTCAGAGGTCTTCTAGTCTAACCCCCTACTCAAGCAGGAGACCCTATACTATTCCAGACAATCTCTTCTTAAAAACCTCCAGTTGATGGAGCAGCCACAATTTTGGGAGGCCAGCTGTCAACTAACTCCCTGTTAATTCTTCTCACAGGCATGAAATTTCTCCAGTTTCCACCTGCTACTTCTTGTCTCGCCCTCAGGTGCTTTAGAGAATAGATCAACCCTCTCTTTTTCATGACAGTGCCCCAAATATTGGAAGACTGCTCTCAGGTCACCCTCGTCCTTCTCTTCGTTAGACGAGACATACCCAGTTCTGGCAGCGTTCATCATATGGATGATCTCCCAGAGTCCTGAATTATCTTAGTTGCTCTCCTCGGCACTCTTTCTAGAATCTCAGCATCTTTCTTTGTATCGTAGTGACCAGAACGAGACGCAATATTCCAAGTGTGGCCTTACCCGTGCGGTATAAAGCGGTGCTACGCTTCGCGTGATCTTGACGTTATCGCTCCAAATCGCGCCAAAGCTTTGTCCCTTCGTCCATTACAGGGGATGGATCCCTCTGTTGTGATTCCTCGCCAGCCCGTGGATCCGGCAGCTGAGTCTGAGGACTCAGAGGAGGAGGAGGAGGAAGGACCTGGAATGACATTGGAATCAGAAGAAGGCTCTGAGAAGCTCCAGGACTTACAGTCTGATGAGGAGCCTGGCCCCTCTACTCACGCTCAGGCTGAGACACAGCTGGGCTGGGAGGTGGACAGTGATGAAGAACAGCTGGGACAAATCCCGGATGCACGAAAACGCCGGCAAGAAAAGAGAGCAGGACAAAGGAATGCAACGGGGCGGCTCCAAAGGCAAAGGAGCAGGCGTTAGGAAAGCCACACCTTGGCTGCATAATAAAAGGGAAGGTGTGGGAGGTGCTGGTTGCCAAAGGCAACTGTTTGCGTAAGAATTGAGTTGCTGTGAACTGTGTTTGATTCAGGTCTGTGAATTAAAGAAGGGGGTTGGGGTTTTCCTGATGTTTCTGCCTGCTTGATTGGAAGAGGGGTTTCTCCTTGCGAGCGTAGCAAGGACTCAATGTGGGCTGGGACAGAACACCCTCTGGGGAAGGCCTACCGCTCAGGCACGCCAGGGAAACGGTAGCTCTTGCCGATTAGCCGATGGCAAAAGGCTCAGCGGGGCTAACTTCTGGGACAACACAGCCTTTTACAGCAGCCGCATCGTCCACAGCCAGGCATTCCTAGCCGGGAGGGTTACATCACAGACCTTGCCACCTACAAAACTCCATTGGCCATCTCCCATTGTCTGCCATTGTTATCTCAGAATGCTGCAAATATTAGGGGAGGGGGGAGCTCACAAGAGGGAGAGGCTGCAATGGGAGGCAACCGGTTTTGACTGGCGCCAGTGGTAGCCAACCCGCGGAGCTGGAGGTCTCGAGGAATACCCATGGGAAAGCCACAAAAAAAGAAATTGCCCCTCGCCGAGCAAAATATCCAGGGATCTGCCGCGGAGCACAAGTTGGAAACGGGGGACCACCGGGAGCCCGGTGCTGTGGCTTGTCCTAGTCCTTCCGGGCCTCCCCCCGCGGAAGTTGGTGACCCCTTGGAAATTTCGTGGAAGACTTTTCTCTCGGTCCTGCGGTCAATGGAAGAATGCTCGGAAAATATGAGGAAGTCTATGGTGCCGCCCTTCATCCCTTCCCAGCCGGTCCTGCCCAGGTGGGGAAGTCTTCCACCTTCGTAGAGGTCAACCAAAGTATAGGAACCACCGAGGGGACCTTTGGCCGCTAAGGTCTGGGCTTTAAGGTCACCGTGGTTGGCCATGTGGTGGGTTCTAGCCTTCTTCAAGGAAGAGCTTCCCGTTGGGGGTTTAATATTGTCTTTTATGAGATGCATAATATTTAATATTGTCTTTTATGAGATGCATCCCATAGCTGGCGAGGTGTAGGAGTGGGGAGAGCTGATTCCTGACAATTCAAACAAGGGTGGATAGTTTAGGACAGGGATCGTCAAACTTGGCCACTTTAAGACTTGTGGACTTCAACTCCCAGAATTCCTCAGCCAGCGTGCCTGGCTGAGGAATTCTGGGAGCTGAAGTCCACAAGTCATCCAAGGGCCAAGTTTTAATATTCATTTCAGATTATTTGACCCCTTTCCTAGGGCAGCCAAGGCATTAAGTCCTTATTAAGTTCCTTTCTATCTACCTCGTTTTTCTAGCCATTGGCAAAAAGTATCCCATGTTCTAAAGCAGGGGCCTTCAAACTCGGCCCTTTTATGACTTGTTGACTTCAACTCCCAGAATTCCTCAGCCAGGCATGTTGGCTGAGGAATTCTGGGAGTTGAAGTCCACAAGACTTAAAGTTGCCAGTGTGTTTAATGTGTTCACGTGGCAAACACATCTCACAATTCCCAAGCCCTTATTCTATTCTATTCTATTCTATTCTATTCTATTCTATTCTATTCTATTCTATTCTATTCTATTCTATTTTATTCTGTATTTCTATTCTATTCTATTCTGTATTTCTATTCTATTCTATTCTGTATTTCTATTCTATTCTGTATTTCTATTCTAAATAAAGATTCTATTCTATTCTGTATTTCTATTCTATTCTGTATTTCTATTCTAAATAAAGATTCTATTCTATTCTGTATTTCTATTCTATTCTGTATTTCTATTCTATTCTGTATTTCTATTCTATTCTATTCTATTCTATTCTATTTTATTCTGTATTTCTATTCTATTCTATTCTGTATTTCTATTCTATTCTATTCTGTATTTCTATTCTATTCTGTATTTCTATTCTAAATAAAGATTCTATTCTATTCTGTATTTCTATTCTATTCTGTATTTCTATTCTAAATAAAGATTCTATTCTATTCTGTATTTCTATTCTATTCTGTATTTCTATTCTATTCTGTATTTCTATTCTATTCTATTCTAAATAAAGATTCTATTCTGTATTTCTATTCTATTCCATTTTCTGTTCTGTTCTGTTCTATTCTATTCATGATGCTTTAATGGTGCTCCTTGATTCATTTGATTTTTTTTTTTACATGACATGACATCTCGTCTGCTACAGCTAGAGGAACTAATACTCTAACCCTGCATTTTGAAAAAAAATAAGGTTTTCTTCAATGTTTGTAACATATTTCCCCTCTGTTGTGGTCTTTCTCCAGAAAGAAGATTAGTAACAAGCCTGAAAAAATTAGGAAAGGACGGTCAAGCGCTCTCCCAGTTATACTGAAACCGGGTGAAAAACCCAGCCTTCTCATCCAAAAGGTAGTTTTAAGTAGCTTTCTCCCTAGATTAGGGGTAGGCAACCTTGGCTCTTTTAGGACTCGTGGACTTCAACTCCCAGAATTCCTGAGCCAGCCATGCTGAGGGGAAAGGGGGAGGTTTCCAAGCTGAGCCATGCTGGCTGAGGAATTCTGGGAGTTGAAGTCCAAAGTCATGAAGGGACCATAGTTCCCCCATTCTGGCTCAGGAATTCTGGGAGTTGAAGTCCACGAGTCATAAAAGAGCCAAGGTTGCCTAGCCCTGCCCTAGAATATAGAACATCTTTATTGTCATTCTGTAACTCACGACGGAATTTAAGTGCTGTCCACAACGCACACTACACACAAGTAAAAACCACAGGTAAGAGCATACCTTATATACACACACATCCTTCACAGGTCCAGGAAAGAAAATTGCAGAATGCAGAAACAAGAAAACTGGAACCATATGGGCCAGTCTTGATACCTATACAATAGAAACATACCCTTCTTAATTCAGGGCAGAATATGGCCAGAGTGTTTGGCAGGCCTGCAGGTTACTTTGTCAGATTTGAGAAAAGGGATTCTTGGCTCAAGCTACCGAGGACAGAGGACAAAATGGCAGAGCATACTTGTGACAGGTGGGGAAAATGGCGGAAGGCCCAGTGGCGTCCCATGGAAGGTTTGCGATGGAAAGACACCTCGAAGGAGGCAAGGCGACCATGGGACACAAGTTCCTCCAACAGCACCTGGGAACAAAACTTCTGAAAATGTTACCGGTCGGTCATTTTAATGCGTTGCACTTTCCCTTCTTCTAGGAAAGGGAGTTAAGTGACACTCTTCACAATTCAAAGCAAGATGGAGGAAGAGGTAGAATCGGATCAGGACGCCTTGATCCTTGTGGTGAGCAGATACATATATTTCTCTCTCTCTCTCATCTATACCTATCCATCATCTATCATATCTATTATCTATCTATCCATCCATCCATCCATCCTCTATCTAAATCTATATCTATCTGTCCATCCATCCCTCCACCAACCATCCCTCCATCCACTATATCCATCCATCCATCCTCTATCCATCCATCCATCCATCCATCCATCCATCCATCCACCATATCTATCCATCCATCCATCCTCTATCTAAATCTATATCTATCCATCCATCCATCCTCTATCTATCTATCTATCTATCTATCTATCTATCTATCTATCCATCCATCCTCTATCTAAATCTATATCTATCTATCCATCCATTATCTATCCATCCATCCATCCATCCACTATATCCATCCATCCATCCATCCATCCACTATATCCATCCATCCATCCATCCTCTATCTAAATCTATATATATCCATCCATCCTCTATCTATCTATCTATCTATCTATCTATCTATCTATCTATCTATCTATCTATCTATCCATCCATCCATCCATCCATCCATCCACTATATCCATCCATCCTCTATCTAAATCTATATCTATCCATCCATCCTCTATCTATCCATCTATCCATCCATCCATCCTCTATCTAAATCTATATCTATCCATCCATCATCTATCTATCCATCCATCCATCCATCCATCCACTCTCTGTCTCTCTCTCCATCCACCCATCCACCCATCCTCTATCTCTTATCATCTATCTATCTATCTATCTACCTACCTACCTACCTACCTACCTACCTACCTACCTACCTACATCGCTTATATAATCCACCATATATTGTGACTAGCAGCTGCATGCATATTTAAAAGGCCAATAGAATCCATACTGCTGACTAGGTCCTGTTTCAAAATACGTACAGATACAACAGATTGGTCTATAAAGTTGGAGAATAAAAGCTAACTCTGGTTTCTAGAACCTGATTCATATTGAAGGCTTTTATCCAAATTACGATGGACCTTTTTCAAAAATGTTGACCTTGTATTTTTCTTTGCCCAATTAAACCTCAGTTCTCTTTCACCAGTGGACCTAGCGTCACATCAGGAGTACTTAGCTGCTGAATGGATGTGTCATCTAACTCAAGAGACAATATAATATTTATATAAGGTGGCAGTCCTATCTAAACGTATGGAATTTATTTTCAAGCAAACACGCGTAACCGTTTTTAATGGAGCAGCTGTTATCTTTCTCTCTCTCTCTCTTTTTGAAACAAAAACAGGAAAGACTCCTAAAGGAGACACGTGTTATACAACAAGCAAAACCAAATTACAGCCAACATTATGTGAGACCAGTTTCACCCAAATAGGTTTGGTAAGCAATTAAATTTATCAGTTAATGTCTGACCGATCTTAAGTGCTTTTTAAGCTATTCCGCTATATGCTCGACAAATCTTCACGAGTACAAAATAATGCAAACTACATAGAACATAAAATACTAGAGTTGGAAGGGACCATGAATATCTTCATAGAATAGAATAGAATAGAATAGAATAGAATAGAATAGAATAGAATAGAATAGAATAGAATAGAATAGAATAGAATAGAATAATGGAATGGAATATAAAATTAGAATAGAATAGAATAGAATAATGGAATGGAATGGAATAGAATAGAATAGAATAATCGAATGGAATGGAATATAAAATTAGAATAGAATAGAATAGAATTGTGGAATAGAATAGAATTACGGAATAGAATAGAGTAGAGTAGAGTAGAATAGTGGAATGGAATGGAATGGAATATAAAATTAGAATAGAATAGAATAGAATAGAATAGAATAGAATTGTGGAATAGAATAGAATTACGGAATAGAATAGAGTAGAGTAGAATAGCATAGCATAGCATAGCATAGCATAGCATAGCATAGCATAGCATAGCATAGAATTAGAATAGAATAGAATAGAATAGAATAGAATAGAATAGAATAGAATAGAATAGAATAGAATAGAATAGAATAGAATAGAATAGAATAATGGAATGGAATGGAATGGAATAGAATAGAATAGAATAGAATAGAATAGAATAGAATAGAATAGAATAGAATAGAATAGAATAGAATAGAATAGAATAGAATAGAATAGAATAGAATAGAATAGAATAGAATAGAATAGAATAGAATAATCGAATGGAATGGAATGGAATATAAAATTAGAATAGAATAGAATAGAATTGTGGAATAGAATAGAATTACGGAATAGAATAGAGTGAGTAGAGTAGAATAGAATAGTGGAATGGAATGGAATATAAAATTAGAATAGAATAGAATAGAATTGTGGAATAGAATAGAATTACGGAATAGAATAGAGTAGAGTAGCGTAGCATAGCATAGCATAGCATAGCATAGCATAGCATAGCATAGCATAGCATAGAATAGAATAGAATAGAATAGAATAGAATAGAATATAGGAATGAAGAATAGAATAGAATAGAATAGAATAGAATAGAATAGAATAGAATAGAATAGAATAGAATAGAATAGAATAGAATAGAATAGAATAGAATAGAATAGAATAGAATAGAATAGAATATAGGAATGAAGAATGGAATGGAATGGAATAGAATGGAATGGAATAGAATAGAATAGAATAGAATAGAATAGAATAGAATAGAATAGAATAGAATAGAATAGAATAGAATAGAATAGAATAGAATAGAAGTTGGAAGGGATCTTGGAGGTCTTCTAGTCGAACCCCCTGCTCAGGCAGGAGACCCTACACTATACTATTCCAGACAAATGGTTGTCCAATCTCTTCTTTAAAATCTCCAGTGTTGGAGGATTCACAACTTCTGGAGGCAGGTTGTTCCACTGATTAATTGTTCTAACTGTCAGGAAGTTTCTTCTTAATTCGTTCTTGGAACTGCGGAAAGGACTGTATTGGAGACTGGAGACAGAGGATGTCGTAAACGAACAGCCCCTCTCTCAACACAGGGGGTGGGATATGACCCAATCTATCTCCAGTCTACAACGCCGTCCTTTCAGCAGTTCCACGAAGGTGCCACACCCATTTGCACACCTACTCAGGTGACCCTGAGGACACAGGTAAGCCTCTAAATCAGTGTTTCTCAACCTTGACCATTTTAAGGCATGTGGACTTCAACTCCCAGAATTCCACAGCCAGCATTGCTGGCTGTGGAATTCTGGGAGTTGAAGTCCACATGCCTTAAAATGGTCAAGGTTGAGAAACACTGATGTAATATTAACAAGAATTATTTAGACTGTATTCACTAAAACCCATACATTAGAAGTAACAGCAGTCATGAAGCTGAAGTGTCCCACTTCAGTTTTGAAAGTCTGTCGAAGCAGGTTTAAAGATTGAAAACTATTTGGTTTATCATTGCAGTCTCTGCCGGAGCCTAAAACCTTGGTCCCGAGGCAGAGGGAGGTGCCAACTTTAATTTCCCAAGAAAATACATCTGTAACTCACAAGTTCAAGAGAGGAACCATAGGACTGTCACATTCTAAGGTGAGATCGGTGCTCAGTTCAGATTAAACTTGACCCTCCCGTTTCTTTTAAGTGAGAAATGCTCATGAAACTGGCCATTTTTCATGTGGTGGTTTCCCTTTTCTCCCCACGTACAACATTTCAGTTTAGAGAAATCTCCCTCAGTGTCCATAAAAGAATCCTTTCTTCTGCATATAAACATGAGCTTTGGTTAGGGTTTGGAAAATTCAGATCTTCTTTGGACCCAGTTTGAAAGCTTTTATGCAAGACCCTCAAAATCACGTCCAGAATTCCTTTGTTTATGGGTCAGTACCATTTAACGTTGCAAGGTTCATAGGGAGACTATACCCTTAGAGGTAGACCTTTCTTCCTTTTAGCCATGAAAAATGTATATTAGGGGAGAATCCAAGTGAAACCTAGGTGATTAATCTGGTTTCGTTGGTGGGTTAGGCTCAAAAATAACTTTGATTCAACATGGTCCTGATCTGCCAATTTTTAATTCACTTGTAGAACTGAAGGCAGGATTCAAGGTACCTGCTTCTTGGAACTTTATTCAGGTTAAACACATTTCTTTTTTGGATTGTCCTCTTGTACCTCTGAAGCCCACATATATGAGAGGTTTGGAAGAATCAGTAGATCTTGCTCCTAAACCAGTAATCCATCGTTAAAAGAAACCAAAGGAAATATCTGAAATTTACTTTATCTATCTTACAGGCTTTTTGGAATCATGAATTTGAATATTGTGTTTTAGCGAACCGTGGAATTAAGAACGTGTCGTTGTTTAATGCTAAAATTAGGTTCTAACATCATAGAAAATGTGTACAACATTTTTTGAACCCAAAACCTCTATTGCTGAGTGGGATAGTTGTCTGAATGTTGATCACGTGGTGCATGCCGCAACGGCCGTTAAGCATGAAAAAAATGGTCATAAATTAATTGTTTCCAGTCCCGTTGTAATTTCGAACCGTCATTAAATGAATTTTGTAAGTCCAGGACTGTCTGCAATAGATTTGGGGTACAATTCTCCTGCTATTTGGTTATTTCCTTTGCAGGTGGAATCCAGCAACCTTCCCGGTGAGCCTCTTCAAGAATAATTTTGGGCCTGAGATAACTTTCCTTTTTCTTGTTTTGCAAATTTTGATGCGACATCGTTCGTGGGCTCCTTCCATTTGATGCTTTCAAGCCGTTGGGATATTCATTCCGATGCCTCTGCTCATGCCTACATCGAGGCGCTAACGCTAGAAACGTTGAATTGGACTTATTAGGAATAATAAGGAATCCTTAAACACAAAACACCCTATTGCTAATATAGGGACATCTCATGAGCATAAGTGTACTGAGCATCAACCTCACGAGGGTGTCATTTTCTGCGCTGATTTTGCTATTCTTCTCTAGTCTTCCCAGGCAGAAGCACTATCTCGGTCTCAGCTGCCATCCCAAGAGAACAGCCGCCGTGGAGCCAACAAAGTTTTCCGACAGGTATTCACCCAGGGATGTAGGTAATGGAAGACACCCATGATGGATGATCTTCCAATGAAGACCATCTGAATTGACTGTTTAAAGCAGAGATCTCCAACCGTGGCCACTTTAAGACTTGTGGACTTCAAGTCCCAGAATTCCCAAGCCAACATGTGGCCAAGTTTGGAGACCCCCCCCCTGCTTTAAAGCAGCACTTTCTCAACCTCGGAAACTTTCAGCTGGGTGGACTTCAACTCCCAGAATTCCTACGCTGCCCGTCACACCGATAAAGCGGGATTGTGGGAAATTCAAAGGAGACGAAGGGGCGTTTGGGTGAGCGGGAAAGGTGTCCCTCACTTGCCTTCCGCCTCCAGCCTGAAGTGGCCATTTCCAGGTAGTCCTCGACTTACGACCTCAGTGGCGCCCAACATTTCTGTTGTTAAGTGAAATATTTCTTATGTGAACTTTGCCCCGCTTTACATCCTTTCTTGCCCTGGTTGCTAAGTGAAACACTGCAGTCCTTAACACAGCGAGGGTCATAAATATGAGTCATCCTAATTTGGCTCACACCGCAATGGTCATAAGTGGTGAAAAACGGTCATGTCTCTTTTTTCAGCGCCGTTGTAACTTCAAACAGGCGCTAAACAAACTGTTGTAAGTCAAGGACTATCTGCGTAGGAGTCCAAAGTGATGGGCAGCTGCTGGGACCGTAGAAAGATTATCCTTCCACAAAAACGTGCATATAATACACTAGGAAAGCTGACTGCTGTATAAACCATGACACTGTGTTTCCTCCTCAGAAATTAAACAGCAACATCAAGGCCCTCCCTCACTTGGACTGCCCAAAACCAAGTTTGGTGACCACTGCTTTGAAGCCCCCCCAGCTAGACGCTCTTTTCCCCCAAATAGCCGCTAAGAACTTGCAGCCTGTCACGACTCTGCATCCGGTACGTTTCCTCCGCAGGGGAAGTAGAAATTAAAAAAAGAGCAGGAAATCAGGAGTCCAGGCGGTTGAAAGGGATACAGGTTTATTGTATGCTAATGCTCTCCACAACAGAGGTTTCCAACCTTTCTCGGCTGGTCGGCCGGAGGGAAGGGGAGGGGGAAGCATTTTACGCACGCACACAAACGGGGCCACAAGCACGTGTGATGTAAACGGGGCGGTGCTAGCGCCTGCGTGACACTCAGCACCGCCCCGTTTTCGCTGTGCGGAGCCCCAATTTCACCACGGCAGCAGCGCCCTGTTTTTGCTACACCACTCCATTTTTGCCGTGACAGCGGTGCCCCAATTTCACCACACGGTGCGCTGACTTCGCCATGGCAGCGGCACTAGCGTAAGTAGAGCTCAGCACGCAGACAGACGTGCATGCCCTGGCCAACCTGTTCTGCGTCACACTGGCCCGGCAGTAGGCCACGGCCCACAGGTTTGAGACCCCTTGTCTACAAGAATCTGACCTACTAACGGTCAGAGCAAATTGGCAGTAGATAAGAGTCAAGGGAACTCAAGGTGGACTGCATTGAGGTCTCTTGTCTAAGGAGAAATGAAATAAACTCCAAAACTGCAAAAGTGCATTTTTAATTCCTGATTCTCGTACAACGTTAATTTTGCAAAAACCAGCAATGTGCCCTTATTTATTTTGAGGCTCTGGTTTTTTTTTATCATGGTGATATTTTTTTTACCGTGTAAACCCCCTGAAAGTTGGTTTTTTGAGCCTGCCAGAGAAATTAATAAATCACGGAAATCATAAAATTGCTTTAAAAAAAATGAAACGAAACTCTTGCAACTTTGCAGGATAACCGATCTCAAGTCCAGCCGTTGCCACTCACTCTCTCTGAAAACATCCCCAGAGGGCTAAGCAGTAAATCTGGAGACATCGAGAAGAGTCACAACCTCAAGTTCCCACTAACTTCAGCAGGTACAATCCTTGCATAAATGCTAAAGGAAACATAGCAAGGACTATCCAATTTCTATATAGCAGTGGTGGCAAACCTATGGCACGCACGCCAGAGGGGGCACTCAGAGCCCTCTCTGTGGGCACGTGCGCCTCGCTCTTTGGCTAAGTTTTTGCAGGAAAAAGCCATTTCTCGAGTCCCTTCCTAGCCAAAACAAGCCTCCGGAGCGAGCACACTGTTTTCAGCTTTGAATTATATCAAATCTGACACCAGAAGCAGACTAACAGATGACCTGAGTGCTGCATGTGTTGCTCTCAAACTTACAAGGTATACGCCGAGGTTAGACAAATTATCAGCATGCATACAACAGCAAAAGTCACATTAATTGTTCAAAAGCATGCCAAATGCAAACTTTTACCTTTCAGTAAAAAGTTCTTTGTACCATTGAAAGCTTTGTTATTGTGTTTTTCTTTTAAGACAAAAGATGTTAATGTATGAGTTGTTTTTTTCTAAACTAAAATCTCAGTATTCGGATTAAATTGCCGCGTTGGCCCTTTGCGATAAATAAATGGGTTTTGGGTTGCAGTTTGGGTACTCGGTCTCTAAAAGGCTCACCGTCACTGCTATATAGTATCACCAAACAAGGTGAGGATAACGTCATGGAAAACAAGACATCATTTAAAATTATCATTGAAGAGCATCTGGCTGAAGAGGGGGATTATGTCTTCTTTCCTCCCAAACCTAGAGTGATTCAACTCTACTCTGCCAGTGGCACCTTCTAAAGGGCTTTCATATCTTCCGCTTTTTAAATAACCCTTTGATTTCCTTCCCAAACCAGAAGCCTTGAAACACTTTAAAAGCCAACTAACCCAGCACGAACAACGAGAAATCAAGGACTATAAAGAGTTGTGGTTTCTTGGCCTGGGCGCAAAAAAGATTGAGGGCTACATTGATGCAGAGAACAGCAGCACCTACGATGACGATCACGGTTCCTATAAAAAGGTAAGAGACTGACGTGGCGGCAGATCTTGGCATCCAGATCATGGCAGAACAAGCGCAGGGCAAAATCTCTGCAGCTGGAATGGTGTTGTTGTTGTTGTTAGTTGCGAAGTCGTGTCCGACTCATCGGGACCCCATAGACAATGTTCCTCCAGGCCTTCCTGTCCTCTACCATCTTCTGGAGTTCATTGAAGCTCCCGCCTGCTGCTTCAAGGACCGCATCCAGCCACCTCCTTCTCTGTCGTCCCCTTCTTCTCTTGCCCTCCATCTTTCCCAGCATCAGGCTCTTCCCCAGGGAGTCCTTCCTTCTCATTAGGTGGCCAAAGTCCTTGAGTTTCAACTTCAGGATCTGGCCTTGTAAAGAGCAGTCGGGGTTGATCTCCTCCAGGACCGACCGATTTGATCACCTTGCAGTCCAGGGGACTTGCAGGAGTCTTCTCCAGCACCAGAGTTCAAAGGCCTCCGTTCTTTGGCGCTCAGCCTTTCTTATGGTCCAACTTTCACAGCTGTACATTGTGACTGGGAAAACCATGGCCTTGACTATACGCACTTTTGTTGGCATGGTGATGTCTCTGCTTTTTAGTATGCTGTCTAGATTTGCCATGGGGTAGAAGATGCCCAACATGGCCTGTGTGGTCTTATGTCTCACAGTAATTGGGTATGCCTAGTCTAACCAGAAAAGAACTAGGGGTGACATGATCGCTGTCTTCCAATACAGTGGTATCTTGATATTCAACAATAGTTGACTCCTGGAGCAGGATGAGTATCATGAGTATCAAACAAAGTTTTCCCACAAGGAATAATGTAGTGAGTCCCAAGGCAGCCAACACAGACAAGTTCTAGCTTGTGCGTTGAGTACCGAAGAAACGATGATTTTTTTTACGTCAAAATGCATTGAGTAACCAAATTTGATGAGTTTCAAAACAGTTGAGTACCAAGGTACCACTCTATTTGTGGAGTTGTCACAAAGAAGAGGCAGTCAAGCTATTCTCCAAAGCGCCTGAAGGCAGGACAAGAAGCAATGGATGGAAACTCACCAAGGAGAGAAGCAACCTAGAACCAAGGAGAAATTTCCTGAGAATGAGAAAGATTAACCCGTGGAACGGCTTGCCTCTAGAAGTTGAGAGTGCTCCATCCATGGGACATAGAATGACAAACTTTTGTTTGTTTGTTTGTTTTGTGAATAGGACCTGAGAAAAAGCAGAACACGTGCTATTTTTACTTTGTGCGTTGTTATCACTCTGTGTAGGTACTAAGTGACCATATTGCATATAGATACGAAATCCTGGCTGTAATTGGGAAAGGATCCTTTGGCCACGTTGTGAAGTGTTTGGACCACAAAACCGGTGAAAAAGTAGCAGTGAAAATAATAAGGAACAAAAAAAGGTACGATTGTCTGGGTTCTTTGGGTTTTGTTTTACATTTTATGAATAAAAATAACCGGCCGGAAACTAGTTGAACAGAGGATCGATTCCTAATTTGTTTTTGCTTAATTGTGGTTTATTATGAGGGTGAAGGTTCGCTGTCCGAGCTTATGGGTTGGTTTCCGAACCTTTTGTTACGATTTATGATCTTTGGTGCAAGCGTTCGTTTATAACCAGAAGGTTAAAGGGGAGAAAAAAACGTCAGCAAACAAACGGAGAAAAACCAATTACACAATTTGTTGTTCTAGGTTTCTGCCAAACATATTTGTGTGTGTGTGTGTGTTTAAATCCTTATAAATGCTTTCAGCTTTAGTTTGTAGATTACAGAGGAAAATGTTTATGTCATAGTTCCGACAGATGAAACTCTTCACAGAACTCCGAGGCATTGTTTACCTTAAAGAATCTTTATTCGAGTAGCATAGCCTCGAGGATCGACTACTGCAACGCTCTCTACATGGGACTACCCTTGAAGAGTGTTCAGAGACTACAATTAGTGCAAAATGCAGCTGCGCGAGCAATTGTGGGCCTTCCACGTCGTGCCCACATTTCACCAACTCTCCGCATGCTGCATTGGTTGCCTATTGGTCTCCGAGCCCAATTCAAGGTGTTGGTTATTACCTATAAAGCCCTTTATGGCATTGGACCAGGATACTTACGGGACCGTCTTCTGCCACATACTTCCCTTCGACCGGTGAGAGCACACAGGGTCGGCCTCCTCCGGGTCCCGTCAGCGAAACAATGTCGTCTGGTGGGCCCTAGGGGGAGGGCTTTCTCTGTTGTGGCACCCGCCCTCTGGAACCAACTGCCTCCTGAAGTCCGTGTTTCTCTGACTCTCCCGGCCTTCCGAAAGAATCTTAAAACCTATCTTTGCCGGCAGGCCTGGGGATGATTGTGGGTTGTTGTGTGACTGATGAATATGTGTGGGGTTTTATTTTTTATATATTTTTTGCTTGGACTTAGATTGTAATTGTTGTTTTATATATATGTTGTAAGCCGCTCCGAGTCTTCGGAGAGGAGCGGCATATAAGTCCAAAAAAAATAAAATAAATAAAATAAAATAAAAAATAATAAAATAGCTTCGGCACTAACGTAGTTGAAGCCAAAATCTGAATTCCCCTCTCCTGAACACGTAGTATCAAAGCACAATTCCCTCCTCTCATTTACAGTCATAAATCACATTCTCCAATTAGATTGAAATGCAGGCTTTCCCTCCAGTTCTTCAACCTGCCATTCCTTTTCATCTCTTATTTCAAAAGCCCTGAGTTCACACACTATTACAATATTGTTATGTCTAACTAACTCCTCCTCACATTCCTCCTCCTCCCCCGGTATCATTTCATTCTAAGAGTAAAGCATAAGAAAGATAAAGGCTGCATCTCCATATGTGGTCAAAGCAAGAATATCCGAGGTTAGCAGCATTGACAGATAATCTTAAAAAGAGAAGATTATGGAACAGAAACAAAAGGCAATTAAGGACACAAGTGGCAACTAGCATTGGCTTAGAAAGGCCAGGTTAGGTAGGTCTGCTAACATTAGTGCTTTGCATTATGAGTAGTCCTCAGCTTATAAACACAATTGGGACTTTTCGTTGCTAAGCAAGGCCGTTATTAAATGAGGCATGCATGACTTTACAACTTTTTTGCGGTTCTCAAGGGAACCATTGCAGTTGTTAAGTGGATAAGTAACTGCGATATGGACCTCGGAGTCCTAGCTAGTGGACGGTCACTTAAACATGAGCCAGCCCTGTGCGGCAGCAGCCAAAAAAGCTGAGGAATTCTGGGAGTTGACGTTCACCAGTCATAAAAGGGCCAAGTTTGAAGACCCCTATCTTAAATCTAACAAACAAAATGGAGGCTGGCTGAGGAATTCTGGGAGTTGAAGTCCACCAGTCATAAAAGGGCCAAGTTTGAAGACCCCCTGTGTCTTAAATCTAACAAACAAAATGGAGGCTGGCTGAGGAATTCTGGGAGTTGAAGTCCACCAGTCACAAAAGGGCCAAGTTTGAAGACCCCTGGTTTAGTGTTCAAAGACAAGGATCGCTTGTACATTAGCTAGGTTACGAGTGTCATTAGGGACCGTGGCCCAGATCAAAATCAGTTTGTGGCATTTTCCTTTTTTATCCAGATTCCACAATCAGGCTTTGGTTGAGGTGGGCATCTTAAATTGCCTGCGGCAAAAGGACCAGGATAATACATATAACGTCGTCCACATGAAAGAGTATTTTTGCTTCCGTAACCATTTCTGCATCTCCTTTGAATTACTAGGGTAAGGCACTCTTCTGCATTTCCAGTAATACTTTTAGAGCGTGATTAAATGTGAATTTGCTGGATATTATTCTCTCAATCTGAGCAATCCTTAATGCTAACAGGTAGGATTGCATCAGCAGCCATCAATGAGATACCTTCGGTTTTATTACTGAACGCAAATGTTGCTCAATAACATAAGTGACACAAATAAATCTAAGTCTAAATCTAAAAAAAAAAGGGCAACAAGAATGATCAAGGAAATGGAGCGCCTCCCTTATGAAACCAGATTGCAACGCCTTGGTCTCTTCAGCCTTGAAAGACGGCGTTTAAGGGGTGACTTGATCGAAGTGTATAAAATCATGCATGGGATAGAAAAGGTGGATAGAGAAAAATTCTTTTCTCTATCACACAATACCAGGACAAGGGGGCACTCCCTAAAGCTCATAGCTAAGAAAGTGAGGACAAATAAAGGGAAATATTTGTTCACCCAGAGGGTCGTTGGTTTATGGAATTCACTTCCAGAAGAGGTCGTGACAGCTGTCAGCCTTGACAGCTTCAAGGCAGGGCTAGATAGATTCATGGATGCCAAGTGTATCGGTGGTTATTAAAACGGATGTCCATGTGCCGCCTCTATGTTGGTTGAGGCAGGCAGGATTCCCTGGAGTACCATTTGTTGGGGGTCAAGGGAAAGGGAGGGTTTTGCCTTCTCTTTCTGCTCAAGATCCCCATGTACAATTGGTGGGCCACTGTGTGACACAGAATGCTGGACTCGATGGGCTTTGGCCTGATTCAGCATGGCTCTTCTTATGTTCTTAAAAGTCTCTCTGTGAGTCTCTTCTCACAGTCACTCAGGCCCTTATCACCTTGAGGCTCGACTACTGCAATGCTCTCTACATGGGGCTACCTTTGAAAAACGTTCGGAGACTTCAGGTAATGCAGAATGCAGCCGCGCGAGCAGTATTGGGCCTACCCAGAAATGCCCACATTTCAACATCACTCCGCGAGCTGCACTGGCTGCCACTTGGTCTCCGAATGCAATTCAAAGTGTTGGTTATGACCTATAAAGCCCTACATGGCATCGGACCAGGTTATTTACGGGACCGTCTGCTGCCGCATGAAATCCAGCGACCGGTTAGGGCCCACAGGGTCGGCCTTCTCCAGGTCCCGTCAGCCAGTGTCGCCTGGCGGGGCCTAGGGGAAGAGCCTTCTCTGTTGCGGCCCCGGCCCTCTGGAATCAACTCCCCCCCCCCAGAGATCTGTACTGCCCCCACCCTCTCCACCTTTCGCAAATTATTAAAGACCCATCTTTGCCGACAGGCCTGGGGCAGCTAACACCTTGCCCCAGCCAGTGTATGTATGTTTGCATGTCTGTTTTGGGTGATTGGTTTTAATTTAGGGGTTTTATAATGTATTTGATTTCTATATGCTACTGATTATGTTGTGAGCCGCCCTGAGTTTTCGGAATAGGGCGGCATAGAAATCGAAATAAATAAACAAACAAACAAACAAACAAATAAATAAATAAATAAATAAATAAATAAATAAAATCAATTGACCCAGCACCAAGACAATTTGGGAAAGCTCCATCGGTTACACCATAACAGTCCGTTGAATCCCCAAATTATTCAGAAGGCCTGCAAAAACCCTGGATTTGGTTTGATAAGCTTGAACGATCTCAGAGACTTTGAACTGAATCACAGCTTTAAAAATGTCCAAGAGTTGCCTTTCAGCTGTTTTCAGAGCCGTTGTGTTTGTGTTGTTAAAACGCTGTTTCTCCTCCCGCAGTTTAAATTTATATGAATTAATCAAGAAGAATAATTTCCAAGGTTTCACCTTGGGTTTGATCCGTCGTTTCACCCACTGCATCTTAAGGTGTTTGCAAATTTTATACACAGAAAAAATTATCCACTGCGATCTGAAGCCTGTAAGTACCATCCTTTCAGTACGGGCGAAGTTTTCAATCATTTTGCTATGTTTGGAAATTTAAAACGTTTTGGTGTAAGAGCAGATCGGTACTCTAATTTTTGTTAGACATTTTCTGTGCTCTGGATATGGACAAAGAACTTAAAGCTCTTTCTAGTTGTGATCCTATGTAGGTGTTATTTCCGTTGTGCTGTAGCGTTTACAAAAGGCGTGGATGTTACCTAGTTTGATCATGAAAGATCTGTAGGAAACGACCAAGCTCAGAGAGCACCATGGACCCCACAGTTTACAAAATTGTCTGCCCCTTGTCTGAGTCTCCATTGCTTTACACAAGAAATGGCTCCCTTAGCTAATATACTGCACAATTCATTTTTTTTCTTTTTAAAATATCCTTTATGTTGTCCTACGCCCTTGGTGGCGAACCTATGGCACGCGTGCCACAGGTGGCATGCAGAGCCCTCTCTGTGGGCACGCGCATCGTCACCCCAGTGCTAGGCCTTCAGCTGGGTTTCATAAAACCTTTTCGCTTTAGGCCTCCACTGCCATGTGCAAAAAAAAAAAGGTGCAATCAATCAATCAATTTCAACTTCTCGTGGGAAAAAAAAGATCTTGCAAAGTTGGAATTGATTGATTGAACTTTTTAATCCCGCCCAGTCTGAGGTTACCACCGCTGCCACGCCCACCCAATGGGCCATGACCACCCGGCACCCAATGATACATAAGTGGGTTTTGGGTTGGAGTTTGGGCACTCAGTCTCTAAAAGGTTTGCCATTACTGCCCTAGATTTTACTATTGTAGCTTATCAGCCTTTGACCCTAGAAAGGCAGTGTACATACACACAACTGCTTAGGAATTTAATATTTAGTACGTAAGCATTTTAGTTTAAAATGCCAGGGAATTCCTGGAAGCCCGGCACACTGACAAATTGGCCATCAACAGACACACAGATGTAAACAATGTCTACATACCGTGCAAAAGACCATCAACAAGCCAAAAGGGAACAAAAAGACCAAAACATTTCCCCACCAGTAATCAACACCCCAATGAGCATAGATTGACACCAACATTAACATCAGACCAACAGTCAAGAAGGGGGCTGTGTGTTGGGCGGGAGGGGGGTACAACGGCACATATTAAAAATGAAATTTAGTTGCTTGCTCTCAAAGTGTACACATACATAACACACATTTAAACATACTCTATACAACATATGTGTAGACCTACATCCTTACATAAAAGTAACATATAAATATTAATTACTCTCCATCTTGAATACATAACAGAAGGAGGAAGCTTTAGAGTACAAGGTTAATACTGTATGTGTCATGGTTCCGACAGATGAAACTTTTCAAAGAACTTCGAGACATTGTTTACCTTAAAGAATCTTTATTCGAGTGACATAGTTTTGGCACGTACATAGGCCAAGCCAAAATCTGAATTCCCCTCCCCATAGCACATAGTATCCAAGCACAATTCCCTCTTCTAATTAACAGTCATAAATCACATTCTCCAATTAGTTTGAAATGCAGGCTTTCCCTCCAGTTCTCCAACCAGCCATTTCTTATCATCTCTTCTTTCAAAAACCTTGGTTCTCACCCTAATTACAATATTGTTATGTCTAACTAAACTCCCGTGCACATTCCTCCCCCCCACCAGTATCATCTAATTCTAACTCTAATTCTAAGAGTAAAACATACGAAGGAAAATGGCTGCATCTCCATATGTTGTCAAAGCAAAAACATCCAACGTTAGCAGTGTTGATAGTATGACCATCAACCAGGAAGCGCTGGGTCTCCGACTGTCATATGGATCCTGCTCCCAATTACAGTTTAGTGACCCGAGTAGGGGAAAAAATGATGTCAACAGCTCGCTAACATGATAGATGAAATGTACTGATTTTTTTTTCTCCCTTGGACTTATTTATTTATTTTTAATTCCCCAGGAGAACATATTAATAAGCCAATCTTCCGCTGGACAAATTTCATTCAAAGTGATTGATTTTGGATCGAGCTGCTACGAGCATCAAAGAGGTCTGCAGGGTGAAGTAGATAACAATTCTCTTTCTTGATCTGGTGTACTTTGAATTGAATTTTATTACTCTATAGATGTCAGTGAGCAGCCTAGATTCTGCCTAAATCTTAGCAGCTCTTCTCAGAGCAAAGCTACGTTCAGATAGATACTTTGGGACTGAGCACTTGTGGATCCTTAATCAAAAGACTCCTGTGATCAGTTTCTGAGTTGTCTCTGTTCAGACATGTGTTTGGGGGAAGACAGAGGTGTCCTGGGGTGGAGCTTGGACAAGGATCTCCATTCACATGGACATTCTCCTTATCAGGCTGTTTCTGCAGGACAGGGCTTCTGAAACCCAATTGGATTTAGTACTGGTGGGGTATTTGAAAGCTCCCTTCAGTTCTTTCACCCAGAAAGACAATGCAGGAAAAGAGCAGGCAGAACTAGTGGGCAGAGTTAAGTGCCTCATTAGTCTAGAGTCATTACGTTGCCACACATGGTCCAAGCCCATCGCCTTTTGAATTCTGTTAACTCTTACCTAACGCCAATTTAGTAGTGAACTTTACTTGATGAGATTCTTGTGAATCGGCTTGAGCAATAAATCCTCGGAACTGCAACTTAACGCATGGTCCTGATCCTTTGTGCCGGACATTAAATTTAGTCAGTTGCAATTCAGAAGACGTATTGCTCAAGTCTGCACACAAGAAACTAGTCAACTAAAGTTCACTACTAAATTGTTGCCAGATAAGGGTCAGTGGAATTCAAGACCATTTGCGGCAACGTAAAGATTCTAAGTTGATGACCCACTTAACTTCACCTCCAGTTCTACCTGCTATAGATACGGGGTTCATAGACTGTGGCTTAGATCAGAATTCCCCAACCTTTTCAGCTTTGCAGATCGGGGGGGGGGGAGGAGAAGGGATGGCTCCGTCGAATGTGGGTAAGCACGCGCATAGCTCCATTTGCGTGAGCAATGGACACCCCTGCCCGCTGTTCACACAAACGACACATGCACACACGCGCTCGCCTGTTTGTGCAAGTGGGGATGCGCATGCGTGTGTGCACTCATGTCAGAGCATGCACAGTTTTATTGCGCTGAGGTAACCCAAGAATAAATACTGTACACAGTGATTTGTATTTAAATGTTTATATTACACACTATCTACAGATATACACTAGAAACAAGATACATACACGTGGTGAAACAGCAAACTCCAATTTACAGCAATTACAGCAGGGAACGGACAAGAGAGAAAAGGCAGCAACAAAGCCTTCCCTTTTATACTCAAGCTCTTAAAGGGATACACACACCTGCTGAGTCATTACTAGCATTGCATCATTCATCTCACATTATACAAGCTGCGATTTCTGCGGCTGAAGGCCCAGAGGTGGGCTGCGGCCCCCTGGCTTAGAACCCCAGTTTGGGCTCATAGGAAGGATTAGCTACTTCTAACAAGATCAGAGATCTTTGGCAAGCATCCTCCAACGCAAAAGAGGAGGACTGGGAACCAGTCTAGACAGAGGTACCGACTGGGGTGGAGGTTCATATTGCAGGAACAAGCCATGTAAACAACTGCATTGAAACAACAAGCAGAACAACATTAGATCTATTGGCACAAAGGGAGGGTGACTTACTGAGTAAAGAATATCAGGTGGCTGAGAAATTAGAGAAATGCTGGGGGGGGAGTCATTTTTGGTGGTGACTGAGCTATCCTCTCTCACAATTTTTTTCTCTTTGATGCCCATTCTCCCTTTCCCGTTCGCTTTAGTGTATACTTACGTCCAAAGCCGGTTTTATCGCTCTCCAGAAGTCATTCTGGGCCACCCATACACGACCTCCATTGACATGTGGAGCTTGGGGTGCATCATGGTTGAGCTCTACACGGGGTACCCACTTTTCCCAGGGGAAAATGAGGTGGAACAGCTTGCCTGCATCATGGAGGTACCTTCTGTTAGGTTGCTAAAGAAGCAATTTTGGAAATTTGTTCAATTTTAGCCAGCCCTCACCTAAACTGAGTAGAGTAGAATATAAAATATAAAATATATAGACTATGGAATGGAATGGAATGGAATGGAATGGAATGGAATGGAATGGAATGGAATAGAATAGAATAGAATAGAATAGAATAGAATAGAATAGAATAGAATAGAATAGAATAGAATAGAATATAGAATAGAATGGAATGGAATGAAATGGAATGGAATAGAATAGAATAGAATAGAATAGAATAGAATAGAATAGAATAGAATAGAATAGAATAGAATAGAATAGAATAGAATAGAATAGAATAGAATAGAATATATGGAATGATAGAATGGAATGGAATGGAAGAATAGAATAGGATACAGTGGAATGGGATGGGATGGAATATGGAATGGAAGAATGGAATGGAATAGAATAGAATAGAATAGAATAGAATAGAATAGAATAGAATAGAATAGAATAGAATAGAATAGAATAGAATAGAATAGAATAGAATAGAATAGAATATATGGAATGATAGAATGGAATGGAATGGAAGAATAGAATAGGATACAGTGGAATGGGATGGGATGGAATATGGAATGGAAGAATGGAATGGAATGGAATGGAATGGAATGGAATGGAATAGAATAGAATAGAATAGAATAGAATAGAATAGAATAGAATAGAATAGAATAGAATAGAATAGAATAGAATAGAATAGAATATAGAATAGAATGGAATGGAATGGAATAGAATAGAATAGAATAGAATAGAATAGAATAGAATAGAATAGAATAGAATAGAATAGAATAGAATAGAATAGAATAGAATAGAATAGAATAGAATAGAATAGAATAGAATAGAATATATGGAATGATAGAATGGAATGGAATGGAAGAATAGAATAGGATACAGTGGAATGGGATGGGATGGAATATGGAATGGAAGAATGGAATGGAATAGAATGGAATAGAATAGAATAGAATAGAATAGAATAGAATAGAATATATGGAATGATAGAATGGAATGGAATGGAAGAATAGAATAGGATACAGTGGAATGGGATGGGATGGAATATGGAATGGAAGAATGGAATGGAATGGAATGGAATGGAATGGAATAGAATAGAATAGAATAGAATAGAATAGAATAGAATAGAATAGAATAGAATAGAATAGAATAGAATAGAATAGAATAGAATATATGGAATGATAGAATGGAATGGAATGGAAGAATAGAATAGGATACAGTGGAATGGGATGGGATGGAATATGGAATGGTAGAATGGAATGGAATAGAATAGAATAGAATAGAATAGAATAGAATAGAATAGAATAGAATAGAATAGAATAGAATAGAATAGATGGAATGATAGAATGGAATGGAATGGAAGAATAGAATAGGATACGATGGGATGGGATGGAATATGGAATGGAACGTAACGTAACGTAACAGAACAGAACAGAACAGAACAGAACAGAACAGAACAGAATAGAAATATAGACTGGAATACAATACAATCCCTCTGGTTTTTCTTTCATGTTAAAGATCTTAGGACTTCCACCCTCTGATTTCATTCAAACGGCATCAAGAAAACGAACATTCTTTGGTAAGCATCGATCATTACCGAATGATTCACTTACTGGCTATAATTATGATGAAAAAGTCTCCATTCTGAGGACTGCTTTATGCCGAGAGAATGTGGCTCTGATTTAGGTATTTATCCGGTAATATTTAATAGGAGGGTGAAATACACCCCTCCCCCTTCATCTTGCCAAGAGCCATGGTGGTGGCACAGTGGTTAGAATGAGTATTGCAGGCAAACTCTGCCCACAGCGTGGAGTTCGATCCTGACCGGCTCAAGGTTCTGAATCCTTGTGAGGTCAGCAAAATGAGGACCCAGATTGTTAGGGGACGACATGGTAAACCACCCAGAGAGCACTGTAAAGCACTGTGGAGCAGTATGTATGTCTTAAGTGCTACTGCTATCTTACACAAAGGGGCAACCTTGGATCCTACCCGTTTATGCATTGCTGTCACGCAGTGAAGTGCCACAGATGTGCTTCAACAACATTGCTTGAGCTGGCAACAGTCAGAAAGGCTGGCTTTGTACCTAAGGCAGGAAAAGATGAGTGGATGTTGCCACCTGGAATATTGTGTGTGTTTAGGAAATCTGATGCCCCTTTTGAATGTGGCACACACTGAGTAAAAATGGGTACCCCTTCCTATGCCTATAGCAAATTAATATTATAATTAAGAATTCCTATTTGGCTGCCTGGCCATCAGATTAAACTTCCAGCTCTAGAAACATTTCCAAGCAAACAAATAATGCTCAAGCAAACAAATAATGTTCTCTCCGGATAATATGTAGTTCCTTCTCCGTAGACCGGCAACTTTTGCAAACGTCTCTCAGTTCCGCACTCTCCGCTGAGGTAGAAATGCGCCCACAGTTGTTAAAAATCTGTTTCCCTCTTTTACAGATTCCAACGGCGTTCCGAAAACCATCACGAACAGCAGAGGGAAAATAAGGAATCCAAATTCCAAAGATCTCAGCGCCGTGTTGAAAATACACGACGGGACCTTTCTGGATTTCCTCAAGAAATGCCTTGTGTGAGATTTTTTTTAAAGTTTTATTTATTTTTAACTGTTTGGCTAAATCCTGCTTTATTTTCCTATGCTTTTTTAAAAAAAGTAGCTGTAGAGAAATGGATAACTGTAGGGAAGTTATTTTTGGATAGCTTAACTCCGTATTTTGTCAATGATCTACGGCTTGTTAGGAAAATGCTAAATCCTGCTTTATTTTCCTATGCCTTTAAAAAAAAACTAGAGAAATGAATAACTGTAGGGAAGTTATTTTTGGATAGCTTAATTCCGTATTTTGTCAATTATAAAGTTGGAGGTCTTCTAGTCTAACCCCCTGCTCAGGCAGGAAACCCTATACCATTTCAGACAAATGGCTGTCCAGTCTCTTCTTAAAAACCTCCAGTGTCGGAACATTCACCGCTTCTGGAGGCAGGTGGTTCCACTGGTTAATTGTTCTCACTGTCAGGAAGTTTCTCCTTAGTTCTAGGTTGCTTCTCTTCTTAGTTAGTTTCCATCCGTTGCTTCTCGTCTTGCCTTCAGGGGCTTTGGAGAATAGCTTGACTCCCTCTTCTTTAGGGCAGCCCCTGAGATACTGGAAGACAGCTATCCTGTCCCATCTCGTCCTTCTCTTCGTTAAACTAGACCTACCCAATTCCAGCAACCATTCCTTATATGTTTTAGCCTCCAGTCCCCTAATCATCTTTGTTGCTCTTCTCTGTACTCTTTCTAGAGTCTCAGCATCTTTTTTACATTGTAGTGACCAAAACTGGATGCAGGATTCCAAGTGTGGCCTTACCAAGGCCTTGTAAAGTGGTATTAATACTTCACGTGATCTTGATTCCATCCCTCTGTTAATGCAGCCCAGCCCTGTGTTGGCCTTATTGGCAGCTGCAGCACACGGCTGGCTCCTATTTAAGGGATTGTCCACTAGGACTCCGAGATCCCTCTCACAGTTGCTACTATTGAGCAAGGTACCCCCTATACTATACCTGTACATAGTTTGTCTAAAATTAATCTGTATTTATCCTCTCTTTGTAACAAGATGGAAGCCTTCTTCGCGCATGATCCCAGAAGAAGCGATCCACCACATGTGGATGGAGGATCCGTGGCCGCCCAGACTGAGACAGAAGCCCAAGACGGCCGCAAAGCAGAGCGAAGAGAAGAAAAAGGAAAACGCTCATAAAAATACCCAGATAGAAAAAGAAGGTTGTGTAGTTTTAGTTCTTGTTTCCTTTTTCAAAACAGTTCAAAGCTCTACGCGCAGTCCTCAACTTAGAACCATCCATTTAGCGGCTGTATGAAGTTAGGACAGTGCTTTTTTTAAAAAAAAAGGGACTGAGGACCACCCTTCCCACTTATAACTGCCCCCACAGTCGTCTGCTCAAAATTTGGGCACAACAGTTACAACATCCGGGGATCACATGATCGCCACTTCCCGGGGGACCAGCAAAATCAACAGGGGAAGCTGGATTCACTTCACGAGCGTGTGATCCACTAAACGACTGTGGCCAAAGCCATAAAATCTGGCGTGACTTGCTCAGGAGCCCCGTGGCGCCGTGGTTAGAATGCAGCATTGCAGGCTAGCTCACTGCCTACCGCCGGGAGTTCGATCCTGACCGGCTCAAGGTTGACTCAGCCTTCCATCCTTCCGAGGTCGGTAAAATGAGGACCCCAGATTGTTGGGGTGGCAATATTCTGACTGTGTAAACTGCTTAGAGAGGGCTGTGAAGCGGCATATAAATCTAAGTGCTATTGCTATCTAAGCCGTGGTGGCTTAGTGGTGAGAATGCAGTATTGCAGGCAAACTCTGCCCACCGTCTGGAGTTCGATCCTGATGGAGCTCAAGGTTGACTCAGCCTTTTAAGAACATAAGAACCTAAGAAGAGCCATGCTGAATCAGGCCAAAGCCCATCGAGTCCAGCATTCTGTGTCACACAGTGGCCCACCAATTGTACATGGGGATCTTGAGCAGAAAGAGAAGGCAAAACCCTCCCTTTCCCTTGACCCCCAACAAATGGGACTCAAGGGAATCCTGCCTGCCTCAACCAACATAGAGGCGGCACATGGACATCCGTTTTAATAACCACCGATACACTTGGCATCCATGAATCTATCTAGCCCTGCCTTGAAGCTGTCAAGGCTGACAGCTGTCACGACCCCTTCTGGAAGTGAATTCCATAAATTAACGACCCTCTGGGTGAAGAAATATTTCCCTTTATTTGTCCTCACTTTCTTAGCTATGAGCTTTAGGGAGTGCCCCCTTGTCCTGGTATTGTGTGATAGAGAAAAGAATTTTTCTCTATCCACCTTTTCTGTCCCATGCATGATTTTATACACTTCAATCAAGTCAGTAAAATGAGGACCCAGATTGTTAGGGGGGGGGCAAGATGCTGACCCTGTAAATGGCTTAGAGAGGGCGATAAAGCACTGGGAAGTGGTATATAAGTCTAAGTGCTGTTGCTATTGCTATCAAAACTGTGGTGGCGCAGTGGTGAGAATGCCGTATTGCAGGCAAACTCTGCCCACCGCCTGGAGTTCGATCCTGACCGGCTCAAGGTTGACTCAGCCTTCCATCCTTCTGCGGTTGGGCAAATGAGGAGCCAGATTGTTGGGGGCAATAAGCTGACTCTGTAAACCGCTTAGAGGGGGCTGCAAAGCACTGTGAAGCGGTATATAAGTCTGCTATTGTTTAGCAATGGAAGTTTTGCCCCCACTTGTAGTCGTTAGCTGAGGGCCACACCCTTTGCAAACTACACCGTGAGCTTGACCAGCACTCATTTCATCAGAGATTTTTTTCCCTGAAGATGTGTACAGCAATCTTTTTTTTTTTAAGTTTTTAAGAAGCAGCTGGGTAGCTGCCTTTGGGGTGTGGTTTAATTGTTTTGTTTTGTTTTTGCACGTTGCAGAGGGCTGGACTAGATGATCCCTTTGGTTTCCTCCAGCTCCACAGTTCTATGATTCTATGACTTCTCTTGTCAAGCTGGGTGGCAGGAAGCAGAGCAGGTAGTCTTCATTAGATTTAAAAAAACACACACACACACAACCAAAAGGGGCACAACATTCGCAATAAACTCGAAGTGAGAAAAGAAAAATTAATTTTTTTAAAAACGTTTCTGAGAGGGTGGCTGTAGGCTGGAATTTGTCACAATTATTTCCTTTTGGCTGGTGTCATCATCTTAGGCTGAGCCTGCTTGTGCCAGTAAAATGACACTCTTTTAATGAAGAATAATAATACTACATAATAATGCAACGAATCTTCTAAGCCCCTCAAATATCCACATCTGCCTGTCCCAGGTCCTTGGGAAGAAGTTGATAGGGGAATAAAAATGCCAGATCTGTGTCACAAACTAGAATAAAATAAAACGTTCCAAGGGGCTTGTGAGTTATGGCGAAGGATGCTGCAAGTTAAAATACAGCCACTTTTAGGAAAATCCTATGAGGAGAAGATCAAAGAAATATATTAATTACTTGATACCCTGGTTATGGAAATATCAAAATTAATTATTATCGATGGTTAATTAACTATTGTTGACTGTATGTTTTTTGTCAAAAAGTCTTTTGAGCCAAGACAACACGCTGTACACCAGGCAGTGAGGATGGTTATCGCAAAAAAAAAAAAAATACATCAATAAAACTTTTATAAAATAAATAAATACAATGCAGCCACTTTTATGCCAAGCCCTGTTTCTTGTACAGTTGTGCAATTACGAACCTCAAGTTTCAATGCACCATTGCCCCTCCTCACACACACACCCACTGGAGCTGCCTTTAGTGAGCTGATGGAAGTAGGAACATTTATTTATGTCTTTATGTATTGGCCACCCATCTTATCCAGGTTAACTCTGGGCAGCTTACAATAATAATAATAATAATAATAATAATAATAATAATAATAATAATAATAATAATAATAATAATAATAATAATAATAATAAACTTTTCTCTTTAGTCCATAACTGGGCCAAGGCATTCTCCAAGTTCCTTTTGGGAAGCAAAACAAGCCTGGATGAGTTTGTTAGCAGAATTACAGACAGTTCAACTTACAATCTTAATTTAGTGGCCATTCAAAGTTAGGAGGGCAGTGGAAAAAGTTACGAGTGGTCCTCGCACAATAGCCGCAGCATCACTACGGCCACGTCAAAATTTGGTCTTTCTGGCATGTATTCGCTGGCATAGGAGATGGTTTTGATTAGATTTGAAAGCAAGAGTCCGTGGGGGAAGCTGCGTGGGGATCAAAACCCTGCGATTCCCTTAACAACCGTGAAGTCATAAAATTAGGCACTGCTTACTTAACAACTGCCTCGCTTAGCAATAGAAGTTGTGCTCCCAAATTCTAGTCGTAAGTCGGGGATTACCGGTGACCTGAAAGCTTGGATAGTGGTTAATAAGCGCCGTATGTTTGCTGCTCTCTGCTTTTAGCGTTCCAGCTGAGCGATAACCTTTTACGTCTTCCCGTTCTGCAGATGACATCGTTCGGCAACAGCCCAGCCCGGAAGCCAAATCAGATCCACCTGAAAAATTACCTGTTTCGTATCGAAAGCGTTCTGCCCTTGCCTTGTCCCCAGAAATAAATAAAGAAAAAAAGCAGAGCTTGGGTAAACGGGATAGTCCAGCGAAAGAAGCGGAACCGCCGGTGGATAAAGCTGCTAAGAGAGAGCACAGGGATGGGAAGGCCTTGCACAAAAATACAAGCACGTTGCCACCCATTAAGCACAAACAGTGATTGATTCTCTTCCCATACAGTTCCTAGATAAATATTTTGCTGTCACATGTTCCAGAACAGAAATTTAATGCCTCTCTCTACCCGTGGTCTGTGCGCTTTTATTGGCGGCGTTGTGGAAGTAAACCTCACGGTCTCACAGCGTCGAATTGTGGACTCCTAAGGAACCGATCATGCTCCCCACCCAAAACAAGATTGTATGAAAAATGCCGTGAAATACAGGAATTTGGGTACTCGAGCCATAAACGGTGGTTCGTTCCTTAAAGCAAGCTGGAAATTGATCAGGGAGCTGGATTCACGTACTACATGCATTAATAGATCCGTGAGATTAACAGAATGAGTTTTAATAAAAATAATGTTACAAATTCAAGATAAATTATATCTATAAGATGGTTGAAGTAGAAAAACCAAATAACCATTTCAAGCAAATAACCTCTCTGGCTGTTTCTGTTTTGTTTGGCAAAGGAGAGACTTAGAGAAAGAAGAGACACCCCTATAAAACTATGGATTATGACATAGCTAAGAAAAAAGATGACGGTTCAGGACTGGTACAGCAACTTGTCAGAAATGGTGCAGGGCAGTGATGGCGAATCTTTTAGAGACCGAGGGCCCAAACTGCAACCCGAAACCCACTTATGTATCGTCGGGTGCCGGTGGGCGTGTTCCATTGGGTGGGCGTGTCCCATTGGGTGGGCATGGCTACGGTGGTAATGGCAGACTGGGTGGGACTAAAAAGTTCAATCAATTCCAACTTTGTGAGATCTTTTTTCCCCCGCGAGAAGTTGAAATTGACTGATTGATTGAACCTTTTTTTTTTTTGCACACGGCGGCGGAGGCCTAAAGCGAAAAGGTTTCATAAAACCCAGCTGAAGGCCTAGGACTGGGGCGATGGCGCATGTGCCCACAGAGAGGGCTCTGCATGCCACCTGTGGCACGTGTGCCATAGGTTCGCCACCACTGCCCGGGGGGGGGAGCGTGCTTGTGTGACATTCTGGCTGCTTATTGAGGGGGCATGGTTTTGCGTGTTGCCTGCATTGCAGGACTTGATAGGTGGACAACAATGCCAAATCCACGCTAAACATCTGGCTGATTGTGCGATGGACCACCATAACAACAACAACAGCAATAGAGGTTGGTCCAAAGGCCTGGAAATAACACTGCCCACCACTGTGTAAGTATTTCCTTCTTTTATTCATTTCACTGCTCAGCAGGGATTGGGGGAATCAGTAAAACTCATATCATCTTTGACCAATGAGTTCCGTAACAAGGAAAACTAAGAGGGCAAGGAGAGGCCGGCGGTCCCAAAGAGATGCTGGCCTTACAGGTTCTGAAGCAGCCAATCCAGGACTGGCAACCGCACAAAGTTGCCCAGGGCTTCTCCCAGCTGCCTTTCCTTCTCGTATTTCAGCACGGCTTGCATGACGTCGCCCACGCTGTAGTTTCTCTCCACCGCCACCGCAGAGAGTTGCTGGAGCTACAGGAGAGGACAGGCGGGTTAGAGAAGGGACACTGCCAAGCCAGTGAAACAGGCGACCCTCGAACCGACGACCACAACTGAGCCCAAAATTTCCGTTGCTAATTGAGACGTTTGTTAAGTGAGTTTTGCCCCCTTTTGCCCAGTTCTTAAGTGAATCGCTGCAGTGGATCAGTTAGTAACACGGTTATTAAGTGAATCTGGCTTTGCCCCCTTGACGTTGCCTGTCAGAAAGTCGCAAAAGGGGATCACGTGACCCCAGGACGCTGCAAACGGTCATAAATAGAAACCAGTTCCCAAGCACCGCGTTTTGATCGCGTGATCGGGGATGTGGCAAAGGTGGTTACTGTGGAAAGCGGCCGTTAAGTCCCTTTTTTCAGTGCCATTGTAACTTTGAACGGTCGTTGTAAGTGAAGGACCACCTGTACTTTCTCTCACTAAGACCCATCTTTCCTTTTTTTCCAAAATTCTCCTCTCCCACCCTCCTTAACAACTGCAGGTATTCGTTTTTCACAATCATGGCAAAAAAGATCGTAAAACGGGGGCACAACTCACTTTACCCATCTTGCTTAGCTTAGCAATGGAAATTGTGCTCTTTGTGGTCATAAATCGAGGATTAAAAAGGTAAAGCTTTCCCCTGTCCAGTCGTGTCTGACTCTAGGCCAGGGTAGGCAACCTTGGCTCTTTTGGGACTCGTGGATTTCAACTCCCAGAATTCCTGAGCCAGCATGACTCAGCTTGGAATCCTCTCCCTTTCCCCTCAGCGTGGCTGGCTCAGGATTTCTGGGAGTTGAAGTCCACAAGTCATAAAAGAGCCAAGGTTGCCTACCTCTGGCCTAGGCCTAGGCCGATTTATGACTCGTGGACTTCAACTCCCAGAATTCCTGAGCCAGCATGACTCAGCTTGGAAACCTCTCCCTTTCCCCTCAGCGTGGCTGGCTCAGGATTTCTGGGAGTTGAAGTCCACGAGTCATAAAAGAGCCAGGGTTGCCTACCCCTGGTCTAGGACAAGGGTGGGAGTCTATGACCCTTTTACGACCTGTGGACTACAACTCCCAGAATTCCTGAGCTAGCATGGCTAAGCATGGAAACCTCTCCCTTTCCCCTCAGCATGGCTGGCTCAGGAATTCTGGGAGTTGAAGTCCACAAGTCATAAAAGAGCCAAGGTTGCCTATCTCTGGCCTAGGCCTAGGCCGCTTTATGACTCGTGGACTTCAACTCCCAGAATTCTTGAGCCAGCATGGTTCAGCTTGGAAACCTCTCCCTTTCCCCTCAGCGTGGCTGGCTCAGGAATTCTGGGAGTTGAAGCCCACGAGTCATAAAAGAGCCAAGGTTGCCTAGCCCTGTTCTAGGACAAGGGTGGGAGTCTATGACCCTTTTACGACCTGTGGACTACAACTCCCAGAATTCCTGAGCTAGCATGGCTAAGCATGGAAACCTCTCCCTTTCCCCTCAGCATGGCTGGCTCAGGAATTCTGGGAGTTGAAGTCCACAAGTCATAAAAGAGCCAAGGTTGCCTATCTCTGGCCTAGGCCTAGGCCGCTTTATGACTCGTGGACTTCAACTCCCAGAATTCTTGAGCCAGCATGGTTCAGCTTGGAAACCTCTCCCTTTCCCCTCAGTGTGGCTGGCTCAGGAATTCTGGGAGTTGAAGTCCACGAGTCATAAAAGAGCCAAGGTTGCCTAGCCCTGTTCTAGGACAAGGGTGGGAGTCTATGACCCTTTTATGACTGGTGGACTACAACTCCCAGAATTCCTGAGCCAGCATGGCTGAGCATGGAAACCTTTCCCTTTGCCCTCAGCATGGCTGGCTCAGGAATTCTGGGAGTTGAAGTCCATGAGTCATAAAAGAGCTGCCTACCCTTGTTCTAGGGCATGGTGCTCACCTCTATTGCTTGGCCAAAGGAGCCAGCATTGTCTGAAGACATTTCTATGGGCCTGTGGTTGACATGACTATACACCAAAGGCGCAGGGAATGCTGTCAACTTCCCACCAATGTGGTACCTATTTATCTACTCGCCTTCGCGTGCTTTCCAGGTCTACCCATCTATAATTCTAAAAAGGAACAGAAAAAGTGCTTCTGCTCCTTCAAACATGAGCAGAACCCCAATGCTATCCTAGTTTGTCTTCTCATTGCACACTATTCCCCCACACCCTCCCAGCGTTTCCATTTGTACCTTGTTCAGGGTTTCCTCGTCATCATCCATGAAGTACAACATTGGGACGTTCAACTGAGAGGCTGCCACCCATTGGAGAATGGCTTGGAGTTGCTTGTTGTGAATGTTTTCCGGAGCACACTGGTTAGCCACAACCACCTTGCGCCCAGTAGGCGTGTCTTCTCCAGACTCTGCTCTGCTTTCTGCATTTCCCAAGCACTTTGAGTAGAAGCCTCCACCCATGTCCTCTCCATCTCCGAATTCTCCAAGTCCTGACTCAGGACCGCTGTATTTGGCGATCATCAGGCACAGCTTGGTCACCGTATCGATCAGTTTCTCAAAGAAGGGTCCGCTCCCTCCTTCTTTCTTGTTGACATCGCACTGGTCCAGAATCATTTTGGTCAGTCCAGCTATAGCGTCTTCATAAGAACGGTCTATATCACAAGGTCCTGAAGGACCTGGGCCTTGGCCTTCAGGAGCCTTGAAAGCATTCCTGGTTGTTTCATCGGCCATCAGTGTCCCTGAATTTCCTCCTAATTTGTTGACGGTCTCGTTGATGAGCTTCTGGATCAGCATTACCATCACACTCGACATATCGTTCTCTGCGTTCATGCCAAATTGCTCATCCTCACATGGCTTCAAAGTGTCGGGCAGTTTTAAAGAGCCAAGGCCTTTATCTGGGGCCATAAAGCCCAGGCCGCCAGGGGCCTTGCTGGATCGGCCCCCTTCCACTGCATCCTTCATGGCATTCTCCTGCTGCACCAGATGATATTGTATCAGCAGCAACGCTGTCACAATCAGGTCTCTCGCCCAAGAATCAGTGGTGAGATTAGAAAGGTCTGGAATTTCTTGGGTTGGCGAAGGCTTGGCAGGCATTGGGGTTGACCCTGTATCATCCTGATGCTGCTTCTGATGCCACATGTTGAGACCCTCTTTGATGATATGATTGCCGACCGTTTCTGCACAGGTCATTTCTTTATCTTTCATGGTTTCCGTTTTTGCCGCCGAGAATCTCATGTTCTGAGTCTTGGTTTCGGTGCCCTGGCCAGTTTTGATAGTTGCAAAGGCCATGCTCTGAGTCTTGGCTTTCTCACTGACCTGTTTTTGCACAATCAGAGCGTTGTGCAAGCGATTCAACATGGCCTGCACGATCTCAGAGGCCTTTTGACTGCCTTGCGTGAAGAGGCTACGCTTTACGGCGGAAACAAAGTCGGAATCGGTCATGAGGGTCCCGGTGACATCATGCAAGTTCTTCATGCAGGAGTCAATCAGGTCAGATACCACCTCCTTGGAATGCTTCAGCAGAACCTTCTTCAACACGGCGCAAGCGATGTTGGAATCGTTGACTTTCACCTTCATCGTCTTCATCACAGAGACCATCATGTCTGAAACCACGTTGTTGGCGTAAACCAGGATTCCTTTGCTCAGCGAGTTATTATATTCGTCAGGTCCAAAGCGCTTCCGATGATGGAACCCTCGTCCCTCGTCCCTTTGAGGCTCACTTTTATTGGGCACTTCTGTGTTTTCCTCCTTGTAGTAAATGGTGGTTTTCTTCTTGGTGGTGGGGCTTTCTTCATATCTGCACTCACACATCTTGGTAGGGATGTGCTTGCTATCCTCGGTCCCCACCCCAATGGATCTGTGGCTGTGGTCTCCGGCGGCGGCAAACAGTGTGTTGTGTATGCAGGTGGGGTTGCTTTCAGATCGGTCGTTCATCTCCTTGCGCGCCATCGCGATGGCAAGGTTGGAAAGCCTGTTACAGTAAAAAGAGACTTCATCTGGGTCGGGATTTGGGTTTGGGGAAGAGGAACCATCACTTTCTTCATCCTTGGGTTCCTTCTGACACCCGGCCTTCATGCTCAAGTGGAAGTTGGGAGACCCCTTGTTAGAGCTGACGTTCAGACTGAATTCTTCATCGCAGGCGTTGTAGGGTCCAGGAGAACGGACATTGCGCTGGGGCATGGTTTGACGTCCGTCGGACCCGTCTCTTGTCCTCGCCCTTCTAGCATTGTTACTGGCGTTCAACACATCTTGCACACCAATGTCAGACTTCTCCAGATCTTGCCGGAGTCTGCTCAGGACCTTGAGGGGATCAGAGGAACTTTTCTGGAAAAACTTAGCAAAGTCAGTCTAAGAAATGGAATAAAGGACGTTTTTCATAACAAATTACTCCCCATCATCTCATCCTACGGAACCGGTACCCAGTGTTTGATAGATGGGAAGTCATTCACTGTCTATACCAGAGGCCCCCAACCCCAGGTCCATGGACCGGTACTGGGCCATGGCATGCCAGCAACTGGGCCACACAAACAAGCAAAGCCCCATCCACGGGAAGCAGGCAGCACACAAAACCACGCCCCCTCCGGTCCACGGAAAAACCTCTCTCTACGGAACCGGTCCCTGGTGCCCAAAAGGTTGGGGACCTCTGGTCTATACTGAATAAAGTTTCCATGGGTGTCACTTTGTCCAGGTTAATTAGCAGCTATCTTAAACTGCTGTCCTAAGTAGACATAAAACTGAACATACTGTACAACCAGCGATACTAGGGAGCACAACTATTCCTTGACTTTGGACAGTGAGCAAAGAATGACTTCTTGAATACCTCCTATCAACAATGGTTTGGGAGAAAGGAGAAGAAGAAATTAAACCCAAGATGAATCGGATATCAAGATTTGAAGCTTCAGATCTTGCTAACCCAAGATCAAGAACTGAACAAACTCTGAGGTGAAAACAGGGAATTGAATCAATTCTTTACAGTCTACCTAAAAAATTTCTCCTACCCAACAGAATGGAATAATGAAGCAGAATGAGAAGGTGAAGATGAAGATGAGGACATGCAAGCACTGCTCATCATCCCTTAGCTGACTCTCCCAAGTCTCATCCCTGTCTCGCCATCATGAATGATGGACAGTTCCATGCTGAAGGCTGCAGGGACATTCCTGACAGGACTAAAGGCTTTGTGCACAAGACTGAGTTTTGATCATCCACAAGACTGATATTCCCCAAGCCAGGCTCCTCGTCCCACCCCGAGGACCACAGAAGAGGTCTCTAGCCTTCACTGGAAAACAAGAGCCACTGGCGAGGCAGGAAAATATTTCTGCACAGAAAAACTGCTGTGCTATGCAACCTGCCAAGATACCTTGTCAAATCCCAAACATGCAACTGTGGCCAACCCAGTAGATGTTATAAATCTAGTCTCAGACACATCATCTTCCACTCCAGACCCCAATGACTGAGGAATCTATTTGTACCCAGCGGAACAAACTTGTATGGCTTCATGGACATCCATATTTGTTGTGCCACCAGGCCAGTGGTGGGATTCAGCCGGTTTGCACCAGTTCAGCAGAACCAGCAGCTAATTTTTTGTTGCCCAGGCCCAGAACGGACTTCCGGAAGTGGCATCCAGACAGAGAACCGGTTGTTCACATATTTGAATCCCACCATTGTAGATAGATAGGTAGGTAGGTAGGTAGGTAGGTAGAGACAGACAGACAGACAGACAGACAGACCGTGGTGGGATTCAGCCGGACAGACAGACAGACAGATAGTCAGTGGTGGGATTCAGCCGGTTTGCACCACTTCAGCAGAACCGGTAGCTAATTTTTTTGTTGCCCAGGCCCAGAACAGACTTCCGGAAGCGGCATCCACACAGAGAACCAGTTGTTCAGATACTTGAATCCCACCACTGCACCAAGGCTGCTGGCAGAACAGCTCTCTCCTTACCGTCCAGTTCTGTTGCTCCTTCTCCTCCTCCTTCTCCTCACTGGCTGTGTAACGCTCGACTTTACACAATCCACTCTGACTCTGCAACCAGTCAATGTTCTCGGACATCTGAGAGGAGAAGGAATTACAGTTAACGTGTAAGGTTGGCCGTTTCACCTTGATGGTATTAAGCCAAGCACCTTCCTTTCCCATGCCGGATAGCTTTTTTTACACTCAAAAAAATATAGAAGGGGAAACTCAAAAAAAAAATATTGAAGGAGAAAAAGAGAAAAAAAAAAGCTCTGGCACTTACCAGTTTTTTACGGCCGCGAGTGGGGCTTCCGGTATCTTCTGCTTCTGCAGAACCACAGAAGGTGATACAGTATTAACAGAGAAATCCAATTTTTGGGGGCAAGCTTGCATAATACAGAGGATCTTTTCCCTGTATGTTCCCCTTTCTGTTGCCACAAAATGCGAGGTAGCTAAACTGCCTTTTGTGGTTTCCTCAACCTTGAAATGTTCAGGGTCACCTCAGTGAAGCCTCCTCGAAATATTCTCTTGCATGTTCTCCAGAAATTATCCAAGGAAGCCCCACAGGTTTTGCTGTTTGTTTATCCATGTCAGAAGCACCACAATTAAAATAAGGCGTATTATACGACATGGAGCTAAAGGTGAAGAAGTCTCTGCCGACTTTAGGGGACAGTGCTCAACTTCGTTTCAAGGCCATTGAGCTAGCGCTGTCCGAAGACATTTCTGTGGTCCTGTGGCCAGCATGATGTCATGAAACACTGTTACCTTCCCACTGAAGTGGTACCTATTCATCTGCTCGCATTTGCCTGCTTTCAAAATGCTAGGAGCTGAGCTGAGGATGGGAGCTCACCCATCACATGGTGTATGGGACTCGAACTGGGGCTGCTGGCTTTCCAGCCGCCAAGTCCGGTGTCTTAACCACTGACCCACCGCACTGCCACTTTTATGTCACGCTATACGACACAATATTTTAAATATAAAATGACTGATTAAAATATGCACCAGTGAAGCAGATCTTGCCCAGAAACTGGCGACATTGTGTTCTGTCACGCTACCGTGTGTGTACATGGATTGGGACAGAAAGAGCACGTATACATAGGTGCTGTTGTCTGCATTTTAGATTCTGCTGGTTCTAATGACGGGATGTATTATGCCCCTTGAGATCAGAGGATACAGCTCTCAAGGATTTTCATCACAATTTATTGTGTGGACCTGACAGAAGGCATGATTGTCTGAATCAGCCTGAATAATTCCACCAGCTAATAAAGTCATAAAAGGGCCAAGTTTGAAGACCCCCTAGTGTAGGATCAGAAGACGTGGAGAAACCTGTCCATAAGATCGCCAAGAGTCAGATATGATTGAATGGATAACATCACCATCAGGAAGAATTTAAGGAAAGGCCATCCCAGCTACTTCAACATATCCATTTAGTGCAATTTTACTATACTCTACCACTGTACTATTACTACTGTACGGTAGACCCTCCAAGAATGAATAACTAATTAATTAAACAAGCTGGCTTGGAAAAAAAGAAGTGTACTTGGAGAAACAATCATCTGGATCTGGAAGTGGGGAGCCAGCTGAGGTTGACTCTTCACTGATGGTCAGACAGACGTGCTCACCTGCTACAATTTCCATCACTTCCTGCTGGTGAGGAGGCTGGTAAGGAAGGTCTACTGTCCTTCCTTCCCTGCGTACCAAAAACAAGAACGTGTTAAAACCAAGAGTCTCCAAAGTAACAGGACAATGAAAGCCCCCATCAGATCAGAACAGTCCTCAAGATTTAGACTTTCTCGTTGGCCCATCTCTGAAGGTATACAGACAGTTCGATCTCTGGAGCTTACAGGTCTTGTTGGGCTGCATGGACCACAGAATGGAGAAACGTGGCCTACCTTTAGAACGTCAATGTGAGGATTCACAAAGAGTTCCCCAAAAGCAGGCTTTTAGGCCAAGCTTCCAGGATGTTCTTCATAGGCTCCCCACACTGTGGCCTCCTCTCTCATCCTCTCCTAGTCAGAATGGACCTTGCTGTCACAATGCCCAGCTCACTCTGCTGTTTCCATGGCAATCATCAACACCATCAGAAGGAGGGTCAGCAGTTAGCCAAGGCTTAGGAGGAGACTGGGGGAAATGACAAACACGCTGAGGATCGGTCCCTGGGTGCATTGTTGGTTGGGTTTTACAAGGATTTAAATTAGGGACAGCGATGGTTTTTTTTCTTTCTTCCAAGATGAAATCCACAGCAATACTGGATGTTTCTTCCTGTAAAACTGGCCTGACTGTTAATTCCTCCTCTTCTCCAATTCTTTTTTCATCCCTTTGGTACAAGTTAATGACCCAAAAGGCTGAACTGTGCAATAGATCCACGATGGAGATGGTTCCTTCATCAGTTATTTTCCAAATGGTGGGCAGTAGGCTTTTTGAAGACTTTCTGATATATATGTATTATAGATAGATGATAGACAGACAGATAGATAGATATAATTATTCTATTCTATTCTATTCTATTCTATTCTATTCTATTCTATTCTATTCCTTATTCCTATTCTATTCCTTATTTCTATTCTATTCCTATTCTATTCTAGTCAATTCCTTATTCCTATTCTATTTGTTATTTCTATTCTATTCTATTCTATTCTATTCTATTCGATTCTTTATTCCTATTCTATTCCTTATTCCTATTCTATTCTATTCTATTCTATTCTATTCTATTCTATTCTATTCTATTCTATTCTATTCTATTCTCTATTCCATTCTATTCCATTCCTTATTTCTATTCTATTCTATTCTATTCTATTCCTTATTTCTATTCTATTCTATTCCTTATTTCTATTCTATTCTATTCTATTCTATTCTATTCTATTCTCTATTCCATTCCATTCCATTCTATTCTATTCTATTCTATTCTATTCTATTCTATTCTATTCTATTCTATTCTATTCTATTCTATTCCTTATTTCTATTCTATTCTATTCTATTCTATTCCGTATTTCTATTCTATTCTATTCCTTATTTCTATTCTATTCTATTCTATTCTATTCTATTCTATTCTATTCTATTCCTTATTTCTATTCTATTCTATTCTATTCCTTATTTCTATTCTATTCTATTCTATTCTATTCCTTATTTCTATTCTATTCTATTCCTTATTTCTATTCTATTCTATTCTATTCTCTATTCCATTCTATTCTATTCTATTCTATTCTATTCTATTCTATTCTATTCTATTCTATTCTATTCTATTCTATTCCTTATTTCTATTCTATTCTATTCCTTATTTCTATTCTATTCTATTCCTTATTTCTATTCTATTCTATTCTATTCTCTATTCCATTCTATTCTATTCTATTCTATTCTATTCTATTCTATTCTATTCTATTCTATTCTATTCTATTCTATTCCTTATTTCTATTCTATTCTATTCTATTCTATTCTATTCTATTCTATTCTATTCTATTCCTTATTTCTATTCTATTCTATTCCTTATTTCTATTCTATTCTATTCTATTCTATTCTATTCTATTCTGTTCTGTTCTATTCTATTCTCTTCCATTCCATTCTATTCTATTCCTTATTTCTATTCTATTCTATTCCTTATTTCTATTCTATTCTATTCCTTATTTCTATTCTATTCTATTCTATTCTCTATTCCATTCCATTCTATTCTATTCTATTCTATTCTATTCTGTTCCTTATTTCTATTCTATTCTATTCTATTCCTTATTTCTATTCTATTCTATTCCTTATTTCTATTCTATTCTATTCTATTCTCTATTCCATTCCATTCCATTCGATTATTCTATTCTATTCTATTCTATTCCTTATTTCTATTCTATTCTATTCTATTCTATTCTATTCTATTCCTTATTTCTATTCTATTCTATTCTATTCTCTATTCCATTCTATTCTATTCTATTCTATTCTATTCCTTATTTCTATTCTATTCTATTCTATTCTATTCCTTATTTCTATTCTATTCTATTCTATTCCTTATTTCTATTCTATTCTATTCTATTCCTTATTTCTATTCTATTCCTTATTTCTATTCTATTCTATTCTATTCTGTTCTGTTCTATTCTATTCTCTATTCCATTCCATTCCATTCCATTCCATTCTATTCTATTCCTATTCTATTCTATTCCATTCCATTCCATTCCATATGTTCTATTCTATTCTATTCCTATTCTATTCCTATTCCTATTCCTATTTCATTCAATTTTCCTATCCTATTTTAGGTGGGAACTGAGATGTCAGTCACATCCCTTGAACTCCTAGGCCCCGCCCACCAGCGAGCGCGCTCTGCGGAGGGACGTCGCCGGCCGCGGTTTGGCCTTCGGAGGCCGCCATAGCGCGGGGGGGGTTGGGGGGGCGGGGCTCGCCACAAAGGCCGGGCAAGATGGCGGCTTTCGTGCGCGTCCTTCCTCGCGCGGCGCTTTCCGCCCTCGGGAAGCGTAAGTCCGGGCCGGGGCGGCGTCGGAGGGCCGTCCGGCCGCCCCTCCTGGAGCTCAGCCCGGCCAAGGGAGCGGCGGGGCTTCGCCGCAGGCCCGGCGGCGCTGGCTGGGAAGGTCACCGGGAGGACGCCGGGAGCGGGGGGGGGTATTTTTCCCGCGAGAAAGCGGCTCTCCGTGGGCTCCCAGAGCCGCGCCTGGCCTCCTCGGGAGGAAGGCGCTCGGAAGCCGCCCCTTCGCCTTCCCTGTCGGGCCGAAAAGCCTCCGCGGGGCCGGGAACAGCTAGTCCTCGACTTACGACCACAGCGGATTTTACCCCCCCCCCGCACCTTTCAGTTGTTAAGTGAGACACGGGAGGGGAATGCTGCTCCCTTTTACGGCCTTTCTTGCCACAGTTGCTAAGTGAATCACTGCAGTTGTTCGTTGAGGAACACGGTCGTTAAGCGAATCTGGCTTGCCCTCCCCCCATTGACTTTGCCTGTCGGAAGGTCGCAAAAGGGGATCACGGGATTCCCAGCACGCCACGACCGTCGTAAGTATGAGTCAGTTGCCAAGCGTCGGCATTTTGATCCGGGAGGCTGCAGTGTGGGGGAAAAACGGCCGTAAGTCCCTTTTTTTTTCCCCAGTGCCGTTGCAACTTGGAACGGTCACTAAGCGAACTGCGGCAAGTCGAGGACAAGCTGCCCTTAACAAGCAGAATTCAGCCCCAGACTTCCATGGCGAATGAAATCAGACCGTTGTGAAGGGGAGCCTGCCTCCTTTTGTGACCTGCCTCGCCGCCGTTGTTAAGTGAATCTGCAGTTTGTTCAGTGAGTCGCGCGGTTGTTGAAAGTGAATCTGGCTTCCCCCATTGAGTTTGCTTGTCGGAAGGTCACCAAAGGGAGATCACGTGACCCCCTGGGAGGGGGACCCGCTGCGACCATCGTAAATATGACCCAGTTGCCCCAGAGGAAAAAAACAAAGAATATTTATAAACACCTGTTGGAACATAAGCTATATGAGGAGCAGGTTAATAATATATATAATATATGATATAAATATGGATCAATGGCAGCAAGTATGGGAGCGAAACAATAAAATTACTTTAGCGACGTCATATAAAGGAAATTTGTATAAAATGATTTACAGATGGCACCTTCCTCCGGCCAGACTAGCTAAAATGTATAAAGGATACTCTGCTACATGTTGGGAATGTAAAAAAGAAAAGGTTACCTTTTTTCATATATGGTGGACATGTAGAGAAGCACAGGTGTATTGGCGTGTGGTCTGGGAATGGGCAATAGAAATGAGTAGCCAAAACATTCTGTATAAGCCTGAGGCATTACTATTAGGAATACTAGAGAAAAATGTAAATAAAGAGGACACATATCTAATTATTCACGTGGCTACGGCGGCAAGGATACCATTTACTCAAAAGTGGAAAGCAATGGAAGTACCGAGTGAGGAAGAACGAATAAAGAAAATTATGTATTGCGCAGAACTAGACAGGAGAACTAAAAGATGAAAAAATCAGGAAGAAACAGAATTTTATCGAATATGGAATAAATTTTATAGATGGAGGGGGAAAAAATGGAGGTCACAAATAAACAGATCAATTAAGATACCAGACCAGAATTGTATAGTTTGCATATAGATATATGTAATTAATGCACAATATGGACTGAGATGTCAGTCAAAGGCGATTGACCATGTTCAGTGTTTTTAATTCTTTTTTTCTTTGTATTCAACAAAAATCTTAAAAAAATAAAAAAAAATATGAGCCAGTTGCCAAATGTCTGGATTTTGATCATGTGACCGTGAGGGATGCGGCAAGGGTGGTGAGGTTTTGTTGTTTTTTTGCTGCCATTGTAACTTCAAACAGTTACTAAATGAGCTGTTGTATGTTGAGGACTACCTATAACCCATAGTAGGTTCAAGGGGAAAAAATGCAATTTCCTGCCTGAAGTGAGTATTTTGTGTGAATCTCCTTCTGTAGCGACAGGAGCGGCAATCAATAGGCAAGAAACGGTTGAATACATTGCATTTTATTATTGTAGTTTTGGGGTCTTCAAACTTGGCCCTTTGATGACTTGTGGACTTCAACTCCCGGCATTCCTCAGCCAGGCAAACATAGTCAACGGGGAAGCCAGTTTGTCTTCACAACCAGGTTACTAACAGCTGCAGTGATTTGCTGAAGAACTGTGGTAAGGAAGGTCGTCAAAGAGGACAAAACCCAACCACCGTCTCGCTGAGCAATGGAAATTTGGCGTTCAATTTTAAATCTTGGGAGAGGAGTAAATATTCATATGTGTGCTCAATGTCTTTGTGTTTCAGGCTATGGCATTCCTGCAGGGGCGTTGCCGCTTCTTCAACAAGATCGCTCAATTCACTATTCGGCGATGCCTCATGGGCGCAGTGGGCGTTCCTCCGTCAGTGGTATTGTTGCCACCGTCTTTGGGGCCACAGGATTTCTGGGCCGATACATTGTTAACCACCTAGGTAATATATGACCAGGATAACCTTCATTTAATAAATGAATGTTGTTGTTTATTAATGTATCGCTTGTCCGACTTACATATGCAATACGCCATTCAGTTGAAGGTAAATGCTACAATAATAATAATAAAGTTGGAAGGGACCTTGGAGGTCATTAGTCCAACCCCCTGCTCAGGCAGGAAACCCTGTACCATTTCAGACAAATGGCTGTCCAGTCTCTTCTTAAAAACCTCCAGGGTTGGAGCATTCACCGCTTCTGGAGGCAGGGTGTTCCACTGGTTAATTGTCCCCACTGTCAGGAAGTTTCTTCTTAGTTCCAGGTTGCTTCTCTCCTTGATGAGTTTCCATCAGTTGCTTCTTGTCCTGCCTTCAAGGGCTTTGGAGAATAGCTTGACTCCCTCTTCTTTGGGGCAGCCCCTGAGATACCGGAAGACTGCTATCATGTCCCCCCTCGTCCTTCTCTTCGTTAAACTAGACATCCCCAATTCCAGCAGCCGTTCCTTATATGCTTTAGCCTCTAATCATCTTTGTTGCTCTTCTCTGTACTCTTTCTAGAGTCTCAGCATCTTTTTTACATCATGGTGACCAATTTATCCTCTAGCAGTATCATAAAATTTCTTTTTAAATGAGCCATCAGAAGTGCTTTTCATAAAATTATATATATATATGCCTAAGTAACAAAAATATCAAGATCATAGAATTTAGTATTCAAGACATTTAAAAAAAGAACGAAGCTACTTTCAAAGGGGGCTGTCCTGAATTAGCAAAGCATTTTAGAAAAAATGTTAATATACCTATCGACTTAAGTTTTTTTAAACTCTCTTGCTTTTTTTGTGGATCTGAACAAAAAGATACCTTTGATCCCTACATGTCCTTGTTACAGTAAAATAGATTATGGACAATATTGCAAATTTTGAACAAATTCCCCAAAGTGTAGCTCAAGGATTGTGTATGTTTATCTGGGTTGTTGTTGTTTTTTGTTACACCATTTTTAATGTTCTGACTGCTTTGTGTTTTGTGTTTTTTTTCCCTCTTATGACTTCTTGAATTTTTTTTTTGAGTTTTGTATTTTAACTTTTGCTCTGAGTAAAATAAAAAATATATAAATAAAAAAGATAGAGGATCTTTCTAATTATATTTTCTCAGGCTGGTTGTGCTGGGCAGGACTGCCCAAAGCAAGTTACAACCGGCCAGTGTTGTTTCAAGATGCCAGATGTTAAGAACACTTGATTAAAGGCAAGGGATGTCCCTTTCTTTTTTCCAAGTTTGGTGAAGTTTGCCCCAAAGATGCTTTTTTCACGAGGCAACTGGACTTCCTTGTTTCTTGTCTGAAGACATTTCGCTTCTCATCCCAGAAGCTTCTTCAGCTCTGACTGGATGGTGGGGAAGGGAAGGATTTATACTCCTTGCAGACAGCCGGTCCTTCGCCTTCTTTTAGAGAGGCGTTGAGGCCACTGCTTAGAGAGGATTGTAAAGCACTGTGAAGCGGTATATAAGTCTAAGTGCTCCGTGCTATTGCTTGTTATTTTTACAAATAAGGCAGCGAACATACCCAATACTCCTCCTTCCTCATTTTACCCCCTGTTGTGATTCCATGCCAGCCTGTGCTCGCAACAGCTGAGTCTGAGGAATCTGAGGAGGTGGAGGAGGCATGTGAAGGGCCATCAGGGGCAGAGGGAGGCTCGGATGAATTACAGGACTCACGGTTTGGTGCAGAGCCTGGGCCCTCCAGTCGTGTTCCTGATGAAGCTCAGCGGTGTGAGGAGACTGAGTCAGACTCGGAGGACTCACACCTGATGGACTTGCTAATTGATGCTCACACACATCGTCAATTAGCAAGAGTAAATCAGCAGCAGTCAATACGGCAACTCCAGAGTAAAAGGAGAAGGCAATGAGAGGCAACGCCTTGGGACTACTGAATAAAGGGAGGAGGTGTGGGCGGTGCTGGTTGCTGAAGGCAACCGTTTGCAAAGTGCTTCTTGGAATCCTGGTCTGTTCGTCTTGCTTGTGACTTCTCTTCTGTTTGCATTCGCGTTTTCCTGTGGACTATTTCCTTCCTTTGGACTTGAGTTTTGCTGTTTGTGTTTTGGACTATTTGACAAGTTTGTCACCCATATTAAAAGGGGTTTGTTTTGTTTTAAAGTCTCCAGCCTATTGTATCAGCAGGGGTTTGGTCCTCGTGCCTTTCACAAGGACGGCAATCGGCTGGGATAGAACACCCCCACAAACGACAATCCTGAGAGTGTACGACTGGCTCTAGGTCACCCAGCTGGCTTTCGTGGCTAAGATGGGACTAGAACTCACGCTCTCCCACTTCCTAGCTTGGCGCCTCCCTGTAGCTCAAACGGTCTCTACACCATGGGGCACAGGGCTTCGGGAAACCCAGAGGAACTTAACGGCTGGATGAGCACCCCTTTTGCAATCTGACATGTAAAGAGTGTGCATGGCTCAACGCTAACGTTTAATATCCTGTAATTGACCCATTCCAAAGAAACTTTTTTCTTCTTATTCTAGGCCGTATCGGTTCCCAAGTCATCATCCCCTACCGCTGTGACGAGTACGATCTCCTGTACCTTCGGCCCATGGGGGACCTAGGACAGCTTATTTTTATGGTAGGGTGTGAGTTTGCCTCAAATCTTTACGCAGGCAAAACAGCAGGTGAAAAGATAAGATAGATAAGAAAAGATGAGATGAGATAAGATAACTTTATTGTCATTTTTTTACATCAAAAATGAAATTGAGTTGCCCGCTCTCAAAGTGAAACACATACATGACACACACCTAAACATACCATGTACAACAGTAGTGACGGGAGCGTTGTGGCGCTCCCGTGTAACACCGCTCCTGTGCGAGCTGCACTGGTTGCCGGTGGTCTTTCGGGTGCGGTTCAAGGTGCTAGTGACCACCTTTAAAGCGCTCCATGGCATCGGACCCGGATACTTACAGGACCGCCTACTGCCAGCAAATACCTCCCACCGTCCGGTACGCTCCCACAGAGAGGGCCTCCTCAGGGTGCCGTCGGCCAAACAATGCTGGCTGGCAGCCCCCAGGGGGAGAGCCTTCTCTGTGGGAGCTCCCACGCTATGGAACGAGCTCCCCCCCCCGAACTCCATACGATGACAGACTTACGCACCTTCCGTCGGGAACTAAAAACGTTCCTTTTTTGACAGGCCGGCCTGGCATAGAAGCTCCGGTTCCAGCAAGGTTAAAATTGTTTTAGGAGGATTGAGTAAAATTTTTAAGATTTGTAAGTGTTGGGTTTTATATGGGGATTTTACGGCCAAAATTATTTAATTCACTTTTAATTATTTTAAATTATGTATATTTATATGTTTTTTAAATTAGGCTGTACACCGGCCCGAGTCCTTCGGGAGAAGGGCGGTATAGAAATTTGATAAATAAATAAATAAACAAACAAACAAGCAAACATATGTATAGGCCCACACCCCTGCATATACCTAACAAATAAATATTAAATACTGTCCCATTTCCTGTGATTCTTAATCTTAACAACTTGGTTCGTGCCAGGAAGAGGGTCCTGCAGGCAGTCCTCAGCTTACGACCACAATTTAAGGCCCAACATTTCTGTTGCTAAGGGAGACATTTGTTCAGCGAGTTTTGCCCCCGTTTTGTGACCTTTCTTCCTGCACTTAACCGAATCGCTGCCGTCGTTACCTTAGCCACAAGGTTGGTAAGGGAGTCTGGCAGTTTTCCCAGCATCCAGATTTGGATAACGTGACTGCAGTGACATTGTGACTTGGAATGGTCACTAAATAAAACTATTGTAAATTGAGGACTACCTGTATGATCTCTTGTTAGACAAAAGCGTTAAGAGCCCCGGTGTGGCTCTGGGCTTAGAAGGCAGCCATTGCAGGCTGACTCACTGCCCACTGCCAGCAGTTCGATCCTGACCGGATGACGGTTGACTCAGCCTTCCATCCTTCCACGGTTAGTAAAATGAGGACCCAGATTGTTGGGGGGCCGTATAGGCTAACTCTAACCCCGCTTCAAGAGGGCTATGAAGCAGTATATAAGTCTAAGTGGTATTGCTATTGCTATCTGTGGTGGCTCAGTGGTTAGAATGCAGCATTGCAGGCTGACTCTGCCCACTGCCAGCAGTTCGATCTGACCAGCTCAAGGTTACTCAGCCTTCCGTCCTTCCGAGGTTGGTAAAATGAGGACCCAGATTCTTGGAGGGGCAACAGACTGACTCGGTAACCCGCTTAGAGAGGACTCTGAAGCACTGTGAAGCGGTATATAAGTCTTAAGTGCTATAAGTGTTACTGCTATTACATGGGCTAGAAACTACTGGCCACACTTTGTGAAAGGTGTGCGGACATCATTTAATTTACTTTTGTGTTTCTGTGGTCACCAGGAATGGGATGCGCGCGACAAAGATTCTACCTGGAGAGCTGTTGAAAATAGCAACGTGGTAATCAACCTTGTGGGAAGAGACTGGGAAACCAGGTGAATTTCCCTCCCTCCCCCCCCCCCGGCTGAAATAAATTGAGGATTGACCGTCATGGTGCCGAAGAGACCTTCGTAGTAGGCTCTTTCAGCTCAGCCCACCTCAGAGGGTTCTTGTGGGGGAAATGGGCAGGAGCTTTTGTGACCTGCCACGAGTTGGACAAAATAAAGGAGAGAAATAAATCTTAACGCAGGTGGTCCTCCATTTATGACACAACTGAGCCTGAAATCTCTACTGCTAAGCCAGACATCTCTTTTTCCCCCCCGTTTTATGACCTTTCTTAGATAGATAGATAGATAGATAGATAGATAGATAGATAGATAGATAGATAGATAGATAGATAGATAGATATGAGATAGATGATATAGATAGACATGATGATAGATAGATAATAGAGGTAAATGATAGTAGATAGAAAGATAGATGATAGATAGATAAAAGGATAGATGATAGATAGATAGATAGATATGAGATAGATATGAGATAGATGATATAGATAGACATGATAGATAGATAATAGAGGTAAATGATAGTAGATAGACAGAAAGATGATAGAAAGATAGATGATAGATAGATAGATATGAGAGATAGATATGAGATAATATATAGACATGATAGATAGATAATAGAGGTAAATGATAGATAGATGATAGAAAGATAGATGATAGACAGACACAGACAGATAGATAGATAGATGATATAGATAGACATGATGATAGATAATAGAGGTAAATGATAGTAGATAGACAAAGATGATAGATAGATAGATAGATAGAAAGATAGATAGATGATAGATAGACAGACAGATAGATAGACATGATGATAGATAATAGAGGTAAATGATAGCAGATAGAAAGATGATAGAAAGATAGATGATAGATAGATATGAGAGATAATATACATAGACATGATAGATAATAGAGGTAAATGATAGAAAGATGATAGATAGATAGATAATAGAGATACAGACATGATATAGATGATAGAGATACAGATGATAGTTGATAGACAGATTAGATAGAAAGATAGATGATAGAGATAGATATAAACACATGCTAGATAGATGATAGAAAGATAGATGATAGTAGATAGATAGATAGAGGTGAGATAGATATGAGATAGATAATATATATAGACACGATAGGTAATAGAGATAAATGATAGTAGATAGAAAGATGATAGAAAATAGAGATAGACATGATATAGATGATAGTATACAGATGATAGTTGATAGATTAGATGGATAGAAAGATAGATGATAGATAGATAGATAGATAGATAGATAGATAGATAGATAGATAGATAGATAGATAGATAGATAGATAGACAGACAGACAGACAGATAGATAGATAGATAACCTTTATTGCCATTTTTTTCCGGTGGGCACAACGGCACGTATTAAAAATGAAACTTAGTCGCTTCCTCTCCAAAGTGTACACATACATAACACACATTTAAAACATGCTATGTAGAACTTGCCACGGTTGTTAAGTGAATCGCTGCCGTTGTTAAGTCAGTAACCCGGTTGTTAAGCGAATCCGGCTTCGCCCGTTGACTTTGCTTGTCAGAAGGTCGCAAAAGGGGATCCCGTGACTCCCCCCCCGGGACACCGCAACCGTCATAAAACGCGAACCGGTTGTCAAGCGTGCCGAATGTAAATCCCATGACCCTGGGGGGATGGACGCCGCAGCGGTCGTAAGTGGGAAAAACGGCCCTCTTTTCGGTGCCGTTGTAACTTCAGACGGTCACTAAACGAACTGTAGGCTGAGACTACCCATAATACACCAATCAAAGTTCTGTGCAACACTGTCCTGGTTATGGCGTGTGGGGTGGGGTGGGGGGGGAAACAAACCAACACTTTTTCCATGAACCGCGAGTGATCCTAATTCAGCGGTTCTCAACCTGTGGGTCGCGACCCCATTTGGGGTCGAACGACCATTTCACGGGGGTCGCCAAGCACCGCAGTCCGCCATTTATTTTTTTTTGGCCGGCCATTTTTTTCCCCTATCGCGATGCGGGGCGTTGCGCCGCGCATGCACGATGCGCCGTGTCGCGCGACACATGCGCGGTGCGGGCCCGCCATTTTTTTTTTTGCGCGATGCGGGCCGGGGTCGAGCCCCGGAAAAGGTTGAGAACCGCTGTCCTAATTCTTGGTTTTGGTCCCGTTTCAGAAACTTCAACTTCGAAGAGGTGTTTGTTTCCTTTCCTAGAGAGATTGCTCGCCTCTCAAAGCAGGCCGGAGTGGAAAAATTGATCCACTTTTCTCACCTGAACGCCGACAGCCAAAGTCCTTCAAAATACCTCAGGGCTAAGGTGAGTTGTTCAGCGATGGTAGCCGTTTGTTTTTAGATCCCGCTGCTTTGCAATGGTATTCTAAGAGAGGGTCAACCTCTTCTCCGAGGCTCCAGAAGGCAGGCGAAGAAGCAAGGGACGGAGACTATTCAATCTGGAATTAAGGAGAACAGTTAACCGGTGGAACTCCTTGCCTCCAGAAGTTGTGAATGCTTGAACACTGGAAGTTTTTAAGGAGAGACTGGACAGCCTTTTGTCTGAAATGATCTAGGGCAGAGGTAGGCAACCTGGACTCTTTTATGACTGGTGGACTTCAACTCCCAGAATTCCTCAGCCAGCCACGCTGAGGGGAAAGGGAGGGGTTTCCAAGTTGAGCCTTGCTGGCTGAGGAATTCTGGGAGTTGAAGTCCATGAGTCATAAAAGAGCCAAGGTTAAGCACCCCTGATATAGGGCAGGGGTAGGTAACCTTGGCTCTTTTATGACTCGTGGACTTCACCTCCCGGAATTCCTGAGCCAGCCACGCTGAGGGGAAAGGGAGAGGTTTCCAATCTGAGCCAGGCTGGCTCAGGAATTCTGGGAGTTGAAGTCCACGACTCATAAAAGAGCCAAGGTTGCCTACCCCTGGACTAGGGTCTCCTGCCTGAGCAGGGGGTTGGTCTAGAAGACCTCCAAGGTCCCTTCCAACTCCATTATTATTATTATTGATGATCATCGCACAGTCAGCCAGATGTTCAGACTGGATTTGGCATTTTGTTTACCTATCGAGTCCTTACCAAGGACCTGGGATAGGCAGATGTGGATGTTTGAGGGTATTACAGATATCATGGCAGGATGGAAGCGGTTCCTAGTAAGGCTGCCTTTTGCAATTGACTAATGGCGAATTTGTCAATGCCGATGATGGTGTCCAAGTGGTGCTCCAGTTGTTTTGGGATTGCACCCAAGGCGCTTATTATTATTATTATTGTTGTTATCTCAATTGTATTTGTGAAATGTATACATTGCCTTAATCTGATTGGTTTGGTAAGGTATGTCTGCACATCCTTACAGTCGTGTCCAGGCCTGGAGAAAAAAAAATCCATCTCCTTATCATTTCCATTTTAATCATTTTAATTTTTTGGATTGCTGCCAGACTTTGGCTAAACAAAACCAGGTGCCACTTCTCACTCAAAGCTTGTCCTCATTGCTGACACATACATGTTCAGCTTCACCTCTGGGCCAGAATATTGAAATGCTCAAATGTACAATTGGGAAGGGGCTAGGACAGGGGTCTTCAAACTTGGCCCTTCCTTTTATGACTGGTGGACTTTAACTCTCAGAATTCCTAAGCCAGCGTGCACGCTGGCTGAGGAATTCTGGGAGTTGAAATCCACAAATCATAAAAGGGCCATATTTGAAGACCTTTGGTCTATCTATCTATCTTTCTATCTATCTATCTATCTATCTATCTATCTATCTATCTATCTATCTATCATCTATCTATCCATCCATCCATCCATCCATCCATTTCTTTCTATCTATCATCTATCATCTTTCTCATCCATCTATCTACTCTGTCTCTCTCTCTCTCTCTCTAGTCTATTTATCTCTAGCATCTAGCACAGGGGTTCTCAACCTTGGCAACTTTAAGACTTGTGGATTTCAAATCCCAGAATTCCTCGGCCAGCTTTGCTGGCCGAGGAATTCTAGGAGTTGAAGTCCACCAGTCATAATAAGGGCCAAGTTTGAAGACCCCTGGGCTACGAGGACATACTCTTTGTAAGATTTAGCATCATCTATCATCTACCACAAGGGTCTTCAAACTTGGCCCTTTTATGACTGGTGGACTTCAACTCCCAGAATTCCTCAGCCAGGCATGCTGGCCGAGGAATTCTGGGAGTTGAAGTCCACCAGTCATAATAAGGGCCAAGTTTGAAGACCCCTGGGCTACGAGGACATACTCTTTGTAAGATTTAGCATCATCTATCATCTACCACAAGGGTCTTCAAACTTGGCCCTTTTATGACTGGTGGACTTCAACTCCCAGAATTCCTCAGCCAGGCATGCTGGCCGAGGAATTCTGGGAGTTGAAGTCCACCAGTCATAATAAGGGCCAAGTTTGAAGACCCCTGGGCTAGGAGGACATACTCTTTGTAAGATTTGGTTGTTGAAATTGCATCTCTCTCGCATCGGTATGAGAAGTTGAATAATCTTCCAATGACTTGACCCATAGGCAGAAGGAGAAAAAGTTGTCAGGGCGGAATTTCCAGATGCCGTCATTATGAAGCCTTCTGATATATACGGGAGAGAAGACAGGTTCTTAAACTATTACGCCGGTAAGTTATATTTATTGTAACATAAAAACTGTTTTACAGGCATTGGACAGAATATATATATATTCATGCAGTCGTGCAAGATGCACCAGATGTTTTCTTTCCTTCTGTGGTTACATTATTGATGTGGAAAAAAAACCTGCGTACATTTAAATAAGGTTCTCGTTTAAATCTGTACAGTAATAAACCTTTCAGATATTGGTTTCAAAGCCTAGTGGTTTGTGGTGATTCCAGGAACGATGGATAGGGGGCCATTTCCTATTTGATCATTTAAAAAATATTGTAAATTCATGGTCACTAGATAAGATAAGGCAGGATAGGATAAAAAGACAAGGCAAGACAGGATAAGATAGATAGGATAATCTTTATTGTCATTTTTTTTACTGTGGGCACAACGGCACACATCAAAAAAGAATTTTAGTTGCAAGAACTAGATGTGTAACACTACAGTTAGCCCTTTTTATCCAGAGTTTTTATGTTTCCCATCTATATAATAGCTAATAATCCTGTTGTGAGCAGTGGAAATTTTGTGAATGTTGGACTGTATGAATATGTAATTAAGCCCCTTTGAATTCTGTTAGGCTTATTCCTGATTTTAAGTGTGAAGCATGTGCAGTTGCGAACATTTTTACATTTTTACAAAAGTTTAAAAAGTTAAACATTAAAATAAATACATTCTCTAACCCAGCCGCCCCCAACCTTTGGGGCACCAGGGACCAGTTCCATGGAAAGAGGCTTTTCCGTGGACGGGAGGGTGTGTGGTTTTGTGTGCTGCCTGCATCCCGTGGATGGGGCTTCGTTTGTTTGTGCATCCTGGTTCCCGACATGCTACGGACTGCTGCCGGTCCACGGCCCAGGGACTGGGGACCCCTGCTCTAAAAACTATTGGAAAATAACTAAGCAAAGTAGTAATATGAATAAGGATCTTTAGTTGACTTACCTCTCTTGATATAGGGATGCGACGGTTTATCGGAGTACCCATCGTTGGCTTTGGCAAGAAAACTGTGAAGCAGCCTGTCTATGTAAGTACTGATTAAATGTGTAGAGTGGAGTAGAGGTAGAATAGAATAGAATAGAATAGAATAGAATAGAATAGAATAGAATAGAATAGAATAGAATAGAATAGAATAGAATAGAATAGAATAGAATAGAATAGAATAGAATAGAATATGGAATGGAATCAGAAACATCTGCGGAGCCTTCCCTTTTATACAAGGCTCTTAAAGAGACACAGATCCAGCTGGCTCTTCAAGGGACATAGACCCTGCTGAGTCATTCCCAACATTACATCATACGTCTTACATCAGCTGCTTAGCTTCTAAATCATTACCTTGACAAAATTTAATTAACCACGTCAATATTTTTTTCTGTTGAATATTATTTGATAGGTGGTTGATGTAACCCGGGCAGTACTGAATGCTATCAAGAACCCCGATTCTAAAGGAAAAACATATGCACTGGTTGGGTATGTTTTCTGTTTTTTTTTTTTTTTTTACTTCTCTCATGTAAAACCTACAATATTTGTCCTGTCTTTAATGTTCTTTTTTTTAAAAAAAAGAAATTTTATTGCTTTTTTAGTTTTTAAAACAAACTGCTCAAGACACACCGTGGTGTTAGGGTAGACAAACATCCAAAGACAAAACATATATACATAATTCAATCAATACATCTAGTATTCCCTCTCTTTTTCCCTTAGGTAACATAATTTATTTAAAACTAGTTGTACCTGGCCACGTGTTGCTGTGGCTCAGTCTGGTTAAATGGGAAAGAAAGAAAAGAGAAAGCACACGTTTGTAAGATGTTTAATTTCACAATGCAGCATGTGTTGCTTTTAACGTCCAACAGATGGCGCTGTTTTTCAAAAGCATCTTTTTACCTGTCACAGGTGTGACATCTATATAATAATAGGTATATAAAAACACGTGCATATTCGAATGCAACGTTGTATCAAAATTTCAAAGCAATCAGTGAAGAACTTTTGGAGATTTAAGATTTTGAACACATGAACATTTACATTTTTATTTATATTATTATAGATAGATAGTCCAATTCTAGCTTAAATTTATTCAACCTATACCTGTTTTTAAAGCTTTAGAAATTTACACTACCATAATCAAATTAACTTTAAGTACAAACATTATCAATTCAGGAGGCAACTGGACTTGTTTTTTCTTTGAAGACATTTCACTTCTCATTGAAGAAGCTTCTTCAGCTCTGAATGAATGGTGAGGAATGGAAGGGTTTCTACTCCTTGCAGACAGTCGGTCATTTACCTTCTTTTAGACAGTCATTAGTGTTACCTAGAGGCCATCATACCTATGTCTTCAGGGCCATCTGAATAGTGCAAATGTGTGTGGAGCCTTCTTGGAACTTGGAACATGGTCCTGTTGTGATTCCTCGCCAGCCAGTCGATCCGGCAGCTGAGTCTGAGGAATTGGAAGAGGAGGAGGAGGGGCCTGGAGTGATATCAGAGTCAGAGGGAGACTCTGAGGAGCTCCAAGACTTAAAGTCGGACGAGGAGCCTGGCCTCTCTACTTGCGCTCAGGCTGAGACACAGCTGTGCTGGGAGCCTGAGTTGGACAGCGATGAAGAACAGCTGGGACAAATCCCGGATGCACGAATGCGCAGGCAAGAGAAGCGAGTAGGACAGAGGGATGCAATGGGGCGGCTCCAAAGGCAAAGGAGAAGGCATTAGGAAGCCATGCCTTGGCTGAATTATAAAAGGGAAGGTGTGGGAGGTGCTGGTGGCCGAAGGCAGCCTTTCGTGTTGAGGAATCGAGTTTCTGTGAACTATGTTTGTTTGCCTTGGACATTGACTCAGATCTGTGAGAATAAAAGGGGTTGGTTATTTTCTTGCGGTTTCTGCCTGTTTCTTGGAAGAGGGGTTTCTCCTTGTGAGCATAACAAGGACTCACAAAGGCTGGGGACAGAACAGGTCCTTTCAACAGTTCCAAGAAGTCCCCGCACCCATTTGCACCACTCAGGTGACCCTGAAGACACAGATAAACCTCCAAGTGGCCTCAACACCTCTAAAACGATGCAAATGACCAGCGGTCTGCAAGGAGTATAAATCTTTCCATTCCCCACCATCCAGTCAGAGCTGAAGAAGCTTCTGGGATGAGAAGCGAAACGTCTTCAAAGAAAAACAAAGGAAATCCTGAAAAAATCACCTTTCGGAGAGCTATTACCTGGAGGACCGAGAATCTCCGTAGACATTGACCTGTCACAAATACATTCTAGTTTAAGGCGCTATGCACATTTAGAAGACGAGAGCACAGTTGACCACTTGGGATGAACCCGTGGCCGAGCGGCCGAATGTTTGATCCCATGGCCACGGGGACACCGCAACGGTCATAAAGTACCAAAAAAACAGTCATGCCACTTTTTTCCAGGGCTGTTGTAACTTTGAACGGACATTAAACAAAGCGTTTTAAGTCAAGGACTACCTGTAGGCCCCTTTATACCACCCTACTGTATTTTTGTGAGGTGGTGCATCAAGGAAAAAAAAAACCCACCCCATAAACCCTTAAGGCAGAAATAGTACTATTTTATTGTAAAACCAAATGAATTATTATTACCATACTTTTTTAAGCGTAGGAAGCTAATTATGGGGGAGATACGCGCAGTTAGAATCTCATCCTGGTCTGCTGGCAGCGTGCAGCGATAGGAGGGCAAGACTTTTATTGTTGTTGTTCGTTGCAAAGTCGTGCCCGACCCATCGCGACCCCATGGACAACGTTTCTCCAGGCCTTCCTGTCCTCTACCATCTTCTGGAGTCCATTGAAGCTCACGCCTCCTGCTTCAGGGACTCCATCCAGCCACCTCCTTCTCCGTCGTCCCCTTCTTCTTCTCTTGCCCTCCATCTTTCCCAGCATCAGGCTCTTCTCCAGGGAGTCCTTCCTTCTCATTAGGTGGCCAAAGGACTTGAGTTTCCACTTCAGGATCCGGCCTTCTAAAGAGCAGTCGGGTTGATCTCCAGGACTGACCGGTTGGATCGCCTTGCAGTCCAGGGGACTCGCAGGAGTCTTCTCCAGCACCAGAGTTCAAAGGCCTCCATTCTTTGGCCTTTCTCAGCCTTTCTGATGGTCCAACTTTCCCAGCCATACATTGCAACTGGGAAAGGCTTTTATTAGTTACGTTTTATTTACACAGTTTTGACATTCCACATTACAAAGATTCCGATGTCTTGATAAATTGGCTGTTAACCTGAAATGTTACATAGTTTTCATACTGGGAAGAAAGTTGTAAAACGCAGGTCCAGTTCTACCCCATTCCAGGCCCAAATTGTTTAAAATGAGGGGTGGGTAACACCCCTCCGGCTCCAGAGCATGTCCAGAAAATCATTTTTAAGGTCTCAGAAATGATTACGTAAATAAAAAGAGTTCAATTTGACTTGTTGGATTCAAAGTCTTACAACATCAGCTTGGCTCTGGCCCTATTCTTTGCCTGGATTGGAGGGACCCCGAGCTAGTGGCAGCCCTCCCCAAAAAACTGGTTTGCTTCTTCACGAACTGAAGAAGCTTCTTGATGAGAAGGGAAATGTTTTCAAGGGGGAAAAAAAACCCTCAAGAAAATCCAGTTGCCTTTTGGAACCAAAAAAAAAAAAAAAAGCACCTTTGGGATAGTAGTAACCTTTTGTTAAGGTTTTGTTCTCATTTTGTGTGCTCGCCATTTTTAAATGATTAAAACTCGTCTACGTACTGGAGGATCGGGAGATGCTCGTAGTGATGGGAGCAGCACATCGCCAAGGCTAAAGTAAATAAATTCACTGCTTTATGATTTGATTGCTCCGTTTGTTTGGCAGAAACAAACATCAGGTTACAGTGAGTTAAGAAGCCTTGACAAGGGTTGGCAATACATTGTCGTCGGTAGGCGGAGAGCGCGCCGTTCAGTGCCATGTTCCGATTTAAAACCCTTGATCGTTCTCTTCTGATTTTGCTGAAAAATCCCCTGTGCAAAGGCTGAGTGTCTTACTACCCAAAGGATTGCAAAACCACCGTTTCATGCTTCAAATTTCTGGGTTCCAGAATAAGGTGGCTGGATAAGAGAGTTTGAATTAAAATCTTTCGCAGGTAGTCCTCGACTTAAAATCATCCATTTAGTTCAAGTTATAACCGGCACTGCGGGGGGGGGGAAATGACAGTTTTTCACACTTAACGACCGTTGTAGCGTTCTCTTGGTTCACGTGACCAAAATTCAGCCACTTGCCAACTGGCTTGTATTTATGACGGTTGCAGTCTCCAGTGTGTGTGTGTGTGTGTGTGTGTGTGTGTGTGTGTGTGTGAGACGTGATCCGTTTTTGCGACTTTGTGACAAGCAAAATCGAGGCGGAAGCCTTTGCTTAACGACCCGTGATACCAGTTTAATGGCAGCCGCGATACGAACTTAGCCGCTGCGGCACGCGAGGTCGTAGAATGGGGCAAAACTCACTTGACCTCTCTTGCTTATCATCGGAAATTTTGGGCCCATTTGCGCTTGTAAGCTGGGGACGGCCTGTATTCCGTTTGGTGATTAGCTACAGCCAAATAAAATAAGAAAACCAAGATCACGGCATCCGGCCCTCTCAATTCCTGGCAAATAGGCGGGGAAGAAATGGAGGTAGTGACAGATTTTATCTTCCTGGGGTCCAAGATCACCACAGATGGGGACTGCAGCCAAGAAATTAGAAGACGCTTGCTCCTGGGGAGGAAAGCCGTGGCAAATCTAGACAGCGTACTAAAAAGCAGAGACATCACCCTGCCAACAAAAGGGCGTATAGCCAAGGCCATGGTTTTCCCAGTTGCAATGTAGGGCTGTGGAAGTTGGACCATAAGAAAGGCTGAGCGTCAAAGAATGGAGGCCTTTGAACTCTGGGGCTGGAGAAGACTCCTGCGAGTCCCCTGGACTGCGAGGCGATCCAACCGGTCAGTCCTGGAGGAGATCTAACCCTGACTGCTCTTTAGAAGGCCAGATCCTGAAGTGGAAACTCAAGGATTTTGGCCACCTAATGAGAAGGAAGGACTCACTGGAGAAGAGCCTGATGCTGGGAAAGATGGAGGGCAAGAGAAGAAGAAGGGGACGACAATCAGGTGGCTGGATGGGGTTCCTGAAGCCATAGGCGTGAGCTTCAAGGGACTCCAGAAGATGGTAGAGGACAGGAAGGCCTGGAGGAATGTGGTCCATGGGGTCCCGATGGGTCGGACACGACTTCGCAACTAACAACAACAACAAATAAAATAAAGCGAAGGAAAAAAAGACAAGATAAAGCTGAATGAATTGGACCCCTCTTCTACATTTTTGTCATACACCCTAAGAGTCCCCCATCCTGAGACCAGACTGGCTTTCTTAGCTGTCCAGGGGAGGGCAGAGATAGCCACGACTACCATCAAGCACAGAATGGAGGGCATAAGAACATAAGAACATAAGAAGAGCCATGCTGAATCAGGCCAAAGCCCATCGAGTCCAGCATTCTGTGTCACACAGTGGCCCACCAATTGTACATGGGGATCTTGAGCAGAAAGCGAAGGCAAAACCCTCCCTTTCCCTTGACCCCCAACAAATGGTACCCAAGGGAATACTGCCTGCCTCAACCAACATAGAGGCGGCACATGGACATCCGTTTTAATAACCACCAATACACTTTGCATCCATGAATCTATCTAGCCCTGCCTTGAAGCTGTCAAGGCTGACAGCTGTCACGACCCCTTCAGGAAGTGAATTCCATAAATCAACGACCCTCTGGGTGAAGAAATATTTCCCTTTATTTGTCCTCACTTTCTTAGCTATGAGCTTTAGGGAGTGCCCCCTTGTCCTGGTATTGTGTGATAGAGAAAAGAATTTTTCTCTATCCACCTTTTCTATCCCATGCATGATTTTATACACTTCGATCAAGTCACCCCTTAAACGCCGTCTTTCAAGGCTGAAGAGACCAAGGCGTTGCAATCTGGTTTCATAAGGGAGGCGCTCCATTTCCTTGATCATTCTTGTTGCCCTTTTTTGTTGGGCTGAAATCCCTTCTTTAACCTTTTCAATACCTGGATGGGCGATCTTTGTCCCTCTGTCTCTCCTCCACTCTCAGCAGAAGGCAAAGATCTGGCTGACCTTGAAAGCAGCCAGGTCCAGTGAGATCCTTGCTGTAGAATCACCGTGAGGCAAGGCACACCCAGACATGGAAAAAAACCTTCCAGAAGAAGTGAAATGGCAGTTCATTTCCACGCCGTTGCCCATAAAAATAGTTGAGTTTTTCTTGCCTTTCTTCTTCCATCTTCAGCCAGGACTTCGCCTTGCTCGTAGGAGCTGATAGCATCCACGTTTCCCTCTGACCCAGAAACCTCATTGCAAGATTTCTCCAAAACTCAACATTTCGCTTCCTGAATCAAAGGCCCATTGTTGTCAGGCAGACATAATAAAAGTTGACATAATTATGTCAGGTGGCTATTATAAAAGTTAAATTTCAACACTTGTTCTTCCTTTGCGGGTCCTTTTCCATAAATCTGGGCCTTTTGTATCTCACCATCCTGGTAAGGTTTGGTACGCCTCATAACTCCATGAAAAATTACCTTCCCTTGCCCTGAACCAGGGGTAGGCAACCTTGGCCCTTTTATGACCCGTGGACTTCAACTCCCAGAATTCCTGAGCCAGCTGAGGAATTCTGGGAGTTGAAGTCCACGGGTCATAAAAGAGCCAAGGTTGCCTACCCCTGCCCTGAACTGAAGAGACTTTCCTGCCAGCCAAATATTAAGGTACCCGGCTAGAAATTGGGAGATGGAGAATTCTAGTCCCACCTTGAGCAAACAGCCTGCAGGGTGACTTTGCGCCAGTCGGTCTCTCTCAGCCCTAGAAAGCAGACAATGCATTTCAAGCCACTTCTGGAATCTTGCCATCAAAGATGGCTGGGCAATCGCCAGGAGTTCAAGACTGACTCTAAGGCAGCCCTCCCCGCAAGAGAAATAGATACTGTAAATAGAACAAGGCAATTTCTTCTTTGCCAATAGATGGAGGGAGGGAGGGAGGGAGGGAGGGATGGACGGACAGACAGGAAAAGATAGAGAAGATAGATAGATAGATAGATAGATAGATAGATAGATAGATAGATAGATAGATAGATAGATAGATAGATATAAAAAAGAGATAGAGGTAGGTAGGTAGGTAGGTAGGTAGGTAGATAGATAGATAGATAGATAGATAGATAGATAGATAGATAGATAGATAGATAGATAGATATAAAAAAGAGATAGAGATAGGTAGGTAGGTAGGTAGGTAGATAGATAGATAGATAGATAGATAGATAGATAGATAGATAGATAGATAGATAGATAGATAGATAGATAGATAGATATAAAAAAGATGTAGGTAGGTAGATAGATAGATAGATAGATAGATAGATAGATAGATAGATAGATAGATAGATAGATAGATAGATAGATAGATAGATAGATAGATAGATAGATATAAAAAAGAGATAAGAGATAGGTAGGTAGATAGATAGATAGATAGATAGATAGATAGATAGATAGATAGATAGATAGATAGATAGATAGATAGATAGATATAAAAAAGAGGTAGGTAGATAGATAGATAGATAGATAGATAGATAGATAGATAGATAGATAGATAGATAGATAGATAGATAGATAGATAGATAGATAGATAGATAGATAGATAGATAGATAGAGTTCAATAACAAGATCTTTGTGCAAATCTCAGGTTACACCCTCAAATATTTCTTCTCTTTTTCCCTTAACATTTACTGTCTCATATTCAGGTTAGTACATTTCTAATTACACCAACGCAATAACAACATCATTATTACATTTTATCAATACATTTTTAGCTTATACACATCTTAATTGCATTCAGTCTTCATAAACAACCCATATCCTGTTACTGATTCTTACTCTGTTTTTAATTTCTTACCCATATTCCAATTTAACCTTTGGTGTTTATAATTTTCAGACTTTTGGGCAACCAAAATTTCCCTTATCTCACTTCGTAACACACTATAATATCCAAAATACGTACGTATGTACGGTATGTATGTATGTATGTATGTATGTATGTATGTATGTATGTATGTATTTATTTATTTATTTATTTATTTGGCTTATATGCCGCCCTTCTCCCCAGACTCAGGGCGGCTCAGAACAGAATACAAGTACAAAGATATATAAATCATTTAAAAAAAATGACACAATATAAAACTATAAAACTATCCACTCATACAACATACAATCCCAATCAAAGGCCCAGGGGCAGAGCGCAGCTCACACGCCCCAGGCCTGTCTGCACAGATGTGTTTTTAAAAGTTTTCAGAAAGCTAGGAGGGAGGGAGCAGTACGAACCTCTGAGGGAAGTTGTTATGTTGTATGTTATCTATTTGAATAACGATCCTGTTCTAGTCCCTAAGAGTTATCTGTCTCCCGTCCTATTAAATCATCTACTTAATAGCACAATGTTAAGCGTCTGAATTTTGATCACGTCACCCTTGGGGGCATGCTGCAACGGTCGTAAGTGTGAAAAGCAGTCGTCAGTCACTTTGTCTCAGTGCCATTATGACTTTGAACGGTGACTAAATGAACTTGTTTGAGTCAAGGACTACCTGTACTCAAGTGTTCTTAACTCATTGTTACACTGCCTATTTCTCATCTCACGTCTACTCAATTTTCTTTCTTTCTTTCTTTCTTTCTTTCTTTCTTTCTTTCTTTCTTTCTTTCTTTCTTTCTTTCTTTCTTTCTTTCTTTCTTTCTTTCTTTCTTTCTTTCTTTCTTTCTTTCTTTCTCTTTTGCAGCCCTCACAGGTACTTCTTGTATGACATGATCAAGTTCGCGTACTCGGTCATGCACAGACCTTTCCTGGCGTTCCCCCTGCCTCGCCCCCTCTTCCTGTAAGTCTGATTGTTATTTGGTTGTTATTTGGTTGCTGATGGGCTCCTTCGTAGGCTGAACCTTAAAGATGTTGAGTCACTGGTGACTTTGGAGGTCTTTTAATCCAACCCCTTGCTCAAGCAGGAGACCCTCTACCATTTTGGACAAGAGGCTCTCTAGTCTTCTCTTGAAAATCTCCAAGTTTTTGGAGACGAGCCGTTCCACTGGTTAATTGTTCTCACTGTCAGGAAATGTCTCCTTAGTGCTTCTCTCCATGATACGTTTCCATCCGTTGCTTCTCCTGCCTTCGGGGGCTTTGGAGAATAGCTTGACCCCACTTTTCGGTGGCAGCCCCTCAAATAGTGTCCTGTCACCCTTCTCTTCATTAAACTAAACCAGGGGTAGGCAACCTTGGCTCTTTTATGACTCGTGGACTTCAACTCCCAGAATTCCTGAGCCAGCCTGGCTCAGCTTGGAAACCTCTCCCTTTCCCCTCAGCGTGGCTGGCTCAGGAATTCTGGGAGTTGAAGTCCACGAGTCATAAAAGAGCCAGGGTTGCCTACCTCTGGCCTATATCAGGGGTCCTCAACCTTGACTCTTTTATGACTCGTGGACTTCAACTCCCAGATTTCCTGAGCCAGCATGGGGGAATTATGGCCCCTTCATGACTCATGGACTTCAACTCCCAGAATTGGCTCAGCTTGGAAACCTCTCCCTTTCCCCTCAGCGTGGCTGGCTGAGGAATTCTGGGAGTTGAAGTCCACGAGTCATAAAAGAGCCAAGGTTGCCTACCCCTGCACTAGATATACCCAATTCCAGCAACCCTCCATTGTATAATTTTATATAGAAATAAATACTCTCTTAGACAGAAACCTCACGCCACGTAAAAACTGGTCTTGTTGTAAATACCTATTTTAGGTAGCTTTCACTGTACATAAGAACAACGCATTAAAGTCCCCTCTGCCTTGGCTTCTCTCTGTCAATTTCCACCCTTGCAAGGCAAAATACCTACTCCAGTTCAAAAAAACCCAGGTTGAGTGTGACAGTATAGCAGGCAAGAAACTGGAACAGATGATTGAGATGGTTTGTGAAGATTTAGAATAAGAATTGTGTTGCTTCTCGGACAGAAGAGGGTGTTCATCTGCAACAAGGGCCAAGTACTTTTCTGCACATCTCCAGAATCCAGTTTCCAATTCCCAAGGAGGCTGTCTTTGGTCCCGCTTTGCTTTTATTTTTCAATTTTTCTGGCTGAAGCTTTTATAAACTAAGCAAAAAGGAGTACATCTTTAGGATAGGCCAGGGGGAAAAACAACAACAACCATGGATCTCGCTGAATGTGAGACCCAAAGTTGCTTTTTCCAAAAGGCAACGGGAATTCCTTTGTTTGTTTGTTTGTTTTCTTGAAACAGTTTCACTTCTGTTTTAGAACATGGGATAACTTTTACCCATGGCTAGAAAAACGAGTCAGAGAGAAAGGAATGTGACATGTAATTTTGAATATATATTAGAAGGCTACTGAGTGATTTAATTAATACTGTTTATGATAATTAACTATATCTATTGTTAATTAAATACATCTACCCAGACAATATGCTGTTTGCTAAATATTGAAAATGTTAACCTGGGAAAACACTAACCCTAACCCAAACCTCAATCCTAATCCTGGCGATGTTTCGACGAAGTCCCATTCGTCATCTTCAGGCTGGTGCTTTCGGCTTCGTAATTCTACACAAAGCCAAAAGCACCAGCCTGAAGATGACGAATGGGACTTCGTCGAAACGTCGCCAAGACACTTCGAATTTTACGTGGGAGAATATATTTATAAATATATATATATAAATAATATATAGGTCTTTGGTTCTTCGGGTTTTCTCCCACGTAGAATTTGAAGTGTCTTGGCGACGTTTCGACGAAGTCTCATTCGTCATCTTCAGGCTGGTGCTTTCGGCTTCGTGCTTCTAGGAGCAAATTATATAAATAATATAATTAATAAATAAATAAATAAATAAATAAATAAATATGTGTGTGTGTGTGTTTTTTTTAAAATTGTTAACAAAGAAATAAGGGATTTCTGAGATAGCTATTTCGAGTTATTTAACTCTCTTCAGTCAGAACTCACCCTTTTCGGGATTCGAACCTGGGCAGTCTGCATGCTAGGCAGAAGCTTTAGCCTCAAGCCACAGGCTCTCTCTCTCGAATCCCGGAAAGGGTGAGTTCTGACTGAAGAGAGTTAAATAACTCGAAATAGCTATCTCAGAAATCCCTTATTTCTTTGTTAACAATTTTAAAAACATATATATATTTGTGCTTGCAGATGGCTCTGGGTTGAGCTGAAACAAGCAAAGGAAAGAATGATTTCTTCCTCCCATATTTGGGTTTACAGGGTGCAATCTAAAAAATAACCACTTGACACACACACACACACACACACATACATATATATATATACACACACATATATATATACACACACACACACACATATATATACACATATACACACACACACACACACACACACACACATATATATAAAAAGAAAAATTTTCGCTTCTCTTTCCAGAAGCTTCTTCAGTTTTCAAGGGGGGAAAAAAAAAGTCCAATTGCCTTTTGGGAAAAAAATAAAGCACCTTTGGGACAATCCCAAGTCATGTTTGTGAAGGCATTTTGGAGAATTAAAAACTCCAGTTACAATCAACAGTTTCCACTTAATAGAATATCTAGGTTGTATTGATGAAACACAAAGAACTGTGTCGTGTTCCATCAGTAGGCAAATCTGATATATCAAAAGTATTAAATGCAGACCAAAGCAGATTCTGGTTTATGTACAGGTATAGTATGGAGGGTACCTTGCCCAATAGTAGTAACTGTGAGAGGGACTACGGAGTCCTAGTGATCCATCACTTAAATAGGAGCCAGCCGTGTGCTGCAGCTGCCAAAAAGGCCAAAGGACTGCATTAACAGAGGGAGAGAATCAAGATCACATGAAGTGTTAATAACACTTTTTACAAGGCCTTGGTAAGGTCACACTTGGAATACGGCATCCAGTTTTGGTCACCACGATGTAAAAAAGATGCTGAGACTCTAGAAAGAGTGCAGAGAAGAGCAACAAAGATGATTAGAGAACTGGAGGCTAAAACATATAAGGAACGGTCGCTGGAACTGGGTATGTCTAGTTTAATGAAGAGAAGGATCAGGGCTGACATGATAGCAATCTTCCAATATCTCAGGGGTTGCCCCAAAGAAGAGGCAGTCAAGCTATTCTCCAAAGTGCCTGAAGGCAGGACAAGAAGCAACAGATGGAAACTCATCAAGGAGAGAAGCAATCTGGAACTAAGGAGAAACTTCCTGACAGGGAGAACAATTAACCAGCGGAACAACCTGCCTCCAGAAGCGGTGAAAGCTCCAACGCTGGAAGTTTTTAAGAAGAGACTGGACAGCCATTTGTCTGAAATGGTACAGGGTTTTCTGCCTGAGCAGGGGGTTGGACTTGATGACCTCCAAGGTCCCTTCCAACTTTATTATTATTATTATTATTATTATTATTATTATTATTATTATTATTATTATTATTTAAACAGCTGAATTCATTTTGTTTTTTGCACTTCCCCAAATTGCAGTTTCATTGCGAGATTTTTTGAGATGAATCCATTTCAGCCCTGGATCACAAGAGACAAAGTGGATCGGGTGAGTGCAGAACTGCAAAACATTTATACTTTTTCAGTTTCATTTTCGTTCCTGTTCATAGTATGCTTTCCCTTTAGCAACAAACGGATAACACAATAACGTGTGTGTGTGGCAAAATATGTCGTATTGAAATACAGAACAGGATCATCTAGGCCAGGGGTTCTCAACCTTGGCAACTTTAAGACTTGTGGACTTCAACTCCCAGAATTCCTCAGCCAGCTTTGCTGGCTGAGGAATTCTGGGAGTTGAAGTCCACAAGTCTTAAAGTTGCCAAGGTTGAGAACCCCTGATCTAGGCAGATTTATTTATTTTTTTAAAAAAAGGCCAGAAAAGAAACGTTGATTTTTAACAAAGTTTACAACAAGGTTATTACGATATGTTCCTTATCAGGGTGTGGCCGTTTCTAGATTTGCATTGTAATAAATCACAGCCAGTTTGAAATACTGCAAGAGATGCCTCTAAGAAAAGGAACAACAACAACAGAAAAATTGAAAACCTCAAGATAAGGGAACTTGCCTTAATAAAAAAATGGTCCTAAGTCGCTTTTTTCATGGCCGTTGTAACTTCGAATGGTCACTAAGTGAACTGTTGTAAGTTGAGGACGACCTATATTGGCCTAATGCATGCAGAAGGCTGGCTGAGGATTTCTGCGAATTGAAGTCCACAAGTCTTAACGCTGCCAATTGGAGCACCGGAGGCCAAATGCGTGCGTTTTTAATTCAATTTCTACTTTTTAATCCAATTTCTACTTTCTTCCCATCCTACTCTTTTGAAATGTAAGAAAATGCATATTACACCCCCCCCCAAGAACAAAAACGATCCATTTTCTAATTGATTAACATGGAATCTTTTCAATGGCAGATTAGTGAGTTGTGAGCATTCACACACACACACCCCTTTTTAATACTGTAAGCACGAGACGTCTCCAGCAAAGGGCCCTTTCCCCTTAATCGGCACGATACGATCGCCTTCTTTAATTATGGCAGAGTTACAATGCGTAAGTGCGCGTGGAACATAATTGCCTTTTCTTATCTGTTTAAAGTTCTCCGTGACGGATAAGAGGCTTCCGGATCTTCCTGGCTTGGAGGACTTGGGTGTTAACCCGACTCCGCTAGAAAACAAGGCCCTTGAAGTCCTGCGTCGGCATCGCCAGTCCTACTGGGTGGATGTTGACCTCGAAGATGCAAAGCCAGCCACCCCTGTCACTCATATGTAACCTGTGGATTTATGAGACATTACATGGACTACGTGGGTTTGGAGAATTCTGTACAAAGCACGTTAAAATCTCAGATAAATCACCTCCACCTTCTTTGCCGATCTATCCCCTTTGCCTTGTTTTACCATCACGAGAGGCCATCAAGAGTGTTAACCTTAAGAGAATAGAATACCTTTATGGTTGTTGTGTAACCCGCAACAAAATGAAGTACCTTCTTGTAGGGTACTGTAGTTATTTAATATTTGCCAGGGGCGGGGTTCTTGGCCTAAACCAGGGGTAGGCAACCTCGGCTCTTTTATGACTCGTGGACTTCAACTCCCAGAATTCCTAAGTCAGCGTAGCTCAGGAATTCTGGGAGTTGAAGTCCACGAGTCATAAAAGAGTCGAGGTTGCCAACCCTTAGCCTAAACAAATGGGGTCCAGGATGTTACGTTACAACTGAAGTAGCTCAGCTGCGGCGTAGCTCCAGCCCGGAGCAAAGTGCAGCCAGTAAGCAAAGCTGCAAGAAATTATTCAACTTTTGTTTTATTTTTATTTTTAACCACACGTCCTCTATCCCAGGGGTCCCCAACCCCTGGTCCGTGGATCGGTACCGGGTCACGGCATGCCAGCAACCGGGCCGCACAAACAAGCAAAGCCCCATCCGCGGGATGCGGGCAGCACACAAAACCACGCACCGTCCGGTCCGCGGAAAAAACTTTTCTCCATGGAACCGGTCCCTGGTGCTCAAAAGGTTGGGGGCCTCTACTCTATCCGGTTCTTCCAAGCTTGGATATATGGAGCCAGGAGCCTTCGGTGGACAATGACAGTGAAAGAGAGGGAAGGCACTGATTCTGGGGGGCGGGGTGTCTGGCCAATGTACAGGTAGTCCTCAACTTGCAACCATTGGTTCAGCAACCCAGGGCCTTCCCCACCCGTTGAGGCACCACGAACTCCGAATAACCGCCACAATGGGGAGAGCCAGGATTGCGTGGGCACCTTGCTTAGCAAACACAAAGTTGTATGACCAGAACTCTGGCTCAATTGCAGTTGTGAGTCGAGAACTCCCTGGAGCTGCTCTTAGCCCAGCTTAAGCACCAGCTTTCCGTTTTTCCACACGGATTTGTCAGCTGCGGCTCCCTGAACTGGTTAAATCGTTTAAACTGGTGAAAGGTGAAAAACAGAGTGGCTGCATTTGAACAGGTCACGAGTATTGCCTCAATGAACAGGTGTAACGTGCTACAAAATCCGGTATGCTAGATCCCGGAAAGAGGGCAGAGAAGAGCAACAGAGATGATAAGGGGCTTCTGGAGGCTAAACCATACAATGAATGATTGAGGGAAGTAGGTTTGTCCATACCAAGGGTAGGCAACCTTGGCTCTTTTATGACTTGTGGACTTCAACTCCCAGAATTCCTGAGCCAGCCTGGCTCAGCTTGGAAACCTCTCCCTTTCCCCTCAGCATGGCTGGCTCAGGAATTCTGGGAGTTGAAGTCCACAAGTCATAAAAGAGCCAAGGTTGCCTACCCCTGCCCAAATGCCTGAATTTTGATCATGTGACCGTGAGGAAAAAATATTTGAATATTTAAACCAGGGGTCTTCAAACATGGCCTTTTATGACTGGTGGACTTCAACTCCCAGAATTCCTGAGCCAGCATGGGGGAACTATGGCCCCCTCATGGCTTGTGGACTTCAATTCCCAGAATTCCTCAGCCAGCATGGCTCAGCTTGGAAACCTCTCCCTTTCCCCTCAGCATGGCTGGCTCAGGAATTCTGGGAGTTGAAGTCCACAAGTCATAAAAGGGCCAAGGTTGCCTACCCCTGGTCTAGACTAATAAAAAAAAGAGAAGAACCAGGGGTGAGAGGATAGCATCCTTCCAATACTTGAGGGGCTGACACAGAGGAGAAGCGGTTGATCTATTCTCCAAAGCACTAGAGCAGGGGTCTCCAACCTTTGGACTGTGGCCCACTACCAGGCCGCAGCTTGCTGGCCACCGGGCCGTGGGGCAGGCTAGCCAGTGTGCTCACATGTGCACACACTTATCCCCACTCACGCTAGCCCGGTGACCTAAAGGCACCGCATAGCCTAAACGGTGCCACACAGTCTAAATAGGGCTCCATACGATGAAAATGGGGTGCTGCGTGGTGAGACCGGGGCGGCCCTAGCACCTGTGCAGTGAAAACGGCAGGGCTAGCAAGTGTCACGGGGGCACTAGCACCGCCCCGTTTGCGTCGCACATGTGATTGCGGCCCCGTTTGCGCGCACGTGTGCGTAAAATGCTTCCCCTTCCTTTTCCGTCCACCAACCGAGAAAGGTTGGGGACCTCTGGTCTAGTCCAAGGCCTAGTTTCGTCCTAATTTTACCCCACTTTGGAACAATTCTGCTTGTTCCTGGGACTGGTTTCCTGCTGCCTCTCTTTTGACTTGTTGATTCTTGCTTGGCTTGGCCTGTTTGTTTGCTGGTCTCAAACCTTTTAGAACAGGATGTATGATTCAGCATAATCTGTATTGTTCCTCTGGGCTCTCTGCTCCCCCATATCGATTGTGCAGAAATGCTCAATCCTCTCTTTATCTTTCCACGCTTGGTCCTAAAAGGTTTTATGAGGCAGCAGGGTTAGGGTTGGGGTGGGGAACTGTAACTGCCGAAACCTGTTGGACAGACGCAGAGCGCAAAAATAAGAATGGCGTGTGAAAGTCCACCGTTGCAAACCGTTTTGGGCTTCGGGACCTCTGAGCAGAACGCCGTAAAGCTGCAGGAACTTTTATCCCGCTTGCCTGAAATAAGTATGCTTCTGGCTGGAGAAATTGAAGAGCAGGCTATTGTTTACTTGAGCAAAAGACTGCAGCCAAATGTTGTGAGTCGTTCTTTTTTTAAAAAAAAAAAATTAAAAATTCCCAAGAGGAGCTCCTACTCAGCTCAGATAAATGATTTATAGCTGAAAGATCTGAGTTGCTCAGACCACACGGTGAAGAGACACACGATTCCAATTTTTCCTCCCACCTGCTCCCTCTCCTCTCCCTCCTCTCTTCTCCCCTCTCCCTTCCCTCTCCTTCCTTCCCTTGCCTCTCTCTTCCCTCTCCTCACCTCTCCCTTCCTCTCCCTTTCCTCTCCCCTCTCCTCTTCCCTTTCCCTTCTCTCCCCTCTCCTCTCCCTCTCTCTCCTCTCTTCCTCTCCTCTCCTTCACCTCTCTCCTCTCCCTTCTCTCCCTCTCCTCTCCTCACTTCTCCCTTCTCCCCTCTCTCTTCTTCCTTCGTTCCCTCTCCTCTCCCTTCCCTCTCCCTCGCCTCTCCCTTTCCCCCTCCTCTCCTGTGGTCATGTGATCCCCTTTTGTCACCTGACAAGCAAAATCAATGGGGCAAACCATATTTGTTTAACATCCGCGGCACTAACGTAACAACTGCAGCGATTCCCTTAACCAGCGGGGCAAGAAAGATGGTAAAACAGAGTAAAATGCCCTGAGCAGATGCCTCGCTTAACAACAGAAACGCTGAGCTCCCCTGTGGTCGTACGCCGAGGACCGCCTGTCCTCTTTAACCCGCCCCTCTCAAGACCTGACCTCCAGTAGTCTGTGTGCCTCTGTCTTTTTCCCTTTGACTCGTGGTGAAGCCGGCGAGGGGAAGACGGATGGTGGTGAGCAGCATCTGCCGAGCGGCCCCCTCAGCCAGGATGTCCTGCTTGGGTGGGGTAGTGTCAGGGCTGCCCGGAGAGGGATCCAGAACACGGAGAGCCGCTGCCCTTGTGCTTCCGTGTCTGTTTGTTTGCCTGCAGCTGGCAAGCATCTAGCTTTTACTCCATGCCATTGGCATTTGATAAGAAAGAACCTTTGTACTCTCCACCATCATCCAGGTAACCATCAAAGTGTACATTGCTAGACAGGCTGCCTTATAAAATCTGAATTTATCCTGCTCTGGGGGTCTCAACACTCCCCAAAGGTAGAAGTGTGTGGAAATAGCAGCAACAAGGATTGAAAAGGGCTTGGTTCTCTAAGGTTAGGTAGAAACAGTCCTCGGCTTACGACCCCCGTGGAGCCCAAAATTTACGTTGTTCGGAGAAAAACTTGTTAAGCAAGTTTTGTCCCACCTTGCTGCGTTTGTTAAGCGAATCACTGCAGGTGTTAAGTGAGCAACAGTGTTGTTCAGCAAATCTGGTTTCCCCGTTGACATTGCTTGTCAGAAAGTCGCGAAAAAGGGAAAGAAAGCTAGAATTATGATGAAAGAGTTACATGATGCTAAGGAAAATGGAGGTTTCGGGTTACCAGAGTGGGCTCTGTATTATTAAGCATCTGTTTTAACAGGGGTGAAAGAACAGATAACTCTTAGAAACAAAAGATTGTTGTATTTGGAGGGGCATGAGTGACAGTTGGGGTGGCACGCTTTCTTACGGTATGGGAAAAACAGAGTTCGTAAGTATTTCCAAAATCACTATATAAGGCAGTGATGGCGAACCTTTTAGAGACCGAATGCCCAAAAACTGGCCCACCCCCACTCCACCTGCTGCCCTGCCCCCTGCCCCACCCCCACCCTGCCTGCCCACAAGGCCACTCACCACCTCAGGGCCCGCCGCAGATCGCCCAGGCAGCCCAGCAGCGCCATGGCGGCCACGCCCTCTGACCGCGCCCCGCAGCATCAACTGTGCGTGACGGGGTGTGAGGGCAGCGTCTTCTCTACGCTGCCTGGCTGCCATGTCCTTGGCTGCGCTGCTCCGCGTGGGCCACGCTCGGGGGCGACTCTCCTCCAGGGGGGCTGCTGGAGAGGAAGGGGTCACGGGGGGAGGCAAGGCTGGGCAACGGCACGTGTACCCACAGAGAGGGCTCCGAGTGCCACCTCTGGCACCCGTGCCATAGGTTCGCCACCACTGATATAAGGAATGCATTGTTAATAGTATGGGGAAAAAATTAAAAGTAAAATATTCCTGAAAATTCCGAGGCGGTGGTCAACTGTGGAAGCATTTGTACATCCAAATTTGGTAGACTTTGAAAAAAAAATTTGAGCATGGAGAGATATTCTGAATCCCGAAGGAAATTTAAAATCTAAACAAGAATTGGAAAATCAGGGTATCAACTTGTCGTGGTGGGCACATTTACAAATGCAAAGTAGAGGTGAAAAAGGCGTTGAAACTATTTGGTTTTTACAAAGAACAAACTATCGAAAGGTCACAAAAGGGGATCACCTGACTCCTGAGTCCAGCAACCATCATAAATACAAGTCCGTTGCCAAGCCACCGAATGTAAATCACATGATCACGGGGATGCTACTGTGAAAAGCAGTCATAAGTCCCTTGTTTCAGGGACGTTGTAACTTTGAACGGTCACTAATGAACTGTTGAAAGCCTGTATCTCTTTTTTTCAGCAGCTCTGGCATAAACGCTCACCTGCTTTGTATTTACAGATAGTCTTCAACCTACATCTATTTGTATAATGACCGTTCTAAGTTACAAGCGGCCCTTATGATCCTTTTTCACCCTTAACGACTGTTCCAGCATCCCCATGGTTACGTGGTCAAAATTCAGGCACTTGGCAAATGGTCGCCAATTTTATACATCTTTTCTTGAAAGCCTCCAATGACGGAGCATCCACAACTATGGGAGGCGAGCTATTGACCCCAAACAGCATTTCTCTCTCTCTCTCTCTCTCTCTCTCTCTCTCTCTCTCTCTCTCTCTCTCTCTCTCTCTCTCTCTCTCTCACACACACACACACACACACACACACACACACACACACAGAATTTCTTTCAATTATTAATTTTTTTTGGCCAGGGCGGATTGCTATGTCCTCCTCCACATTCATAATTACACAGCTGCATGTAAAACATCCATTAGGGGATGTCCAGATGGCGCTTGCCTCTCAGGTATAAAAGAATCGGTGAGTGGGAAACACCTGGACGTAAAAAAAAAAAAAGAAGAAGAATGCATGCTGGCTGTTGAAAAAGTGAACTGTAAAATTTACTCAATTAGTTTAAAATATTTGTTTATAGCCACCCGTAGTTTAAAGCCAAACTCTGGGCAGCTCCCAATCAAAGTTAACACGAACGTTCAAGTTTGCGGCCAGCAAATATACAGCTTGCCAAAAAAAAACCACTTGAATAATTGGCACGTGTGACGGGCTTACCACGCGGAGCTAAGACAAAATGTCACCAGGAACAAACACGGGAATTGCAAGAGTCAGGCCACATTAAAGACAAATAAACCTATGATTTAAATTCCCAGCACAGCCAGAACCAAAAGACAGAAGTTCTTCCTTATCAGTTGCAATGATTGTGTTATACCTCCTCCTTCTTCTTATGCTCCCATAAGTTTTGAGAGGGCCTGTTTGAACTGCTTAATCTCATGATTCCAGATTAAGAAAATGTTTTGATCCCTTTTGTCCAAAGTAACAGTTCCTGCCTATTTTTGTCACGGTCTCTACAGTTTTCTGCTGATTCTGTGTCCTAACACATAGTTCCCCAATGTTCCCAGCTTGTGGGGGAGAGGGGTGGTACCATGCGAGCGACAGGCAAGTGTGCCACTGACGTGCCTGCATGCATGCCGCTGGCCCACTGCTCACACAAGTGATGTGCATGCACAGCCCGGTTGCAAAGCTCTCACAGCCCACTAGCGGGCCACAGCCCACAGATTGGGGACCCCTGTCCTAACATCCACATACTAACATGTAAAAAAATGTATTGGCTCTCATTATGACCTCTGATCAAGGTACCCCAAACAGCAAGCTTTGCAAATAGATTGAGGTAGAGGCTCACCGCTCTTGCGGAACATCGAGCAGACAGAGAAGATGTGTTGTTAACCCCAGGACCACTAACAGAAGCAGCAATGGAGGATGGATCTGCCTGACATGCAGCTGCAGACAAAACCCTGAAATGAGGAATAACAAAATTGGAAGGGATTTCGGAGGTCTTCTAGTCCGATCCCCACACCCTATACCAGGGGTCCCCAACCCCTGCTACCAGGCTGAAGCATGCCAGAAGGGGACGCAAAAGAGTCAATTTACTCTCTCGGTATTTCATAACCACTGCATTCAATAGTCAGGTTGTGCTCAACTTCACCACTCATTTGTTAGGGACCGCTCAGGGTTACAACAGCACAGGAAAAAGTGACGACTGTTTTTTACACTTAACGACTGTTGCGGCATTCCCACGGACACGTGATTAAAATCCATACACCTGGCAACTGACTCACGCTTAATGACGGTCGCAGTGTCCTGGGATCCTGGGATCAGATTTCAAGGCTTTCTAACAACTCTACAACTGCAGTGATCCACTTAAGAACTTTGGTACGAATGGTAGTAAACTGAGGTAAAATTCACTTAACACATGGACATTTGGGGCTCAGTTGTGGATGTAAGTAGAGAACTACTCTGTTACTACCTCTATTAGCAATGTTCCAATATCTTAGGGCAGGGGTAGGCAACCTTGGTCATGTACCACGCGGAAGGGGGCAAAGCTGGTGCTGCTGTGAACCACGTTATATGCTACTTCTGCAAACAGTAATAGGTCAACCCAGTCCGTCTGTTGATAAGAGATGTAGCACCGCTGAAACTATATTTATTTTCTTGGAGACCATCTTACTCAGATCTCCACATTTCCTGTTATCCAAGGAAGATTCGGTGTTCTCGCTCTTCTCTTCACTAACCAATGGCTGATTTATACTGTGTTTACTTAAGAGTTCATTGTTACTCTTAAGTGTCTCAGTAAACGAGAATCATCCTCTTTTGTGGTGACAAATGCCATCATATGTTCATTACTTAGACCAGCGCTGAAAGATTGAGTGCAATAGAAGAAGGGGACGACAGAGAATGAGGTGGCTGGATGGAGTCACTGAAGCAGTAGGCGTGAACTTAAATGGACTCCAGAAGATGGTAGAGGACAGGAAGGCCTGGAGGAACGTTGTCCATGGGGTCGTGATGGGTCAGACATGACTTCGCAATTTAACAACAACAAGACCAGCGCTAGTGGTGCTATTTGCAACTGTCCCCTTTGTATTGTGAAGATCATCAACCTTCATTTCTTTCGATACGCATGCCATAATATCAATAGAACTTTTATTTGCATTTGAAGAATATTCATCTAACCCTGTTCCAAGCTGATCTGTGCATAGACAGACAGAAGAACTTTCACGCTCTGTAGCTCCCATGTTAATAAGCAACATTCCATTTTTTGTTCCTGTACAAGCCAACACATGTTCAAGCTTCTTCATTGCCTCTTCCTGTACTAGTTATAAAATTTTCTCCTTCTTCATCCTCTTGTTTTTCACCTGTCAATGTCGAGCCCATGGGGCTGGACACATGTTCAGTGTCCACCTGCATTGACCTCTCACAAGAGGCTTTATTATTACCTGGATCTAGCCATCCATCCTCTCCCTGGTAAGTGATGCTGGCCAGGTGGGGCTCTATCTAACTCACATGTGGCAGAGATGATTCACAAAGGACACGTTCCGCTTCCTGGAGATTTAAGTGCTCAAACATGTCCCAGATAATCTCATCAGCCAGATGGCACCCCGGCTATTCCCTCGGACTCTTCCCAGTTGGCTCGAACTTCTGAGAAAATGGGATTGCTTTCATCTGCGTAAATGCCTGGCTAATCCATCACCATTTCCTGCTAAATGCTGGGCACCATCCTGCCCCAGTAGGAGCCAAGTCACCTTAAGATGCACCCTAGACCAGCGCCAACCTTTTGGGCACCAGGGACCGGTTCCGTGGAGAGAGGTTTTTCCGCGGACCGGAGGATGCGTGGTTTTGTGCTGCCTGCATCCCGCGGATGGGACTTTGCTTGTTTGTGTGGACCGGTTGCTGGCATGCTGTGGCCCGGTACCAATCCACGGACCAGTCCTTGATTAGATTCCATCCGTTGCTTCTTGTCCTGCCTTCAGGGGCTTTGGAGAATAGCTTGACTCCCTCTTCTTTGGGGCAGCCTCTCAAAGACTGGAACAATGCTATCACGTCTCCCCTAGTCCTTCTTTTCACATTACACAAATCCACTTGATATTCCCAGGTAACTTTGATAGCAATTCCTACCCGATATAACATACAGGTGTATGAAATGTACCTTACGCTACAACTCTCTCCAACCAATCCGAATGATGTACACTGATAACGTGTCATGCCATCTCTCTGATGCACGATCCTCTCTGGATGTTTAGCCTTCTTGTACAAATTCAATGGACGAATAGTGAACATAACCTTTCAGATTATTAGCTAGAGCAGGGGTAGGCAAGCTTGGCTCTTTTATGACTCGTGGACTTCAACTCCCAGAATTCCCGAGCTAGCCTGGCTCAGCTTGGAAACCTCTCCCTTTCCCCTCAGCGTGGCTGGCTCAGGAATTCTGGGAGTTGAAGTCCACGAGTCATAAAAGAGCCAAGGTTCCCCACCCCTGCCCTATATCAGGGGTCCTCAATCATGGCAACTTTAAGACTGGTGGACTTCAACTCCCAGAATTCCTCAGCCAGCCTGGCTCAGCTTGGACACCTCTCCCTTTCCCCTCAGCACGGCTGGCGCAGGAATTCTGGGAGTTGAAGTCCACGAGTCGTAAAACAGCCAAGGTTGCCTACCTCTGGCCTAGGCCTAGGCCGCTTTCTGACTTGTGGACTTCAACTCCCAGAATTCCTCAGCCAGCCTGGCTCAGCTTGGAAACCTCTCCCTCTCCCCTCAGCGTGGCTGGCTCAGGAATTCTGGGAGTTGAAGTCCACCAGTCATAAAAGAGCCCAGGTGGCCTAGCCCTGAGCTAGAAGGTCCAGTTTATATTTACAGATATTCTTCGACTTACAACAGTTTATTTAGTGTCCATTTGAAGTTACAACGGCATTAAAAAAGGGACATGACTGTTTTTCACACATATGACCATTGCAGCATCCCCATGGTCCTGTGATTTACATCCAGATGCTTGACAATTGACTCACATTTATGACCGTTGCAGTGTCCCGGGGTGTGTGTGTGTGTGTGTCATGTGATCCCCTTTGGCCACCTTCTGACAAGCAAAGGCAACGGGAAAGGCAGATCCACTTAACGACGGTGTTACTAATTTAACAACTGCAGCAATTTGCTTAGCAACTGTGACAGGAAAGGTCCTATAACAGGGCAAAACTCACTTAGCAAACGCCTCACTTAGCGACATCAATTTTGGGCTCAGCTGTGGCTGTATGTTGAGGACTGCCTCTCGCAGATTTTGAGACTTTTAACTGTTTTCTGACGTATTTTCTGTCACCGTACATCTTAGTCTCCTGAATATTACCAGAATTACCAGCTTCAGGCAGTTCTGTATTGCACCTCACCCTGAAAAATTAATATTGATTTTCACATCATTATGAATTGCCCAAGACATACATTATTTTTAAAGGTGGTGACAATCAGGTAAAACACATTTGGCTTAGAGAAAGAGTGTTTTAGGATACACACACACACAAACGCACAAAATAAACTTGGTGGCAAGGTAAATACGAATTTCTTACATTTTTATTGCTATTTCTAGACGCGTGCTCCTCTTCCTGTTATACCTTGATTTCTCTTCCTGCTGCTTCCTTGTTCTTCTTCCTATTACACCTTAATTCCTGTAATTAGGATTAACCTTGAATCAATCATATCAATCATCCCCAAAACGTGGGTGTGTCACATACGTTCACCCCTGTCCCAAAAGACCTGGGTGTGTTACTGAACCTCTTGTGTTCTTAACCCCACCTGTATGATTTACCTCTTTTTTACTCTTCCTACTTCCTGGACTGCTTTTTTTTTTTAACTTTTCCGCTCCCCCTTACTCCAACCTGGTGGCTACATCTAGCATCTCCTCCCAGTCCCTCTGAAGGTCAGTTTGCTTATAATTCCTGTTGGATTTTCTGTACAGTTTCTTGCGGTTCTCTTCAAGACGGTTGTGGCTGGTCTTCTCCTTTGCAATCCTTCTCTTCATTTGCATCCCAAAGTAAGGATGATTTGGTCAGTTTAAATCACAGTGCTTTCACCCTTGTTCCCGAATCAAAATCTGAGGAAGAGATTGGACAGCCGTATGTCTGGAACGCTGTGGTCTTCTACTTACAGTCTCTCTTTTCTTCTTCTCCTTTTTCCTTTAAGTCAGTGTTGCCCAACCTTGGCGATTTGAAGCCTTGTGGACTTCACCTCCCAGAATTCTGGGAATGGAAGCCCATAGCTTGGACATCTCTGTTTTAAGTCAGCAGCAAAACATCCTTTCTCTCTTTTAACACAATTAACTACACTCCTACATTCCTAAACTCTTTTCAATACCTATTAAGAACAATTCTTATCTTCCAAAAAGGTAGTTACGGCTATGTAGGCCCAACTGGACATTCTCTTTATGAGAGGGGGCTGAAAACCTTTGTGGGAAAGGACTAAGGCCGGGGTGGCGGACCTATGGCACGCGTGCCAGAGGCGGCACTCGGAGCCCTCTCTGTGGGCACACACGCACTGTCGCCCCAGCCCCGCCTCCTCCCACAGTCCCCTCCTCACCAGCAGCCCCCCAGAGGAGAGTTGCCCCCGGGCATGGCCCACACAATGCTGCGCAGCCAGGGACATGGTACCCGGGCAGCGGGGACAAGACTCCGCCCTTATGCCCCGTCACGCGCAGATGCTGCTGCAGAGCACGGGCAGAGAGCGTGGCTGCCATGGTGCTGCCGGGCTGCCTGGGTGATCTGTGGTGGGCTGTGGAGGTGGTGGGTGGCCCAGAGGGCACGGCGGAGTGGGGACTCGGTCTCTAAAAGGTTCGCCATCACTGGACTAAGGCTACCTTCTCAGATCACAAATCCATACTGAAAACATGGTTTAGGAATTAGCCATCTCAGCTTAGGACAGAAAGAAGAGGCATGTTAGAAGAGGACAGCAGGGAAGCAGAGAGAGAGAGAGAGAGAGAGAGAGAGAGAGAGAGAGAGAGAGAGAGAGAGAGAGAGGGAGAGAGAGAGAGAGAGAGATATGCTGTTTGGGGTCAATCTCTTCTCCAAAGCACCTGAAGGGAGGAGCAGAATTGATAGATGGAAGCTTATCAAGGAGAGAAGCAACCTAGAACTGACCCTGAGAACAATTCATCAGTGGAACAACCTGCCTCCAGAAGTTGTGGGTTCTCCATCACTGGAGGTTTTCAAGAAGAGACTGGACAGCCATTTATCCAGAATTGCACAGGGTCTCCTGCCTTGACTAGAAGTCCTCCAAGGTCCCTTGCCAACTCTGTTATTCTGAACAGAACGTGAAGTAGATGCTTCTAGTTTTAATCCTGGAGAAACATCCCATATTCAGCAAAGAAGATGCAGCACCTGAGTTTCAGAGGATAAAGGAAACGTCTCAGCTTCGTGTGGCCCAAGATCTAGGAAAGTCTTGGCCATCAACCCTGTCTTGAGAATAAAAGAATGAATGAAGGCCTTCTCCAAGGCTGAATGCTGGTGTGGAAACTGAACAACGTGAGTCAACCTTAAGATTCGGAGGAGTCCACCTTATGAGGATATCTGTTGGTAACATTCACTTTGGAATTGCAAAAAAACCAATAAAATAAACACACAGTAGGCCCTCCTGCTGCAGCCTGTGCCCATGGAGAATCCCATGGAGCTCTGAAGCCTGTGAAATGGTTGCCCGTTGTGTCTGAGACTTCACCGAACGCGCCCTTGTTCCATGTTTATAGCTTTTAATGGCTTGGTTGTAATTCTTCTTTTGTTTTTGCAATTTAATTGTGCGAGCCTCCCGGAGTCAGGCCGCGTGAGATGGGTGGTTATAGAAATGCAACAGATACAGCAAATAAATGCAGCTCCTTTAGTGGGCTGGGGACATTTTTTTTGTCGCATTTACTTTTGTGTCAAGCCACACAAATGTAAGGACAGGAGCTCAGCCCCACCCTCGGTTTCTAGGGACTATAAATTGAAACTACAAGTCTGCTAGATAGTTCTTGCCCAGCATTGGTGATGAAATCTGTTCCTTTCCTGACCCTCTGGAGAAGATAACCTTGGTGGGAATTAATACGTTCTGCAATGGTGCTGGGACGAAAGTTGCCGGGATTCCTTCCTTCATTGCTCGTCCTGCTCTTCACCGTGAATATTTTGTTTGTGATGCACGTGCAACGTGAAATGCAGACCCTAAGAAGGGAATCTGGTGGACATCGAGAAGAACGAGCTTTGGATTCGGCAAGAGAGAATGACTTTGCTGGACACCTAGAAAAAATAGAGACGATGTTCCTCAATCTATGTAAGTAAGAACAGATGCCATTTCTGCTGAGGCTTTATTATGGACAGTCCCTTGTCTGAGATGGTATAGGTTCTCCTGCTGGAGCAGGGGGCTGGACTAGAAGACCTCCAAAGTCCCTTCCATCTCTGTTCTATTCTAAATATTATAACCATGGGCAGAAACCTCTCAGAGCGCATTCCGATACAGGATTTCAATGTTCTGTACACCGTGAGTTTCAACATTTTAAAACTCTTCTCCTTTTCCTTGGGCATGTTTGATCTTTTCCGTCCTTTTCAGGAAAAATAATTTGAAAGAAAGCAGGTGAGAGAGAAATAATTGTGCCTAAATATGAGTTATATAACTAATATACAAGTTGCCCTGAAGTAAGATGGGTTGCCAATAAATTAGATAGTTGATTGATAGGTAGGTAGGTAGGTAGATAGATAGGTAGGTAGGAAGGAAGGAAGGTAGATAGGTAGGTAGAGAAGATAGAGAGATAGAGATAGATAGGTAGGTAGGTAGGTAGGTAGGTAGAGAAGATAGATAGAGATAGATAGATAGATGGATGGATAGATAGATAGGTAGGTAGGTAGGTAGGTAGGTAGGTAGGTAGGTAGGTAGAAAGATAGAAAGATAGATATAGATAAATAGACAGACAGACAGACAGACAGAGATAAGATAGAGTAGGTAGGTAGGTTGGTGAGAGAGAAGATAGATAGATAGATAGATAGATAGATAGATAGATAGATAGATAGATAGATAGATAGATAGATAGATAGATAGATAGATAGATAGATAGATAGATAGATAGACACACACACAGAGAGAGATAAGATAGAGTAGATAGGTAGGTAGAGAGAGAGAGAAGATAGATAGATAGATAGATAGACAGACAGACAGAGACAGAGAGAGAGATAGGATAGAGTAGGTAGGTAGGTAGGTAGGTAGAGAGAAGATAGAGTGTGGGGGGAGGAAACTAGATTAAATAGTTATCCTTTGGCTCTCCATTCCCACCGCTATTATTATTGGGCATATTGTGGGTTAAAAGAATTATTTAACAAAGTGTTATATTTCATTGCTGCAATTTTTGCAAATTTCAGTTATGAATGCGAAATCTAGCTTTGAAGTCCAGCAGTTTGGAACTGCTAACTAAATACTGCTCCATGCCATTGCCAAATGCTACCTTAATGCAACTTAAATAATAATAATAAATAAATAATACTGACGATATAAGTAGTGTCAGCTATTAAATTCTCTTGAATGCTGGGGGCAAAGTCGTGTCCCTTAGGAAATACTCCTGTGAGGCAAAGTAAAACGGTTCCTTCCAGGAGCTTATGAAGCAGAGCAAGGCAAGGCAAGAGAATAAAGGATCCTCAGAGTAGCAACTGAGAACAAAGCCCATAGGTCCCTCACACACCCAGTAACTACTGGGATCAATTCCCTCTTCTGATTTTACTGAATATTTTAGGATGTTTTGATAAACATAGGAGGCTAAGATGTTATAAGAGCTTTCTTGCGAAGAAGGAAAGACAGGGAGGAAGTGTGGATAGGAAAAGGGAGAGAAGAGGAGAGGAGAGAGGGAGAAAGGAGGAGAGGGAAGAAGAGGGGAGGGGAGTGAGAAGTAGGAGAGAGGAGAAGGGGAGAGGAAGGAGGGGAGGGGAGATGAGGGGAAGGGAGGGGAAAGAGGAGAGGGGAGGAGAGGAGATGAGGGGAGAAGAGGGGAGAGGGAGGGAAAGGGAGAGAGGGGAGTGGAGAGGAGGGGAAGGGAAAGGAAAGAGGAGAGGAGAGAGGGAGTAGAGAGAGATAAGAAGGGAGGGGAAAGAGGAGAGAGGTAGGAGAGGACATGAGGGGAGAAGGGGAGAGGGAGAGGAGGGGAAGGGAGGGGAAAGAAGAGAGGCAAGAGAGAGATGAGAGGAAGGGAGGGGAAAGAGGAGAGAGGAGAGGGAGGAGAGGAGAAGAGGGGAGAGGGAGAGGGAAAGGGAGGGAGAGGGAGAGGGAGATGGGAGAGGAGAATAAGGAAGGGGAAAGAGGAGAGGAGAGAGAGGGAGGAGAGAGATAAGAAGAAGGGAGGGGAAAGAGGAGAGAGGAGATAGGGAGGAGATGAGGGGAGAGGGAGGGAGAGGGAGGGGAGTGGAGAGGAGGGGAAGGGAGAGAAAAGAGGAGAGGAGAGAGGGAGAAGGGAGGGAGGGAGAGGGAGAGGGGAGTGGATAGGAGAGGAAGGGAGGGGAAAGAGGAGAGGGGAGAGAGGGGAGAGAGGAGATGAGGGGAGAAGAGGGAAAGGGAGGGAGAGGGGAGAGGAGGGGAAGGGAGGGAGAGGGGAGAGGAGGGGAAGGGAGGAAAGGAAAGGAAAGAGGAGGGGAGAGAGAAGAGGGAACGGAGACAGGGGAAAGGAGGAGATGAGGGGAGGGAAGACAGGAGATGAGAGGAAGGGAGGGAAAAGAAGAAGAGGGATGAGGGGAGAAGGGAAAGGGAAAGGGAGGGAGAGAGGGAGAAGGGAGAGGAGGGGAGGGGAGGAAAGGAAGGAGGGGAGAGGGAGCGGAGACAAAGGGAAAGGAGACAAGGGGAGGGAAGAGGCAAGATGAGAGGAAGGGAGGGGAAGAGGAGAGGAGAGAGGGAGGAGAGATGAGGGGAGAAGAGGGGAGAGGGAAAGGGAGGGAGAAAGAGGGGAGGGGAGAGGAGGGGAAGGAAGGAAGGAAGGAAAGAGGAAGGCAGAGAGAAGAGAGGGAGCAGAGACAAAGGGAAAGGAGAGGAGGGGAGGGGAGAGAGAAAGTAGGTTAGATGAGATCTCTTAAGACCTTTTTGTGCCGAGGTAAGATTATTACTCAGAAATTGGAATTTCGTTCTTACCTTACAGCTCCCGTTTTAAAAAAGTTGTTTTCGCGGTTTAAATTTTTAAATTACTCCTCGACTACACAAACAAGTCTTAGTCCTCCTCCAGAGCTCCAGGCGATATTTAAACAATGGTTATGAACCGCTCTGAGATGTTTTGGATTGGCTTCCACTTTTCTTTTTTATTATTGGATCAGCAACCAGTGTTCATGTTTTGCCTCTGCCTCTGTCACTGGTTCGATAGCCACCTACATAAAATATTGTGTATCGTTGTTAATGGTTACTAAAGGAATTGTGAACAACTGGTAAATGGTAAATCATTCATGACCGCTTCTAATTTATTTAACTTTTAGGTTCCAAGAGTCCAGATCAGTTAGCAAACCAAGTTTACTATCTCTGGATGTTTCCATAAACACCCAGGTATTTGGTGCAGGAAATGACATTAAAATAACGTACACCAGTGTTTACCTCACCAACGTGAAGGTGAGCGGACTTCAACTCCCAGAATTCCCCCCGCCAGCCTTGCTCACCTTCAAGTTGCGGGAGTAGAGGAAACACCGATGGACAGTATTTCTTACGTGTCATTTCTGCTTCCGGGGTGACATTTTTGCTTGATGACCTTTAGCCCGAGTTTGAGGGTCAACTTTTCAACCTTCAAAAAATGAAGATCTTTCTTCCACCTCCAAGCTGTTCCCCCCCACACCCCCAGTTGTGAATCACAGCAAAACCTGATTCAACCACACGCAAAGCTGGGAAAGCAAGAAGCATTTATGGAATTTGCCTCCACAATTATGAATAGGTGGAAAGCCCATTGTTCAGCGTTCGGAGTGGAAAGTACCCACCTTGATCACAATTAACTTGTCGTTCATCGTCCCGATCCCTTTGTCGCATTTCTGCCTCCTTCTAATCATGATTTCTGACCATGGTGTTGCCTCCAGTGTTGGCCTGAACATAGAAGAATAAGGTTGGGCGGGATCTTGGGGGGGTCTTCTAGTCGTACCCCCTGCTACAGTTAGAGTTAGGGCTCTAAACAAAGCCCCTGAAGGCAGGACGAGAAGCAACGGGTGGAAACTCATCAAGGAGAGAAGCAACCTAGAACTAAGGAGAAACTTCCTGACAGTGAGAACAATTAACCAGTGGAACAACCTGCCTCCAGAAGCAGTGAATGCTCCATCACTGGAGGCTTTTAAGAAGAGATTGGACAATCATTTGTCTGAAACGGTATAGGGTCCCCTGCTTGAGCAGGGGGTTGGACTAGAACAGGGCTTTTCAACCAGTGGTACGGGTACCACCTGTGGTCCATTGGCACCTGTCAGGTACGTGACCATTCTAGAAAAGTAGTAGCAGGGGAGGGGAATGAGCTGAACTGGCGGCAGCACCGCACAAGCCTGAGCGAGAGACGGTTGGAGCTGCAGGGCTGTCAGGGCTCAGCGGAAGCGCCAGGATCAGTGCTGCTTTCCAGCTGATCGGCGCTTCTTCGGGGCTGTCAGGGCTCAGGGGAAGCGCCAGAATCAGCGCCAGGCTCCAGCTGGAGCTCGGCGCTGATCCTGGCGCTTCTGCTGAGTCCAGAAGAAGCACCAATCAGCTAGAAAGCAGCACTGATCCTGGTGCTTCTGCTGAGCCCAGAAGAAGCGCCAATCAGCTGGAATGTTGCAGCATCTCCAGGCTCTTGTGATTTATATTCAGATGCTTGGCAACTGATTCATATTTATGACGGTCACAGTGTCCCAGGGTGAAGTGACCAAAACCTGCTGCAACCACCCAGCAGACGGGGGGGGAATAAAAACCAAACACCCCCACACCACCCCCGCTGCCAATCCTCAACAGAAATGCTCACAACAATGAAAACCTCGGACAGGAGGAAGAGCACCGCCGGGCGGGCAGGCAGGTGTCTTGCTCGGCTGTGCCTTGCAGGGCACTTTTTTCAGTGCCATTGTAACTTCGAAGAGTCACTAAGCGAAAAAGTGGTACAATGGGTGAAAAGGTTGAAAAGCCCAGGACTAGAAGACCTGATAGCAATATCTCAGGGGTTGCCCCAAAGAAGAGGGAGTCAAGCTATTCTCCAAAGCACCTGGAGGCAGGACAAGAGGCAACGCCTTGGTAAGGCGACACTTGGAATACTGCGTCCAGTTTTGGTCACCACGATGTAAAAAAGATGTTGAGACTGTAGAAAAAGTGCAGAGAAGAGCAACAAAGATGATCAGGGGACTGGAGGCTAAAGCATATAAGGAAAGGCTGCTGAAATTAGGAATGTCTAGTTTAATGAAGAGAAGGACGAGGGGGGACATGATAGCAGTGTTCCAGTATCTCAGGGGCTGCCCCAAAGAAGAGGGAGTCAAGCTATTCTCCAAAGCGCCTGAAGGCAGAACAAGAAGCAACGGATGGAAACTGATCAAGGAGAGATGCAACCTGGAACTAAGGAGAAACTTCCTGACAGTTAGAACAATTAACCAGCGGAACTACCTGCCTCCAGAAGCGGTGAATGCTCCAACACTGGAAGTTTTTAAGAAGAGACTGGACAGCCATTTGTCCGAAATGGTATAAGGTTACCTGCCTGAGCAGGGGGTTGGACTAGAAGACCTCCAAGATCCCTTCCAACTCTGTTGTTGTTGTTGTTACCTCAGGAATCCCTTCCAGCCTTACGTTTCATATTCTAAGTTATTCTTTCTGACGTTTGGGCGCCTTTATCTCTCAGCCTCTTGCCCTTTTTGTGTTTTTCAGCAAACTATATAATACAATCGGATGAAAAAAAGAAGGCAGCGGATGAACTGAAATTGCCCGAGAAGCCACACCGGGAAATAAAGGAAGACGAACAGGGCAAGGAAAACCGGAGGGAGCCCAAAGCGCCTCCCAGGGTGCGCTTCCCAGATTCCCCTCTGTTCCAGAGATGGGGCAAAGATTTAATGGAGGACCAGCAAATTGTGGCCCAGCAGCTCTTTGATAAATACGGGTACAACGTTTACCTGAGCGATCGCTTGCCTCTGGAAAGGCCTTTGAAAGAGACCAGACCCCCCAGGTGAAGTTGTGTTTAATAATAATAATAATAATAATAATAATAATAATAATAATAATAATAATAATAATAATAGTAATAATAGTAATAATAGTAATAATAATAATGATGATGATGATGATAAAGTTGGAAGGTACCTTGGAGGTCATCTAGTCCAACCCCCTGCTCAGGCAGGAAACCCTAGACCATTTCGGACAAATGGCTGTCCAGTCTCTTCTTAAAAACTTCCAGGGTTGGAGCATTTACCGCTTCTGGAGGCAGGTAGTTCCACTGGTTCATTGTTCTCACTGTCGGGAAGTTTCTCCTTAGTTCTAGTTTCCATCCGTTGCTTTTCTCCGGCTTTGGCTTACCAAAGGGTGGGCAAGGCTGGCGACGTGGGGAGTAACGGTGGCCGTGGCGATGTAGAACCCAACAGGCTGACGCACAGAGGGCAGAGTAGAAAGTGGGAAGCATGCTGAACACAGGAAGTCCTCGACTTACAACGGTTTCATTTTTAGTGGCCATTCAAAGTGACAACGTCACTGGAAAAAAAAAGGGGGGGGACTTGGGACCGTTTTTCACACTTACGACCCTTGGTCGTGTGATCCCAAATCCAGATGCTTGGCAACTGACTCCTATTTATGACGGCCGCAGTGTCCCGGGCTCACGTGATATAGGGGGTGCCAGGTCTGCTTCTGACTTTCTGACAAGCAAGGTTGATGGGGGAAGCCAGCTTCACTTAATAATTGTGTAACCAGCTTCACAACGGCGGTGGTTCGCTTTCCAGATTCGAGGTTGTCATAAGGGGGCAAAGTTCACTTATCAGCTGTTTCCACAAATGTGGAGCGCCGTTGGGGTTCTAAGGTGAGAACTGATTTGTCTAACAAACCTGGGACATATTCTAAAAAAGGGACAGGATTGGTGTGTGTCTCCTTGTTTCTGCAAAAACACCAATCTCCTTCATGACGTTGGAGCAGCTTCCTTCCCTCTTTAATTCTTGATTTCTGTGCACTGGGTATTCTTAAAAGCAGAAGTTCATGCAGCTAGTCCTCAACTTTATCCCAACGGAGCCCGGAATTTCTCGATGGATAATCGAGACACTTCAGTGAGCTTTGCCCCATTTTATGACCTTTCTTGCCACAGTTGTTAAGTGAATCACTGCAGGTGTTAAATTAGTAGCACGGTTGTTAAGTCAATCCGGCTTCCCCATATGGCTTTGCTTGGCAGAAGGTCCCAAAAGGGGGTCACATCACACACACACACACACACACACACACACACACACACACACACACCAGGACACGGCAGCCATCATTTGTACACACCAGTTGCCAAGCGTCTGAATTCCAGCTCTGTTATTCTGTTATTCTGGCAATTCTTCGTTCGCATTGCGCCACAACAATCTAACGAATATCCGTTTTTCTGGCTTTCCTCCAGATGTCGCGAGAAGAAATATTCGCCTGATCTCCCAACCCTTAGCGTCATTCTTATATTCTTTAATGAGGCCACCTCCATCCTCTTGCGTGCAATCACCAGCATAATTAACCGAACACCGTCTCACCTCCTGAAAGAAATTATCCTTATTGATGACTGCAGTTCAAACGGTAAGTGGCACGGTCTGAAACTTTTCCACGGGCAAACTCCTTTTTCATGAAATCGGGGACTTCTGCGGAAAACTGGACTGCAGATGATCCTTGACTTACAACAGTTCATTTAGTGACTGTTGGAAGTTACAAAGGCATTGGAAGAAGTGATTTCGCATGCTTTTTCACACTTAACGGCCATTGCACCATCCGCCACGGCTACGTGATCAAAATTCGGACACTTTTAGCGACCGACTCATATTTATGACGGTTGCAGTGTCCCGGGGGATCATATGATTTCCCCTTTTTGCGCTCTTCTGACGAGTCAGATTCACTTAATAATCGTGTAACAGTGTAACAGTGATTCACTTAATAACTGCGGCAAGAAAGGCCATAGAATGGATCAAACACACTTAACAAATGTCTCACTTAGCAACATAAATTTGGGGCTCCATTGTGGTTGTAAGTCAAAGACTTCCTGTATATAGAAACAGAGATATTCCAGATCGTTTACTGAATAAAGTATAGTACCGTACTGTTAAGGAATTGCAGCAAACCAACACACCCTCTTTCCACTGTGATGTGTTAGAAATTCGGTATATAATCCTGCAGAACAGACAGTGCACTGTCCCCATGTGCTTTCCTGCTTACTGCAACAAGGAAGCAGGAAACGTTATTCAGAGAAAAGGCATAGAGTTGCGCCATAGATGCAACTACCAACTTATAAACGCTGCCATCTACTGGTTGAATACTGCTGTAGCGGTTGTACAGAATACATGGGACGCTGTATTACAACAAGATCTCTCTGCACATGCCTTAAATTACGTTTTCAAGACATTATTTTTTCCAACTGCTGGGCAGCTATTCTCAGTTGCTGCATACACAGATTTGGAGAACCAGATTCTGTAAAATCATCCCAACTTGAAATGTTTTGAGTCTGAAGAAATCATTTCACACGGGTTACACTCAGAACAAAGCACTCTAATACACAGAGTCTCATTGTGAGCATGGGCAAAAAAAGGTATTACATTCTTTTTTTTGTTGTTGTGAATGTGGAATCATGGTGGTCTCTGAGGTTGCTTATTTCCTTGCAGATGTTTCGTTATCCAACTGGGTAATAACATCAGTGTGAGCAAGTGTGGCATTTGCTCCCCTTTTTTATACAATAGCACGCCTTGCTAGCTACGTTAGGAAGGAAGAAGAAATGGCAAACCGAAGACAACTCTGCAAAAAGCAGAGCCAACAACGGTGACAAAGAACAACCAGCCAGCGAGTAGACCAGCTCTTCAAATCTCTCTGGACAAAGAGAGGAGAGGAGTTCTAAAGGTGCTTTTTCAAGGGGCAACAGGACTTTCTCGTTTTTTTCCTTGAAGACGTTTCACTTCTCATCTAAGAAGCTTCTTCAGTTCTGACTGGATGGTGGAGGATGGAAGGATTTATATTCCTTGCAGATATCTGGTCGTTGGTGCTCTTTCTGAGAGTTGTGGAGGCCACTTGGAGGCTTACCTGTGCCCTCGGGATCACCTGAGTAGTGCGAATGATTGTGGGGCCTTCTTGGAACTGCTGAAAGGACCGTGTTGTCAACTGGAGCTAGGTGGTGTCATATCCCCCTCCAGCACCCCCGTTGAGAGAAGGCTGTTAATTTTAATGTAGATGGCTTCTTTCAGCCTTCTTTTCTTCCTTCACCGAACACATAAACTCTGTGGACAGATACATTAAGTTCACACGGGAAGACGTTTACATTATTATTATTATTATTATTATTATTATTATTATTATTATTAAATAGAAAAAAGAGATTAAAGAGAAGTAATTTTAAAAAGTGGACACTAGAGGGTACTAAAAACTTTAACTAAACTATATAAACCTGATTTCTCTCTCTCTCTCTCTCTCTCTCTCTCTCTCTCTCTCTCCTCTCTCTTCTCTCTCTCTCTTTGTCTCTCTCTCTCTCTCTCTCTCTCTCTCTCTCTTTCTCTCTCTCCTCTCTCTCTCTCTCTTCTCTCTCTCTTTGTCTCTTTGTTCTCTCTTTCTCTTTCTGTTTCTCTCTCTCTCCTCTCTTTCTCTCTCTTCTCTCTCTCTTTGTCTCTTTCTCTCTCTCTCTTCTCTCTTTCTCTTCTCTCTTTGTCTCTCTATCTCTTTGTCTCTCTCTCTTCTCTCTTTCTCTCCTCTCTCTCTCTCTCTTTGTCTCTCTCTCTCTCTCTTTGTCTCTCTCTCTCTTCTCTCTTTGTCTCTCTCTCTCTTTCTCTTCTCTCTCTCTCTCTCTCTTTGTCTCTCTCTCTTTCTCTCTCTCTCTCTCTCTTCTCTCTCTCTCTTTGTCTCTCTCTCTCTCTCTCTCTCTCACACACACACACACACACACATACACACACACACACACAGAGACACAATAACCAAGTATCTCTCAACATTATTAAATAGCAAAGAGAGAATGAAAATTTTACCTGGGTAACTAAATTCGAATTTTCACCTGTGTTCTGGCATAAACATCTCCAATTAATGCTGTTAACATCTGTTACGTTTCCCCCCCCCCCCAGAGGAACTTAAAGGCCCTTTGGAGGAGCATGTCAAAAAATTCAACGCCCAACATCCTGGACTGCTGAAAATTGTGAGACATCAAGAAAGGATGGGGCTCACGGAAGCCCGGATTTCTGGCTGGAAAGCATCTCGTGCGGATGTGGTGGCTATCCTGGATGCGCATATTGAAGTCAACACGGAATGGTAAGCCTAGAACGTCACTCGTCTCCAGAGAGGAACTCAACAGGTCCATTTCCATTCATTGTCCTGATAGCTTAGCTTGGCTGGGTAGATTTTAAAAGTCCTACATAGTTCCATGAACTCTTTTCTGCATTAATGAAGGGCTGAACCAATTCTCTCGCGCATCAAGGAGGACCACACCGTTATCATATCGCCGGTGTTTGACAAAATCCGTTTTGATGATTTCCAACTTATTCCATACGCGGAGGCTGCTGATGGGTTTGACTGGGCTCTTTGGTGTCTCTACGAGTCCATACCAGAAGACTGGTATGCCCTCAAAGACCCAACTGCACCAATCCAGTAAGTTATCCTGATATGTGTTGAAGCTTGTCTCACCTCAACTTTCCTGGAATGAAAATAACCAGAAGTTTTTAATTGATGTTCTTTCTTACTAAAGATTGTAATAATAATAATAATAATAATAAAGTTGGAAGGGACCTTGGAGGTCATCTAGTCCAACCCCCTGCTCAGGCAGGAAACCGTATACCATTTCGGACAAAGGGCTGTCCAGTCTCTTCTTAAAAACGTCCAGTGTTGGAGCATTTACCGCTTCTGGAGGCAGGTGGTTCTACTGGTTAATTGTTCTCACTGTCAGGAAGTTTCTCCTTAGTTCTAGGTTGCTTCTCTCCTTGATTAGTTTCCATCCATTGCTTCTTGTCCTGCCTTCAGGTGCTTTGGAGAAGAGCTTGACTCCCTCTTCTTTGGGGCAGCCCCTGAGATATTGGAACACGGCTATCATGTCCCCCCCTCGTCCTTCTCTACATTAAACTTACTAGACACACCCAATTCCCGCAACCGTTCCTTATATACCTGTAGACAGAATCTTGCTAAACTAAAGCAAAGAGCAAGATACACTCTGAGAACTTCTAGGGAGGCACCATCTTAACTCTCTTTCTCCCAACCAAACGATCTAAAGTTTGCTGTCCCTTGGTCCTCTGGAATGAAAATAAATAAAAGTCTCTGTGTCCATTCCCTGGTTCTCTTTAATGTTTCATCCAAACATTGTCCATCTTGATAGATATTCATGAATAAAAGCTGATGACCCTTTTGGTGTTCTTCATATCAGGAGTCCTTCTATCATGGGCATACTTGCCGCGAACAGAGAATTTTTGGGGAAGATCGGTGTTCTGGATGGCGGAATGCACATTTACGGCGGAGAAAATGTGGAATTAGGCATCAGGGTGAGATTTTTATTATTAATATTCTCTTGTCTTTTTTTTTGTACTGGTTCATGTGATACATTTTTGCAACTTTCTATTCTGTCCCAGTATACGTGAGTCCTCGTTATGCTCACAAGGAGAAACCCCTCTTCCAAGAAACGGGCAGGAACCACAAGAAAAAACCAATCCCCTTTTATTATTCACAGACCTGAATCAGTGTCCAAGGCAAACAAACACAGTCCATAGAAACTCGATCCTTAACACGAACAGCTGCCTTCAGCCACCAGCACCTCCCACACCTTCCCTTTTTTTTTTTTTTGACAAAAGGCAACTTTATTGTTACTATCCTAAACCAGTTGGGGTTTGGCGACCTGCTCCCCAGTAGGCTGCGCTCCCAACCCGAGAGGACGTGTCTATCCACTCTCAGCAGCAAAAGCTTTCTGCAGAGGGCTTCATCCTGTCCTGTACAGGTGAGGCACACCTGGAGGGAAAGTGCTGGTCATGGGAGTTGTCCCTTGTGTGGTGCCTTGTGCAAGGATGCCGGTCTTGGGATGAAGGGCGGAATCCCTTGAGGCTTCTTCCAGTCAATTTCATCCAGGTTACAGGCAGCCCTTCACTTAACGACCATTTGACAAGGGCTGTTGTGATTGTTGGTTGTTGGCTTGCCCTTCACCACAGTTGGTTTCTGCAAGTCACACAGTCGCCATTTGCAACCTTTCCCAACCGGCTTCCGACAAGCACAAAGCAAGTGGCGAAGCAGGCGGGGAAAGTCACAATCACAGCCATGTGGGTGTCTTGCTTGACAACAGCACATGCTTAACAATGTTTTTTCCAGCCTCGATTGTGGTCGTAAGTCAAGGGCTGTCTGTAACTGGCCCGGGTTTGCATATATGTGGCTGTCTTTGTTTTGCACATTTTCCTTCTGAGGGCAGCAAGTTCTTCCCCTTCAGCAGAAGTTTGCGGCCTTTGAATCTTCTCTAAATGTTAATTTCTCCAGCAGCGCAATTCAGCCCTGTGTGAACCACAGGAGACCTTATCTATATAGTTGCAGATTATTTAGATATTGCCAATGCCCTGACACTTCCCATTCTTTCTAACAGGCACCCTTCACAAGCAGAGCACATTGAATTCTATAGGTCTGGACCCCCCACCCCCTTTTTCTCTTTCGCACGTCTGTTCTTCATTGCTTCCACATCTGATGGCAGTGAATTAGCAGGCGCCATTTGGAAAGCATCGGGAACAGGGGAGTCTGGCGTGTCTTTCCGGTAGAATCCCAATTCTTGCATCAGCTGGTTTATCTCTTCCCGGCTCATGTCACTCAATGGGATTCTCTGAAGTTCTTCAAATTTAATGTTCAGCAGGATGAGCTCAGGATCCGCTCCAGTCAGGTACTTCAAGTCCATGTTGTGGTACAAAGGCAGGTCTTTGTTGAGAAAGGCCTTTACCTCTGGCAGGCGGTTCAAGCGTCATCCTCCACAGCTCTCCACCTTCCCGCGGGCCAGCCACTGCAGGCGGCTCCGGTCCAGCTGCATGGCAAAGCAGCGGCCCCACACCTTCCCTTTTATTATTCAGCCAAGGCGTGGCTTCCTAATGCCTTCTCCTTTGCCTTTGGAGCCACCCCATCGCATTCCTCTGTCCTACTCACTTTTCTTGCCTGTCCATTTGTGCATACGGGATTTGTCCCAGCTGTTGTTCATCACTGTCCAACTCAGGCTCCCAGCACAGCTGTGTCTCAGCCTGAGTTCGAGTAGAGGGGCCAGGCTCCTCGTCCGACTGTAAGTCTTGGAGCTCCTCAGAGCCTTCCTCTGATTCTGATGTCACTCCAGGCCCCTCCTCCTCCTCCTCCTCCTCCTCCTCCTCCTCCTCCTCTGATTCCTCAGACTCAGCTGCCGGATCCACTGGCTGGCGAGGAATCACAACAGCTTCTGACCAGCAAAGTTAATGGGGAAGTCAGATTCACTTAACAGCCTTGTTCCTGACTTAACAGCTGCAGTGGTCCCCTTAACGACTGTGGCAAGAAAGGTCGTAAAATGGGGCAAAACTGACTTAACAAATGTCTCGCTTAGCCAGAGAAAGTTTGGGCTCAGTTGTGGTTGTTAAGTTCAGGACTGCTTGTATTGTAAATCATTTGGAGTAGACGAGGACGTGAGTCTGGGTGTTTTTTCTCAAACTAAGTGTGTGGTGGTGTGTGGCCCAAGGGAAAAACACTTACAGATGCAGCCAATCAGGGGACTCTTGGGAGGCTGCCTAGTGGGTAGGGCTTCTTTCCTCAATTACCGGTTCACTGCAGCCAGGATTCTTGAAAAAAAAAAGAATTATATAGAATGTAGAATTATAGGGCTGGAAAGGACTTTAAAGGTCTTCTAGTCCAATCTCCGGCTGATCAAATGGTTGTTCAATCTGTTTTTGGAAACCTCCAGTGATGGAGCAGCCGCAACTCAGGGAAGCCAGTTTAGTCCATTGATTAATCATATGTCTCACAGTTATTCTGTCAGAGCATGCACAGTCTTTTTTCGCTGAGGTAACCCAGGAGTAAATACAGTAAGCAGTGGTTTGTAATTAAATGGTGGCTTATATTACAATATCTACAAATATATTAGAAACAAAATACATATATGTGGTGATAATTCAGCAAACTCCGATAGACAGCAATTACAGCAGTCAAATGGACGAGAGAGAAAGACTCCAGCCAAAAACTTCCCTTTTATACTCAGGCTCTTAAAGGGATACGCACACCTGCTGAATCGTTCCTATTATTGCATCAGCCACATTACATTACATCTTTACATAAGCTGTTTAGCCTTTAAATCATATTTTTTCTGATGAAAAAAAAACACTGAAGACTCTGTTTTTATTTTACAACGTCAGGCTTGGCAATGCGGCGGGAGCATTGAAGTCTTGCCGTGTTCAAGAATTGCACACCTGGAGCGAGCCCACAAGCCCTATGTGCTGGATTTGGCCCTTGCTGTGAAGAGAAATGCATTACGTGTCGCAGAAGTGTGGATGGACGAATATAAAAACATGGTCTACTACGCCTGGAACGTACCTCTTGAGGTTGTTGGCAAATTTTATCTGTGTAAGAAGTCAATCAATCCATCAGAATAGAGCTGGAGGGGGCCTTGGAGGTCTTCTAATCCAACCCCCTGATCAAGCAGGAGACCCTATACCATTTCAGACAAGTGGTTGTCCAGTCTCTTCTTACAAACCTTAAGTGATGAAGCACCCACCACTTCTGGTGGCAAGTGGTTCCACTGGTTAATTATTCTCACTGTTAGGAAGTTCCTCCTTAATTCCAGGTGGATTATCTCCTTGATCAGTTTCCATCCATCATTTCTGGTCCTGCCTTCTGGTGCTTTGGAGAATAAATTGACCCCCTCTTCTTTGTGGCAGCCCCTCAGAGAACAGGGGGTCAATGTATTTTCCAAAGCACCAGGAGGCAAGACAAGAAACAATGGGTGGAAACCAATCAAGGAGAAATTAATCAAGTATCATAGTTGAGCCTGAAGTGAAGAGGGAGAGATGGAAAATGGATTAAAACAGGGCCAAACCTTTATTGACTGAAGCCCAAGAAAAAAATTATCCTTTCCCTCTTTCCCAGCCTGGTAGATATTCAAACATCAGGTGGATCTTGGACAGGCGGATAAAAATTGTTTATCTGCCAATCAAAACTTTGAAGAAACCTCTGTCTCTGCCCTAAGTCACAATTTTCATATTTGAACTGATTTTTCTTGACCTCTTATTACGGTATATTCTTCCTTTATTTGTTTCATGATTTGAAGAGCTGAAGGACTATTTTTATTTTATTTTGTTTTGCTTTATTTATTATTTTATTTTATTTTTTATTTTATTATTATTTATTATTTTACTTTATTATTATTATTTTCTTATTTATTATTTTATTTTACCTTATTAGTTATTTTATTTTATTGAATTTTATTTTATTTTATTATTTTATTTTATATTTTGTTTTATTTATTTTATTATATTATTAGTTATTATTATACTTTATTATTATTTTATCTTATTTATTATTTTATTTTACCTTATTAGTTATTTTATTTTACCTTATTAGTTATTTTATTTTATTACTTTGTTTTTTTATTTTATATTTTGTTTTATTATTTTATTTTATTTTTTATTTTATTTCATTATTTTTTATTTTACTTTATTATTATTATATTTTATCTTATTTATTATTTTATTTTACCTTGTTAGTTATTTAATTTAATTTAATTTAATTATTTTATTTTGTTTATTTTTATTTTATTTATTGTTTGATTATTTTATTTTATTTTATTTTTATTTCATTATTTTTTATTTTACTTGATTGTTATTATTTTATTTTATCTTATTTATTATTTTGTTTTACCTTGTTAGTTATTTTATTTTATTTTATTGAATTTTATTTTATTTTATTTATTTTATTATTTTATTTTATTTATTTTTATTTTATTTATTTTATATTTTGTTTGATTATTTTATTTTATTTTTATTTCATTATTTTTTATTTTACTTGATTGTTATTATTTTATTTTATCTTATTTATTATTTTGTTTTACCTTGTTAGTTATTTTATTTTATTTTATTGAATTTTATTTTATTTTATTTATTTTATTATTTTATTTTATTTATTTTTATTTTATTTATTTTATATTTTGTTTGATTATTTTATTTTATTTTTATTTCATTATTTTTTATTTTACTTGATTGTTATTATTTTATTTTATCTTATTTATTATTTTATTTTACCTTGTTAGTTATTTTATTTTATTGAATTTTATTTTATTTCATTTATTTTATTATTTTATTTTATTTATTTTTATTTTATTTAGTTTATATTTTGTTTGATTATTTTATTTTTATTTCATTATTTTTTATTTTACTTTATTATTATTATTTTACCTTATTTATTATTTTATTTCACCTTATTAGTTATTTTATTTTATTATTTCGTTTTATTTTTATTTTACTTTATTTTATATTTTGTTTTATTATTTTATTTTATTTTTTATTTCATTTCATTATTATTTTTATTTTACTTTATTATTATTATATTTTATCTTATTTATTATTTTATTTTACCTTGTTGGTTATTTTATTTTATTGAATTTTATTTTATTATTTTATTGATTTTTATTTTATTTATTTTATATTTTATTTCGTGTTATTTTGATTTTGTTGAATTTATTTATTTGATGTATGTACTGCCCATCTTGTGTAGCTAGGACCTTTCTCCTCCTCTTCCTCCGAACAGCCCTGTGTTACTGGAGAAAGTCTTCGGAGAGGAGCGGCATATAAATTTAATTAAAATAAATAAATAAATAAATAAAATTGTCATGGATATTTCCAGTGCCTGAATAAGATCATGGGAAGCCCCTCAGATTTTCTCCTGGGGTTTTCTTTCAAACCTCTCTAAGCATACGTTGAAATATCTCTAAATTGAATCATTTGAATTACGGGTTTGCCGTCTCTCTGAATCCAACGTCCTTCTTTTCCAGAATTCCGGCATAGATTACGGAGACGTTTCTTCTCGAAAAGAACTCAGGAAGCGACTGAACTGCAAAAGCTTTGATTGGTATATCAAAAATGTCTACCCTAACTTGGTCCCTCAAGTTAACATTGTAGGCTATGGAACAGTAAGTAAAAGCTGGTAAGATGATAGATTGTTTGCTTCTCGCAAAACAGCACATCACTCGATTTCAGGTGCCCCCCAACACACACACACACACAAACACACACAAACATACACACAAACACTGTTGTTCCAAAGGGTCTGCCAAGTTAGTTGGCTAGCTTGCTTTATTTATTGTAGTGTTTGATGTAATGTTTATTCATAAAGGAAGTTCAGACTGAAATGTAAGAGGGTTTTGGTTTTTTTTCATTCAGTTCAATTCAGTTTCATTCAACAGGGAGTTGAAAATGTGCTGTACAGCACCGTGAAGCGGTATGTAAGTCTAAGCCAGTGGTTCTCAACCTTTTTCAGGTTGAGACCCCACTTGCGCCGCCCATGCGCACCGCGACCCCGACCCGGGCACGCACACGCGCAACAGGCCGATCCGCGCATGCGCGGTGCACGCGTGATAAAACAAAAAACAAAAAAAACAAAAAAACCCAAAATGGTGGACCGCGACGGGCCGATCCGCGCATGCGCGGCTCACGCGACGAAAAAAAAAACAAAAAAATAAAAAAAACAAAATGGCAGACCGCAACAGCCCGATCCGCGCATGCGCGGCGCATGCGCGACGGCCCGAACCGCGCATGCGCGGCGTGCATGACAAAATAAAATAAAATAAAAAAAATAAAATAAAATAAAAAAAACAAAATGGCGGACCGCGGTGTCCGGCGACCCCCGCGAAACGGTCATTCGACCCCAAATGGGGTCGCGACCCATAGGTTGAGAACCGCTGGTCTAAGCGCTATGGCCATGGCTATTTAGGCTTATATATTTGCCCCATAGCATTTTACAGCACAAACTTTCAGCAGTTAAGTGAGACATTTGTTAGGTGAGTTTCGCCCCATTTGACAACTGTTCTCTCCATAATTGTTAAGCGAATCCCCGCAGTTGATAAGTGAGCAACGTGGTTGTTAAGTGAATTGGGCTTCGCCCCCCATTGACATTGCTTGTCAGAAAATCGCAAACGGGGATCACGTGACCCCCCCAAGGGAACGCGGCGACCGTCACAATTATGAGCCAGGTGCCAAACGTCCAGATTTTGATCACGCGACCGTGGGGAGGCTGCAACACGCGTAAATGTGAAAAACGGTCATAAGACACTTTTTTCCAGGGCCGTTGTAACGTTGAGCGGTCACTAAATGAACAGTCATAAGCCAAGAACTGACTCTATCACATTCTGCTTCGTTCTATTGGTCCTGATTTGCAGGCTCAATGAGTTGGGATTGTAAATGCGGCTCTTCGCTCTCCCTTACCCTGTAGATGAAAAACTCGCTAAGTGAGGAAAGCTGCATAGATCAAGGGCCGGTTCCTGGAAACACTCCCATATTGTACATCTGCCATGGATACAGCCCACAGGTAAGACGGCATTGCACTTTTTCTGGAGATGCCAAAACAGTGACGAAAATGCTAATTCCATCGAATGTAGAATAATACGGTTTCCAGGGACCTTGGAGGTCTTATAGTTCAGGAGTGTTCTGTCCCAACCTACGTGAGCCCTTGTTCTGCTCACAAGGAGAAACCCCTCTTCCAAGAAGCAGGCAGGAACCGCAAGAAAAAACCAACCCTTTTTATTCTCACAGACCTGAGTCCATGTCCAAGGCAAACAAACACAGTCCACTGAAACTTGATTCCTCTACACGAACGGCTGCCTTCGGCAACCAGCACCTCCCACACCTTCCTTTTTATCATGCAGCCCAAGGCGTGGCTTCCTAATGTCTTCTCCTTTGCCTTTTGAGCCGCCCCATTGCATTCCTCTGTCCTACTCGCTTCTCTTACCTGCGCATTCGTGCATCTGGGATTTGTCCCAGCTGTTCTTCATCACTGTCCAACTCAGACTCCCAGCACAGCTGTGTCTCGGCCTGCACGCGAGTAGAGGGGCCAGGCTCCTCGTCTGACTGTAAGTCTTGGAGCTCCTCAGAGCCTTCCTTTGATGTCCCTCCAGGCTCTTCCTCCTCCTCCTCTGATTGCTCAGGCTCAGTTGCCGGGTCCACTGGCTGGCAAGGAATCACAACAAGGAGTCCCCAACCTATGGGTCGCGGCCCACTACCAGGCTGCGGCCTCTTGGGCAATGGGCTGTGGCAGTGGCTGGCCAGTGCACGCATGCGTACTCGCCCACTCCCCCCACTCACGCTACAGCCCACGGCCCCATTTGCAAATGCACGCGGGCAAGAATGGGGCCACCAGCACCGGGTGGGTGTGCATGGCTGTTTGTGCATGTGCAAATGGAACCATGGCCCTTTTACACATGCACAAATGGGGACAATAGCACAGGGCGGATATGTGCGGCCCGTTTGCGCATGCACAAATGGGGACACTAGTGCATATGCAAATGGGACCGCTAGTGCAGGGCGGGTGTGCATGGTCCATTCGCGCATGCGCAAACGGGGTTGCTAGTGCGGGGTGGGTGTGCGCGGCCTGTTTGTGCACGTGCGAACGAGGTCATTAGTGCCGGGTGGGTGTGAGTGGCCTGTTTGCGCATGTGCAAACAGGGCTGCTATTGCCGTGGCAGTGTGTGCGGTCCCGTTTGCATGCGCACATGCACTGATTTAGAAGCTGCTCTCCTTCTCTCTGGGCCGTGAGCCCGGAAGGTTGGAGACCTCTGTTCTAGTCCAAACCCCTGCTCAACACAGGAGACTTTGAACGGTCACGAAACGAACAGTTGTAAAAGCTGCGGACGCCCTGTATTTGCAGCACATGTTCTATCACAGCACTGGAGAATTCTTCGTGGGAGGTTTACGATCCCAGCGCAACTCCGTTGACAGATGCTTGACAGACCCTGGAGAAGGAAAGCTGCCAGTCATTGAGCAGTGTAATGACGCGAAGATAAAAGGCCTGAACATGCTGTGGGATTTCACGCAAGTAAGCATTTAATTGAGGGAGCTCTGGTGGCGCAGTGGTGGGAACGCGGCGTTGCAGGCTAACTCTGCCCACTGCCAGGAGTTCGATTCTGACTGGCTCAAGTTTGACTCAGCTTCCTGTCCTTGCGAGGTCGATAAAATGAGGACCCAGATTCTGGGGGCAACAGGCTGACTCTGTAAACCGCTTAGAGTGGGCTGTAAAGCACTGTGAAGCAGCATATAAATCTATTGCTATTGCTATCTATGCCATGGTGGCTTAGTGGTGAGAATGCAGTATTGCAGGCTAACTCTGCCCACTGCCAGCAGTTCGATTCTCAATAGCTCAAGGTTGACTCAGCCTTCCATCCTTCCGCAGTCGGGCAAATGAGGACCCAGATTGTTGGGGGGGGGGCAATTGACTGACTGTGTAAACCGCCTAGACAGGGCTGTAAAGCGCTGTGGAGTGGTATATAAGTCTAAGTGCTATTGCTATGGAGTTGATGCAAAGTGAAGACAGGGGATACACTGAATAATAAATATTTACAGGCACTGAATTCGATTACATGCCTTTTAAAAAAAATTAATACTACTTTTTTTTTTTAATCCCAGGGATCATCTGTAATCAACAGGAAAACGAAAAGGTGTCTTGAAATTGCGAAAGATCACGGCTCTCCCTACTATGCGCCAGTGATGCAAAATTGCACAGGTCAAAAATGGTTTATTCAAAATACTGTCAAGCATTGGGGGAAGCAGCCGTAGGGTGGCGGCTAAACCGTTCTTCCATTCAAAAAAGGAGCAGCGGGGTAGGCGAGACTAATGGGAATAGTTTGACCTGTTTCAATAGGGAACACATGGGAAGATTACTTTTGACTCCGATGTGTGTCCCCCCACTTACGACCAATATGGAGCCCAAAATTTCTGCTGCTAAGCAAGACAGTCGCTAAGTGAATTTTGCCCCATTTTAGGACCTTCCTTCGGAAGAGGAAAGACTCTTTCGGACCGTTGTCACAAATGCTCCATCCCATTAATATAACAGTTAAACTTTCCACTGGAATAATAAGTTAACCAACATTTAACGTTGTATTTTGGAATACCAGCCAGGATGCTAAGGATTTCACTGCTTCCCTCATAGCGAGCTCACTGTGGAGTTGTTGTTTTTTGGTTGTTTTAAATCTGTATAAGGATTTATTGAAGCTCTCTCTACAAGAATCTGAGCTACTAACAGTCAAAGGGAAATTAGCGGTAGATAAGAAGCCACGGAATTCACGGTGGTGTGGACTGAGATCCCTTGTGGGTGCAAAGGGACTCAAGACTGATGACACGTTTGACCCCCCCCTCCCTCGGGCTCAGCCTGGTCATCTCCTACAACAGCCTTGCATTGACTTCAGTTCCCACAAGGCTGTATCCAAATCAGGGTTATACACGTGAATAAATTTATCACAATTAGTCAGTCCAAGTCATCATAATTGAGGAAAAGTCCTGGGTCCTTGGAAGATGAAGCCTCAGTTTTTACCTTCCATTTCGTTGTTGCCTTTAATATGAAACTGTGCTTCACATTCGATTGTTAACAAATAATAAAGATGGTTTGTATTTTGTGAATTTGTGTTGGTATATATTATTGGGGACATCAGGGACAGATAACTGGGTGCAATTATTACATCTACATCCTGAAGCTGTAGTCTCTCCCCAAAGAGTATACGTTTTTATGGCATGTGGAAATGACCTTGAGAGATAGGAGGAAGGGCCACAGACTAGGCCACAATCAGCTAAACTTGCTCATTTGTGAGAAGTCTGGATTGATTTGTCTGATGGTCCATTTCTTTTCTTAATTCTCTCCTGAGCCTCAGAACCCACACCAAAGATCAAAGGCGGCAATATCCTACCTATCCACAATCCATAGGTCCCATTTGTCCACCACACTAAGCTACACAATCCTAACCAAGGTTAGCTCTAACCAGGTTTGCTACATTCTGCAAATGCTTGTCCTTCATCTCACTGGTTAATGTGTGTGACCCAGTTTATATAGATATAAAATCGCAGGGATTAAATGAGAGCTGAAGAGTAATTCAAAGTCCTGCAACAGTCAGATCTGAGCAATTAACCAGTGGAACACCCTGCCTCCAGAAGTTGTGGGTGCTTCATCACTGGAAGTTCTTAAGAGACTGGACAGCCACTTGTTTGAAATGGTCAGTGGAATATTCCTCCAATGGGATTTTCCCATGTATTTTACCAGGAAACATAGATAGGGCAGGCTAGAAAAGTCAGAGCCCTCCTAACCATACCCGAGCAGTCCGAGTTTGTTGGCGATGTCCACTTTGCTCTACGAATTCATGGTGACCTAACCCTAACCCTAAGTGGAATATTCTCCTTTATTGGCAACCCTTCCTTCTTCCTTAAAGGACCCCAAAGACTTGCAAATGCAGCTGCTGCCGATCCTGATGTGATGCTCTGCATGAGCTGCTTCCAGCAGGACATAGGCCTCCCTGGGCGTCCCGTTGGAGGAAGCAACGAAGGAATTTAATAATAATAATAAAATAGTAGTAGTAGTAGTAGTAGTAGTAGTAGTAGTAGTAGTAGTAGTAGTAGTAGTAGTAGTAGTAGTAATAGGTGCCTTGGGTGCAATCCCAAAACAATTGGAGCACCACTTGAACGCCATTGGCATTGACCAACTCGCCATTAGTCAATTGCAAAAGGCAGCCTTACTAGGAACTGCTTCCATCCTGCCATGATATCTGTAATACCATCAAACATCCACATCTGCCTATCCCAGGTCCTTGGGAAGGACTCGATAGGTAGACAAAAATGCCAAATCCAGTCTGAACATCTGGCTGACTGTGCGATTATCATAATGATGATGACAAATCCAGTCTGAACATCTGGCTGCCTCAGTGATGATCAATAATAACAATAATAATAACAAACAAAAATGCCAAATCCAGCCTGAACATCTGGCTGCCTCTGTGATGATCAATAATAACGATAACAAGAATAATAAACACAAATGCCAAATCCAGTCTGAACATCTGGCTGAGTGTGCGATGATTAATACTAATATTAATAATGACAAAAATGCCAAATCCAGTCTGAACATCTGGCTGAGTGTGCGATGATCAATAATAATAACAATAACAACAACAATACTAATAATGACAAAAATGCCAAATCCAGTCTGAACATCTGGCTGACTGTGCAAATAATAATAATAATTAAAATAATAATTAAAATAATAACAACAATAATAACAGTAATAACGATGACAAAAATGCCAAATCCAGTCTGAACATCTGGCTGACTGTGCGAATAATAATAATAATAATTAAAATAATAATTAAAATAATAATAACAACAACAATAACAGTAATAACGACGACAAAAATGCCAAATCCAGTCTAAACATCCAGCTGACTGTGCGAATAATAATAATTAAAATAATAATTAAAATAATAATAATCACAACAACAACAATGACAGTAATAACGACAACAAAAATGCCAAATCCAGTCTGAATATCTGGCTGACTGTGCGAATAATAATAATAATAAAAATAATAATTAAAATAATAACAACAACAGCAACAGTAATAACGATGACAAAAATGCCAAATCCAGTCTGAACATCTGGCTGATTGTGCGAATAATAATAATAAAAATAATAATTAAAATAATAACAACAACAGCAACAGTAATAACGACGACAGAAATGCCAAATCCAGTCTGAATATCTGGCTGACTGTGCGAATAATAATAATAATAATAATAATAATAATTAAAATAATAACAACAACAATAATAACAGTAATAACGACGACAAAAATGCCAAATCCAGTCTGAACATCTGCCTGACTGCGCGGTGACCAACAATAACAAACAACAATAGTAGTAATAATAATAAATAATAGCAATTCCGGCATTTGCTCCGTCCGGCGCGCAGCTGCTTCTCCTCCACCCCCCCCCCACCCCCCGCCCCCGCCCGCGCAGAAGAGCCGGTCCCGCCCCTCCAGGCTCCCCTTGAAGGACGCGCGCCGCCTCCAATAGGAAAGCGCCTCCCCGCCTAATTAGCCGGCTGGAGCAGCTGTTGCAGAAGTGAAAGCCGCGCTGGGGAAGGCAGAGCGGATGGAAGCGCCGCCGCCGCTGCTCCCCCGGGTCCTAAAGGGCGTCTCTCCCCGGCGAGGCCAGCCCAGCCCAGCGGCGCCCGCGCCCTCCGGAGCGCCTCCCTCCGCCGCAGCCGCCGGGCCGGGCGCCGCTTTCCGGGCGATGCTCTGCCAGCTGAGCGCTCGCTTCCAGCCTTCCCGGGACGTGGCGCCTTGGCTCGCGGAGCGGGCGGGCCGAGAGGGGAGCGCAGGTGAGCACCGGGCGGGGCTTTGCAAACCTCAGCTGGGGTGCAAGCAAGCAGGAGGAGGAACCCCCCCAAAAAAGTCCCCTCCCGAGTTGCTTGCATGGGTGTGTGTGCAAAACGAGGGGTCGAGGGCGAGCGAGCCAGGCGGAGCTCTGCCTTGTTGGGTGGGGTCTTTCAGCGCAAAAGTGGGAAAAACGGCATCCCTACAGGAAGGGGGCTTCAAACTTGGCCCCTTCGTGGCTTGTGGACTTCAACTCCCAGAATTCCTCAGCCTGGCACGCTGGCTGAGGAATTCTGGGAGTTGAAGTCCACAAGTCATAAAAGGGCCAAGTTTGAAGACCCCTTCCAGAATGCCTCAGGTAGGCACGGTGGCTGAGGAATTCTGGGAGTTGAAGTCCACAAGTCAAGGGGTCTTCAAACTTGGCCCCTTCGTGGCTTGTGAACTTCAACTCCCAGAATTCCTCAGCCAGGCACGCTGGCTGAGGAATTCTGGGAGTTGAAGTCCACAAGTCAAGGGGGCTTCAAACTTGGCCCCTTCGTGGCTTGTGGACTTCAACTCCCAGAATTCTTCAGGCAGGCACGCTGGCTGAGGAATTCTGGGAGTTGAAGTCCACAAGTCATAAAAGGGCCAAGTTTGAAGACCCCTTCCAGAATGCCTCAGGCAGGCACGGTGGCTGAGGAATTCTGGGAGTTGAAGTCCACAAGTCATAAAAGGGCCAAGTTTGTAGACCCCTCCCAGAATTCCTCAGCCAGGCATGCTGGCTGAGGAATCTGGGAGTTGAAGTCCGCCAGTCACGAAAGGGCCAAGTTTGAAGACCCCTTGTCCTACAGTGACTGACTCGTAACAGGAGGGAAAAGCAAATTTTTCTCCAACTAATTGGATAAATGGCCTATTAATATACACTCCTTCAGTTACGACATTCACAAATTCAGCTCGACACATAGGTGGCTAAGGGGAAACATTGGTTAAGTAAGGCCGTTTGTCCCGTTTTACAACTTTGCTCGCCCCCCATGGTTTAAGCGGATCGCTGCCTTTGTTAAGGGAGTAACGGGAGTTAAGTGACTCTGGATTTCCCCCTCCCCCCATTGACTTTGCTCGTTCAGAAGTTCGCAAAAGGGGGTCACGTGGATACTGGGACCCTGCAACCGTCATAAACACAAGTCAGTTGCCAAGTGTCTGAATTTCTGATCACGTGATTGGAGATGCTGCAACAGTTGTGTGAAAAGTCACTTTTTTCAGTGCGGTCACTAAATGAACTATTATAAAGTCTACTTGTGTAGAACACTCATTCCATTCTTGTGAACCAACCTATTTCTAAACCTGCAACTTACAATTTCTTGAATTTCTTATACCTCATAAAATTGACTACATATTTCCATCATAGGCGTATCACAGTATTTATAGATAGCCCGGAATTTACAACTACAATTTTCTGTTGCTAAAAGGGACGGTTGTTGTTTTGCCCGTTTTAACAACCTTTCTTACCACAGTTATTACGTCAGTCACTGCAGTTGTTAAGTTTGGCTGGATCTCATCTCAGTTACTAAACCTTAGTAAAGATCAGGGCCTAGAATGATGGAGACTTTTGAGTCTGTTCGCATATCTGGGCAAAAAATAACCAAGTGCCAATTGAATTTTTATTGAAACTTCCTTAAAAGGAGACGAAGATCAGCTTGTAGCGCTAATGATTGAAAAAGAGAGCTGAAAACTGCTAGACCTGAAACACGAGACAGGAGGAAATTATAATTCATTCCAACTTCCTGCTAATCATCTATCATGTATAGGCCAGCCTTCTTTCTTTGTGTCACAGCTTGACACATATATTTGCATTTCTTTCTTCTCAGAGATGGCGGAAGAGCGTTTATGTATAACTCAGCCCTGGCTTGTTATTGATCTTCAAATTTCTACAAAGCAAACAATAAAATTAGAAGTTTGGGCATTGTGCAAACCATTTCCTTGGGTAAGACAAAATTTATCTAGGAGAGCTTCTCTACAAAGGACATTGCAGAATAGAATTAAATTAGAGTAGAGTAGAGTAGAGTAGAGTAGAGTAGAGTAGAGTGTAGAGTAGAGTAGAGTAGAGTAGAGTAGAGTAGAATAGAATAGAATAGAATAGAATAGAATAGAATAGAATAGAATAGAATAGAATAGAATACAGAATAGAGTAGAATAGAGTAGAGTAGAGTAGGGTAGGGTAGGGTAGAGTAGAATAGAATAGAATAGAATAGAATAGAATAGAATAGAATAGAATAGAATAGAATAGAATAGAATAGAATAGAATAGAATAGAATTAGAAATGGAATAGAGAATAGAATAGAATAGGAATAGAATAGAATACAATAGGAATAGAATAGAATAGAATAGAATTAGAAATGGAATAGAGAATAGAATAGAATAGGAATAGAAATAGAATAGAATAGAATAGAATAGAATAGAATAGAATAGAAATAGAAATAGAAATAGAATAGAATAGAATTAGAAATGGAATAGAGAATAGAATAGAAATAGAATAGGAATAGAAATAGAATAGAATAGAATAGAATTAGAAATGGAATAGAGAATAGAATAGAATAGAATAGAATAGAATAGAATAGAATAGAATAGAATAGAATAGAATAGAATAGAATAGAATTAGAAATGGAATATAGAATAGAATAGAATACAATAGGAATAGAATAGGAATAGAATAGAATAGAATAGAATTAGAAATGGAATAGAGAATAGAATAGAATAGGAATAGAAATAGAATAGAATAGAATAGAAATAGAATAGAATAGAATAGAATTAGAAATGGAATAGAGAATAGAATAGAATAGGAATAGAAATAGAATAGAATAGAATAGAAATAGAATAGAATAGAATAGAATAGAATAGAATTAGAAATGGAATAGAGAATAGAATAGAATAGAATAGAATAGAATAGAATAGAATAGAATAGAATAGAATAGAATAGAATTAGAAATGGAATATAGAATAGAATAGAATACAATAGGAATAGAATAGGAATAGAATAGAATAGAATAGAATTAGAAATGGAATAGAGAATAGAATAGAATAGGAATAGAAATAGAATAGAATAGAATAGAAATAGAATAGAATAGAATAGAATAGAATAGAATTAGAAATGGAATAGAGAATAGAATAGAATAGAAATAGAATAGGAATAGAATAGAATAGAATAGAATTAGAAATGGAATAGAGAATACAATACAATACAATACAATACAATAGGAATAGAATAGAATAGAATAGAATAGAATTAGAAATGGAATAGAGAATAGAATAGAATAGAATAGAATAGAATAGAATAGAATAGAATAGAATAGAATAGAATAGAATAGAATAGAATAGAATAGTTGGAAGGGACCTTGGAGATCTTCTAGTCCAACCCCGTGGTCAGGCAGGGAACCCTATACCACTGATGGCGAACCTTTTAGAGACCAAGTGCCCAAACTGCAACTCAAAACCCACTTATTTATCACCGGGTTCCAGGTGGGCGTGGCCCACTGGGTGGGTGTGACTGTGGTCATGGCAGACTGGGTGGGTGTGGCCAAGGTGGGCGTGGTCACCTCAATGTTGCTCATGGGAAGGGATGCCTGTGGGTGCCGGGCAGGGTTGGGGGAGATCCAGGGGGTCTCTGGCAGGTGGGGCAGTGGGCAGGAGGCTCGTCCTGCAGGGTGAGGCAAGGCGAAGCAGGGTGGGAGTGCCATTGTCGCAGGGCAAGGCAAGGGAGGGGCTGGGGTGGCTGCTGCCTGACACCATCGGCCCCGGCACACAGAGGCCAGCGAGCGCATGGGGGCCGACAGTGTCAGTATCCACAGCCTGCCGGCCCCTCAACCGGCGCACTCTGGGGCTCCGCAGCCCACCGCCAGCAGTTCAGAGAAGCCGCCTCTGAGCTGGACGGCCGAGGAGGCGATGCAGTGGGTCGTGCCTGGGAAAACGAGAGCATGCGAGGCCAGGACGGATGGGATGGAGGGGAGGGAAACCAGCTGTGCTGGGATGCATCCAGCCACGTGGGACCTCGGTGAGTTAGCGGGCGGCTGGTTGAAGAGGGACAGTTGCCATCTCCGGAGCATGGCGCGCGTGCCCACAGAAAGGGCTCCGAGTGCTGCCTCTGGCACACGTGCCATAAGTTCACTACCCCTGCCCTATACCCTTTCAGACAAATGGCTATCCAACACTTCCAGTGTTGAAGCATTCACAGCTTCTAGAGGCAGGTTGTTCCACTGGTTAATTGTTCTCCCTGTCAGGAAAATTCTCCTTAGTCCCACGTTTCTTCTCTCCTTGGTTAGTTTCCATCCCTTGCTTCTTGCCCTGCCATCAGGTGCTTTGGAGGAAATAGCTTGACTCCCTCTTCTTTGGGGCAACCCCTGAGATACTGGAGCACTGCTATCATGTCACCCCTACTCCTTCTTGTATAGGTATTAAGCATATTGATTGTAATTAGCGATAGCAGAATCCAATTTTGTTTCTCAGCCCTAGTGAATTAACTTACTCCAAGTAAGCAGTGGGGTCTCTAGACTCTTAACTGCTCCGTTCCTTTTGGGAGTATGGGATGCGGCCGCGCGAGCTGTCTTGGGTCTCCCAAGACATGCTCATATCACTCCAGCCCTTCGGGAGCTGCACTGGCTTCCAATTGGTCTCCGAACACAATTCAAAGTGTTGGTTATGACCTATAAAGCCCTTTATGGCAATGGACCAGGTTACTTGCGGGACCGTCTTCAGCCTCATGAATCCCAGCGACCGACCGGTCAGGGCACATAGGGCTGGCCTCCTACGGGTCCCGTCCATCAGGCAATGTCATCTGACGGAGCCTAGGGCAAGGGCCTTCTCCGTTGCTGCCCCAGCCCTCTGGAACCAGCTTCCCTCAGAGGTTCATACTGCCTCCTCCCTCCTAGCTTTCCAGAAACTTTTGAAGACCTATTTATGCCGACAGGCTTGGGGGGTATGAACTCTGTTCTGCCCCCGGGCCGAGGAATGTGCTTCCATCGTTGATTGTGTATTTGATTGTGTTTGCATGTTGTATGTATGGATCTTTGGATTGGATGTTATCATCATTATTAATTTTTATATGTAGCTGTATTGTTGTTGTGAGCCGCCCCGAGTCTTAGGAGAGGGGTGGCATCGAAATTTGATAAAACAAACAAACAAACAAACAAATAAATAAATGTTGTGACCCATGTAGGAAAGTGACAGGGGGGCTTGCATTATTTAGGCTCCAGGAATACTGTTGCCAAAGTTTACTATAATTGTAAACTACAGAACTACATGAGCTCAGTTGAGGTTGTAAGCCAAGGACTTCTTGTTTAAGGTAACAAAACGTTTGGAAACCACCCCATAAGCTCGGGGGACGGATCTCCACCCTCACATTTATATACCTTTGATTTGAGTGCACTCCCACCCATTTTAGCTCATCGTTTCTTTCCAATCTACTAATTTTTTTTGCAGACGGAATGTTCTATTTCTTGAATCAATCTGAAATATTGTGATGTAGTTTGGGTAGGTGAGACAATCCCTCTGCCTGTCTTTGGGGACTTTAATCGACATACTAACATTTCTACTCATCTTTTTGAAGTTCAACGCCGTTGAAAGATGCACAGATGTACCCCAAAATATTGGGATCTCCCCCCCCCTTTTTTTTTTTTTTGCAAAGCATCCCAGTTAAAACCGACCCAAAGTCAGTGTCACCCACTATTCTGTATTCCACTGGATTTACGACGGAGCGTATTTCTATAAATAATGAACCAAAATGCCGTTATTGTCTATATTTTATTGCTTGCGAGAATTAAAAAGGCGATGCGGCTTTGTTCAAAGAATTTTTTGAAAAAAAGATTTAGAACCGTTGACGCATAAGAGTCTTCAAATAAATTCATGTGATGGATCAATTCCTTCCTATGGATAAGTGCTCAATTTGTTTTTCACTGTTCCAAAATTTAATAATATTATCCATGTGATGTTAAGATTTGGCCTCTAAACAGTGATCCTATTCATGACGCAGGAACGTCACACTAAAGCCGCTGAACAAAGCTGGAAAAAGTTATTTTTACTGTATTCGAATTGACTGTAAACACGATGTGTGAACCAGGAGCTTTTGTTGAGTAAGAAGCATGGCAGAGTTCCTTACAGGTGGACCTTGATTTAAAACAGTTCATTTAGTAACTATTCAAAGTGACTTATAGCTGTTTTTCACACTTACGACCGTTGCAGCGTTCCCCCTTGGTCATGGGATCAAAACTCAACCGCTTGGTGGCTGACTCATATTTATGACGGTGGCCGTGTCCCCAAGTCGCGTGATCCCCTTTCGTGACTTTCTGACCGGCAAAGTCAATGGGGAAGACAGATTTACTAGCACTGAAGTTACACTGATAGTAACTTAACAACTGCAGTGATTCGCTGAACAGTGGTGACAAGAAAGGTCGTAAAATGAGGCAAAACTCGCTTAACAAATGTCTCACTTAGCAACGTCAATTTTGGGCTCAACTGTGGGCGTACGTCAAGATTGCTACCTGTACCGAAGAAGGTGGCCAACGGATGGTCAAATTGACACTAGATAAGAGTCAACAGAATTCATGGGGGAGCTGAACACAGGTTTCTTGTCCCTATGCAGTGATTCTCAGCTGATGACACATTTAACCCCACCTTCCCGCTCAGCCCGCTCATCTCTTACATCAGAGCTTCCCAACCTTTCTGGGTTAGTGGGAAAGGAAGGAGCAGGGAAATGTACAGACGTGTGCATGCGCAAAACAGGCACACGCCCGGCAGCGGCACTAGCACAAGTGGGGCGCATGCACCCACAGCGGCGCTGGTGGCAGCGCTGGCACCTGCACGAATGCGCAAATGGGCTGCTAGTGCACGCGCGCATGTGCAAACAGGGCACTAGTACCTGCGTGATGCTGGTGGCGGTGCTAGCCAGGTGCAAACGGGGCTGCTAGTGCCCGCATGGCGGCACTAGCACGAGTGGGGAGGGTGCAAGCACACGTGTGCTCACTTGTCAGCCATTCCTGTGGCCAATAGGCCGCGGACCGGTACGGGGCCGCAACCCGGGTACTGGGAACCCCTGTCTTACATCATATTTGCATATTCTTTTCAGACGTTGACTTTCCTGTATAATTGGACTGAGCCCGTTTGTAATACATTCATGCTTACCTTTTTTTAGAGGCTGGGGGGAATCATGTGGAAACGCCGCATATCATAAACGTGGAAAGAAATGGAAATGTTCTTTATACTTGGAAGGTAAGGCCAATTTGTTTTTTTACTTGAGAAATGGTCATATGTAATTCCCCGGGGCAAGTAGATTTTACCGTCAATGGAATCTTGAGTTGGGCCTGAAGAATGAGGTCCATTGCTCAGCAAATTGAAGAGAAGTAACAACACCAGAATACAGATCAACAGAGGGGTCTTTGGAGGTCTTCTAGTCCAACCCCCTGCTCAAGCAGGAGACCCTATACCAGGGGTGGGCAACCTTGGCTCTTTTATGACTCGTGGACTTCAACTCCCAGCCACGCTGAGGGGAAAGGGAGAGGTTTCCAAGCTGAGCCAGGCTGGCTCAGGAATTCTGGGAGTTGAAGTCCACGAGTCATAAAGCGGCCTAGGCCTAGGCCAGAGGTAGGCCACCCTGGCTCTTTTATGACTGGTGGACTTCAGCTCCCAGAATTCCTGAGCCGGCCATGCTGAGGGGAAAGGGAGAGGTTTCCAAGCTGAGCCAGGCTGGCTCAGGAATTCTGGGAGTTGAAGTCCACGAGTCATAAAGCGGCCTAGGCCAGAGGTAGGCAACCTGGGCTCTTTTATGACTCGTGGACTTCAACTCCCAGAATTCCTGAGCCAGCCACGCTGAGGGGAAAGGGAGAGGTTTCCAAGCTGGCTGAGGAATTCTGGGAGTTGAAGTCCACCAGTCATAAAAGAGCCAGGGTTGCCTACCCCTTCCCTATCCCATTTCAGACAAATTGCTGTCCAATCTCTTCTTCCAGACCTCCAGTGATGGAGCACCTACAACTTCTGGAAGCTCCCACTGGTTAATTGTTCACACTGTTAGGAAATTCCTCTTTAGTTCTCGGTTGCTTCTCTCTTTTAACAACCTTCCACCCGTTGCTTCTTGTCCTATTCTCAGATACTTTGAAGAATAGGTTGACCCCCTCTTCTCTGGGACAACCCAAGGACTGGAAGACTGCTATCATGTCACCCCTAAACCTTTCCTTCATTAGACAAGATGTACCTAGGTCCCCCCCAACTGTTCATTGCATGTTTTAGCCTCCAGTCCCCTGATCATCTTTGTTGCTCTTCTCTGCACTCTGCTCTAAGGTCAACCTTAGTGAGTTTTTAATTTCCCAACGTAGTTTTTGCTAGGTGACAAAGAGATGAAAT